>JAQMRL010000003.1:59255171-60457671 GCA_035578175.1 Catonia carolina | reverse complement strand
ATTTGAACCCTGAAGAAAAGATCGAGCTAGTGTTAATATTAGGTAAAATAAGCGTCGATCACAAGCAAAAGCACTAACGCATAAAGAATGCAATGTAAATGAACGAAATATAACAAAGTTATGAATTTAAAGATAGAAACTTAATACGAGTTGCAATAGATAGACAATAATAAAGTTAAAAAAACTAGACAATTAAAATAAGCTATTACAATTCGAAAAAGAATACAATTTACCAATTACAAGGCTTTACATCATTTACAATAATTTATCATAAGTCATAATTTAGTTTTACATAGATCAAAATCGAATCTAGTAGTCAAGAAATTGCAAGTACAATTGCAAAGTAGATACGTTAATACAAAAATATAATTTAATGCAACTCGTGATGAATTTCCAGCTTTCGGAATACTAAAATAAAAACAAATTGCTTACCATGTTTAAATGGGCAAGAAGAATTAACTTTATTCAAAAGTTATAAAATTAAAATACACGTAATAAAATTTACTACATAGTAACCGATCTTAACTCAACGAAAATTCAACCAAGAGTGTCTTGTCATGCAAATGGAATAGCTCGATGAGAGGGCGGAACGCAGTTAGCAGAAAAAGCGGTAGAACGCACCACCGGACGGTGAGTTAATTAACGTCGCCAGTAGATTCGAGTTATCAGCAACCAAAACAACTAGCGAACGCCAACAAAACCAAAACAAAACGTAACAATCTGAAAGCAGATGTTACAACCTTGCAGTGAATATATTAACGGCGCCGTTTGAAACGTGCGAGCTAAAAATTTTTTTAGAAAGCCTGCTACCCTCATGAAAACACGCTTCTACTCAGTGATACGGTTATAAACAATAAAAAAAAATAAACCAATTAAATTTTTAGTTTTTATTTCAGATAACCTGTAAATGTTTGAACTAACATCTAGCCTAATGATCGAAAAACCGAAATTAATTGTGCCAAGTATTTAACATCTCATTATTTACCTAATTTTAAGTTACTTGTTGCCCATAACAGACAGGTGGAGTGTCAAATTATTTACACTCAACCTGTTTGTTGCAGGGCTAAAATAAATAGTTCTGTTTCTTATCACTATGTCAGTCAATTAAATGACTGTATCATTGAAGAACAGAAGAGGTAGAGGTGTAAAGGCACTAATCAGAGTTATCTTCTCTAAAAGTAATGAATTTCATTGTACAGCCAGACCCTGTGGTGAATGAAGTGAAGGTGTCATTTACAGAGTGGAAAATATGTGCTTTTCATAGGGCCCGGCCTGATGATAAGCATACTTTTCCACTCAGTGAGGAAGGCAATTGTAAACCACCTCACTCCTCGTTTTACTTAGTAAAACCTTTGGAGGTTCAAACCAGCTTTTTGGCTGTTGACCTAAACAACAACAACAAGTTACTTGATAGATTGGATTTGAAAGAAAGGATGTTATCAATGTTATGAAAGAATGTAAAAATTTAATCTTCTTAATCGTACAAAAAATATAATTTGATAATAGTTTATTAAATTTAATGTTCAAACCAACATCTTCCTTAAATAATAGAGGGGTAGTCTATCAATACGTACGGTCTTATTTCAGAGAGTTATTACAATTTTTGTGTGTTTGACTTTTAACTAAAGCAATAATAAACAGAGAGCCATGCACAACTTAATTTCTAATGTTTTTTAAGGAGACATGAATTGTTAATGTGAATTTTACACTGTTGGCGCAGAACGTGTATATTTTAATTATAGATTTTGAGTTAATTATCGGATCCTAAATCAACAAAAAAAAAATCATTATAAAGCTTTAGTTAACGAATGTTTTTTTATTCAGCACCATTTGTGTTTATAACATATCTGAAAATATATAATTGAAATCTAATAGAATTGACCTACAGTTGAAAATATAATTATTTAGGTCTTGCGAGTGAGGCGGCCCACAATGACGGTGTAGTCCGTGTGACGTCAATAAAAGATATAATATTGGACCAATCAGAAACTAGTATTCTCAACCTATGAAAAATCTTCAAACATAACCAATCAGATGTCTTCGTAGGCGTCATTTTGATTGGTTAATATTGTCCAATCAGAGGGCTCATTATAGCCATCCGATATCAACCAATGAAAACGTCTCAATCAGTATTACGTCATTTGTCAGTACCGAGCTTCCTGATTGGTCCGGTACTGTTCCTGCGCGTGACGTCGACTTACATTTTTACATCAATCCGCCCATTGTCACCGCCCAGTTAACGGTACGGCCGAATATTAAACAATTAACGTCTACTGAAATGCTATACTTTCCAGAATTAAAACGCCTACCAAAAACATTTTAAAACTTGTTAAGGTTCTTCCGAGTACGGAATGATTATGGTTTATTGTATGAAACAGCAGTATATATATACTGCTTTTTACAGTATGAAATTAAAAAAGTCATAAAAACTATGCACAAGAATACATTGCGTTGTCACATACAAGCTTGCTTTAATTTAAGACATTATTTTGTCGGCTACCATGCAAAAATTACTATACAACCGTAACACATTGTGATCTTTTCATTGTATATTAAAGTTTATTCTAATAAGGAGGTCTCTGAAGTTTTTTTGTCAACTAACCGTCAGTAGAATCGCCAGCATTACCAAACTGAAATTTAGAATATACTTGAACAATACCTAGTAGGAGCAAAATACAAATTGTGCCCTTTTAACGACAATCAGTCACACTAAAAACGGTTAACGATATGAAAAATTTCTAGGCACTATTTTTGACATTTCTCCGCGTTTATTCGCTGCTTGTGTCATTATTTTTTTCTGCGATGCGAATATTTAGTATTGCCTACATGAGGCAGTTAAACTGTGAAATATTTTTTAAATTTCAACTGCTACTTCCACGGCTAAAATAATAGTTCTGTTTTCTTCACGAATGAAGCAATTTTCGACTAAAAAATTATAACAACATAAGAAGTACTGGTGAAATAAACACTTTTAGACCTTCTTCATATGACAGTAGATTATTATACAGTTAGACCTTGCAGTGTGAATATATTAACGGCGCATTTGCAAGGTGCGAACTGAAAACTTTTTAGAAGACCTGCTTTGCTCATCAAATGACTTTTCTACTGAAACATACGGTTACAAAACAAGGAAAGTAACCAAATTAACTTTTCAGTTTATTTTAGATAACTTGTAAATATTTGAACTAACTTCTACCCTAATGTTCTAAAAACTCAAATTAATTGTGCCGAGTATTTAACATCTCATTATTTACCTAATTTTAAGTAACTTTAAAAATCAGATTTGTAAGAAAGGATGTTATAAAAGTCGTTATGAAAGAACGTTCAAATTTAATCTTACTAATCGTACAAAAAATATAATCTGATAATAGTTTATTAAATTTAATGTTCAAACCAACATCTTCCTTAAATAACATAGGCGTAGTACATCAATACGCACGGTTTTATTTCTAAGAATTATTTAAATTTTTGCGCTTGAATTTTGACTATAGCAATAAAAAACAGAGAGCAATGCACAACTAATTTTCTAACGTTATTTTAACTAGGAATTAATTGCTGATTAGAGTTTTACACTATTGGCGCAGAACGTGTATATTTTTATTATACGTTTTGAGTTAACTATCAGTTCCTAAATCAACAAAGAAATAATCATTAGAGAGCGTTACTTAACGAAATTTTATTTCTTTCGCACTATTTGTGTCTTTAACATATCCGAAAATATACTACTAAAATGTAATAGATTTGATGTGCAGTAGAAAAAAATTATTATATAGGTCTTGCGGTTAAGGCGGCCTACAATGTCGACAACGTGCGTGTGACGTCAATGGCAGATATAATATAGAACCAATCAGAAACTAGTATTCTCAACCAATGAAAAATCTCCAAAACTAACCAATCAGATGTCTTCTTAGGCGTTATTTTGATTAGTTATTATTGTCCAATCAGAGAGCTCATTATAGTTCACTACGTCATCCGATATGAACCAATGAAGTCGTCTCATTCAGTATTACGTCATTAGTCAGTGTCGAGCTTCCTGATTGAACGGGTAATTTTTCTTGCGCGTGACGTCGCCTTACATTTTTACATAAGACCCGCCCATTGCCACCGCCCAGTTAATGATACGGCCGAATAATAGAGAATAACGTCTACTGAAATGCAATACGTTCCAGAATTAAAACACCTACCAAAAACATGTTAAATTTTGTTAGGGTTCTTCCGAGTACGCAATGATTATGGTATTATTGTATGTAACAACAGTATATTCACTCCTGCTTTTCACTCTATGAAATAAAAAAGTCATAAAAAGGAAGCAAAAGAATAGATTGCGTTGTCACATACAAGCTTGTTGAAATTTAAGACATTATTTTGTCGGCTACCATGCAGACACTACGATACGAACGTAACAAAATGTGATTTTTTTCACTGTATATTAAAGTTAAAACAATATATAAAGTATATTAAAGTTTGTAAATTCTAACAAGGACGTCACTGACGTTCTTCGTCAAAAAATCGTAAGTAGAATCGCCGGCTTTATAAAACCGAAATTTAGAATATACTTGATCAATACCAAGTAAGAGCAAAATACAAATTGTGCCCTTATGAAGACAATCAGTCACACTAAACACGGTTAACAATATAAAAAATTTCTGGGCAAAATTTTTGACATTTCTCCGCGTTTATTCGCTGCTTGTCATTTTTTTGTTTTGTGATGCGAAAATTTAGTATTTATAATTTAGTATTGCAATAATATTGGACCAATCAGAAACTGGTATTTTCAACCAATGAAAAATTTTCATGTCTAACCAATCAGATGTCTTCTGAGGCGACATTTTGATTGGTTAATATTGTCCAATCAGAGGGCTCATAATAGTTCACTACGTCATCCCATATCAACCAATGAAAACGTCTCAATCAGTATTACGTCATTTGTCAGTATCGAGCTTTCTGATTGGTCCGGTACTGTTCCTGCGCGTGACATCGACTTACATTTTTACATAAATCCGCCTATTGTCACCGCCCAGTTAACGATACGGCCGAATATTAAACAATTAACGTCTACTGAAATGCAATACTTTCTAGAATTAAAACGCGTAACAAAAACATTTTTAAACTTGTTAAGGTTCCTCCGAGTACGGAATGATTATGGTTTATTGTATGAAACAGCAGTATATTTATACTGCTTTTCACAATATAAAATAAAAAAAGTCATAGAAAGGAAGGACAACAATAGCTTGCGTTGTCACATATACGCTTGCTTAAATTTAAGACATTATTTTGTCGGCTACCATGCAAACACTACTATAATAACGTAACACATTGTGATTTTTTCATTATATATTGAAGTTTATTCTAATAAGGACGTCTCTGAAGTTTCTTTGTCAACTAATCGTCAGTAGATTCGCCGGAATTACCAAACTGAAATTTAGAATATACTTAAACAATACCTAGTAAGAGCAAACAAGAACCTGTGCCCTTTTAATGACAATCAGTCTTACTAAAAACGGGTAACGATATGAAAAATTTCTGGGCGATATTTTTGACATTTCTCCGCGTTTATTCGCTGCTTGTTTCATTATTTTATTTTGTGCTGCGAAAAATTAGTATTGCCTACAAGAGGCAGTGAAACTGTGAAATATTTTTTAAATTTAAACTGCTACTTCCACGGCTACAATATTCGTTCTGTTTTCTTAGCGAGAGAAGCAAATTTTCGACTAAAACATTATTAAGAAAATAAGAGGTACTAATGAAATAAACACTTTTAGAGATTGTTACAATGACAGTTGATGATTATGCAGTTAGACCTTGCAGTGAATATATTAACGGCGCCGATTGAAACGTGCGAACTGAAACCTTTTTTAGAAGACCTGCTACGCTCATGAAAACACGCTTCTACTTAGTGATACGGTTATAAACAATAAAAAAAATAACCGAATTAAATATTTAGTTTGTATTTCAGATAACCTGTAAATGTTTGAACTAACATCTAGCATAATGATCTAAAAACCGAAATTAATTGTGCCAAGTATTTAACATCTCATTATTTACCTAATTTTTAGTTACTTGTTGCCCATAACAGACAGGTGGAGTGTCAAATTATTTGCACCCAATCTGTTTGTTGCAGGGCTAAAATAAAGAGTTCTGTTTCTTATCACATGGTCAGTCAATTAAATGACTGGATCATTGAAGAACAGAAGAGGTAGAGGTGTAAAGGCACTAATCAGAGTTATTTTCTCTGAAAGTAATGAATTTCATTGTACAGCAAGTCCCTGTGGTGGATGAAGTGAAGGTGTCATTTACAGAGTGGAAAATATGTGCTTTTCAGAGGGCCTGGCATGATGATAAGCATGCTTTTCCACTCAGTGAGGAAGTCAATTGTAAATCACCTCATTCCTCGTTTTACTTAGTAAAACCTTTGGAGGTTCAAACCCGCCTTTTGGCTGTTGAACTAAACAACAACAAGTTACTTGATAGATTGGATTTGAAATAAAGGATGTGATCAATGTTATGAAGGAATGTTAAAATTTAATCTTATTA
Organism: Catonia carolina; assembly: GCA_035578175.1. Lineage (NCBI taxonomy): Eukaryota > Metazoa > Arthropoda > Insecta > Hemiptera > Achilidae > Catonia > Catonia carolina. The sequence goes on along the minus strand of JAQMRL010000003.1, from coordinate 60,451,137 downwards.
ATCCTACAAAAATTATAATTTGATAATAGTTTATTCAATTTAATGTTCAAACCAACATCTTCCTTAAATAACATAGGCGTAGTCTATCAATACGTACGGTCTTATTTCAAAGAGTTATTATAATTTTTGTGTTTGAATTTTAACTAAAGCAATAATAAACAGAGAGCCATGCACAACTAATTTACTAATGTTTTTTAAGGAGGAATGAATTGTTAATTGGAATTTTACACTGGTGGCGCAGAACGTGTATATTTTAATTATATATATGAGTTAATTATCGGATCCTAAATCAACAAAGAAATAATCATTATTAAGCGTTAGTTAACGAATGTTTTTTTATTCAGCACTATTTGTGTCTATAACATATCTGAAAATATATAATTGAAATCTAATAGAACTGATCTACAGTTGAAAATATAATTATTTAGGTCTTGCGAGTGAGGCGGCTTACGATGACGGTGACGTCCGTGTGACGTTAATAAAAGATATAATATTGGACAAATCAGAAACTAGTATTCTCAACCTATGAAAAATCTTCAAACCTAACCAATCAGATGTCTTCTTAGGCGTCATTTTGATTGGTTAATATTGTCCAATCAGAGGGCTCATTACAGTTCACTACGTCATCCGATATCAACCAATGAAAACGTCTCAATCAGTATTACGTCATTTGTCAGTACCGAGGATCCTGATTGGTCAGGTACTGTTCCTGCGCGTGACGTCGACTTACATTTTTACATCAATCCGCCCATTGTCACCGCCCAGACAACGATACGGCCGAATATTAAACAATTAACGTCTACTGAAATGCTATACTTTCCAGAATTAAAACGCCTACCAAAAACATTTTAAAACTTGTTAAGGTTCTTCCCAGTACGGAATGATTATGGTTTATTGTATGAAACAGCAGTATATTTATACTGCTTTTCACAGTATGAAATTAAAAAAGTCATAAAAAGGAAGCACAAGAATAGATTGCGTTGTCACATACAAGCTTGCTTAAATTTAAGACATTATTTTGTCGGCTACCATGCAAAAACCACATACGAACGTAACACATTGTGATCTTTTCATTGTATATTAAAGTTTATTCTAATGAAGACGTCTCTGAAGTTTTTTTGTCAACTAATCGTCAGTAGAATCGCCGGCATTACCAAACTGAAATTTAGAATATACTTGAACAATACCTAGTAAGAGCAAAATACAAATTGTGCCCTTTTAACGACAATCAGTCACACTAAAAACGGTTAACGATATGAAAAATTTCTAGGCAATATTTTTGACATTTCTCCGCGTTTATTCGCTGCTTGTGTCATTATTTTTTTTTGCGATGCGAATATTTAGTATTGCCTACAAGAGGCAGTTAAACTGTGAAATATTTTTTAAATTTCAACTGCTACTTCCACGGCTAAAATAATAGTTCTGTTTTCTTCACGAATGAAGCAATTTTCGACTAAAACATTATAACAACATAAGAAGTACTGGTGAAATAAACACTGTTAGACCTTCTACATATGACAGTAGATTATTATACAGTTAGACCTTGCAGTGTGAATATATTAAAGGCGCATTTGCAAGGTGCGAACTGAAAATTTTTTAGAAGACCTGCTTTGCTCATCAAATGACTTTTCTACTGAACATACGGTTAGAACACAAAAACGTAACCCAAATAACTTTTCAGTTTATTTCAGATAACTTGTAAATGTTTGAACTAACTTCTACCCTATTGTTCTAAAAACTCAAATTAATTGTGCCGAGTATTTAACATCTCATTATTTACCTAATTTTAAGTAACTTTAAAAATCAGATTTGTAAGAAAGGATGTTATCAAAGTCGTTATGAAAGAACGTTCAAATTTAATCTTACTAATCGTACAAAAAATATAAACTGATAATAGTTTATTAAATTTAATGTTCAAACCAACATCTTCCTTAAATAACATAGGCGTAGTACATCAATACGCACGGTTTTATTTCTAAGAATTATTTAAATTTTTGCGCTTGAATTTTGACTATAGCAATAAAAAACAGAGAGCAATGCACAACTAATTTTCTAACGTTATTTTAACTAGGAATTAATTGCTGATTAGAGTTTTACACTATTGGCGCAGAACGTGTATATTTTTATTATACGTTTTGAGTTAACTATCAGTTCCTAAATCAACAAAGAAATAATCATTAGAGAGCGTTACTTAACGAAATTTTATTTCTTTCGCACTATTTGTGTCTTTAACATATCCGAAAATATACTACTAATATGTAATAGATTTGATGTGCAGTAGAAAAAAATTATTATTTAGGTCTTGCGGTTAAGGCGGCCTACAATGTCGACAACGCGCGTGTGACGTCAATGGCAGATATAATATAGAACCAATCAGAAACTAGTATTCTCAACCAATGAAAAATCTCCAAAACTAACCAATCAGATGTCTTCTTAGGCGTCATTTTGATTAGTTATTATTGTCGAATCAGAGAGCTCATTATAGTTCACTACGTCATCCGATATGAACCAATGATGTCGTCTCATTCAGTATTACGTCATTAGTCAGTGTCGAGCTTCCTGATTGAACCGGTACTTTTCCTTCGCGTGACGTCGCCTTACTTTTTTACATAAGACCCGCCCATTGCCATCGCCCAGTTAATGATACGGCCGAATAATAGAGAATAACGTCTACTGAAATGCAATACGTTCCAGAATTAAAACACCTACCAAAAACATGTTAAATTTTGTTAGGGTTCTTCCGAGTACGCAATGATTATGGTATTATTGTATGTAACAACAGTATATTCACTCCTGCTTTTCACTCTATGAAATAAAAAAGTCATAAAAAGGAAGCAAAAGAATAGATTGCGTTGTCACATACAAGCTTGTTGAAATTTAAGACATTATTTTGTCGGCTACCATGCAGACACTACGATACGAACGTAACAAAATGTGATTTTTTCACTGTATATTAAAGTTAAAAAAATATATAAAGTATATTAAAGTTTGTAAATTCTAACAAGGACGTCACTGAAGTTTTTTGTCAAAAAATCGTAAGTAGAATCGCCGGCATTATAAAACCGAAATTTAGAATATACTTGATCAATACCAAGTAAGAGCAAAATACAAATTGTGCCCTTTTTGACGACAATGAGTAACACTAAACACGGTTAACAATATAAAAAATTTCTGGGCGATATTTTTGACATTTCTCCGCGTTTATTCGCTGCTTGTGTCATTATTTTATTTTGTGCTGCGAAAATTTAGTATTGCCTACAAGAGGCAGTTAAACTGTTAAATATTTTTTTAATTTTAACTGCTACTTCCACGGCTACAATAATCGTTCTGTTTTTTCAGCGAGAGAAGCAAATTTTCGACTAAAACATATTAAGAAAATAAGAGGTACTAATGAAATAAACACTTTTAGAGCTTCTTACAATGACAGTTGATGATTATGCAGTTAGACCTTCCAACACCCCGTTATCGCGGCCGGCAACGCATACGGCAAACCAAAGCGATAGGTTGGCAAGGGTGTTAACCAAACATTTAAAAAAAATTTAAGGAAGCTCAAAAAAACAAACACTCGGGTAATTCGCTGCATAAATGAAATAAATCTGAGCAAGTGAGTTGAAAAAATAATTTAATTTTATAACAAGAAATATATATATAGTAAACAGCAAAATTGTACAATGTTACCCAACCTTAAATAGCTAGAAGGTTTAATACAATATCAGGTCCAAAAAGTACTTCCTGAGGTATATTTTATAACTTTTAAGTGAAACAATAAAAATTAAAGATATATTCATTAAATGAATAACTGAACATCAAAAAATATGGCCAAATTATTTTGAATTTAAACTTATCATTTTGTTTAGCATGCTAGCAGCTTACTTTTCGATATACATATTTTATAATTATTACTTTTAGAAATTTTAAAAATAAAAAAACTAAATTCATAATCAACCTTTTCAATAAGGTGTAAAACAAGAATAGTAATAAAAATTATGATATGAAATGTTAAATTTTATCTTTAGAATTTTAAATTTAGAAAAATACACATATTCAAATTCAACCCTTTTAATTAAGAGTAAAAAAAAAATAATTATTATTAAAAAATATTATGCAATGGAAAAATTAAATTTTACAGAACAATGTTCCTATTTGCTTAGTTTAGCAAAGGAATTAACAGGAAAATCTTTCAAGCAGGTCACTTTGAAATTCACTAATTTTCCTGTCTAAGACAAGAAGTTAACAAGATGGATCCTAATTTCTGGCGTGATCTTTTCCCCAAAAGGTATCGGTTATCACTTTGAAAACACCTTAAGTAGATGGATGAACTCCCCTCATAATAGATAAAATAATAACATATACCCTTTTGTAGTTAACACTTATTTTGAAACACAACTGACGTATGCAACCATCAAAGGAAGATCCCAGATGAAATTCCCATCCAAATTGGACTCCAAATAACTCAACGAAAGAAATTGTCAGGAAACATTGAACATCAATTACGGGATGCTGGCGAGGTGAAAATTTGTCATTCTCAGGAGTCGAACTCCATGTACTGATTATAGATATAGTAAGATTATTGAACGGCAATTCCCGTTCCCGGATTTGAACCCTGAAGAAAAGATCGAGCTAGTGTTAATATTAGGTAAAATAAGCGTCGATCACAAGCAAAAGCACTAACGCATAAAGAATGCAATGTAAATGAACGAAATATAACAAAGTTATGAATTTAAAGATAGAAACTTAATACGAGTTGCAATAGATAGACAATAATAAAGTTAAAAAAACTAGACAATTAAAATAAGCTATTACAATTCGAAAAAGAATACAATTTACCAATTACAAGGCTTTACATCATTTACAATAATTTATCATAAGTCATAATTTAGTTTTACATAGATCAAAATCGAATCTAGTAGTCAAGAAATTGCAAGTACAATTGCAAAGTAGATACGTTAATACAAAAATATAATTTAATGCAACTCGTGATGAATTTCCAGCTTTCGGAATACTAAAATAAAAACAAATTGCTTACCATGTTTAAATGGGCAAGAAGAATTAACTTTATTCAAAAGTTATAAAATTAAAATACACGTAATAAAATTTACTACATAGTAACCGATCTTAACTCAACGAAAATTCAACCAAGAGTGTCTTGTCATGCAAATGGAATAGCTCGATGAGAGGGCGGAACGCAGTTAGCAGAAAAAGCGGTAGAACGCACCACCGGACGGTGAGTTAATTAACGTCGCCAGTAGATTCGAGTTATCAGCAACCAAAACAACTAGCGAACGCCAACAAAACCAAAACAAAACGTAACAATCTGAAAGCAGATGTTACAACCTTGCAGTGAATATATTAACGGCGCCGTTTGAAACGTGCGAGCTAAAAATTTTTTTAGAAAGCCTGCTACCCTCATGAAAACACGCTTCTACTCAGTGATACGGTTATAAACAATAAAAAAAAATAAACCAATTAAATTTTTAGTTTTTATTTCAGATAACCTGTAAATGTTTGAACTAACATCTAGCCTAATGATCGAAAAACCGAAATTAATTGTGCCAAGTATTTAACATCTCATTATTTACCTAATTTTAAGTTACTTGTTGCCCATAACAGACAGGTGGAGTGTCAAATTATTTACACTCAACCTGTTTGTTGCAGGGCTAAAATAAATAGTTCTGTTTCTTATCACTATGTCAGTCAATTAAATGACTGTATCATTGAAGAACAGAAGAGGTAGAGGTGTAAAGGCACTAATCAGAGTTATCTTCTCTAAAAGTAATGAATTTCATTGTACAGCCAGACCCTGTGGTGAATGAAGTGAAGGTGTCATTTACAGAGTGGAAAATATGTGCTTTTCATAGGGCCCGGCCTGATGATAAGCATACTTTTCCACTCAGTGAGGAAGGCAATTGTAAACCACCTCACTCCTCGTTTTACTTAGTAAAACCTTTGGAGGTTCAAACCAGCTTTTTGGCTGTTGACCTAAACAACAACAACAAGTTACTTGATAGATTGGATTTGAAAGAAAGGATGTTATCAATGTTATGAAAGAATGTAAAAATTTAATCTTCTTAATCGTACAAAAAATATAATTTGATAATAGTTTATTAAATTTAATGTTCAAACCAACATCTTCCTTAAATAATAGAGGGGTAGTCTATCAATACGTACGGTCTTATTTCAGAGAGTTATTACAATTTTTGTGTGTTTGACTTTTAACTAAAGCAATAATAAACAGAGAGCCATGCACAACTTAATTTCTAATGTTTTTTAAGGAGACATGAATTGTTAATGTGAATTTTACACTGTTGGCGCAGAACGTGTATATTTTAATTATAGATTTTGAGTTAATTATCGGATCCTAAATCAACAAAAAAAAAATCATTATAAAGCTTTAGTTAACGAATGTTTTTTTATTCAGCACCATTTGTGTTTATAACATATCTGAAAATATATAATTGAAATCTAATAGAATTGACCTACAGTTGAAAATATAATTATTTAGGTCTTGCGAGTGAGGCGGCCCACAATGACGGTGTAGTCCGTGTGACGTCAATAAAAGATATAATATTGGACCAATCAGAAACTAGTATTCTCAACCTATGAAAAATCTTCAAACATAACCAATCAGATGTCTTCGTAGGCGTCATTTTGATTGGTTAATATTGTCCAATCAGAGGGCTCATTATAGCCATCCGATATCAACCAATGAAAACGTCTCAATCAGTATTACGTCATTTGTCAGTACCGAGCTTCCTGATTGGTCCGGTACTGTTCCTGCGCGTGACGTCGACTTACATTTTTACATCAATCCGCCCATTGTCACCGCCCAGTTAACGGTACGGCCGAATATTAAACAATTAACGTCTACTGAAATGCTATACTTTCCAGAATTAAAACGCCTACCAAAAACATTTTAAAACTTGTTAAGGTTCTTCCGAGTACGGAATGATTATGGTTTATTGTATGAAACAGCAGTATATATATACTGCTTTTTACAGTATGAAATTAAAAAAGTCATAAAAACTATGCACAAGAATACATTGCGTTGTCACATACAAGCTTGCTTTAATTTAAGACATTATTTTGTCGGCTACCATGCAAAAATTACTATACAACCGTAACACATTGTGATCTTTTCATTGTATATTAAAGTTTATTCTAATAAGGAGGTCTCTGAAGTTTTTTTGTCAACTAACCGTCAGTAGAATCGCCAGCATTACCAAACTGAAATTTAGAATATACTTGAACAATACCTAGTAGGAGCAAAATACAAATTGTGCCCTTTTAACGACAATCAGTCACACTAAAAACGGTTAACGATATGAAAAATTTCTAGGCACTATTTTTGACATTTCTCCGCGTTTATTCGCTGCTTGTGTCATTATTTTTTTCTGCGATGCGAATATTTAGTATTGCCTACATGAGGCAGTTAAACTGTGAAATATTTTTTAAATTTCAACTGCTACTTCCACGGCTAAAATAATAGTTCTGTTTTCTTCACGAATGAAGCAATTTTCGACTAAAAAATTATAACAACATAAGAAGTACTGGTGAAATAAACACTTTTAGACCTTCTTCATATGACAGTAGATTATTATACAGTTAGACCTTGCAGTGTGAATATATTAACGGCGCATTTGCAAGGTGCGAACTGAAAACTTTTTAGAAGACCTGCTTTGCTCATCAAATGACTTTTCTACTGAAACATACGGTTACAAAACAAGGAAAGTAACCAAATTAACTTTTCAGTTTATTTTAGATAACTTGTAAATATTTGAACTAACTTCTACCCTAATGTTCTAAAAACTCAAATTAATTGTGCCGAGTATTTAACATCTCATTATTTACCTAATTTTAAGTAACTTTAAAAATCAGATTTGTAAGAAAGGATGTTATAAAAGTCGTTATGAAAGAACGTTCAAATTTAATCTTACTAATCGTACAAAAAATATAATCTGATAATAGTTTATTAAATTTAATGTTCAAACCAACATCTTCCTTAAATAACATAGGCGTAGTACATCAATACGCACGGTTTTATTTCTAAGAATTATTTAAATTTTTGCGCTTGAATTTTGACTATAGCAATAAAAAACAGAGAGCAATGCACAACTAATTTTCTAACGTTATTTTAACTAGGAATTAATTGCTGATTAGAGTTTTACACTATTGGCGCAGAACGTGTATATTTTTATTATACGTTTTGAGTTAACTATCAGTTCCTAAATCAACAAAGAAATAATCATTAGAGAGCGTTACTTAACGAAATTTTATTTCTTTCGCACTATTTGTGTCTTTAACATATCCGAAAATATACTACTAAAATGTAATAGATTTGATGTGCAGTAGAAAAAAATTATTATATAGGTCTTGCGGTTAAGGCGGCCTACAATGTCGACAACGTGCGTGTGACGTCAATGGCAGATATAATATAGAACCAATCAGAAACTAGTATTCTCAACCAATGAAAAATCTCCAAAACTAACCAATCAGATGTCTTCTTAGGCGTTATTTTGATTAGTTATTATTGTCCAATCAGAGAGCTCATTATAGTTCACTACGTCATCCGATATGAACCAATGAAGTCGTCTCATTCAGTATTACGTCATTAGTCAGTGTCGAGCTTCCTGATTGAACGGGTAATTTTTCTTGCGCGTGACGTCGCCTTACATTTTTACATAAGACCCGCCCATTGCCACCGCCCAGTTAATGATACGGCCGAATAATAGAGAATAACGTCTACTGAAATGCAATACGTTCCAGAATTAAAACACCTACCAAAAACATGTTAAATTTTGTTAGGGTTCTTCCGAGTACGCAATGATTATGGTATTATTGTATGTAACAACAGTATATTCACTCCTGCTTTTCACTCTATGAAATAAAAAAGTCATAAAAAGGAAGCAAAAGAATAGATTGCGTTGTCACATACAAGCTTGTTGAAATTTAAGACATTATTTTGTCGGCTACCATGCAGACACTACGATACGAACGTAACAAAATGTGATTTTTTTCACTGTATATTAAAGTTAAAACAATATATAAAGTATATTAAAGTTTGTAAATTCTAACAAGGACGTCACTGACGTTCTTCGTCAAAAAATCGTAAGTAGAATCGCCGGCTTTATAAAACCGAAATTTAGAATATACTTGATCAATACCAAGTAAGAGCAAAATACAAATTGTGCCCTTATGAAGACAATCAGTCACACTAAACACGGTTAACAATATAAAAAATTTCTGGGCAAAATTTTTGACATTTCTCCGCGTTTATTCGCTGCTTGTCATTTTTTTGTTTTGTGATGCGAAAATTTAGTATTTATAATTTAGTATTGCAATAATATTGGACCAATCAGAAACTGGTATTTTCAACCAATGAAAAATTTTCATGTCTAATCAATCAGATGTCTTCTGAGGCGACATTTTGATTGGTTAATATTGTCCAATCAGAGGGCTCATAATAGTTCACTACGTCATCCCATATCAACCAATGAAAACGTCTCAATCAGTATTACGTCATTTGTCAGTATCGAGCTTTCTGATTGGTCCGGTACTGTTCCTGCGCGTGACATCGACTTACATTTTTACATAAATCCGCCTATTGTCACCGCCCAGTTAACGATACGGCCGAATATTAAACAATTAACGTCTACTGAAATGCAATACTTTCTAGAATTAAAACGCGTAACAAAAACATTTTTAAACTTGTTAAGGTTCCTCCGAGTACGGAATGATTATGGTTTATTGTATGAAACAGCAGTATATTTATACTGCTTTTCACAATATAAAATAAAAAAAGTCATAGAAAGGAAGGACAACAATAGCTTGCGTTGTCACATATACGCTTGCTTAAATTTAAGACATTATTTTGTCGGCTACCATGCAAACACTACTATAATAACGTAACACATTGTGATTTTTTCATTATATATTGAAGTTTATTCTAATAAGGACGTCTCTGAAGTTTCTTTGTCAACTAATCGTCAGTAGATTCGCCGGAATTACCAAACTGAAATTTAGAATATACTTAAACAATACCTAGTAAGAGCAAACAAGAACCTGTGCCCTTTTAATGACAATTAGTCTTACTAAAAACGGGTAACGATATGAAAAATTTCTGGGCGATATTTTTGACATTTCTCCGCGTTTATTCGCTGCTTGTTTCATTATTTTATTTTGTGCTGCGAAAAATTAGTATTGCCTACAAGAGGCAGTGAAACTGTGAAATATTTTGTAAATTTAAACTGCTACTTCCACGGCTACAATATTCGTTCTGTTTTCTTAGCGAGAGAAGCAAATTTTCGACTAAAACATTATTAAGAAAATAAGAGGTACTAATGAAATAAACACTTTTAGAGATTGTTACAATGACAGTTGATGATTATGCAGTTAGACCTTGCAGTGAATATATTAACGGCGCCGATTGAAACGTGCGAACTGAAACCTTTTTTAGAAGACCTGCTACGCTCATGAAAACACGCTTCTACTTAGTGATACGGTTATAAACAATAAAAAAAATAACCGAATTAAATATTTAGTTTGTATTTCAGATAACCTGTAAATGTTTGAACTAACATCTAGCATAATGATCTAAAAACCGAAATTAATTGTGCCAAGTATTTAACATCTCATTATTTACCTAATTTTTAGTTACTTGTTGCCCATAACAGACAGGTGGAGTGTCAAATTATTTGCACCCAATCTGTTTGTTGCAGGGCTAAAATAAAGAGTTCTGTTTCTTATCACATGGTCAGTCAATTAAATGACTGGATCATTGAAGAACAGAAGAGGTAGAGGTGTAAAGGCACTAATCAGAGTTATTTTCTCTGAAAGTAATGAATTTCATTGTACAGCAAGTCCCTGTGGTGGATGAAGTGAAGGTGTCATTTACAGAGTGGAAAATATGTGCTTTTCAGAGGGCCTGGCATGATGATAAGCATGCTTTTCCACTCAGTGAGGAAGTCAATTGTAAATCACCTTATTCCTCGTTTTACTTAGTAAAACCTTTGGAGGTTCAAACCCGCCTTTTGGCTGTTGAACTAAACAACAACAAGTTACTTGATAGATTGGATTTGAAATAAAGGATGTGATCAATGTTATGAAGGAATGTTAAAATTTAATCTTATTAATCCTACAAAAATTATAATTTGATAATAGTTTATTCAATTTAATGTTCAAACCAACATCTTCCTTAAATAACATAGGCGTAGTCTATCAATACGTACGGTCTTATTTCAAAGAGTTATTATAATTTTTGTGTTTGAATTTTAACTAAAGCAATAATAAACAGAGAGCCATGCACAACTAATTTACTAATGTTTTTTAAGGAGGAATGAATTGTTAATTGGAATTTTACACTGGTGGCGCAGAACGTGTATATTTTAATTATATATATGAGTTAATTATCGGATCCTAAATCAACAAAGAAATAATCATTATTAAGCGTTAGTTAACGAATGTTTTTTTATTCAGCACTATTTGTGTCTATAACATATCTGAAAATATATAATTGAAATCTAATAGAACTGATCTACAGTTGAAAATATAATTATTTAGGTCTTGCGAGTGAGGCGGCTTACGATGACGGTGACGTCCGTGTGACGTTAATAAAAGATATAATATTGGACAAATCAGAAACTAGTATTCTCAACCTATGAAAAATCTTCAAACCTAACCAATCAGATGTCTTCTTAGGCGTCATTTTGATTGGTTAATATTGTCCAATCAGAGGGCTCATTACAGTTCACTACGTCATCCGATATCAACCAATGAAAACGTCTCAATCAGTATTACGTCATTTGTCAGTACCGAGGATCCTGATTGGTCAGGTACTGTTCCTGCGCGTGACGTCGACTTACATTTTTACATCAATCCGCCCATTGTCACCGCCCAGACAACGATACGGCCGAATATTAAACAATTAACGTCTACTGAAATGCTATACTTTCCAGAATTAAAACGCCTACCAAAAACATTTTAAAACTTGTTAAGGTTCTTCCCAGTACGGAATGATTATGGTTTATTGTATGAAACAGCAGTATATTTATACTGCTTTTCACAGTATGAAATTAAAAAAGTCATAAAAAGGAAGCACAAGAATAGATTGCGTTGTCACATACAAGCTTGCTTAAATTTAAGACATTATTTTGTCGGCTACCATGCAAAAACCACATACGAACGTAACACATTGTGATCTTTTCATTGTATATTAAAGTTTATTCTAATGAAGACGTCTCTGAAGTTTTTTTGTCAACTAATCGTCAGTAGAATCGCCGGCATTACCAAACTGAAATTTAGAATATACTTGAACAATACCTAGTAAGAGCAAAATACAAATTGTGCCCTTTTAACGACAATCAGTCACACTAAAAACGGTTAACGATATGAAAAATTTCTAGGCAATATTTTTGACATTTCTCCGCGTTTATTCGCTGCTTGTGTCATTATTTTTTTTTGCGATGCGAATATTTAGTATTGCCTACAAGAGGCAGTTAAACTGTGAAATATTTTTTAAATTTCAACTGCTACTTCCACGGCTAAAATAATAGTTCTGTTTTCTTCACGAATGAAGCAATTTTCGACTAAAACATTATAACAACATAAGAAGTACTGGTGAAATAAACACTGTTAGACCTTCTACATATGACAGTAGATTATTATACAGTTAGACCTTGCAGTGTGAATATATTAAAGGCGCATTTGCAAGGTGCGAACTGAAAATTTTTTAGAAGACCTGCTTTGCTCATCAAATGACTTTTCTACTGAACATACGGTTAGAAAACAAAAAAAGTAAACCAAATAACTTTTCAGTTTATTTCAGATAACTTGTAAATGTTTGAACTAACTTCTACCCTAATGATCTAAAAACTCAAATTAATTGTGCCGAGTATTTAACATCTCATTATATACCTAATTTTAAGTAACTTGAAAAATCAGATTTGTAAGAAAGGATGTTATCAAAGTCGTTATGAAAGAACGTTCAAATTTAATCTGACTAATCGTACAAAAGGGAGTTGCGCGCGGACTGCGATACGATTAACATCGAATGAACAACGGTCGTGATTACTGTATCGGTTGAGTGGTTTTTTTTTATATTATTTTATTTATTTGGAACTGTACAATAACAATACAACGACCAAATTTTAGCACAGAGTAATATAAATCACAGTGATTGTAGGATAAAATTACATGTCCATTGACATTCATTTTGGGTTCAAAAAATAAAAAACATACAAATAGTAACAAACATAGCAAATAGACATAACAAATTAACAAATATTAAAACTAAGAAATTTGATGATAAATGATGGGGATAACAGTAGCACAGAGTGGTGAAATGGTGGAAAGTAGTGGAATGGTGTCATCTCAGCAGGTCTCTGCTCCATCTTCTTTTTAGTCGTCTGGCGAGCCGAGGATTGATCAGAATTCCCCTTACAAGCGGGTTACGGTGGCCGTTCAATTTTGAATGAAACCTCGGGTACAACCTTTTCACTGTTTCGGTAACGTAAGGTATTTGTAGGTCAGTATGAAGTGTTGAATTTGACACGTAGTACGGAGCATTGGTGATCATGCGAAGCAGTTTGGACTGACATACTTGTACTTTCTTTAATGTTGTCGAGCTGGCACTTCCGTATATCTGAACGCCATAGGTCCACAATGGCATCAGAAGACCTTTATAAATTTTGACCTTTGTTTTTAAAGTAACATGTGATTTTCGATTAAGTAGCCGATATAGTTGTTTGACTCGTGAATTTAAAAGTAATCGTTTTATCTTTATATGGGTGTTCCACGTTAACCTTTTATCAAAATTTAATCCTAGATATCGTACTTCTTTGTGTAAATTGAGTGGTTTACTTTATGATTGAGTGGAACTTTATGATTTAGTGGCTTACTTTATGATATACTTTATATATATATATATATATATATATATATATATATATATATATATATTACGATACGTAGAAGGCAACTGAAAAATCTAATTCAAAATATCTTGAGACGAATTAATTTTTATCACAGGGTCAGCCAATTATATGACTAAAGCACATAAAAACAGAAGAGGTGGAGGTATAAATGACACTAGTCAGAGTTATCTCATCTGAGATTCATGAATTTCATTTTACAATCAAACCCTGTTGATAATGAAATACCGGTGTCATTCGGAGAGTCGAAAGTACATGATTTTCCGAAGGACTCGCATCCTGATAAGTATAATTATAAACGCTGTAAGAAGACGATGTAAACCAACTCAACTCATCTCACTCAGAAAAGATTTTAGAGGTTCAAACCACCTTGTCCGCTGCTTACCTAAAAAACAACTTTCATTGCACAACAATTTCAACAGCCTGCATTTTAGTTTACTGACAAATTGGATTGAAAATAAGTAATGTTATTAATCTACCTTGCTTAAGAGAACTCATGAATTGTTCGGTTTCGGAACGTTAAAAAGTCGCATCTGATAATGCTTATAAAATTGTAATATTCGAACAAGCTGCCTACATAAACACTGATTACAGGCCTAAAATTCTATAAAATCACAGCTATCGGGATCGTAATTTTTCTCCTTATACTTTCGCTACGACAATTAAGCGAATACAGTCGCCGAATTATTTTTTATTTATCTCATCTGTACGAATCAGGTGTTAAAGGTTATAGTTTTACACTGCCTGTGTAGAAGATATAAATACTGCTTATAAATTTCCCGTTAACTAACAGATCCTAAATCAACGAAAAATAGACTTGAGAAGACGTTACTTGACAAATCATTTTTGACCTACGCTTTTATTGTGTTTAAGAGAAACAAAAATATACGTATCAAAATACTATAACTGGTATTCAACAAACGTTCTATTAGGGTTGCGTGAGTAAGTCGGGCCAATTTGATTGTGATGCGCATGTGACGTCAACGGCTCAGGTAATAATTGCCCAATCAGAGGCTCGTATTTTCGGCCAATAAGAAAGCCCAGTTTTAACCAATCACAAGTCTTCTTTTGCGTCATTTTGATTGGTTAATATTGTCCAATCAGAGAGTTTTTTATTACTGTACTACGTCACACCGATGTCAACCAATGACAAAGTGTCTTGAGCGTTACGTCATTCGTTTGGATATGCTGCTTTCTGATTGGTCCGTACTGATTCTAGGCGTCACGTCGAGTGTGATTGTAATATGAAGTCCACACCCAATGACAACTTCTAGTTAACGGTAGGGCAGAACATATGAAGGTACCTTTTAATGAGATTTATAGTTTCTTGGTAAATATCACTTACGAAATATGAAGTACCCCATTGTAGAGATCTTTCGAGTTCTTAAGGAAATTAAAAATTGGTTTCTGTTGCTGCTAAATGTTAACACGGTTTTTTAAAAAATCACGAGTGTTCATTCGATACCGACACAAAGAAAAAAAACAAAAGAAGGTTATCTATTTTTCCTAGTTGTTCGATTTTTGTAACCTAATTTTTGGCCTGTAATGTATCATATTTTTAAGGG
The DNA here is from genome assembly GCA_035578175.1 of Catonia carolina. Taxonomy (NCBI): domain Eukaryota; kingdom Metazoa; phylum Arthropoda; class Insecta; order Hemiptera; family Achilidae; genus Catonia; species Catonia carolina. The sequence goes on along the minus strand of JAQMRL010000003.1, from coordinate 60,435,647 downwards.
AATGACTTTATACAACTGTAAATAAATATTACGATACGTAGAAGGCAGTTGAAAAATCTAATTCAAAATTTTTTGAGACGAAACAAAGTCAATATCCTACCGGGTAAGAAAATATACCTCATTAATCCGTTTTATAACAAGAAAACTATTTTGCTCTACCAACGAGCATTAGTCGAAAAATAATAATCAACGGTTTGACTAAATGATAATATAATGGCCAATGTGATTTCGAGAAATGTTTTCTGGCTTTACTCTGATTTCATTAGTTCCTGTATTTTAAGGTGGATGAAATTTTTTGTGGCCATAATGAAAAGGTAGAGTGTTAAAAATTTTTGGAACGTAATTTGCTAGTTTCTGCAGGAAATAAATGTATTCATTTTTATCACAGGGTCAGCCAATTATATGACTAAAGCACGTAAGAACAGAAGAGGTAGAGGTATAAATGACACTAGTCAGGGTAATATTATCTGAGATTCATGAATTTCATTTTACAATCAAACCGTTTTGATAATGAAATACAGGTGTCATTCGGAGAGTCGAAAGAACATGATTTTACGAAGGACCGGCATTCTTATAAGTATAATTATAAATGCTGTGAGAAGACCATGTAAACCAACTCAACTCATCTCACTCAGAAAAGAAAGCATTTGACAATCTGGACTGGAGTAAAATGTTTAAAACATTGAAAAGGCTAGGAATTAAATACAAAGAAAGGAAAGTTATCTACAGTCTGTATAAGAATCAAACGGCTGTTTTGAGAATCGAGGGGTACGAAAAAGAGGCTGCTGTAAGAAAAGGTGTACGACAAGGTTGTTCTTTGTCACCACTACTTTTTAACTTGTATATAGAAGAGACTATAAATGAAGTGAAGGAGAAATTTGACGTAGGAATAAAAATTCAAGGAGAAACAATAAAAATGTTGAGATTCGCCGATGATATAGTAGTATTAGCCGAGGCAAAGAATGAACTAGAGGATGCCTTAAATGGAATGGATGAGATCTTGAGGAAGGATTACTTCATGAAAATTAATAAGAACAAAACGAAAGTGTTGTGCAGCAGCAAGAGTGGTTTAGAAGAGATGGGAAATTTAAAAGTAGGCAACGAAAACATACAGGAAGTTGGGGAATTCTGCTATCTAGGGAGTAAAATAACAAAGGATGGTAGAAGCACGAGTGATATCAAGAGTAGAATTGCTCAAGCTAGAAAAGCCTTTGAAATGAAAAACAGCTTACTGACTACAAACATTGATTTACAGATTAGGAAAAATTTCTTAAAACATTATGTTTGGAGTGTAGCATTATACGGAAGTGAAACGTGGGTGATAGGGGCTGTAGAACGGAAGAGGATAGAAGCTTTTGAAATGTGGTGTTATAGGAAAATGTTAAAGATTAGGTGGGTGGACAAAATAAGTAATTTAGAGGTTCTTAGGCGAGTGGATGAAAAAAGAAGTATATGGAAGCATCTTACCAAAAGAAGGGATAGGCTAGTGGGGCATATCCTAAGACATCCAGGTATTGGGCTATCAATAATGGAGGACAACATTGAGGGAGTACATTGTAGAGGGAGGCAAAGATTAGAATATATAAAGCAAATTACAAAAGATGTAGGGTGTTACAGGTATGTAGATATGAAACGACTTGCGCAAGATAGAACAGGTTGGAGAACTGCATCAAACCAGTCGAGAGACTGATGACAAAAAAAAAAATTTCGAAAAGGTTTTCTGGCTTTACTCTTATTTCATTAGTTCCTGTATTTTAAGATGGATGAAATTTATTGTGGCTTTAATGAAAAGGTAGAGTGTTAAACATTTTTTGCACGTAATTTGCTAGTTCCTGACCGTAAATATGTATTCATTGTTATCACAGAGTCAGCCAATTATATGACTAAACCACGTAAGAACAGAAGAGGTAAGAGGTATATATGACAGTAGTCGGAGTTATCTCATCTGAGATTCATGAATTTCATTTTACAATCAAACCCTGTTGATAATGAAATACCGGTGTCATTCGGAGAGTCGAAAGTACATGATTTTCCGAAGGACTCGCATCCTGATAAGTATAATTATAAACGCTGTAAGAAGACGATGTAAACCAACTCAACTCATCTCACTCAGAAAAGATTTTAGAGGTTCAAACCACCTTGTCCGCTGCTTACCTAAAAAACAACTTTCATTGCACAACAATTTCAACAGCCTGCATTTTAGTTTACTGACAAATTGGATTGAAAATAAGTAATGTTATTAATCTACCTTGCTTAAGAGAACTCATGAATTGTTCGGTTTCGGAACGTTAAAAAGTCGCATCTGATAATGCTTATAAAATTGTAATATTCGAACAAGCTGCCTACATAAACACTGATTACAGGCCTAAAATTCTATAAAATCACAGCTATCGGGATCGTAATTTTTCTCCTTATACTTTCGCTACGACAATTAAGCGAATACAGTCGCCGAATTATTTTTTATTTATCTCATCTGTACAAATCAGGTGTTAAAGGTTATAGTTTTACACTGCCTGTGTAGAAGATATAAATACTGCTTATAAATTTCCCGTTAACTAACAGATCCTAAATCAACGAAAAATAGACTTGAGAAGACGTTACTTGACAAATCATTTTTGACCTACGCTTTTATTGTGTTTAAGAGAAACAAAAATATACGTATCAAAATACTATAACTGGTATTCAACAAACGTTCTATTAGGGTTGCGTGAGTAAGTCGGGCCAATTTGATTGTGATGCGCATGTGACGTCAACGGCTCAGGTAATAATTGCCCAATCAGAGGCTCGTATTTTCGGCCAATAAGAAAGCCCAGTTTTAACCAATCACAAGTCTTCTTTTGCGTCATTTTGATTGGTTAATATTGTCCAATCAGAGAGTTTTTTATTACTGTACTACGTCACACCGATGTCAACCAATGACAAAGTGTCTTGAGCGTTACGTCATTCGTTTGGATATGCTGCTTTCTGATTGGTCCGTACTGATTCTAGGCGTCACGTCGAGTGTGATTGTAATATGAAGTCCACACCCAATGACAACTTCTAGTTAACGGTAGGGCAGAACATATGAAGGTACCTTTTAATGAGATTTATAGTTTCTTGGTAAATATCACTTACGAAATATGAAGTACCCCATTGTAGAGATCTTTCGAGTTCTTAAGGAAATTAAAAATTGGTTTCTGTTGCTGCTAAATGTTAACACGGTTTTTTAAAAAATCACGAGTGTTCATTCGATACCGACACAAAGAAAAAAAACAAAAGAAGGTTATCTATTTTTCCTAGTTGTTCGATTTTTGTAACCTAATTTTTGGCCTGTAATGTATCATATTTTTAAGGGAATGACTTTATACAACTGTAAATAAATATTACGATACGTAGAAGGCAGTTGAAAAATCTAATTCAAAATTTTTTGAGACGAAACAAAGTCAATATCCTACCGGGTAAGAAAATATACCTCATTAATCCGTTTTATAACAAGAAAACTATTTTGCTCTACCAACGAGCATTAGTCGAAAAATAATAATCAACGGTTTGACTAAATGATAATATAATGGCCAATGTGATTTCGAGAAATGTTTTCTGGCTTTACTCTGATTTCATTAGTTCCTGTATTTTAAGGTGGATGAAATTTTTTGTGGCCATAATGAAAAGGTAGAGTGTTAAAAATTTTTGGAACGTAATTTGCTAGTTTCTGCAGGAAATAAATGTATTCATTTTTATCACAGGGTCAGCCAATTATATGACTAAAGCACGTAAGAACAGAAGAGGTAGAGGTATAAATGACACTAGTCAGGGTAATATTATCTGAGATTCATGAATTTCATTTTACAATCAAACCGTTTTGATAATGAAATACAGGTGTCATTCGGAGAGTCGAAAGAACATGATTTTACGAAGGACCGGCATTCTTATAAGTATAATTATAAATGCTGTGAGAAGACCATGTAAACCAACTCAACTCATCTCACTCAGAAAAGAAAGCATTTGACAATCTGGACTGGAGTAAAATGTTTAAAACATTGAAAAGGCTAGGAATTAAATACAAAGAAAGGAAAGTTATCTACAGTCTGTATAAGAATCAAACGGCTGTTTTGAGAATCGAGGGGTACGAAAAAGAGGCTGCTGTAAGAAAAGGTGTACGACAAGGTTGTTCTTTGTCACCACTACTTTTTAACTTGTATATAGAAGAGACTATAAATGAAGTGAAGGAGAAATTTGACGTAGGAATAAAAATTCAAGGAGAAACAATAAAAATGTTGAGATTCGCCGATGATATAGTAGTATTAGCCGAGGCAAAGAATGAACTAGAGGATGCCTTAAATGGAATGGATGAGATCTTGAGGAAGGATTACTTCATGAAAATTAATAAGAACAAAACGAAAGTGTTGTGCAGCAGCAAGAGTGGTTTAGAAGAGATGGGAAATTTAAAAGTAGGCAACGAAAACATACAGGAAGTTGGGGAATTCTGCTATCTAGGGAGTAAAATAACAAAGGATGGTAGAAGCACGAGTGATATCAAGAGTAGAATTGCTCAAGCTAGAAAAGCCTTTGAAATGAAAAACAGCTTACTGACTACAAACATTGATTTACAGATTAGGAAAAATTTCTTAAAACATTATGTTTGGAGTGTAGCATTATACGGAAGTGAAACGTGGGTGATAGGGGCTGTAGAACGGAAGAGGATAGAAGCTTTTGAAATGTGGTGTTATAGGAAAATGTTAAAGATTAGGTGGGTGGACAAAATAAGTAATTTAGAGGTTCTTAGGCGAGTGGATGAAAAAAGAAGTATATGGAAGCATCTTACCAAAAGAAGGGATAGGCTAGTGGGGCATATCCTAAGACATCCAGGTATTGGGCTATCAATAATGGAGGGTAACATTGAGGGAGTACATTGTAGAGGGAGGCAAAGATTAGAATATATAAAGCAAATTACAAAAGATGTAGGGTGTTACAGGTATGTAGATATGAAACGACTTGCGCAAGATAGAACAGGTTGGAGAACTGCATCAAACCAGTCGAGAGACTGATGACAAAAAAAAAATTTCGAAAAAGGTTTTCTGGCTTTACTCTTATTTCATTAGTTCCTGTATTTTAAGATGGATGAAATTTATTGTGGCTTTAATGAAAAGGTAGAGTGTTAAACATTTTTTGCACGTAATTTGCTAGTTCCTGACCGTAAATATGTATTCATTGTTATCACAGAGTCAGCCAATTATATGACTAAACCACGTAAGAACAGAAGAGGTAAGAGGTATATATGACAGTAGTCGGAGTTATCTCATCTGAGATTCATGAATTTCATTTTACAATCAAACCCTGTTGATAATGAAATACCGGTGTCATTCGGAGAGTCGAAAGTACATGATTTTCCGAAGGACTCGCATCCTGATAAGTATAATTATAAACGCTGTAAGAAGACGATGTAAACCAACTCAACTCATCTCACTCAGAAAAGATTTTAGAGGTTCAAACCACCTTGTCCGCTGCTTACCTAAAAAACAACTTTCATTGCACAACAATTTCAACAGCCTGCATTTTAGTTTACTGACAAATTGGATTGAAAATAAGTAATGTTATTAATCTACCTTGCTTAAGAGAACTCATGAATTGTTCGGTTTCGGAACGTTAAAAAGTCGCATCTGATAATGCTTATAAAATTGTAATATTCGAACAAGCTGCCTACATAAACACTGATTACAGGCCTAAAATTCTATAAAATCACAGCTATCGGGATCGTAATTTTTCTCCTTATACTTTCGCTACGACAATTAAGCGAATACAGTCGCCGAATTATTTTTTATTTATCTCATCTGTACGAATCAGGTGTTAAAGGTTATAGTTTTACACTGCCTGTGTAGAAGATATAAATACTGCTTATAAATTTCCCGTTAACTAACAGATCCTAAATCAACGAAAAATAGACTTGAGAAGACGTTACTTGACAAATCATTTTTGACCTACGCTTTTATTGTGTTTAAGAGAAACAAAAATATACGTATCAAAATACTATAACTGGTATTCAACAAACGTTCTATTAGGGTTGCGTGAGTAAGTCGGGCCAATTTGATTGTGATGCGCATGTGACGTCAACGGCTCAGGTAATAATTGCCCAATCAGAGGCTCGTATTTTCGGCCAATAAGAAAGCCCAGTTTTAACCAATCACAAGTCTTCTTTTGCGTCATTTTGATTGGTTAATATTGTCCAATCAGAGAGTTTTTTATTACTGTACTACGTCACACCGATGTCAACCAATGACAAAGTGTCTTGAGCGTTACGTCATTCGTTTGGATATGCTGCTTTCTGATTGGTCCGTACTGATTCTAGGCGTCACGTCGAGTGTGATTGTAATATGAAGTCCACACCCAATGACAACTTCTAGTTAACGGTAGGGCAGAACATATGAAGGTACCTTTTAATGAGATTTATAGTTTCTTGGTAAATATCACTTACGAAATATGAAGTACCCCATTGTAGAGATCTTTCGAGTTCTTAAGGAAATTAAAAATTGGTTTCTGTTGCTGCTAAATGTTAACACGGTTTTTTAAAAAATCACGAGTGTTCATTCGATACCGACACAAAGAAAAAAAACAAAAGAAGGTTATCTATTTTTCCTAGTTGTTCGATTTTTGTAACCTAATTTTTGGCCTGTAATGTATCATATTTTTAAGGGAATGACTTTATACAACTGTAAATAAATATTACGATACGTAGAAGGCAGTTGAAAAATCTAATTCAAAATTTTTTGAGACGAAACAAAGTCAATATCCTACCGGGTAAGAAAATATACCTCATTAATCCGTTTTATAACAAGAAAACTATTTTGCTCTACCAACGAGCATTAGTCGAAAAATAATAATCAACGGTTTGACTAAATGATAATATAATGGCCAATGTGATTTCGAGAAATGTTTTCTGGCTTTACTCTGATTTCATTAGTTCCTGTATTTTAAGGTGGATGAAATTTTTTGTGGCCATAATGAAAAGGTAGAGTGTTAAAAATTTTTGGAACGTAATTTGCTAGTTTCTGCAGGAAATAAATGTATTCATTTTTATCACAGGGTCAGCCAATTATATGACTAAAGCACGTAAGAACAGAAGAGGTAGAGGTATAAATGACACTAGTCAGGGTAATATTATCTGAGATTCATGAATTTCATTTTACAATCAAACCGTTTTGATAATGAAATACAGGTGTCATTCGGAGAGTCGAAAGAACATGATTTTACGAAGGACCGGCATTCTTATAAGTATAATTATAAATGCTGTGAGAAGACCATGTAAACCAACTCAACTCATCTCACTCAGAAAAGAAAGCATTTGACAATCTGGACTGGAGTAAAATGTTTAAAACATTGAAAAGGCTAGGAATTAAATACAAAGAAAGGAAAGTTATCTACAGTCTGTATAAGAATCAAACGGCTGTTTTGAGAATCGAGGGGTACGAAAAAGGGGCTGCTGTAAGAAAAGGTGTACGACAAGGTTGTTCTTTGTCACCACTACTTTTTAACTTGTATATAGAAGAGACTATAAATGAAGTGAAGGAGAAATTTGACGTAGGAATAAAAATTCAAGGAGAAACAATAAAAATGTTGAGATTCGCCGATGATATAGTAGTATTAGCCGAGGCAAAGAATGAACTAGAGGATGCCTTAAATGGAATGGATGAGATCTTGAGGAAGGATTACTTCATGAAAATTAATAAGAACAAAACGAAAGTGTTGTGCAGCAGCAAGAGTGGTTTAGAAGAGATGGGAAATTTAAAAGTAGGCAACGAAAACATACAGGAAGTTGGGGAATTCTGCTATCTAGGGAGTAAAATAACAAAGGATGGTAGAAGCACGAGTGATATCAAGAGTAGAATTGCTCAAGCTAGAAAAGCCTTTGAAATGAAAAACAGCTTACTGACTACAAACATTGATTTACAGATTAGGAAAAATTTCTTAAAACATTATGTTTGGAGTGTAGCATTATACGGAAGTGAAACGTGGGTGATAGGGGCTGTAGAACGGAAGAGGATAGAAGCTTTTGAAATGTGGTGTTATAGGAAAATGTTAAAGATTAGGTGGGTGGACAAAATAAGTAATTTAGAGGTTCTTAGGCGAGTGGATGAAAAAAGAAGTATATGGAAGCATCTTACCAAAAGAAGGGATAGGCTAGTGGGGCATATCCTAAGACATCCAGGTATTGGGCTATCAATAATGGAGGGTAACATTGAGGGAGTACATTGTAGAGGGAGGCAAAGATTAGAATATATAAAGCAAATTACAAAAGATGTAGGGTGTTACAGGTATGTAGATATGAAACGACTTGCGCAAGATAGAACAGGTTGGAGAACTGCATCAAACCAGTCGAGAGACTGATGACAAAAAAAAAATTTCGAAAAAGGTTTTCTGGCTTTACTCTTATTTCATTAGTTCCTGTATTTTAAGATGGATGAAATTTATTGTGGCTTTAATGAAAAGGTAGAGTGTTAAACATTTTTTGCACGTAATTTGCTAGTTCCTGACCGTAAATATGTATTCATTGTTATCACAGAGTCAGCCAATTATATGACTAAACCACGTAAGAACAGAAGAGGTAAGAGGTATATATGACAGTAGTCGGAGTTATCTCATCTGAGATTCATGAATTTCATTTTACAATCAAACCCTGTTGATAATGAAATACCGGTGTCATTCGGAGAGTCGAAAGTACATGATTTTCCGAAGGACTCGCATCCTGATAAGTATAATTATAAACGCTGTAAGAAGACGATGTAAACCAACTCAACTCATCTCACTCAGAAAAGATTTTAGAGGTTCAAACCACCTTGTCCGCTGCTTACCTAAAAAACAACTTTCATTGCACAACAATTTCAACAGCCTGCATTTTAGTTTACTGACAAATTGGATTGAAAATAAGTAATGTTATTAATCTACCTTGCTTAAGAGAACTCATGAATTGTTCGGTTTCGGAACGTTAAAAAGTCGCATCTGATAATGCTTATAAAATTGTAATATTCGAACAAGCTGCCTACATAAACACTGATTACAGGCCTAAAATTCTATAAAATCACAGCTATCGGGATCGTAATTTTTCTCCTTATACTTTCGCTACGACAATTAAGCGAATACAGTCGCCGAATTATTTTTTATTTATCTCATCTGTACGAATCAGGTGTTAAAGGTTATAGTTTTACACTGCCTGTGTAGAAGATATAAATACTGCTTATAAATTTCCCGTTAACTAACAGATCCTAAATCAACGAAAAATAGACTTGACAAGACGTTACTTGACAAATCATTTTTGACCTACGCTTTTATTGTGTTTAAGAGAAACAAAAATATACGTATCAAAATACTATAACTGGTATTCAACAAACGTTCTATTAGGGTTGCGTGAGTAAGTCGGGCCAATTTGATTGTGATGCGCATGTGACGTCAACGGCTCAGGTAATAATTGCCCAATCAGAGGCTCGTATTTTCGGCCAATAAGAAAGCCCAGTTTTAACCAATCACAAGTCTTCTTTTGCGTCATTTTGATTGGTTAATATTGTCCAATCAGAGAGTTTTTTATTACTGTACTACGTCACACCGATGTCAACCAATGACAAAGTGTCTTGAGCGTTACGTCATTCGTTTGGATATGCTGCTTTCTGATTGGTCCGTACTGATTCTAGGCGTCACGTCGAGTGTGATTGTAATATGAAGTCCACACCCAATGACAACTTCTAGTTAACGGTAGGGCAGAACATATGAAGGTACCTTTTAATGAGATTTATAGTTTCTTGGTAAATATCACTTACGAAATATGAAGTACCCCATTGTAGAGATCTTTCGAGTTCTTAAGGAAATTAAAAATTGGTTTCTGTTGCTGCTAAATGTTAACACGGTTTTTTAAAAAATCACGAGTGTTCATTCGATACCGACACAAAGAAAAAAAACAAAAGAAGGTTATCTATTTTTCCTAGTTGTTCGATTTTTGTAACCTAATTTTTGGCCTGTAATGTATCATATTTTTAAGGGAATGACTTTATACAACTGTAAATAAATATTACGATACGTAGAAGGCAGTTGAAAAATCTAATTCAAAATTTTTTGAGACGAAACAAAGTCAATATCCTACCGGGTAAGAAAATATACCTCATTAATCCGTTTTATAACAAGAAAACTATTTTGCTCTACCAACGAGCATTAGTCGAAAAATAATAATCAACGGTTTGACTAAATGATAATATAATGGCCAATGTGATTTCGAGAAATGTTTTCTGGCTTTACTCTGATTTCATTAGTTCCTGTATTTTAAGGTGGATGAAATTTTTTGTGGCCATAATGAAAAGGTAGAGTGTTAAAAATTTTTGGAACGTAATTTGCTAGTTTCTGCAGGAAATAAATGTATTCATTTTTATCACAGGGTCAGCCAATTATATGACTAAAGCACGTAAGAACAGAAGAGGTAGAGGTATAAATGACACTAGTCAGGGTAATATTATCTGAGATTCATGAATTTCATTTTACAATCAAACCGTTTTGATAATGAAATACAGGTGTCATTCGGAGAGTCGAAAGAACATGATTTTACGAAGGACCGGCATTCTTATAAGTATAATTATAAATGCTGTGAGAAGACCATGTAAACCAACTCAACTCATCTCACTCAGAAAAGAAAGCATTTGACAATCTGGACTGGAGTAAAATGTTTAAAACATTGAAAAGGCTAGGAATTAAATACAAAGAAAGGAAAGTTATCTACAGTCTGTATAAGAATCAAACGGCTGTTTTGAGAATCGAGGGGTACGAAAAAGAGGCTGCTGTAAGAAAAGGTGTACGACAAGGTTGTTCTTTGTCACCACTACTTTTTAACTTGTATATAGAAGAGACTATAAATGAAGTGAAGGAGAAATTTGACGTAGGAATAAAAATTCAAGGAGAAACAATAAAAATGTTGAGATTCGCCGATGATATAGTAGTATTAGCCGAGGCAAAGAATGAACTAGAGGATGCCTTAAATGGAATGGATGAGATCTTGAGGAAGGATTACTTCATGAAAATTAATAAGAACAAAACGAAAGTGTTGTGCAGCAGCAAGAGTGGTTTAGAAGAGATGGGAAATTTAAAAGTAGGCAACGAAAACATACAGGAAGTTGGGGAATTCTGCTATCTAGGGAGTAAAATAACAAAGGATGGTAGAAGCACGAGTGATATCAAGAGTAGAATTGCTCAAGCTAGAAAAGCCTTTGAAATGAAAAACAGCTTACTGACTACAAACATTGATTTACAGATTAGGAAAAATTTCTTAAAACATTATGTTTGGAGTGTAGCATTATACGGAAGTGAAACGTGGGTGATAGGGGCTGTAGAACGGAAGAGGATAGAAGCTTTTGAAATGTGGTGTTATAGGAAAATGTTAAAGATTAGGTGGGTGGACAAAATAAGTAATTTAGAGGTTCTTAGGCGAGTGGATGAAAAAAGAAGTATATGGAAGCATCTTACCAAAAGAAGGGATAGGCTAGTGGGGCATATCCTAAGACATCCAGGTATTGGGCTATCAATAATGGAGGGTAACATTGAGGGAGTACATTGTAGAGGGAGGCAAAGATTAGAATATATAAAGCAAATTACAAAAGATGTAGGGTGTTACAGGTATGTAGATATGAAACGACTTGCGCAAGATAGAACAGGTTGGAGAACTGCATCAAACCAGTCGAGAGACTGATGACAAAAAAAAAAATTTCGAAAAAGGTTTTCTGGCTTTACTCTTATTTCATTAGTTCCTGTATTTTAAGATGGATGAAATTTATTGTGGCTTTAATGAAAAGGTAGAGTGTTAAACATTTTTTGCACGTAATTTGCTAGTTCCTGACCGTAAATATGTATTCATTGTTATCACAGAGTCAGCCAATTATATGACTAAACCACGTAAGAACAGAAGAGGTAGAGGTATATATGACAGTAGTCGGAGTTATCTCATCTGAGATTCATGAATTTCATTTTACAATCAAACCCTGTTGATAATGAAATACCGGTGTCATTCGGAGAGTCGAAAGTACATGATTTTCCGAAGGACTCGCATCCTGATAAGTATAATTATAAACGCTGTAAGAAGACGATGTAAACCAACTCAACTCATCTCACTCAGAAAAGATTTTAGAGGTTCAAACCACCTTGTCCGCTGCTTACCTAAAAAACAACTTTCATTGCACAACAATTTCAACAGCCTGCATTTTAGTTTACTGACAAATTGGATTGAAAATAAGTAATGTTATTAATCTACCTTGCTTAAGAGAACTCATGAATTGTTCGGTTTCGGAACGTTAAAAAGTCGCATCTGATAATGCTTATAAAATTGTAATATTCGAACAAGCTGCCTACATAAACACTGATTACAGGCCTAAAATTCTATAAAATCACAGCTATCGGGATCGTAATTTTTCTCCTTATACTTTCGCTACGACAATTAAGCGAATACAGTCGCCGAATTATTTTTTATTTATCTCATCTGTACGAATCAGGTGTTAAAGGTTATAGTTTTACACTGCCTGTGTAGAAGATATAAATACTGCTTATAAATTTCCCGTTAACTAACAGATCCTAAATCAACGAAAAATAGACTTGACAAGACGTTACTTGACAAATCATTTTTGACCTACGCTTTTATTGTGTTTAAGAGAAACAAAAATATACGTATCAAAATACTATAACTGGTATTCAACAAACGTTCTATTAGGGTTGCGTGAGTAAGTCGGGCCAATTTGATTGTGATGCGCATGTGACGTCAACGGCTCAGGTAATAATTGCCCAATCAGAGGCTCGTATTTTCGGCCAATAAGAAAGCCCAGTTTTAACCAATCACAAGTCTTCTTTTGCGTCATTTTGATTGGTTAATATTGTCCAATCAGAGAGTTTTTTATTACTGTACTACGTCACACCGATGTCAACCAATGACAAAGTGTCTTGAGCGTTACGTCATTCGTTTGGATATGCTGCTTTCTGATTGGTCCGTACTGATTCTAGGCGTCACGTCGAGTGTGATTGTAATATGAAGTCCACACCCAATGACAACTTCTAGTTAACGGTAGGGCAGAACATATGAAGGTACCTTTTAATGAGATTTATAGTTTCTTGGTAAATATCACTTACGAAATATGAAGTACCCCATTGTAGAGATCTTTCGAGTTCTTAAGGAAATTAAAAATTGGTTTCTGTTGCTGCTAAATGTTAACACGGTTTTTTAAAAAATCACGAGTGTTCATTCGATACCGACACAAAGAAAAAAAACAAAAGAAGGTTATCTATTTTTCCTAGTTGTTCGATTTTTGTAACCTAATTTTTGGCCTGTAATGTATCATATTTTTAAGGGAATGACTTTATACAACTGTAAATAAATATTACGATACGTAGAAGGCAGTTAAAAAATCTAATTCAAAATTTTTTGAGACGAAACAAAGTCAATATCCTACCGGGTAAGAAAATATACCTCATTAATCCGTTTTATAACAAGAAAACTATTTTGCTCTACCAACGAGCATTAGTCGAAAAATAATAATCAACGGTTTGACTAAATGATAATATAATGGCCAATGTGATTTCGAGAAATGTTTTCTGGCTTTACTCTGATTTCATTAGTTCCTGTATTTTAAGGTGGATGAAATTTTTTGTGGCCATAATGAAAAGGTAGAGTGTTAAAAATTTTTGGAACGTAATTTGCTAGTTTCTGCAGGAAATAAATGTATTCATTTTTATCACAGGGTCAGCCAATTATATGACTAAAGCACGTAAGAACAGAAGAGGTAGAGGTATAAATGACACTAGTCAGGGTAATATTATCTGAGATTCATGAATTTCATTTTACAATCAAACCGTTTTGATAATGAAATACAGGTGTCATTCGGAGAGTCGAAAGAACATGATTTTACGAAGGACCGGCATTCTTATAAGTATAATTATAAATGCTGTGAGAAGACCATGTAAACCAACTCAACTCATCTCACTCAGAAAAGAAAGCATTTGACAATCTGGACTGGAGTAAAATGTTTAAAACATTGAAAAGGCTAGGAATTAAATACAAAGAAAGGAAAGTTATCTACAGTCTGTATAAGAATCAAACGGCTGTTTTGAGAATCGAGGGGTACGAAAAAGAGGCTGCTGTAAGAAAAGGTGTACGACAAGGTTGTTCTTTGTCACCACTACTTTTTAACTTGTATATAGAAGAGACTATAAATGAAGTGAAGGAGAAATTTGACGTAGGAATAAAAATTCAAGGAGAAACAATAAAAATGTTGAGATTCGCCGATGATATAGTAGTATTAGCCGAGGCAAAGAATGAACTAGAGGATGCCTTAAATGGAATGGATGAGATCTTGAGGAAGGATTACTTCATGAAAATTAATAAGAACAAAACGAAAGTGTTGTGCAGCAGCAAGAGTGGTTTAGAAGAGATGGGAAATTTAAAAGTAGGCAACGAAAACATACAGGAAGTTGGGGAATTCTGCTATCTAGGGAGTAAAATAACAAAGGATGGTAGAAGCACGAGTGATATCAAGAGTAGAATTGCTCAAGCTAGAAAAGCCTTTAAAATGAAAAACAGCTTACTGACTACAAACATTGATTTACAGATTAGGAAAAATTTCTTAAAACATTATGTTTGGAGTGTAGCATTATACGGAAGTGAAACGTGGGTGATAGGGGCTGTAGAACGGAAGAGGATAGAAGCTTTTGAAATGTGGTGTTATAGGAAAATGTTAAAGATTAGGTGGGTGGACAAAATAAGTAATTTAGAGGTTCTTAGGCGAGTGGATGAAAAAAGAAGTATATGGAAGCATCTTACCAAAAGAAGGGATAGGCTAGTGGGGCATATCCTAAGACATCCAGGTATTGGGCTATCAATAATGGAGGACAACATTGAGGGAGTACATTGTAGAGGGAGGCAAAGATTAGAATATATAAAGCAAATTACAAAAGATGTAGGGTGTTACAGGTATGTAGATATGAAACGACTTGCGCAAGATAGAACAGCTTGGAGAACTGCATCAAACCAGTCGAGAGACTGATGACAAAAAAAAAAATTTCGAAAAAGGTTTTCTGGCTTTACTCTTATTTCATTAGTTCCTGTATTTTAAGATGGATGAAATTTATTGTGGCTTTAATGAAAAGGTAGAGTGTTAAACATTTTTTGCACGTAATTTGCTAGTTCCTGACCGTAAATATGTATTCATTGTTATCACAGAGTCAGCCAATTATATGACTAAACCACGTAAGAACAGAAGAGGTAGTGGTATATATGACAGTAGTCGGAGTTATCTCATCTGAGATTCATGAATTTCATTTTACAATCAAACCCTGTTGATAATGAAATACCGGTGTCATTCGGAGAGTCGAAAGTACATGATTTTCCGAAGGACTCGCATCCTGATAAGTATAATTATAAACGCTGTAAGAAGACGATGTAAACCAACTCAACTCATCTCACTCAGAAAAGATTTTAGAGGTTCAAACCACCTTGTCCGCTGCTTACCTAAAAAACAACTTTCATTGCACAACAATTTCAACAGCCTGCATTTTAGTTTACTGACAAATTGGATTGAAAATAAGTAATGTTATTAATCTACCTTGCTTAAGAGAACTCATGAATTGTTCGGTTTCGGAACGTTAAAAAGTCGCATCTGATAATGCTTATAAAATTGTAATATTCGAACAAGCTGCCTACATAAACACTGATTACAGGCCTAAAATTCTATAAAATCACAGCTATCGGGATCGTAATTTTTCTCCTTATACTTTCGCTACGACAATTAAGCGAATACAGTCGCCGAATTATTTTTTATTTATCTCATCTGTACGAATCAGGTGTTAAAGGTTATAGTTTTACACTGCCTGTGTAGAAGATATAAATACTGCTTATAAATTTCCCGTTAACTAACAGATCCTAAATCAACGAAAAATAGACTTGACAAGACGTTACTTGACAAATCATTTTTGACCTACGCTTTTATTGTGTTTAAGAGAAACAAAAATATACGTATCAAAATACTATAACTGGTATTCAACAAACGTTCTATTAGGGTTGCGTGAGTAAGTCGGGCCAATTTGATTGTGATGCGCATGTGACGTCAACGGCTCAGGTAATAATTGCCCAATCAGAGGCTCGTATTTTCGGCCAATAAGAAAGCCCAGTTTTAACCAATCACAAGTCTTCTTTTGCGTCATTTTGATTGGTTAATATTGTCCAATCAGAGAGTTTTTTATTACTGTACTACGTCACACCGATGTCAACCAATGACAAAGTGTCTTGAGCGTTACGTCATTCGTTTGGATATGCTGCTTTCTGATTGGTCCGTACTGATTCTAGGCGTCACGTCGAGTGTGATTGTAATATGAAGTCCACACCCAATGACAACTTCTAGTTAACGGTAGGGCAGAACATATGAAGGTACCTTTTAATGAGATTTATAGTTTCTTGGTAAATATCACTTACGAAATATGAAGTACCCCATTGTAGAGATCTTTCGAGTTCTTAAGGAAATTAAAAATTGGTTTCTGTTGCTGCTAAATGTTAACACGGTTTTTTAAAAAATCACGAGTGTTCATTCGATACCGACACAAAGAAAAAAAACAAAAGAAGGTTATCTATTTTTCCTAGTTGTTCGATTTTTGTAACCTAATTTTTGGCCTGTAATGTATCATATTTTTAAGAGAATGACTTTATACAACTGTAAATAAATATTACGATACGTAGAAGGCAGTTGAAAAATCTAATTCAAAATTTTTTGAGACGAAACAAAGTCAATATCCTACCGGGTAAGAAAATATACCTCATTAATCCGTTTTATAACAAGAAAACTATTTTGCTCTACCAACGACCATTAGTCGAAAAATAATAATCAACGGTTTGACTAAATGATAATATAATGGCCAATGTGATTTCGAGAAATGTTTTCTGGCTTTACTCTGATTTCATTAGTTCCTGTATTTTAAGGTGGATGAAATTTTTTGTGGCCATAATGAAAAGGTAGAGTGTTAAAAATTTTTCGAACGTAATTTGCTAGTTTCTGCAGGAAATAAATGTATTCATTTTTATCACAGGGTCAGCCAATTATATGACTAAAGCACGTAAGAACAGAAGAGGTAGAGGTATAAATGACACTAGTCAGGGTAATATTATCTTAGATTCATGAATTTCATTTTACAATCAAACCGTTTTGATAATGAAATACAGGTGTCATTCGGAGAGTCGAAAGAACATGATTTTACGAAGGACCGGCATTCTTATAAGTATAATTATAAATGCTGTGAGAAGACCATGTAAACCAACTCAACTCATCTCACTCAGAAAAGAAAGCATTTGACAATCTGGACTGGAGTAAAATGTTTAAAACATTGAAAAGGCTAGGAATTAAATACAAAGAAAGGAAAGTTATCTACAGTCTGTATAAGAATCAAACGGCTGTTTTGAGAATCGAGGGGTACGAAAAAGAGGCTGCTGTAAGAAAAGGTGTACGACAAGGTTGTTCTTTGTCACCACTACTTTTTAACTTGTATATAGAAGAGACTATAAATGAAGTGAAGGAGAAATTTGACGTAGGAATAAAAATTCAAGGAGAAACAATAAAAATGTTGAGATTCGCCGATGATATAGTAGTATTAGCCGAGGCAAAGAATGAACTAGAGGATGCCTTAAATGGAATGGATGAGATCTTGAGGAAGGATTACTTCATGAAAATTAATAAGAACAAAACGAAAGTGTTGTGCAGCAGCAAGACTGGTTTAGAAGAGATGGGAAATTTAAAAGTAGGCAACGAAAACATACAGGAAGTTGGGGAATTCTGCTATCTAGGGAGTAAAATAACAAAGGATGGTAGAAGCACGAGTGATATCAAGAGTAGAATTGCTCAAGCTAGAAAAGCCTTTGAAATGAAAAACAGCTTACTGACTACAAACATTGATTTACAGATTAGGAAAAATTTCTTAAAACATTATGTTTGGAGTGTAGCATTATACGGAAGTGAAACGTGGGTGATAGGGGCTGTAGAACGGAAGAGGATAGAAGCTTTTGAAATGTGGTGTTATAGGAAAATGTTAAAGATTAGGTGGGTGGACAAAATAAGTAATTTAGAGGTTCTTAGGCGAGTGGATGAAAAAAGAAGTATATGGAAGCATCTTACCAAAAGAAGGGATAGGCTAGTGGGGCAAATCCTAAGACATCCAGGTATTGGGCTATCAATAATGGAGGACAACATTGAGGGAGTACATTGTAGAGGGAGGCAAAGATTAGAATATATAAAGCAAATTATAAAAGATGTAGGGTGTTACAGGTATGTAGATATGAAACGACTTGCGCAAGATAGAACAGGTTGGAGAACTGCATCAAACCAGTCGAGAGACTGATGACAAAAAAAAAAAATTTCGAAAAAGGTTTTCTGGCTTTACTCTTATTTCATTAGTTCCTGTATTTTAAGATGGATGAAATTTATTGTGGCTTTAATGAAAAGGTAGAGTGTTAAACATTTTTTGCACGTAATTTGCTAGTTCCTGACCGTAAATATGTATTCATTGTTATCACAGAGTCAGCCAATTATATGACTAAACCACGTAAGAACAGAAGAGGTAGAGGTATATATGACAGTAGTCGGAGTTATCTTATCTGAGATTCATGAATTTCATTTTACAATCAAACCCTGTTGATAATGAAATACCGGTGTCATTCGGAGAGTCGAAAGTACATGATTTTCCGAAGGACTCGCATCCTGATAAGTATAATTATAAACGCTGTAAGAAGACGATGTAAACCAACTCAACTCATCTCACTCAGAAAAGATTTTAGAGGTTCAAACCACCTTGTCCGCTGCTTACCTAAAAAACAACTTTCATTGCACAACAATTTCAACAGCCTGCATTTTAGTTTACTGACAAATTGGATTGAAAATAAGTAATGTTATTAATCTACCTTGCTTAAGAGAACTCATGAATTGTTCGGTTTCGGAACGTTAAAAAGTCGCATCTGATAATGCTTATAAAATTGTAATATTCGAACAAGCTGCCTACATAAACACTGATTACAGGCCTAAAATTCTATAAAATCACAGCTATCGGGATCGTAATTTTTCTCCTTATACTTTCGCTACGACAATTAAGCGAATACAGTCGCCGAATTATTTTTTATTTATCTCATCTGTACGAATCAGGTGTTAAAGGTTATAGTTTTACACTGCCTGTGTAGAAGATATAAATACTGCTTATAAATTTCCCGTTAACTAACAGATCCTAAATCAACGAAAAATAGACTTGAGAAGACGTTACTTGACAAATCATTTTTGACCTACGCTTTTATTGTGTTTAAGAGAAACAAAAATATACGTATCAAAATACTATAACTGGTATTCAACAAACGTTCTATTAGGGTTGCGTGAGTAAGTCGGGCCAATTTGATTGTGATGCGCATGTGACGTCAACGGCTCAGGTAATAATTGCCCAATCAGAGGCTCGTATTTTCGGCCAATAAGAAAGCCCAGTTTTAACCAATCACAAGTCTTCTTTTGCGTCATTTTGATTGGTTAATATTGTCCAATCAGAGAGTTTTTTATTACTGTACTACGTCACACCGATGTCAACCAATGACAAAGTGTCTTGAGCGTTACGTCATTCGTTTGGATATGCTGCTTTCTGATTGGTCCGTACTGATTCTAGGCGTCACGTCGAGTGTGATTGTAATATGAAGTCCACACCCAATGACAACTTCTAGTTAACGGTAGGGCAGAACATATGAAGGTACCTTTTAATGAGATTTATAGTTTCTTGGTAAATATCACTTACGAAATATGAAGTACTCCATTGTAGAGATCTTTCGAGTTCTTAAGGAAATTAAAAATTGGTTTCTGTTGCTGCTAAATGTTAACACGGTTTTTTAAAAAATCACGAGTGTTCATTCGATACCGACACAAAGAAAAAAAACAAAAGAAGGTTATCTATTTTTCCTAGTTGTTCGATTTTTGTAACCTAATTTTTGGCCTGTAATGTATCATATTTTTAAGGGAATGACTTTATACAACTGTAAATAAATATTACGATACGTAGAAGGCAGTTGAAAAATCTAATTCAAAATTTTTTGAGACGAAACAAAGTCAATATCCTACCGGGTAAGAAAATATACCTCATTAATCCGTTTTATAACAAGAAAACTATTTTGCTCTACCAACGAGCATTAGTCGAAAAATAATAATCAACGGTTTGACTAAATGATAATATAATGGCCAATGTGATTTCGAGAAATGTTTTCTGGCTTTACTCTGATTTCATTAGTTCCTGTATTTTAAGGTGGATGAAATTTTTTGTGGCCATAATGAAAAGGTAGAGTGTTAAAAATTTTTGGAACGTAATTTGCTAGTTTCTGCAGGAAATAAATGTATTCATTTTTATCACAGGGTCAGCCAATTATATGACTAAAGCACGTAAGAACAGAAGAGGTAGAGGTATAAATGACACTAGTCAGGGTAATATTATCTGAGATTCATGAATTTCATTTTACAATCAAACCGTTTTGATAATGAAATACAGGTGTCATTCGGAGAGTCGAAAGAACATGATTTTACGAAGGACCGGCATTCTTATAAGTATAATTATAAATGCTGTGAGAAGACCATGTAAACCAACTCAACTCATCTCACTCAGAAGAGAAAGCATTTGACAATCTGGACTGGAGTAAAATGTTTAAAACATTGAAAAGGCTAGGAATTAAATACAAAGAAAGGAAAGTTATCTACAGTCTGTATAAGAATCAAACGGCTGTTTTGAGAATCGAGGGGTACGAAAAAGAGGCTGCTGTAAGAAAAGGTGAACGACAAGGTTGTTCTTTGTCACCACTACTTTTTAACTTGTATATAGAAGAGACTATAAATGAAGTGAAGGAGAAATTTGACGTAGGAATAAAAATTCAAGGAGAAACAATAAAAATGTTGAGATTCGCCGATGATATAGTAGTATTAGCCGAGGCAAAGAATGAACTAGAGGATGCCTTAAATGGAATGGATGAGATCTTGAGGAAGGATTACTTCATGAAAATTAATAAGAACAAAACGAAAGTGTTGTGCAGCAGCAAGAGTGGTTTAGAAGAGATGGGAAATTTAAAAGTAGGCAACGAAAACATACAGGAAGTTGGGGAATTCTGCTATCTAGGGAGTAAAATAACAAAGGATGGTAGAAGCACGAGTGATATCAAGAGTAGAATTGCTCAAGCTAGAAAAGCCTTTGAAATGAAAAACAGCTTACTGACTACAAACATTGATTTACAGATTAGGAAAAATTTCTTAAAACATTATGTTTGGAGTGTAGCATTATACGGAAGTGAAACGTGGGTGATAGGGGCTGTAGAACGGAAGAGGATAGAAGCTTTTGAAATGTGGTGTTATAGGAAAATGTTAAAGATTAGGTGGGTGGACAAAATAAGTAATTTAGAGGTTCTTAGGCGAGTGGATGAAAAAAGAAGTATATGGAAGCATCTTACCAAAAGAAGGGATAGGCTAGTGGGGCATATCCTAAGACATCCAGGTATTGGGCTATCAATAATGGAGGACAACATTGAGGGAGTACATTGTAGAGGGAGGCAAAGATTAGAATATATAAAGCAAATTACAAAAGATGTAGGGTGTTACAGGTATGTAGATATGAAACGACTTGCGCAAGATAGAACAGCTTGGAGAACTGCATCAAACCAGTCGAGAGACTGATGACAAAAAAAAAAATTTCGAAAAAGGTTTTCTGGCTTTACTCTTATTTCATTAGTTCCTGTATTTTAAGATGGATGAAATTTATTGTGGCTTTAATGAAAAGGTAGAGTGTTAAACATTTTTTGCACGTAATTTGCTAGTTCCTGACCGTAAATATGTATTCATTGTTATCACAGAGTCAGCCAATTATATGACTAAACCACGTAAGAACAGAAGAGGTAGAGGTATATATGACAGTAGTCGGAGTTATCTCATCTGAGATTCATGAATTTCATTTTACAATCAAACCCTGTTGATAATGAAATACCGGTGTCATTCGGAGAGTCGAAAGTACATGATTTTCCGAAGGACTCGCATCCTGATAAGTATAATTATAAACGCTGTAAGAAGACGATGTAAACCAACTCAACTCATCTCACTCAGAAAAGATTTTAGAGGTTCAAACCACCTTGTCCGCTGCTTACCTAAAAAACAACTTTCATTGCACAACAATTTCAACAGCCTGCATTTTAGTTTACTGACAAATTGGATTGAAAATAAGTAATGTTATTAATCTACCTTGCTTAAGAGAACTCATGAATTGTTCGGTTTCGGAACGTTAAAAAGTCGCATCTGATAATGCTTATAAAATTGTAATATTCGAACAAGCTGCCTACATAAACACTGATTACAGGCCTAAAATTCTATAAAATCACAGCTATCGGGATCGTAATTTTTCTCCTTATACTTTCGCTACGACAATTAAGCGAATACAGTCGCCGAATTATTTTTTATTTATCTCATCTGTACGAATCAGGTGTTAAAGGTTATAGTTTTACACTGCCTGTGTAGAAGATATAAATACTGCTTATAAATTTCCCGTTAACTAACAGATCCTAAATCAACGAAAAATAGACTTGACAAGACGTTACTTGACAAATCATTTTTGACCTACGCTTTTATTGTGTTTAAGAGAAACAAAAATATACGTATCAAAATACTATAACTGGTATTCAACAAACGTTCTATTAGGGTTGCGTGAGTAAGTCGGGCCAATTTGATTGTGATGCGCATGTGACGTCAACGGCTCAGGTAATAATTGCCCAATCAGAGGCTCGTATTTTCGGCCAATAAGAAAGCCCAGTTTTAACCAATCACAAGTCTTCTTTTGCGTCATTTTGATTGGTTAATATTGTCCAATCAGAGAGTTTTTTATTGCTGTACTACGTCACACCGATGTCAACCAATGACAAAGTGTCTTGAGCGTTACGTCATTCGTTTGGATATGCTGCTTTCTGATTGGTCCGTACTGATTCTAGGCGTCACGTCGAGTGTGATTGTAATATGAAGTCCACACCCAATGACAACTTCTAGTTAACGGTAGGGCAGAACATATGAAGGTACCTTTTAATGAGATTTATAGTTTCTTGGTAAATATCACTTACGAAATATGAAGTACCCCATTGTAGAGATCTTTCGAGTTCTTAAGGAAATTAAAAATTGGTTTCTGTTGCTGCTAAATGTTAACACGGTTTTTTAAAAAATCACGAGTGTTCATTCGATACCGACACAAAGAAAAAAAACAAAAGAAGGTTATCTATTTTTCCTAGTTGTTCGATTTTTGTAACCTAATTTTTGGCCTGTAATGTATCATATTTTTAAGGGAATGACTTTATACAACTGTAAATAAATATTACGATACGTAGAAGGCAGTTGAAAAATCTAATTCAAAATTTTTTGAGACGAAACAAAGTCAATATCCTACCGGGTAAGAAAATATACCTCATTAATCCGTTTTATAACAAGAAAACTATTTTGCTCTACCAACGAGCATTAGTCGAAAAATAATAATCAACGGTTTGACTAAATGATAATATAATGGCCAATGTGATTTCGAGAAATGTTTTCTGGCTTTACTCTGATTTCATTAGTTCCTGTATTTTAAGGTGGATGAAATTTTTTGTGGCCATAATGAAAAGGTAGAGTGTTAAAAATTTTTGGAACGTAATTTGCTAGTTTCTGCAGGAAGTAAATGTATTTATTTTTATCACAGGGTCAGCCAATTATATGACTAAAGCACGTAAGAACAGAAGAGGTAGAGGTATAAATGACACTAGTCAGGGTAATATTATCTGAGATTCATGAATTTCATTTTACAATCAAACCGTTTTGATAATGAAATACAGGTGTCATTCGGAGAGTCGAAAGAACATGATTTTACGAAGGACCGGCATTCTTATAAGTATAATTATAAATGCTGTGAGAAGACCATGTAAACCAACTCAACTCATCTCACTCAGAAAAGAAAGCATTTGACAATCTGGACTGGAGTAAAATGTTTAAAACATTGAAAAGGCTAGGAATTAAATACAAAGAAAGGAAAGTTATCTACAGTCTGTATAAGAATCAAACGGCTGTTTTGAGAATCGAGGGGTACGAAAAAGAGGCTGCTGTAAGAAAAGGTGTACGTCAAGGTTGTTCTTTGTCACCACTACTTTTTAACTTGTATATAGAAGAGACTATAAATGAAGTGAAGGAGAAATTTGACGTAGGAATAAAAATTCAAGGAGAAACAATAAAAATGTTGAGATTCGCCGATGATATAGTAGTATTAGCCGAGGCAAAGAATGAACTAGAGGATGCCTTAAATGGAATGGATGAGATCTTGAGGAAGGATTACTTCATGAAAATTAATAAGAACAAAACGAAAGTGTTGTGCAGCAGCAAGAGTGGTTTAGAAGAGATGGGAAATTTAAAAGTAGGCAACGAAAACATACAGGAAGTTGGGGAATTCTGCTATCTAGGGAGTAAAATAACAAAGGATGGTAGAAGCACGAGTGATATCAAGAGTAGAATTGCTCAAGCTAGAAAAGCCTTTGAAATGAAAAACAGCTTACTGACTACAAACATTGATTTACAGATTAGGAAAAATTTCTTAAAACATTATGTTTGGAGTGTAGCATTATACGGAAGTGAAACGTGGGTGATAGGGGCTGTAGAACGGAAGAGGATAGAAGCTTTTGAAATGTGGTGTTATAGGAAAATGTTAAAGATTAGGTGGGTGGACAAAATAAGTAATTTAGAGGTTCTTAGGCGAGTGGATGAAAAAAGAAGTATATGGAAGCATCTTACCAAAAGAAGGGATAGGCTAGTGGGGCATATCCTAAGACATCCAGGTATTGGGCTATCAATAATGGAGGGTAACATTGAGGGAGTACATTGTAGAGGGAGGCAAAGATTAGAATATATAAAGCAAATTACAAAAGATGTAGGGTGTTACAGGTATGTAGATATGAAACGACTTGCGCAAGATAGAACAGGTTGGAGAACTGCATCAAACCAGTCGAGAGACTGATGACAAAAAAAAAAATTTCGAAAAAGGTTTTCTGGCTTTACTCTTATTTCATTAGTTCCTGTATTTTAAGATGGATGAAATTTATTGTGGCTTTAATGAAAAGGTAGAGTGTTAAACATTTTTTGCACGTAATTTGCTAGTTCCTGACCGTAAATATGTATTCATTGTTATCACAGAGTCAGCCAATTATATGACTAAACCACGTAAGAACAGAAGAGGTAGAGGTATATATGACAGTAGTCGGAGTTATCTCATCTGAGATTCATGAATTTCATTTTACAATCAAACCCTGTTGATAATGAAATACCGGTGTCATTCGGAGAGTCGAAAGTACATGATTTTCCGAAGGACTCGCATCCTGATAAGTATAATTATAAACGCTGTAAGAAGACGATGTAAACCAACTCAACTCATCTCACTCAGAAAAGATTTTAGAGGTTCAAACCACCTTGTCCGCTGCTTACCTAAAAAACAACTTTCATTGCACAACAATTTCAACAGCCTGCATTTTAGTTTACTGACAAATTGGATTGAAAATAAGTAATGTTATTAATCTACCTTGCTTAAGAGAACTCATGAATTGTTCGGTTTCGGAACGTTAAAAAGTCGCATCTGATAATGCTTATAAAATTGTAATATTCGAACAAGCTGCCTACATAAACACTGATTACAGGCCTAAAATTCTATAAAATCACAGCTATCGGGATCGTAATTTTTCTCCTTATACTTTCGCTACGACAATTAAGCGAATACAGTCGCCGAATTATTTTTTATTTATCTCATCTGTACGAATCAGGTGTTAAAGGTTATAGTTTTACACTGCCTGTGTAGAAGATATAAATACTGCTTATAAATTTCCCGTTAACTAACAGATCCTAAATCAACGAAAAATAGACTTGACAAGACGTTACTTGACAAATCATTTTTGACCTACGCTTTTATTGTGTTTAAGAGAAACAAAAATATACGTATCAAAATACTATAACTGGTATTCAACAAACGTTCTATTAGGGTTGCGTGAGTAAGTCGGGCCAATTTGATTGTGATGCGCATGTGACGTCAACGGCTCAGGTAATAATTGCCCAATCAGAGGCTCGTATTTTCGGCCAATAAGAAAGCCCAGTTTTAACCAATCACAAGTCTTCTTTTGCGTCATTTTGATTGGTTAATATTGTCCAATCAGAGAGTTTTTTATTGCTGTACTACGTCACACCGATGTCAACCAATGACAAAGTGTCTTGAGCGTTACGTCATTCGTTTGGATATGCTGCTTTCTGATTGGTCCGTACTGATTCTAGGCGTCACGTCGAGTGTGATTGTAATATGAAGTCCACACCCAATGACAACTTCTAGTTAACGGTAGGGCAGAAC
This sequence comes from Catonia carolina, assembly GCA_035578175.1. NCBI lineage: Eukaryota > Metazoa > Arthropoda > Insecta > Hemiptera > Achilidae > Catonia > Catonia carolina. Next base: position 60,409,247 of record JAQMRL010000003.1, on the reverse strand, counting down.
ATATGAAGGTACCTTTTAATGAGATTTATAGTTTCTTGGTAAATATCACTTACGAAATATGAAGTACCCCATTGTAGAGATCTTTCGAGTTCTTAAGGAAATTAAAAATTGGTTTCAGTTGCTGCTAAATGTTAACACGGTTTTTTAAAAAATCACGAGTGTTCATTCGATACCGACACAAAGAAAAAAAACAAAAGAAGGTTATCTATTTTTCCTAGTTGTTCGATTTTGTAACCTAATTTTTGGCCAGTAATGTATCATATTTTTAAGGGAATGACTTTATACAACTGTAAATAAATATTACGATACGTAGAAGGCAGTTGAAAAATTTAATTCAAAATTTTTTGAGACGAAACAAAGTCAATATCCTACCGGGTAAGAAAATATACCTCATTAATCCGTTTTATAACAAGAAAACTATTTTGCTCTACCAACGAGCATTAGTCGAAAAATAATAATCAACGGTTTGACTAAATGATAATATAATGGCCAATGTGATTTCGAGAAATGTTTTCTGGCTTTACTCTGATTTCATTAGTTCCTGTATTTTAAGGTGGATGAAATTTTTTGTGGCCATAATGAAAAGGTAGAGTGTTAAAAATTTTTGGAACGTAATTTGCTAGTTTCTGCAGGAAATAAATGTATTCATTTTTATCACAGGGTCAGCCAATTATATGACTAAAGCACGTAAGAACAGAAGAGGTAGAGGTATAAATGACACTAGTCAGGGTAATATTATCTGAGATTCATGAATTTCATTTTACAATCAAACCGTTTTGATAATGAAATACAGGTGTCATTCGGAGAGTCGAAAGAACATGATTTTACGAAGGACCGGCATTCTTATAAGTATAATTATAAATGCTGTGAGAAGACCATGTAAACCAACTCAACTCATCTCACTCAGAAAAGAAAGCATTTGACAATCTGGACTGGAGTAAAATGTTTAAAACATTGAAAAGGCTAGGAATTAAATACAAAGAAAGGAAAGTTATCTACAGTCTGTATAAGAATCAAACGGCTGTTTTGAGAATCGAGGGGTACGAAAAAGAGGCTGCTGTAAGAAAAGGTGTACGACAAGGTTGTTCTTTGTCACCACTACTTTTTAACTTGTATATAGAAGAGACTATAAATGAAGTGAAGGAGAAATTTGACGTAGGAATAAAAATTCAAGGAGAAACAATAAAAATGTTGAGATTCGCCGATGATATAGTAGTATTAGCCGAGGCAAAGAATGAACTAGAGGATGCCTTAAATGGAATGGATGAGATCTTGAGGAAGGATTACTTCATGAAAATTAATAAGAACAAAACGAAAGTGTTGTGCAGCAGCAAGAGTGGTTTAGAAGAGATGGGAAATTTAAAAGTAGGCAACGAAAACATACAGGAAGTTGGGGAATTCTGCTATCTAGGGAGTAAAATAACAAAGGATGGTAGAAGCACGAGTGATATCAAGAGTAGAATTGCTCAAGCTAGAAAAGCCTTTGAAATGAAAAAATGCTTACTGACTACAAACATTGATTTACAGATTAGGAAAAATTTCTTAAAACATTATGTTTGGAGTGTAGCATTATACGGAAGTGAAACGTGGGTGATAGGGGCTGTAGAACGGAAGAGGATAGAAGCTTTTGAAATGTGGTGTTATAGGAAAATGTTAAAGATTAGGTGGGTGGACAAAATAAGTAATTTAGAGGTTCTTAGGCGAGTGGATGAAAAAAGAAGTATATGGAAGCATCTTACCAAAAGAAGGGATAGGCTAGTGGGGCATATCCTAAGACATCCAGGTATTGGGCTATCAATAATGGAGGACAACATTGAGGGAGTACATTGTAGAGGGAGGCAAAGATTAGAATATATAAAGCAAATTACAAAAGATGTAGGGTGTTACAGGTATGTAGATATGAAACGACTTGCGCAAGATAGAACAGGTTGGAGAACTGCATCAAACCAGTCGAGAGACTGATGACAAAAAAAAAATTTCGAAAAAGGTTTTCTGGCTTTACTCTTATTTCATTAGTTCCTGTATTTTAAGATGGATGAAATTTATTGTGGCTTTAATGAAAAGGTAGAGTGTTAAACATTTTTTGCACGTAATTTGCTAGTTCCTGACCGTAAATATGTATTCATTGTTATCACAGAGTCAGCCAATTATATGACTAAACCACGTAAGAACAGAAGAGGTAGAGGTATATATGACAGTAGTCGGAGTTATCTCATCTGAGATTCATGAATTTCATTTTACAATCAAACCCTGTTGATAATGAAATACCGGTGTCATTCGGAGAGTCGAAAGTACATGATTTTCCGAAGGACTCGCATCCTGATAAGTATAATTATAAACGCTGTAAGAAGACGATGTAAACCAACTCAACTCATCTCACTCAGAAAAGATTTTAGAGGTTCAAACCACCTTGTCCGCTGCTTACCTAAAAAACAACTTTCATTGCACAACAATTTCAACAGCCTGCATTTTAGTTTACTGACAAATTGGATTGAAAATAAGTAATGTTATTAATCTACCTTGCTTAAGAGAACTCATGAATTGTTCGGTTTCGGAACGTTAAAAAGTCGCATCTGATAATGCTTATAAAATTGTAATATTCGAACAAGCTGCCTACATAAACACTGATTACAGGCCTAAAATTCTATAAAATCACAGCTATCGGGATCGTAATTTTTCTCCTTATACTTTCGCTACGACAATTAAGCGAATACAGTCGCCGAATTATTTTTTATTTATCTCATCTGTACGAATCAGGTGTTAAAGGTTATAGTTTTACACTGCCTGTGTAGAAGATATAAATACTGCTTATAAATTTCCCGTTAACTAACAGATCCTAAATCAACGAAAAATAGACTTGAGAAGACGTTACTTGACAAATCATTTTTGACCTACGCTTTTATTGTGTTTAAGAGAAACAAAAATATACGTATCAAAATACTATAACTGGTATTCAACAAACGTTCTATTAGGGTTGCGTGAGTAAGTCGGGCCAATTTGATTGTGATGCGCATGTGACGTCAACGGCTCAGGTAATAATTGCCCAATCAGAGGCTCGTATTTTCGGCCAATAAGAAAGCCCAGTTTTAACCAATCACAAGTCTTCTTTTGCGTCATTTTGATTGGTTAATATTGTCCAATCAGAGAGTTTTTTATTACTGTACTACGTCACACCGATGTCAACCAATGACAAAGTGTCTTGAGCGTTACGTCATTCGTTTGGATATGCTGCTTTCTGATTGGTCCGTACTGATTCTAGGCGTCACGTCGAGTGTGATTGTAATATGAAGTCCACACCCAATGACAACTTCTAGTTAACGGTAGGGCAGAACATATGAAGGTACCTTTTAATGAGATTTATAGTTTCTTGGTAAATATCACTTACGAAATATGAAGTACCCCATTGTAGAGATCTTTCGAGTTCTTAAGGAAATTAAAAATTGGTTTCTGTTGCTGCTAAATGTTAACACGGTTTTTTAAAAAATCACGAGTGTTCATTCGATACCGACACAAAGAAAAAAAACAAAAGAAGGTTATCTATTTTTCCTAGTTGTTCGATTTTTGTAACCTAATTTTTGGCCTGTAATGTATCATATTTTTAAGGGAATGACTTTATACAACTGTAAATAAATATTACGATACGTAGAAGGCAGTTGAAAAATCTAATTCAAAATTTTTTGAGACGAAACAAAGTCAATATCCTACCGGGTAAGAAAATATACCTCATTAATCCGTTTTATAACAAGAAAACTATTTTGCTCTACCAACGAGCATTAGTCGAAAAATAATAATCAACGGTTTGACTAAATGATAATATAATGGCCAATGTGATTTCGAGAAATGTTTTCTGGCTTTACTCTGATTTCATTAGTTCCTGTATTTTAAGGTGGATGAAATTTTTTGTGGCCATAATGAAAAGGTAGAGTGTTAAAAATTTTTGGAACGTAATTTGCTAGTTTCTGCAGGAAATAAATGTATTCATTTTTATCACAGGGTCAGCCAATTATATGACTAAAGCACGTAAGAACAGAAGAGGTAGAGGTATAAATGACACTAGTCAGGGTAATATTATCTGAGATTCATGAATTTCATTTTACAATCAAACCGTTTTGATAATGAAATACAGGTGTCATTCGGAGAGTCGAAAGAACATGATTTTACGAAGGACCGGCATTCTTATAAGTATAATTATAAATGCTGTGAGAAGACCATGTAAACCAACTCAACTCATCTCACTCAGAAAAGAAAGCATTTGACAATCTGGACTGGAGTAAAATGTTTAAAACATTGAAAAGGCTAGGAATTAAATACAAAGAAAGGAAAGTTATCTACAGTCTGTATAAGAATCAAACGGCTGTTTTGAGAATCGAGGGGTACGAAAAAGAGGCTGCTGTAAGAAAAGGTGTACGACAAGGTTGTTCTTTGTCACCACTACTTTTTAACTTGTATATAGAAGAGACTATAAATGAAGTGAAGGAGAAATTTGACGTAGGAATAAAAATTCAAGGAGAAACAATAAAAATGTTGAGATTCGCCGATGATATAGTAGTATTAGCCGAGGCAAAGAATGAACTAGAGGATGCCTTAAATGGAATGGATGAGATCTTGAGGAAGGATTACTTCATGAAAATTAATAAGAACAAAACGAAAGTGTTGTGCAGCAGCAAGAGTGGTTTAGAAGAGATGGGAAATTTAAAAGTAGGCAACGAAAACATACAGGAAGTTGGGGAATTCTGCTATCTAGGGAGTAAAATAACAAAGGATGGTAGAAGCACGAGTGATATCAAGAGTAGAATTGCTCAAGCTAGAAAAGCCTTTGAAATGAAAAACAGCTTACTGACTACAAACATTGATTTACAGATTAGGAAAAATTTCTTAAAACATTATGTTTGGAGTGTAGCATTATACGGAAGTGAAACGTGGGTGATAGGGGCTGTAGAACGGAAGAGGATAGAAGCTTTTGAAATGTGGTGTTATAGGAAAATGTTAAAGATTAGGTGGGTGGACAAAATAAGTAATTTAGAGGTTCTTAGGCGAGTGGATGAAAAAAGAAGTATATGGAAGCATCTTACCAAAAGAAGGGATAGGCTAGTGGGGCATATCCTAAGACATCCAGGTATTGGGCTATCAATAATGGAGGACAACATTGAGGGAGTACATTGTAGAGGGAGGCAAAGATTAGAATATATAAAGCAAATTACAAAAGATGTAGGGTGTTACAGGTATGTAGATATGAAACGACTTGCGCAAGATAGAACAGGTTGGAGAACTGCATCAAACCAGTCGAGAGACTGATGACAAAAAAAAAAATTTCGAAAAAGGTTTTCTGGCTTTACTCTTATTTCATTAGTTCCTGTATTTTAAGATGGATGAAATTTATTGTGGCTTTAATGAAAAGGTAGAGTGTTAAACATTTTTTGCACGTAATTTGCTAGTTCCTGACCGTAAATATGTATTCATTGTTATCACAGAGTCAGCCAATTATATGACTAAACCACGTAAGAACAGAAGAGGTAGAGGTATATATGACAGTAGTCGGAGTTATCTCATCTGAGATTCATGAATTTCATTTTACAATCAAACCCTGTTGATAATGAAATACCGGTGTCATTCGGAGAGTCGAAAGTACATGATTTTCCGAAGGACTCGCATCCTGATAAGTATAATTATAAACGCTGTAAGAAGACGATGTAAACCAACTCAACTCATCTCACTCAGAAAAGATTTTAGAGGTTCAAACCACCTTGTCCGCTGCTTACCTAAAAAACAACTTTCATTGCACAACAATTTCAACAGCCTGCATTTTAGTTTACTGACAAATTGGATTGAAAATAAGTAATGTTATTAATCTACCTTGCTTAAGAGAACTCATGAATTGTTCGGTTTCGGAACGTTAAAAAGTCGCATCTGATAATGCTTATAAAATTGTAATATTCGAACAAGCTGCCTACATAAACACTGATTACAGGCCTAAAATTCTATAAAATCACAGCTATCGGGATCGTAATTTTTCTCCTTATACTTTCGCTACGACAATTAAGCGAATACAGTCGCCGAATTATTTTTTATTTATCTCATCTGTACGAATCAGGTGTTAAAGGTTATAGTTTTACACTGCCTGTGTAGAAGATATAAATACTGCTTATAAATTTCCCGTTAACTAACAGATCCTAAATCAACGAAAAATAGACTTGACAAGACGTTACTTGACAAATCATTTTTGACCTACGCTTTTATTGTGTTTAAGAGAAACAAAAATATACGTATCAAAATACTATAACTGGTATTCAACAAACGTTCTATTAGGGTTGCGTGAGTAAGTCGGGCCAATTTGATTGTGATGCGCATGTGACGTCAACGGCTCAGGTAATAATTGCCCAATCAGAGGCTCGTATTTTCGGCCAATAAGAAAGCCCAGTTTTAACCAATCACAAGTCTTCTTTTGCGTCATTTTGATTGGTTAATATTGTCCAATCAGAGAGTTTTTTATTGCTGTACTACGTCACACCGATGTCAACCAATGACAAAGTGTCTTGAGCGTTACGTCATTCGTTTGGATATGCTGCTTTCTGATTGGTCCGTACTGATTCTAGGCGTCACGTCGAGTGTGATTGTAATATGAAGTCCACACCCAATGACAACTTCTAGTTAACGGTAGGGCAGAACATATGAAGGTACCTTTTAATGAGATTTATAGTTTCTTGGTAAATATCACTTACGAAAAATGAAGTACCCCATTGTAGAGATCTTTCGAGTTCTTAAGGAAATTAAAAATTGGTTTCTGTTGCTGCTAAATGTTAACACGGTTTTTTAAAAAATCACGAGTGTTCATTCGATACCGACACAAAGAAAAAAAACAAAAGAAGGTTATCTATTTTTCCTAGTTGTTCGATTTTTGTAACCTAATTATTGGCCAGTAATGTATCATATTTTTAAGGGAATGACTTTATACAACTGTAAATAAATATTACGATACGTAGAAGGCAGTTGAAAAATCTAATTCAAAATTTTTTGAGACGAATCAAAGTCAATATCCTACCGGGTAAGAAAATATACCTCATTAATCCGTTTTATAACAAGAAAACTATTTTGCTCTACCAACGAGCATTAGTCGAAAAATAATAATCAACGGTTTGACTAAATGATATTATAATGGCCAATGTGATTTCGAGAAATGTTTTCTGGCTTTACTCTGATTTCATTAGTTCCTGTATTTTAAGGTGGATGAAATTTTTTGTGGCCATAATGAAAAGGTAGAGTGTTAAAAATTTTTGGAACGTAATTTGCTAGTTTCTGCAGGAAATAAATGTATTCATTTTTATCACAGGGTCAGCCAATTATATGACTAAAGCACGTAAGAACAGAAGAGGTAGAGGTATAAATGACACTAGTCAGGGTAATATTATCTGAGATTCATGAATTTCATTTTACAATCAAACCGTTTTGATAATGAAATACAGGTGTCATTCGGAGAGTCGAAAGAACATGATTTTACGAAGGACCGGCATTCTTATAAGTATAATTATAAATGCTGTGAGAAGACCATGTAAACCAACTCAACTCATCTCACTCAGAAAAGAAAGCATTTGACAATCTGGACTGGAGTAAAATGTTTAAAACATTGAAAAGGCTAGGAATTAAATACAAAGAAAGGAAAGTTATCTACAGTCTGTATAAGAATCAAACGGCTGTTTTGAGAATCGAGGGGTACGAAAAAGAGGCTGCTGTAAGAAAAGGTGTACGACAAGGTTGTTCTTTGTCACCACTACTTTTTAACTTGTATATAGAAGAGACTATAAATGAAGTGAAGGAGAAATTTGACGTAGGAATAAAAATTCAAGGAGAAACAATAAAAATGTTGAGATTCGCCGATGATATAGTAGTATTAGCCGAGGCAAAGAATGAACTAGAGGATGCCTTAAATGGAATGGATGAGATCTTGAGGAAGGATTACTTCATGAAAATTAATAAGAACAAAACGAAAGTGTTGTGCAGCAGCAAGAGTGGTTTAGAAGAGATGGGAAATTTAAAAGTAGGCAACGAAAACATACAGGAAGTTGGGGAATTCTGCTATCTAGGGAGTAAAATAACAAAGGATGGTAGAAGCACGAGTGATATCAAGAGTAGAATTGCTCAAGCTAGAAAAGCCTTTGAAATGAAAAACAGCTTACTGACTACAAACATTGATTTACAGATTAGGAAAAATTTCTTAAAACATTATGTTTGGAGTGTAGCATTATACGGAAGTGAAACGTGGGTGATAGGGGCTGTAGAACGGAAGAGGATAGAAGCTTTTGAAATGTGGTGTTATAGGAAAATGTTAAAGATTAGGTGGGTGGACAAAATAAGTAATTTAGAGGTTCTTAGGCGAGTGGATGAAAAAAGAAGTATATGGAAGCATCTTACCAAAAGAAGGGATAGGCTAGTGGGGCATATCCTAAGTCATCCAGGTATTGGGCTATCAATAATGGAGGGTAACATTGAGGGAGTACATTGTAGAGGGAGGCAAAGATTAGAATATATAAAGCAAATTACAAAAGATGTAGGGTGTTACAGGTATGTAGATATGAAACGACTTGCGCAAGATAGAACAGGTTGGAGAACTGCATCAAACCAGTCGAGAGACTGATGACAAAAAAAAAAATTTCGAAAAAGGTTTTCTGGCTTTACTCTTATTTCATTAGTTCCTGTATTTTAAGATGGATGAAATTTATTGTGGCTTTAATGAAAAGGTAGAGTGTTAAACATTTTTTGCACGTAATTTGCTAGTTCCTGACCGTAAATATGTATTCATTGTTATCACAGAGTCAGCCAATTATATGACCAAACCACGTAAGAACAGAAGAGGTAGAGGTATATATGACAGTAGTCGGAGTTATCTCATCTGAGATTCATGAATTTCATTTTACAATCAAACCCTGTTGATAATGAAATACCGGTGTCATTCGGAGAGTCGAAAGTACATGATTTTCCGAAGGACTCGCATCCTGATAAGTATAATTATAAACGCTGTAAGAAGACGATGTAAACCAACTCAACTCATCTCACTCAGAAAAGATTTTAGAGGTTCAAACCACCTTGTCCGCTGCTTACCTAAAAAACAACTTTCATTGCACAACAATTTCAACAGCCTGCATTTTAGTTTACTGACAAATTGGATTGAAAATAAGTAATGTTATTAATCTACCTTGCTTAAGAGAACTCATGAATTGTTCGGTTTCGGAACGTTAAAAAGTCGCATCTGATAATGCTTATAAAATTGTAATATTCGAACAAGCTGCCTACATAAACACTGATTACAGGCCTAAAATTCTATAAAATCACAGCTATCGGGATCGTAATTTTTCTCCTTATACTTTCGCTACGACAATTAAGCGAATACAGTCGCCGAATTATTTTTTATTTATCTCATCTGTACGAATCAGGTGTTAAAGGTTATAGTTTTACACTGCCTGTGTAGAAGATATAAATACTGCTTATAAATTTCCCGTTAACTAACAGATCCTAAATCAACGAAAAATAGACTTGACAAGACGTTACTTGACAAATCATTTTTGACCTACGCTTTTATTGTGTTTAAGAGAAACAAAAATATACGTATCAAAATACTATAACTGGTATTCAACAAACGTTCTATTAGGGTTGCGTGAGTAAGTCGGGCCAATTTGATTGTGATGCGCATGTGACGTCAACGGCTCAGGTAATAATTGCCCAATCAGAGGCTCGTATTTTCGGCCAATAAGAAAGCCCAGTTTTAACCAATCACAAGTCTTCTTTTGCGTCATTTTGATTGGTTAATATTGTCCAATCAGAGAGTTTTTTATTGCTGTACTACGTCACACCGATGTCAACCAATGACAAAGTGTCTTGAGCGTTACGTCATTCGTTTGGATATGCTGCTTTCTGATTGGTCCGTACTGATTCTAGGCGTCACGTCGAGTGTGATTGTAATATGAAGTCCACACCCAATGACAACTTCTAGTTAACGGTAGGGCAGAACATATGAAGGTACCTTTTAATGAGATTTATAGTTTCTTGGTAAATATCACTTACGAAATATGAAGTACCCCATTGTAGAGATCTTTCGAGTTCTTAAGGAAATTAAAAATTGGTTTCTGTTGCTGCTAAATGTTAACACGGTTTTTTAAAAAATCACGAGTGTTCATTCGATACCGACACAAAGAAAAAAAACAAAAGAAGGTTATCTATTTTTCCTAGTTGTTCGATTTTTGTAACCTAATTATTGGCCAGTAATGTATCATATTTTTAAGGGAATGACTTTATACAACTGTAAATAAATATTACGATACGTAGAAGGCAGTTGAAAAATCTAATTCAAAATTTTTTGAGACGAATCAAAGTCAATATCCTACCGGGTAAGAAAATATACCTCATTAATCCGTTTTATAACAAGAAAACTATTTTGCTCTACCAACGAGCATTAGTCGAAAAATAATAATCAACGGTTTGACTAAATGATAATATAATGGCCAATGTGATTTCGAGAAATGTTTTCTGGCTTTACTCTGATTTCATTAGTTCCTGTATTTTAAGGTGGATGAAATTTTTTGTGGCCATAATGAAAAGGTAGAGTGTTAAAAATTTTTGGAACGTAATTTGCTAGTTTCTGCAGGAAATAAATGTATTCATTTTTATCACAGGGTCAGCCAATTATATGACTAAAGCACGTAAGAACAGAAGAGGTAGAGGTATAAATGACACTAGTCAGGGTAATATTATCTGAGATTCATGAATTTCATTTTACAATCAAACCGTTTTGATAATGAAATACAGGTGTCATTCGGAGAGTCGAAAGAACATGATTTTACGAAGGACCGGCATTCTTATAAGTATAATTATAAATGCTGTGAGAAGACCATGTAAACCAACTCAACTCATCTCACTCAGAAAAGAAAGCATTTGACAATCTGGACTGGAGTAAAATGTTTAAAACATTGAAAAGGCTAGGAATTAAATACAAAGAAAGGAAAGTTATCTACAGTCTGTATAAGAATCAAACGGCTGTTTTGAGAATCGAGGGGTACGAAAAAGAGGCTGCTGTAAGAAAAGGTGTACGACAAGGTTGTTCTTTGTCACCACTACTTTTTAACTTGTATATAGAAGAGACTATAAATGAAGTGAAGGAGAAATTTGACGTAGGAATAAAAATTCAAGGAGAAACAATAAAAATGTTGAGATTCGCCGATGATATAGTAGTATTAGCCGAGGCAAAGAATGAACTAGAGGATGCCTTAAATGGAATGGATGAGATCTTGAGGAAGGATTACTTCATGAAAATTAATAAGAACAAAACGAAAGTGTTGTGCAGCAGCAAGAGTGGTTTAGAAGAGATGGGAAATTTAAAAGTAGGCAACGAAAACATACAGGAAGTTGGGGAATTCTGCTATCTAGGGAGTAAAATAACAAAGGATGGTAGAAGCACGAGTGATATCAAGAGTAGAATTGCTCAAGCTAGAAAAGCCTTTGAAATGAAAAACAGCTTACTGACTACAAACATTGATTTACAGATTAGGAAAAATTTCTTAAAACATTATGTTTGGAGTGTAGCATTATACGGAAGTGAAACGTGGGTGATAGGGGCTGTAGAACGGAAGAGGATAGAAGCTTTTGAAATGTGGTGTTATAGGAAAATGTTAAAGATTAGGTGGGTGGACAAAATAAGTAATTTAGAGGTTCTTAGGCGAGTGGATGAAAAAAGAAGTATATGGAAGCATCTTACCAAAAGAAGGGATAGGCTAGTGGGGCATATCCTAAGACATCCAGGTATTGGGCTATCAATAATGGAGGGTAACATTGAGGGAGTACATTGTAGAGGGAGGCAAAGATTAGAATATATAAAGCAAATTACAAAAGATGTAGGGTGTTACAGGTATGTAGATATGAAACGACTTGCGCAAGATAGAACAGGTTGGAGAACTGCATCAAACCAGTCGAGAGACTGATGACAAAAAAAAAAATTTCGAAAAAGGTTTTCTGGCTTTACTCTTATTTCATTAGTTCCTGTATTTTAAGATGGATGAAATTTATTGTGGCTTTAATGAAAAGGTAGAGTGTTAAACATTTTTTGCACGTAATTTGCTAGTTCCTGACCGTAAATATGTATTCATTGTTATCACAGAGTCAGCCAATTATATGACCAAACCACGTAAGAACAGAAGAGGTAGAGGTATATATGACAGTAGTCGGAGTTATCTCATCTGAGATTCATGAATTTCATTTTACAATCAAACCCTGTTGATAATGAAATACCGGTGTCATTCGGAGAGTCGAAAGTACATGATTTTCCGAAGGACTCGCATCCTGATAAGTATAATTATAAACGCTGTAAGAAGACGATGTAAACCAACTCAACTCATCTCACTCAGAAAAGATTTTAGAGGTTCAAACCACCTTGTCCGCTGCTTACCTAAAAAACAACTTTCATTGCACAACAATTTCAACAGCCTGCATTTTAGTTTACTGACAAATTGGATTGAAAATAAGTAATGTTATTAATCTACCTTGCTTAAGAGAACTCATGAATTGTTCGGTTTCGGAACGTTAAAAAGTCGCATCTGATAATGCTTATAAAATTGTAATATTCGAACAAGCTGCCTACATAAACACTGATTACAGGCCTAAAATTCTATAAAATCACAGCTATCGGGATCGTAATTTTTCTCCTTATACTTTCGCTACGACAATTAAGCGAATACAGTCGCCGAATTATTTTTTATTTATCTCATCTGTACGAATCAGGTGTTAAAGGTTATAGTTTTACACTGCCTGTGTAGAAGATATAAATACTGCTTATAAATTTCCCGTTAACTAACAGATCCTAAATCAACGAAAAATAGACTTGACAAGACGTTACTTGACAAATCATTTTTGACCTACGCTTTTATTGTGTTTAAGAGAAACAAAAATATACGTATCAAAATACTATAACTGGTATTCAACAAACGTTCTATTAGGGTTGCGTGAGTAAGTCGGGCCAATTTGATTGTGATGCGCATGTGACGTCAACGGCTCAGGTAATAATTGCCCAATCAGAGGCTCGTATTTTCGGCCAATAAGAAAGCCCAGTTTTAACCAATCACAAGTCTTCTTTTGCGTCATTTTGATTGGTTAATATTGTCCAATCAGAGAGTTTTTTATTGCTGTACTACGTCACACCGATGTCAACCAATGACAAAGTGTCTTGAGCGTTACGTCATTCGTTTGGATATGCTGCTTTCTGATTGGTCCGTACTGATTCTAGGCGTCACGTCGAGTGTGATTGTAATATGAAGTCCACACCCAATGACAACTTCTAGTTAACGGTAGGGCAGAACATATGAAGGTACCTTTTAATGAGATTTATAGTTTCTTGGTAAATATCACTTACGAAATATGAAGTACCCCATTGTAGAGATCTTTCGAGTTCTTAAGGAAATTAAAAATTGGTTTCTGTTGCTGCTAAATGTTAACACGGTTTTTTAAAAAATCACGAGTGTTCATTCGATACCGACACAAAGAAAAAAAACAAAAGAAGGTTATCTATTTTTCCTAGTTGTTCGATTTTTGTAACCTAATTTTTGGCCTGTAATGTATCATATTTTTAAGGGAATGACTTTATACAACTGTAAATAAATATTACGATACGTAGAAGGCAGTTGAAAAATCTAATTCAAAATTTTTTGAGACGAAACAAAGTCAATATCCTACCGGGTAAGAAAATATACCTCATTAATCCGTTTTATAACAAGAAAACTATTTTGCTCTACCAACGAGCATTAGTCGAAAAATAATAATCAACGGTTTGACTAAATGATAATATAATGGCCAATGTGATTTCGAGAAATGTTTTCTGGCTTTACTCTGATTTCATTAGTTCCTGTATTTTAAGGTGGATGAAATTTTTTGTGGCCATAATGAAAAGGTAGAGTGTTAAAAATTTTTGGAACGTAATTTGCTAGTTTCTGCAGGAAATAAATGTATTCATTTTTATCACAGGGTCAGCCAATTATATGACTAAAGCACGTAAGAACAGAAGAGGTAGAGGTATAAATGACACTAGTCAGGGTAATATTATCTGAGATTCATGAATTTCATTTTACAATCAAACCGTTTTGATAATGAAATACAGGTGTCATTCGGAGAGTCGAAAGAACATGATTTTACGAAGGACCGGCATTCTTATAAGTATAATTATAAATGCTGTGAGAAGACCATGTAAACCAACTCAACTCATCTCACTCAGAAAAGAAAGCATTTGACAATCTGGACTGGAGTAAAATGTTTAAAACATTGAAAAGGCTAGGAATTAAATACAAAGAAAGGAAAGTTATCTACAGTCTGTATAAGAATCAAACGGCTGTTTTGAGAATCGAGGGGTACGAAAAAGAGGCTGCTGTAAGAAAAGGTGTACGACAAGGTTGTTCTTTGTCACCACTACTTTTTAACTTGTATATAGAAGAGACTATAAATGAAGTGAAGGAGAAATTTGACGTAGGAATAAAAATTCAAGGAGAAACAATAAAAATGTTGAGATTCGCCGATGATATAGTAGTATTAGCCGAGGCAAAGAATGAACTAGAGGATGCCTTAAATGGAATGGATGAGATCTTGAGGAAGGATTACTTCATGAAAATTAATAAGAACAAAACGAAAGTGTTGTGCAGCAGCAAGAGTGGTTTAGAAGAGATGGGAAATTTAAAAGTAGGCAACGAAAACATACAGGAAGTTGGGGAATTCTGCTATCTAGGGAGTAAAATAACAAAGGATGGTAGAAGCACGAGTGATATCAAGAGTAGAATTGCTCAAGCTAGAAAAGCCTTTGAAATGAAAAACAGCTTACTGACTACAAACATTGATTTACAGATTAGGAAAAATTTCTTAAAACATTATGTTTGGAGTGTAGCATTATACGGAAGTGAAATGTGGGTGATAGGGGCTGTAGAACGGAAGAGGATAGAAGCTTTTGAAATGTGGTGTTATAGGAAAATGTTAAAGATTAGGTGGGTGGACAAAATAAGTAATTTAGAGGTTCTTAGGCGAGTGGATGAAAAAAGAAGTATATGGAAGCATCTTACCAAAAGAAGGGATAGGCTAGTGGGGCATATCCTAAGACATCCAGGTATTGGGCTATCAATAATGGAGGACAACATTGAGGGAGTACATTGTAGAGGGAGGCAAAGATTAGAATATATAAAGCAAATTATAAAAGATGTAGGGTGTTACAGGTATGTAGATATGAAACGACTTGCGCAAGATAGAACAGGTTGGAGAACTGCATCAAACCAGTCGAGAGACTGATGACAAAAAAAAAAAATTTCGAAAAAGGTTTTCTGGCTTTACTCTTATTTCATTAGTTCCTGTATTTTAAGATGGATGAAATTTATTGTGGCTTTAATGAAAAGGTAGAGTGTTAAACATTTTTTGCACGTAATTTGCTAGTTCCTGACCGTAAATATGTATTCATTGTTATCACAGAGTCAGCCAATTATATGACTAAACCACGTAAGAACAGAAGAGGTAGAGGTATATATGACAGTAGTCGGAGTTATCTTATCTGAGATTCATGAATTTCATTTTACAATCAAACCCTGTTGATAATGAAATACCGGTGTCATTCGGAGAGTCGAAAGTACATGATTTTCCGAAGGACTCGCATCCTGATAAGTATAATTATAAACGCTGTAAGAAGACGATGTAAACCAACTCAACTCATCTCACTCAGAAAAGATTTTAGAGGTTCAAACCACCTTGTCCGCTGCTTACCTAAAAAACAACTTTCATTGCACAACAATTTCAACAGCCTGCATTTTAGTTTACTGACAAATTGGATTGAAAATAAGTAATGTTATTAATCTACCTTGCTTAAGAGAACTCATGAATTGTTCGGTTTCGGAACGTTAAAAAGTCGCATCTGATAATGCTTATAAAATTGTAATATTCGAACAAGCTGCCTACATAAACACTGATTACAGGCCTAAAATTCTATAAAATCACAGCTATCGGGATCGTAATTTTTCTCCTTATACTTTCGCTACGACAATTAAGCGAATACAGTCGCCGAATTATTTTTTATTTATCTCATCTGTACGAATCAGGTGTTAAAGGTTATAGTTTTACACTGCCTGTGTAGAAGATATAAATACTGCTTATAAATTTCCCGTTAACTAACAGATCCTAAATCAACGAAAAATAGACTTGACAAGACGTTACTTGACAAATCATTTTTGACCTACGCTTTTATTGTGTTTAAGAGAAACAAAAATATACGTATCAAAATACTATAACTGGTATTCAACAAACGTTCTATTAGGGTTGCGTGAGTAAGTCGGGCCAATTTGATTGTGATGCGCATGTGACGTCAACGGCTCAGGTAATAATTGCCCAATCAGAGGCTCGTATTTTCGGCCAATAAGAAAGCCCAGTTTTAACCAATCACAAGTCTTCTTTTGCGTCATTTTGATTGGTTAATATTGTCCAATCAGAGAGTTTTTTATTGCTGTACTACGTCACACCGATGTCAACCAATGACAAAGTGTCTTGAGCGTTACGTCATTCGTTTGGATATGCTGCTTTCTGATTGGTCCGTACTGATTCTAGGCGTCACGTCGTGTGTGATTGTAATATGAAGTCCACACCCAATGACAACTTCTAGTTAACGGTAGGGCAGAACATATGAAGGTACCTTTTAATGAGATTTATAGTTTCTTGGTAAATATCACTTACGAAATATGAAGTACCCCATTGTAGAGATCTTTCGAGTTCTTAAGGAAATTAAAAATTGGTTTCTGTTGCTGCTAAATGTTAACACGGTTTTTTAAAAAATCACGAGTGTTCATTCGATACCGACACAAAGAAAAAAAACAAAAGAAGGTTATCTATTTTTCCTAGTTGTTCGATTTTTGTAACCTAATTTTTGGCCAGTAATGTATCATATTTTTAAGGGAATGACTTTATACAACTGTAAATAAATATTACGATACGTAGAAGGCAGTTGAAAAATCTAATTCAAAATTTTTTGAGACGAAACAAAGTCAATATCCTACCGGGTAAGAAAATATACCTCATTAATCCGTTTTATAACAAGAAAACTATTTTGCTCTACCAACGAGCATTAGTCGAAAAATAATAATCAACGGTTTGACTAAATGATAATATAATGGCCAATGTGATTTCGAGAAATGTTTTCTGGCTTTACTCTGATTTCATTAGTTCCTGTATTTTAAGGTGGATGAAATTTTTTGTGGCCATAATGAAAAGGTAGAGTGTTAAAAATTTTTGGAACGTAATTTGCTAGTTTCTGCAGGAAATAAATGTATTCATTTTTATCACAGGGTCAGCCAATTATATGACTAAAGCACGTAAGAACAGAAGAGGTAGAGGTATAAATGACACTAGTCAGGGTAATATTATCTGAGATTCATGAATTTCATTTTACAATCAAACCGTTTTGATAATGAAATACAGGTGTCATTCGGAGAGTCGAAAGAACATGATTTTACGAAGGACCGGCATTCTTATAAGTATAATTATAAATGCTGTGAGAAGACCATGTAAACCAACTCAACTCATCTCACTCAGAAAAGAAAGCATTTGACAATCTGGACTGGAGTAAAATGTTTAAAACATTGAAAAGGCTAGGAATTAAATACAAAGAAAGGAAAGTTATCTACAGTCTGTATAAGAATCAAACGGCTGTTTTGAGAATCGAGGGGTACGAAAAAGAGGCTGCTGTAAGAAAAGGTGTACGACAAGGTTGTTCTTTGTCACCACTACTTTTTAACTTGTATATAGAAGAGACTATAAATGAAGTGAAGGAGAAATTTGACGTAGGAATAAAAATTCAAGGAGAAACAATAAAAATGTTGAGATTCGCCGATGATATAGTAGTATTAGCCGAGGCAAAGAATGAACTAGAGGATGCCTTAAATGGAATGGATGAGATCTTGAGGAAGGATTACTTCATGAAAATTAATAAGAACAAAACGAAAGTGTTGTGCAGCAGCAAGAGTGGTTTAGAAGAGATGGGAAATTTAAAAGTAGGCAACGAAAACATACAGGAAGTTGGGGAATTCTGCTATCTAGGGAGTAAAATAACAAAGGATGGTAGAAGCACGAGTGATATCAAGAGTAGAATTGCTCAAGCTAGAAAAGCCTTTGAAATGAAAAAATGCTTACTGACTACAAACATTGATTTACAGATTAGGAAAAATTTCTTAAAACATTATGTTTGGAGTGTAGCATTATACGGAAGTGAAACGTGGGTGATAGGGGCTGTAGAACGGAAGAGGATAGAAGCTTTTGAAATGTGGTGTTATAGGAAAATGTTAAAGATTAGGTGGGTGGACAAAATAAGTAATTTAGAGGTTCTTAGGCGAGTGGATGAAAAAAGAAGTATATGGAAGCATCTTACCAAAAGAAGGGATAGGCTAGTGGGGCATATCCTAAGACATCCAGGTATTGGGCTATCAATAATGGAGGGTAACATTGAGGGAGTACATTGTAGAGGGAGGCAAAGATTAGAATATATAAAGCAAATTACAAAAGATGTAGGGTGTTACAGGTATGTAGATATGAAACGACTTGCGCAAGATAGAACAGGTTGGAGAACTGCATCAAACCAGTCGAGAGACTGATGACAAAAAAAAAAATTTCGAAAAAGGTTTTCTGGCTTTACTCTTATTTCATTAGTTCCTGTATTTTAAGATGGATGAAATTTATTGTGGCTTTAATGAAAAGGTAGAGTGTTAAACATTTTTTGCACGTAATTTGCTAGTTCCTGACCGTAAATATGTATTCATTGTTATCACAGAGTCAGCCAATTATATGACTAAACCACGTAAGAACAGAAGAGGTAGAGGTATATATGACAGTAGTCGGAGTTATCTCATCTGAGATTCATGAATTTCATTTTACAATCAAACCCTGTTGATAATGAAATACCGGTGTCATTCGGAGAGTCGAAAGTACATGATTTTCCGAAGGACTCGCATCCTGATAAGTATAATTATAAACGCTGTAAGAAGACGATGTAAACCAACTCAACTCATCTCACTCAGAAAAGATTTTAGAGGTTCAAACCACCTTGTCCGCTGCTTACCTAAAAAACAACTTTCATTGCACAACAATTTCAACAGCCTGCATTTTAGTTTACTGACAAATTGGATTGAAAATAAGTAATGTTATTAATCTACCTTGCTTAAGAGAACTCATGAATTGTTCGGTTTCGGAACGTTAAAAAGTCGCATCTGATAATGCTTATAAAATTGTAATATTCGAACAAGCTGCCTACATAAACACTGATTACAGGCCTAAAATTCTATAAAATCACAGCTATCGGGATCGTAATTTTTCTCCTTATACTTTCGCTACGACAATTAAGCGAATACAGTCGCCGAATTATTTTTTATTTATCTCATCTGTACGAATCAGGTGTTAAAGGTTATAGTTTTACACTGCCTGTGTAGAAGATATAAATACTGCTTATAAATTTCCCGTTAACTAACAGATCCTAAATCAACGAAAAATAGACTTGAGAAGACGTTACTTGACAAATCATTTTTGACCTACGCTTTTATTGTGTTTAAGAGAAACAAAAATATACGTATCAAAATACTATAACTGGTATTCAACAAACGTTCTATTAGGGTTGCGTGAGTAAGTCGGGCCAATTTGATTGTGATGCGCATGTGACGTCAACGGCTCAGGTAATAATTGCCCAATCAGAGGCTCGTATTTTCGGCCAATAAGAAAGCCCAGTTTTAACCAATCACAAGTCTTCTTTTGCGTCATTTTGATTGGTTAATATTGTCCAATCAGAGAGTTTTTTATTACTGTACTACGTCACACCGATGTCAACCAATGACAAAGTGTCTTGAGCGTTACGTCATTCGTTTGGATATGCTGCTTTCTGATTGGTCCGTACTGATTCTAGGCGTCACGTCGAGTGTGATTGTAATATGAAGTCCACACCCAATGACAACTTCTAGTTAACGGTAGGGCAGAACATATGAAGGTACCTTTTAATGAGATTTATAGTTTCTTGGTAAATATCACTTACGAAATATGAAGTACCCCATTGTAGAGATCTTTCGAGTTCTTAAGGAAATTAAAAATTGGTTTCTGTTGCTGCTAAATGTTAACACGGTTTTTTAAAAAATCACGAGTGTTCATTCGATACCGACACAAAGAAAAAAAACAAAAGAAGGTTATCTATTTTTCCTAGTTGTTCGATTTTTGTAACCTAATTTTTGGCCTGTAATGTATCATATTTTTAAGGGAATGACTTTATACAACTGTAAATAAATATTACGATACGTAGAAGGCAGTTGAAAAATCTAATTCAAAATTTTTTGAGACGAAACAAAGTCAATATCCTACCGGGTAAGAAAATATACCTCATTAATCCGTTTTATAACAAGAAAACTATTTTGCTCTACCAACGAGCATTAGTCGAAAAATAATAATCAACGGTTTGACTAAATGATAATATAATGGCCAATGTGATTTCGAGAAATGTTTTCTGGCTTTACTCTGATTTCATTAGTTCCTGTATTTTAAGGTGGATGAAATTTTTTGTGGCCATAATGAAAAGGTAGAGTGTTAAAAATTTTTGGAACGTAATTTGCTAGTTTCTGCAGGAAATAAATGTATTCATTTTTATCACAGGGTCAGCCAATTATATGACTAAAGCACGTAAGAACAGAAGAGGTAGAGGTATAAATGACACTAGTCAGGGTAATATTATCTGAGATTCATGAATTTCATTTTACAATCAAACCGTTTTGATAATGAAATACAGGTGTCATTCGGAGAGTCGAAAGAACATGATTTTACGAAGGACCGGCATTCTTATAAGTATAATTATAAATGCTGTGAGAAGACCATGTAAACCAACTCAACTCATCTCACTCAGAAAAGAAAGCATTTGACAATCTGGACTGGAGTAAAATGTTTAAAACATTGAAAAGGCTAGGAATTAAATACAAAGAAAGGAAAGTTATCTACAGTCTGTATAAGAATCAAACGGCTGTTTTGAGAATCGAGGGGTACGAAAAAGAGGCTGCTGTAAGAAAAGGTGTACGACAAGGTTGTTCTTTGTCACCACTACTTTTTAACTTGTATATAGAAGAGACTATAAATGAAGTGAAGGAGAAATTTGACGTAGGAATAAAAATTCAAGGAGAAACAATAAAAATGTTGAGATTCGCCGATGATATAGTAGTATTAGCCGAGGCAAAGAATGAACTAGAGGATGCCTTAAATGGAATGGATGAGATCTTGAGGAAGGATTACTTCATGAAAATTAATAAGAACAAAACGAAAGTGTTGTGCAGCAGCAAGAGTGGTTTAGAAGAGATGGGAAATTTAAAAGTAGGCAACGAAAACATACAGGAAGTTGGGGAATTCTGCTATCTAGGGAGTAAAATAACAAAGGATGGTAGAAGCACGAGTGATATCAAGAGTAGAATTGCTCAAGCTAGAAAAGCCTTTGAAATGAAAAACAGCTTACTGACTACAAACATTGATTTACAGATTAGGAAAAATTTCTTAAAACATTATGTTTGGAGTGTAGCATTATACGGAAGTGAAACGTGGGTGATAGGGGCTGTAGAACGGAAGAGGATAGAAGCTTTTGAAATGTGGTGTTATAGGAAAATGTTAAAGATTAGGTGGGTGGACAAAATAAGTAATTTAGAGGTTCTTAGGCGAGTGGATGAAAAAAGAAGTATATGGAAGCATCTTACCAAAAGAAGGGATAGGCTAGTGGGGCATATCCTAAGACATCCAGGTATTGGGCTATCAATAATGGAGGACAACATTGAGGGAGTACATTGTAGAGGGAGGCAAAGATTAGAATATATAAAGCAAATTATAAAAGATGTAGGGTGTTACAGGTATGTAGATATGAAACGACTTGCGCAAGATAGAACAGGTTGGAGAACTGCATCAAACCAGTCGAGAGACTGATGACAAAAAAAAAAAATTTCGAAAAAGGTTTTCTGGCTTTACTCTTATTTCATTAGTTCCTGTATTTTAAGATGGATGAAATTTATTGTGGCTTTAATGAAAAGGTAGAGTGTTAAACATTTTTTGCACGTAATTTGCTAGTTCCTGACCGTAAATATGTATTCATTGTTATCACAGAGTCAGCCAATTATATGACTAAACCACGTAAGAACAGAAGAGGTAGAGGTATATATGACAGTAGTCGGAGTTATCTTATCTGAGATTCATGAATTTCATTTTACAATCAAACCCTGTTGATAATGAAATACCGGTGTCATTCGGAGAGTCGAAAGTACATGATTTTCCGAAGGACTCGCATCCTGATAAGTATAATTATAAACGCTGTAAGAAGACGATGTAAACCAACTCAACTCATCTCACTCAGAAAAGATTTTAGAGGTTCAAACCACCTTGTCCGCTGCTTACCTAAAAAACAACTTTCATTGCACAACAATTTCAACAGCCTGCATTTTAGTTTACTGACAAATTGGATTGAAAATAAGTAATGTTATTAATCTACCTTGCTTAAGAGAACTCATGAATTGTTCGGTTTAGGAACGTTAAAAAGTCGCATCTGATAATGCTTATAAAATTGTAATATTCGAACAAGCTGCCTACATAAACACTGATTACAGGCCTAAAATTCTATAAAATCACAGCTATCGGGATCGTAATTTTTCTCCTTATACTTTCGCTACGACAATTAAGCGAATACAGTCGCCGAATTATTTTTTATTTATCTCATCTGTACGAATCAGGTGTTAAAGGTTATAGTTTTACACTGCCTGTGTAGAAGATATAAATACTGCTTATAAATTTCCCGTTAACTAACAGATCCTAAATCAACGAAAAATAGACTTGAGAAGACGTTACTTGACAAATCATTTTTGACCTACGCTTTTATTGTGTTTAAGAGAAACAAAAATATACGTATCAAAATACTATAACTGGTATTCAACAAACGTTCTATTAGGGTTGCGTGAGTAAGTCGGGCCAATTTGATTGTGATGCGCATGTGACGTCAACGGCTCAGGTAATAATTGCCCAATCAGAGGCTCGTATTTTCGGCCAATAAGAAAGCCCAGTTTTAACCAATCACAAGTCTTCTTTTGCGTCATTTTGATTGGTTAATATTGTCCAATCAGAGAGTTTTTTATTACTGTACTACGTCACACCGATGTCAACCAATGACAAAGTGTCTTGAGCGTTACGTCATTCGTTTGGATATGCTGCTTTCTGATTGGTCCGTACTGATTCTAGGCGTCACGTCGAGTGTGATTGTAATATGAAGTCCACACCCAATGACAACTTCTAGTTAACGGTAGGGCAGAACATATGAAGGTACCTTTTAATGAGATTTATAGTTTCTTGGTAAATATCACTTACGAAATATGAAGTACCCCATTGTAGAGATCTTTCGAGTTCTTAAGGAAATTAAAAATTGGTTTCTGTTGCTGCTAAATGTTAACACGGTTTTTTAAAAAATCACGAGTGTTCATTCGATACCGACACAAAGAAAAAAAACAAAAGAAGGTTATCTATTTTTCCTAGTTGTTCGATTTTTGTAACCTAATTTTTGGCCTGTAATGTATCATATTTTTAAGGGAATGACTTTATACAACTGTAAATAAATATTACGATACGTAGAAGGCAGTTGAAAAATCTAATTCAAAATTTTTTGAGACGAAACAAAGTCAATATCCTACCGGGTAAGAAAATATACCTCATTAATCCGTTTTATAACAAGAAAACTATTTTGCTCTACCAACGAGCATTAGTCGAAAAATAATAATCAACGGTTTGACTAAATGATAATATAATGGCCAATGTGATTTCGAGAAATGTTTTCTGGCTTTACTCTGATTTCATTAGTTCCTGTATTTTAAGGTGGATGAAATTTTTTGTGGCCATAATGAAAAGGTAGAGTGTTAAAAATTTTTGGAACGTAATTTGCTAGTTTCTGCAGGAAATAAATGTATTCATTTTTATCACAGGGTCAGCCAATTATATGACTAAAGCACGTAAGAACAGAAGAGGTAGAGGTATAAATGACACTAGTCAGGGTAATATTATCTGAGATTCATGAATTTCATTTTACAATCAAACCGTTTTGATAATGAAATACAGGTGTCATTCGGAGAGTCGAAAGAACATGATTTTACGAAGGACCGGCATTCTTATAAGTATAATTATAAATGCTGTGAGAAGACCATGTAAACCAACTCAACTCATCTCACTCAGAAAAGAAAGCATTTGACAATCTGGACTGGAGTAAAATGTTTAAAACATTGAAAAGGCTAGGAATTAAATACAAAGAAAGGAAAGTTATCTACAGTCTGTATAAGAATCAAACGGCTGTTTTGAGAATCGAGGGGTACGAAAAAGAGGCTGCTGTAAGAAAAGGTGTACGACAAGGTTGTTCTTTGTCACCACTACTTTTTAACTTGTATATAGAAGAGACTATAAATGAAGTGAAGGAGAAATTTGACGTAGGAATAAAAATTCAAGGAGAAACAATAAAAATGTTGAGATTCGCCGATGATATAGTAGTATTAGCCGAGGCAAAGAATGAACTAGAGGATGCCTTAAATGGAATGGATGAGATCTTGAGGAAGGATTACTTCATGAAAATTAATAAGAACAAAACGAAAGTGTTGTGCAGCAGCAAGAGTGGTTTAGAAGAGATGGGAAATTTAAAAGTAGGCAACGAAAACATACAGGAAGTTGGGGAATTCTGCTATCTAGGGAGTAAAATAACAAAGGATGGTAGAAGCACGAGTGATATCAAGAGTAGAATTGCTCAAGCTAGAAAAGCCTTTGAAATGAAAAACAGCTTACTGACTACAAACATTGATTTACAGATTAGGAAAAATTTCTTAAAACATTATGTTTGGAGTGTAGCATTATACGGAAGTGAAACGTGGGTGATAGGGGCTGTAGAACGGAAGAGGATAGAAGCTTTTGAAATGTGGTGTTATAGGAAAATGTTAAAGATTAGGTGGGTGGACAAAATAAGTAATTTAGAGGTTCTTAGGCGAGTGGATGAAAAAAGAAGTATATGGAAGCATCTTACCAAAAGAAGGGATAGGCTAGTGGGGCATATCCTAAGACATCCAGGTATTGGGCTATCAATAATGGAGGACAACATTGAGGGAGTACATTGTAGAGGGAGGCAAAGATTAGAATATATAAAGCAAATTACAAAAGATGTAGGGTGTTACAGGTATGTAGATATGAAACGACTTGCGCAAGATAGAACAGGTTGGAGAACTGCATCAAACCAGTCGAGAGACTGATGACAAAAAAAAAAAATTTCGAAAAAGGTTTTCTGGCTTTACTCTTATTTCATTAGTTCCTGTATTTTAAGATGGATGAAATTTATTGTGGCTTTAATGAAAAGGTAGAGTGTTAAACATTTTTTGCACGTAATTTGCTAGTTCCTGACCGTAAATATGTATTCATTGTTATCACAGAGTCAGCCAATTATATGACTAAACCACGTAAGAACAGAAGAGGTAGAGGTATATATGACAGTAGTCGGAGTTATCTCATCTGAGATTCATGAATTTCATTTTACAATCAAACCCTGTTGATAATGAAATACCGGTGTCATTCGGAGAGTCGAAAGTACATGATTTTCCGAAGGACTCGCATCCTGATAAGTATAATTATAAACGCTGTAAGAAGACGATGTAAACCAACTCAACTCATCTCACTCAGAAAAGATTTTAGAGGTTCAAACCACCTTGTCCGCTGCTTACCTAAAAAACAACTTTCATTGCACAACAATTTCAACAGCCTGCATTTTAGTTTACTGACAAATTGGATTGAAAATAAGTAATGTTATTAATCTACCTTGCTTAAGAGAACTCATGAATTGTTCGGTTTCGGAACGTTAAAAAGTCGCATCTGATAATGCTTATAAAATTGTAATATTCGAACAAGCTGCCTACATAAACACTGATTACAGGCCTAAAATTCTATAAAATCACAGCTATCGGGATCGTAATTTTTCTCCTTATACTTTCGCTACGACAATTAAGCGAATACAGTCGCCGAATTATTTTTTATTTATCTCATCTGTACGAATCAGGTGTTAAAGGTTATAGTTTTACACTGCCTGTGTAGAAGATATAAATACTGCTTATAAATTTCCCGTTAACTAACAGATCCTAAATCAACGAAAAATAGACTTGAGAAGACGTTACTTGACAAATCATTTTTGACCTACGCTTTTATTGTGTTTAAGAGAAACAAAAATATACGTATCAAAATACTATAACTGGTATTCAACAAACGTTCTATTAGGGTTGCGTGAGTAAGTCGGGCCAATTTGATTGTGATGCGCATGTGACGTCAACGGCTCAGGTAATAATTGCCCAATCAGAGGCTCGTATTTTCGGCCAATAAGAAAGCCCAGTTTTAACCAATCACAAGTCTTCTTTTGCGTCATTTTGATTGGTTAATATTGTCCAATCAGAGAGTTTTTTATTACTGTACTACGTCACACCGATGTCAACCAATGACAAAGTGTCTTGAGCGTTACGTCATTCGTTTGGATATGCTGCTTTCTGATTGGTCCGTACTGATTCTAGGCGTCACGTCGAGTGTGATTGTAATATGAAGTCCACACCCAATGACAACTTCTAGTTAACGGTAGGGCAGAACATATGAAGGTACCTTTTAATGAGATTTATAGTTTCTTGGTAAATATCACTTACGAAATATGAAGTACCCCATTGTAGAGATCTTTCGAGTTCTTAAGGAAATTAAAAATTGGTTTCTGTTGCTGCTAAATGTTAACACGGTTTTTTAAAAAATCACGAGTGTTCATTCGATACCGACACAAAGAAAAAAAACAAAAGAAGGTTATCTATTTTTCCTAGTTGTTCGATTTTTGTAACCTAATTTTTGGCCTGTAATGTATCATATTTTTAAGGGAATGACTTTATACAACTGTAAATAAATATTACGATACGTAGAAGGCAGTTGAAAAATCTAATTCAAAATTTTTTGAGACGAAACAAAGTCAATATCCTACCGGGTAAGAAAATATACCTCATTAATCCGTTTTATAACAAGAAAACTATTTTGCTCTACCAACGAGCATTAGTCGAAAAATAATAATCAACGGTTTGACTAAATGATAATATAATGGCCAATGTGATTTCGAGAAATGTTTTCTGGCTTTACTCTGATTTCATTAGTTCCTGTATTTTAAGGTGGATGAAATTTTTTGTGGCCATAATGAAAAGGTAGAGTGTTAAAAATTTTTGGAACGTAATTTGCTAGTTTCTGCAGGAAATAAATGTATTCATTTTTATCACAGGGTCAGCCAATTATATGACTAAAGCACGTAAGAACAGAAGAGGTAGAGGTATAAATGACACTAGTCAGGGTAATATTATCTGAGATTCATGAATTTCATTTTACAATCAAACCGTTTTGATAATGAAATACAGGTGTCATTCGGAGAGTCGAAAGAACATGATTTTACGAAGGACCGGCATTCTTATAAGTATAATTATAAATGCTGTGAGAAGACCATGTAAACCAACTCAACTCATCTCACTCAGAAAAGAAAGCATTTGACAATCTGGACTGGAGTAAAATGTTTAAAACATTGAAAAGGCTAGGAATTAAATACAAAGAAAGGAAAGTTATCTACAGTCTGTATAAGAATCAAACGGCTGTTTTGAGAATCGAGGGGTACGAAAAAGAGGCTGCTGTAAGAAAAGGTGTACGACAAGGTTGTTCTTTGTCACCACTACTTTTTAACTTGTATATAGAAGAGACTATAAATGAAGTGAAGGAGAAATTTGACGTAGGAATAAAAATTCAAGGAGAAACAATAAAAATGTTGAGATTCGCCGATGATATAGTAGTATTAGCCGAGGCAAAGAATGAACTAGAGGATGCCTTAAATGGAATGGATGAGATCTTGAGGAAGGATTACTTCATGAAAATTAATAAGAACAAAACGAAAGTGTTGTGCAGCAGCAAGAGTGGTTTAGAAGAGATGGGAAATTTAAAAGTAGGCAACGAAAACATACAGGAAGTTGGGGAATTCTGCTATCTAGGGAGTAAAATAACAAAGGATGGTAGAAGCACGAGTGATATCAAGAGTAGAATTGCTCAAGCTAGAAAAGCCTTTGAAATGAAAAACAGCTTACTGACTACAAACATTGATTTACAGATTAGGAAAAATTTCTTAAAACATTATGTTTGGAGTGTAGCATTATACGGAAGTGAAACGTGGGTGATAGGGGCTGTAGAACGGAAGAGGATAGAAGCTTTTGAAATGTGGTGTTATAGGAAAATGTTAAAGATTAGGTGGGTGGACAAAATAAGTAATTTAGAGGTTCTTAGGCGAGTGGATGAAAAAAGAAGTATATGGAAGCATCTTACCAAAAGAAGGGATAGGCTAGTGGGGCATATCCTAAGACATCCAGGTATTGGGCTATCAATAATGGAGGACAACATTGAGGGAGTACATTGTAGAGGGAGGCAAAGATTAGAATATATAAAGCAAATTACAAAAGATGTAGGGTGTTACAGGTATGTAGATATGAAACGACTTGCGCAAGATAGAACAGGTTGGAGAACTGCATCAAACCAGTCGAGAGACTGATGACAAAAAAAAAAATTTCGAAAAAGGTTTTCTGGCTTTACTCTTATTTCATTAGTTCCTGTATTTTAAGACGGATGAAATTTATTGTGGCTTTAATGAAAAGGTAGAGTGTTAAACATTTTTTGCACGTAATTTGCTAGTTCCTGACCGTAAATATGTATTCATTGTTATCACAGAGTCAGCCAATTATATGACTAAACCACGTAAGAACAGAAGAGGTAGAGGTATATATGACAGTAGTCGGAGTTATCTCATCTGAGATTCATGAATTTCATTTTACAATCAAACCCTGTTGATAATGAAATACCGGTGTCATTCGGAGAGTCGAAAGTACATGATTTTCCGAAGGACTCGCATCCTGATAAGTATAATTATAAACGCTGTAAGAAGACGATGTAAACCAACTCAACTCATCTCACTCAGAAAAGATTTTAGAGGTTCAAACCACCTTGTCCGCTGCTTACCTAAAAAACAACTTTCATTGCACAACAATTTCAACAGCCTGCATTTTAGTTTACTGACAAATTGGATTGAAAATAAGTAATGTTATTAATCTACCTTGCTTAAGAGAACTCATGAATTGTTCGGTTTCGGAACGTTAAAAAGTCGCATCTGATAATGCTTATAAAATTGTAATATTCGAACAAGCTGCCTACATAAACACTGATTACAGGCCTAAAATTCTATAAAATCACAGCTATCGGGATCGTAATTTTTCTCCTTATACTTTCGCTACGACAATTAAGCGAATACAGTCGCCGAATTATTTTTTATTTATCTCATCTGTACGAATCAGGTGTTAAAGGTTATAGTTTTACACTGCCTGTGTAGAAGATATAAATACTGCTTATAAATTTCCCGTTAACTAACAGATCCTAAATCAACGAAAAATAGACTTGAGAAGACGTTACTTGACAAATCATTTTTGACCTACGCTTTTATTGTGTTTAAGAGAAACAAAAATATACGTATCAAAATATAACTGGTATTCAACAAACGTTCTATTAGGGTTGCGTGAGTAAGTCGGGCCAATTTGATTGTGATGCGCATGTGACGTCAACGGCTCAGGTAATAATTGCCCAATCAGAGGCTCGTATTTTCGGCCAATAAGAAAGCCCAGTTTTAACCAATCACAAGTCTTCTTTTGCGTCATTTTGATTGGTTAATATTGTCCAATCAGAGAGTTTTTTATTGCTGTACTACGTCACACCGATGTCAACCAATGACAAAGTGTCTTGAGCGTTACGTCATTCGTTTGGATATGCTGCTTTCTGATTGGTCCGTACTGATTCTAGGCGTCACGTCGAGTGTGATTGTAATATGAAGTCCACACCCAATGACAACTTCTAGTTAACGGTAGGGCAGAACATATGAAGGTACCTTTTAATGAGATTTATAGTTTCTTGGTAAATATCACTTACGAAATATGAAGTAC
This sequence comes from Catonia carolina, assembly GCA_035578175.1. Classification (NCBI taxonomy): domain Eukaryota; kingdom Metazoa; phylum Arthropoda; class Insecta; order Hemiptera; family Achilidae; genus Catonia; species Catonia carolina. Next base: position 60,379,176 of record JAQMRL010000003.1, on the reverse strand, counting down.
CCCATTGTAGAGATCTTTCGAGTTCTTAAGGAAATTAAAAATTGGTTTCTGTTGCTGCTAAATGTTAACACGGTTTTTTAAAAAATCACGAGTGTTCATTCGATACCGACACAAAGAAAAAAAACAAAAGAAGGTTATCTATTTTTCCTAGTTGTTCGATTTTTGTAACCTAATTTTTGGCCTGTAATGTATCATATTTTTAAGGGAATGACTTTATACAACTGTAAATAAATATTACGATACGTAGAAGGCAGTTGAAAAATCTAATTCAAAATTTTTTGAGACGAAACAAAGTCAATATCCTACCGGGTAAGAAAATATACCTCATTAATCCGTTTTATAACAAGAAAACTATTTTGCTCTACCAACGAGCATTAGTCGAAAAATAATAATCAACGGTTTGACTAAATGATAATATAATGGCCAATGTGATTTCGAGAAATGTTTTCTGGCTTTACTCTGATTTCATTAGTTCCTGTATTTTAAGGTGGATGAAATTTTTTGTGGCCATAATGAAAAGGTAGAGTGTTAAAAATTTTTGGAACGTAATTTGCTAGTTTCTGCAGGAAATAAATGTATTCATTTTTATCACAGGGTCAGCCAATTATATGACTAAAGCACGTAAGAACAGAAGAGGTAGAGGTATAAATGACACTAGTCAGGGTAATATTATCTGAGATTCATGAATTTCATTTTACAATCAAACCGTTTTGATAATGAAATACAGGTGTCATTCGGAGAGTCGAAAGAACATGATTTTACGAAGGACCGGCATTCTTATAAGTATAATTATAAATGCTGTGAGAAGACCATGTAAACCAACTCAACTCATCTCACTCAGAAAAGAAAGCATTTGACAATCTGGACTGGAGTAAAATGTTTAAAACATTGAAAAGGCTAGGAATTAAATACAAAGAAAGGAAAGTTATCTACAGTCTGTATAAGAATCAAACGGCTGTTTTGAGAATCGAGGGGTACGAAAAAGAGGCTGCTGTAAGAAAAGGTGTACGACAAGGTTGTTCTTTGTCACCACTACTTTTTAACTTGTATATAGAAGAGACTATAAATGAAGTGAAGGAGAAATTTGACGTAGGAATAAAAATTCAAGGAGAAACAATAAAAATGTTGAGATTCGCCGATGATATAGTAGTATTAGCCGAGGCAAAGAATGAACTAGAGGATGCCTTAAATGGAATGGATGAGATCTTGAGGAAGGATTACTTCATGAAAATTAATAAGAACAAAACGAAAGTGTTGTGCAGCAGCAAGAGTGGTTTAGAAGAGATGGGAAATTTAAAAGTAGGCAACGAAAACATACAGGAAGTTGGGGAATTCTGCTATCTAGGGAGTAAAATAACAAAGGATGGTAGAAGCACGAGTGATATCAAGAGTAGAATTGCTCAAGCTAGAAAAGCCTTTGAAATGAAAAACAGCTTACTGACTACAAACATTGATTTACAGATTAGGAAAAATTTCTTAAAACATTATGTTTGGAGTGTAGCATTATACGGAAGTGAAACGTGGGTGATAGGGGCTGTAGAACGGAAGAGGATAGAAGCTTTTGAAATGTGGTGTTATAGGAAAATGTTAAAGATTAGGTGGGTGGACAAAATAAGTAATTTAGAGGTTCTTAGGCGAGTGGATGAAAAAAGAAGTATATGGAAGCATCTTACCAAAAGAAGGGATAGGCTAGTGGGGCATATCCTAAGACATCCAGGTATTGGGCTATCAATAATGGAGGACAACATTGAGGGAGTACATTGTAGAGGGAGGCAAAGATTAGAATATATAAAGCAAATTACAAAAGATGTAGGGTGTTACAGGTATGTAGATATGAAACGACTTGCGCAAGATAGAACAGGTTGGAGAACTGCATCAAACCAGTCGAGAGACTGATGACAAAAAAAAAAAATTTCGAAGAAGGTTTTCTGGCTTTACTCTTATTTCATTAGTTCCTGTATTTTAAGATGGATGAAATTTATTGTGGCTTTAATGAAAAGGTAGAGTGTTAAACATTTTTTGCACGTAATTTGCTAGTTCCTGACCGTAAATATGTATTCATTGTTATCACAGAGTCAGCCAATTATATGACTAAACCACGTAAGAACAGAAGAGGTAGAGGTATATATGACAGTAGTCGGAGTTATCTCATCTGAGATTCATGAATTTCATTTTACAATCAAACCCTGTTGATAATGAAATACCGGTGTCATTCGGAGAGTCGAAAGTACATGATTTTCCGAAGGACTCGCATCCTGATAAGTATAATTATAAACGCTGTAAGAAGACGATGTAAACCAACTCAACTCATCTCACTCAGAAAAGATTTTAGAGGTTCAAACCACCTTGTCCGCTGCTTACCTAAAAAACAACTTTCATTGCACAACAATTTCAACAGCCTGCATTTTAGTTTACTGACAAATTGGATTGAAAATAAGTAATGTTATTAATCTACCTTGCTTAAGAGAACTCATGAATTGTTCGGTTTCGGAACGTTAAAAAGTCGCATCTGATAATGCTTATAAAATTGTAATATTCGAACAAGCTGCCTACATAAACACTGATTACAGGCCTAAAATTCTATAAAATCACAGCTATCGGGATCGTAATTTTTCTCCTTATACTTTCGCTACGACAATTAAGCGAATACAGTCGCCGAATTATTTTTTATTTATCTCATCTGTACGAATCAGGTGTTAAAGGTTATAGTTTTACACTGCCTGTGTAGAAGATATAAATACTGCTTATAAATTTCCCGTTAACTAACAGATCCTAAATCAACGAAAAATAGACTTGAGAAGACGTTACTTGACAAATCATTTTTGACCTACGCTTTTATTGTGTTTAAGAGAAACAAAAATATACGTATCAAAATACTATAACTGGTATTCAACAAACGTTCTATTAGGGTTGCGTGAGTAAGTCGGGCCAATTTGATTGTGATGCGCATGTGACGTCAACGGCTCAGGTAATAATTGCCCAATCAGAGGCTCGTATTTTCGGCCAATAAGAAAGCCCAGTTTTAACCAATCACAAGTCTTCTTTTGCGTCATTTTGATTGGTTAATATTGTCCAATCAGAGAGTTTTTTATTACTGTACTACGTCACACCGATGTCAACCAATGACAAAGTGTCTTGAGCGTTACGTCATTCGTTTGGATATGCTGCTTTCTGATTGGTCCGTACTGATTCTAGGCGTCACGTCGAGTGTGATTGTAATATGAAGTCCACACCCAATGACAACTTCTAGTTAACGGTAGGGCAGAACATATGAAGGTACCTTTTAATGAGATTTATAGTTTCTTGGTAAATATCACTTACGAAATATGAAGTACCCCATTGTAGAGATCTTTCGAGTTCTTAAGGAAATTAAAAATTGGTTTCTGTTGCTGCTAAATGTTAACACGGTTTTTTAAAAATCACGAGTGTTCATTCGATACCGACACAAAGAAAAAAAACAAAAAAAGGTTATCTATTTTTCCTAGTTGTTCGATTTTTGTAACCTAATTTTTGGCCTGTAATGTATCATATTTTTAAGGGAATGACTTTATACAACTGTAAATAAATATTACGATACGTAGAAGGCAGTTGAAAAATCTAATTTAAAATTTTTTGAGACGAAACAAAGTCAATATCCTACCGGGTAAGAAAATATACCTCATTAATCCGTTTTATAACAAGAAAACTATTTTGCTCTACCAACGAGCATTAGTCGAAAAATAATAATCAACGGTTTGACTAAATGATAATATAATGGCCAATGTGATTTCGAGAAATGTTTTCTGGCTTTACTCTGATTTCATTAGTTCCTGTATTTTAAGGTGGATGAAATTTTTGGTGGCCATAATGAAAAGGTAGAGTGTTAAAAATTTTTGGAACGTAATTTGCTAGTTTCTGCAGGAAATAAATGTATTCATTTTTATCACAGGGTCAGCCAATTATATGACTAAAGCACGTAAGAACAGAAGAGGTAGAGGTATAAATGACACTAGTCAGGGTAATATTATCTGAGATTCATGAATTTCATTTTACAATCAAACCGTTTTGATAATGAAATACAGGTGTCATTCGGAGAGTCGAAAGAACATGATTTTACGAAGGACCGGCATTCTTATAAGTATAATTATAAATGCTGTGAGAAGACCATGTAAACCAACTCAACTCATCTCACTCAGAAAAGAAAGCATTTGACAATCTGGACTGGAGTAAAATGTTTAAAACATTGAAAAGGCTAGGAATTAAATACAAAGAAAGGAAAGTTATCTACAGTCTGTATAAGAATCAAACGGCTGTTTTGAGAATCGAGGGGTACGAAAAAGAGGCTGCTGTAAGAAAAGGTGTACGACAAGGTTGTTCTTTGTCACCACTACTTTTTAACTTGTATATAGAAGAGACTATAAATGAAGTGAAGGAGAAATTTGACGTAGGAATAAAAATTCAAGGAGAAACAATAAAAATGTTGAGATTCGCCGATGATATAGTAGTATTAGCCGAGGCAAAGAATGAACTAGAGGATGCCTTAAATGGAATGGATGAGATCTTGAGGAAGGATTACTTCATGAAAATTAATAAGAACAAAACGAAAGTGTTGTGCAGCAGCAAGAGTGGTTTAGAAGAGATGGGAAATTTAAAAGTAGGCAACGAAAACATACAGGAAGTTGGGGAATTCTGCTATCTAGGGAGTAAAATAACAAAGGATGGTAGAAGCACGAGTGATATCAAGAGTAGAATTGCTCAAGCTAGAAAAGCCTTTGAAATGAAAAACAGCTTACTGACTACAAACATTGATTAACAGATTAGGAAAAATTTCTTAAAACATTATGTTTGGAGTGTAGCATTATACGGAAGTGAAACGTGGGTGATAGGGGCTGTAGAACGGAAGAGGATAGAAGCTTTTGAAATGTGGTGTTATAGGAAAATGTTAAAGATTAGGTGGGTGGACAAAATAAGTAATTTAGAGGTTCTTAGGCGAGTGGATGAAAAAAGAAGTATATGGAAGCATCTTACCAAAAGAAGGGATAGGCTAGTGGGGCATATCCTAAGACATCCAGGTATTGGGCTATCAATAATGGAGGACAACATTGAGGGAGTACATTGTAGAGGGAGGCAAAGATTAGAATATATAAAGCAAATTACAAAAGATGTAGGGTGTTACAGGTATGTAGATATGAAACGACTTGCGCAAGATAGAACAGGTTGGAGAACTGCATCAAACCAGTCGAGAGACTGATGACAAAAAAAAAAATTTCGAAAAAGGTTTTCTGGCTTTACTCTTATTTCATTAGTTCCTGTATTTTAAGATGGATGAAATTTATTGTGGCTTTAATGAAAAGGTAGAGTGTTAAACATTTTTTGCACGTAATTTGCTAGTTCCTGACCGTAAATATGTATTCATTGTTATCACAGAGTCAGCCAATTATATGACTAAACCACGTAAGAACAGAAGAGGTAGAGGTATATATGACAGTAGTCGGAGTTATCTCATCTGAGATTCATGAATTTCATTTTACAATCAAACCCTGTTGATAATGAAATACCGGTGTCATTCGGAGAGTCGAAAGTACATGATTTTCCGAAGGACTCGCATCCTGATAAGTATAATTATAAACGCTGTAAGAAGACGATGTAAACCAACTCAACTCATCTCACTCAGAAAAGATTTTAGAGGTTCAAACCACCTTGTCCGCTGCTTACCTAAAAAACAACTTTCATTGCACAACAATTTCAACAGCCTGCATTTTAGTTTACTGACAAATTGGATTGAAAATAAGTAATGTTATTAATCTACCTTGCTTAAGAGAACTCATGAATTGTTCGGTTTCGGAACGTTAAAAAGTCGCATCTGATAATGCTTATAAAATTGTAATATTCGAACAAGCTGCCTACATAAACACTGATTACAGGCCTAAAATTCTATAAAATCACAGCTATCGGGATCGTAATTTTTCTCCTTATACTTTCGCTACGACAATTAAGCGAATACAGTCGCCGAATTATTTTTTATTTATCTCATCTGTACGAATCAGGTGTTAAAGGTTATAGTTTTACACTGCCTGTGTAGAAGATATAAATACTGCTTATAAATTTCCCGTTAACTAACAGATCCTAAATCAACGAAAAATAGACTTGACAAGACGTTACTTGACAAATCATTTTTGACCTACGCTTTTATTGTGTTTAAGAGAAACAAAAATATACGTATCAAAATACTATAACTGGTATTCAACAAACGTTCTATTAGGGTTGCGTGAGTAAGTCGGGCCAATTTGATTGTGATGCGCATGTGACGTCAACGGCTCAGGTAATAATTGCCCAATCAGAGGCTCGTATTTTCGGCCAATAAGAAAGCCCAGTTTTAACCAATCACAAGTCTTCTTTTGCGTCGTTTTGATTGGTTAATATTGTCCAATCAGAGAGTTTTTTATTACTGTACTACGTCACACCGATGTCAACCAATGACAAAGTGTCTTGAGCGTTACGTCATTCGTTTGGATATGCTGCTTTCTGATTGGTCCGTACTGATTCTAGGCGTCACGTCGAGTGTGATTGTAATATGAAGTCCACACCCAATGACAACTTCTAGTTAACGGTAGGGCAGAACATATGAAGGTACCTTTTAATGAGATTTATAGTTTCTTGGTAAATATCACTTACGAAATATGAAGTACCCCATTGTAGAGATCTTTCGAGTTCTTAAGGAAATTAAAAATTGGTTTCTGTTGCTGCTAAATGTTAACACGGTTTTTTAAAAAATCACGAGTGTTCATTCGATACCGACACAAAGAAAAAAAACAAAAGAAGGTTATCTATTTTTCCTAGTTGTTCGATTTTTGTAACCTAATTTTTGGCCTGTAATGTATCATATTTTTAAGGGAATGACTTTATACAACTGTAAATAAATATTACGATACGTAGAAGGCAGTTGAAAAATCTAATTCAAAATTTTTTGAGACGAAACAAAGTCAATATCCTACCGGGTAAGAAAATATACCTCATTAATCCGTTTTATAACAAGAAAACTATTTTGCTCTACCAACGAGCATTAGTCGAAAAATAATAATCAACGGTTTGACTAAATGATAATATAATGGCCAATGTGATTTCGAGAAATGTTTTCTGGCTTTACTCTGATTTCATTAGTTCCTGTATTTTAAGGTGGATGAAATTTTTTGTGGCCATAATGAAAAGGTAGAGTGTTAAAAATTTTTGGAACGTAATTTGCTAGTTTCTGCAGGAAATAAATGTATTCATTTTTATCACAGGGTCAGCCAATTATATGACTAAAGCACGTAAGAACAGAAGAGGTAGAGGTATAAATGACACTAGTCAGGGTAATATTATCTGAGATTCATGAATTTCATTTTACAATCAAACCGTTTTGATAATGAAATACAGGTGTCATTCGGAGAGTCGAAAGAACATGATTTTACGAAGGACCGGCATTCTTATAAGTATAATTATAAATGCTGTGAGAAGACCATGTAAACCAACTCAACTCATCTCACTCAGAAAAGAAAGCATTTGACAATCTGGACTGGAGTAAAATGTTTAAAACATTGAAAAGGCTAGGAATTAAATACAAAGAAAGGAAAGTTATCTACAGTCTGTATAAGAATCAAACGGCTGTTTTGAGAATCGAGGGGTACGAAAAAGAGGCTGCTGTAAGAAAAGGTGTACGACAAGGTTGTTCTTTGTCACCACTACTTTTTAACTTGTATATAGAAGAGACTATAAATGAAGTGAAGGAGAAATTTGACGTAGGAATAAAAATTCAAGGAGAAACAATAAAAATGTTGAGATTCGCCGATGATATAGTAGTATTAGCCGAGGCAAAGAATGAACTAGAGGATGCCTTAAATGGAATGGATGAGATCTTGAGGAAGGATTACTTCATGAAAATTAATAAGAACAAAACGAAAGTGTTGTGCAGCAGCAAGAGTGGTTTAGAAGAGATGGGAAATTTAAAAGTAGGCAACGAAAACATACAGGAAGTTGGGGAATTCTGCTATCTAGGGAGTAAAATAACAAAGGATGGTAGAAGCACGAGTGATATCAAGAGTAGAATTGCTCAAGCTAGAAAAGCCTTTGAAATGAAAAACAGCTTACTGACTACAAACATTGATTAACAGATTAGGAAAAATTTCTTAAAACATTATGTTTGGAGTGTAGCATTATACGGAAGTGAAACGTGGGTGATAGGGGCTGTAGAACGGAAGAGGATAGAAGCTTTTGAAATGTGGTGTTATAGGAAAATGTTAAAGATTAGGTGGGTGGACAAAATAAGTAATTTAGAGGTTCTTAGGCGAGTGGATGAAAAAAGAAGTATATGGAAGCATCTTACCAAAAGAAGGGATAGGCTAGTGGGGCATATCCTAAGACATCCAGGTATTGGGCTATCAATAATGGAGGACAACATTGAGGGAGTACATTGTAGAGGGAGGCAAAGATTAGAATATATAAAGCAAATTACAAAAGATGTAGGGTGTTACAGGTATGTAGATATGAAACGACTTGCGCAAGATAGAACAGGTTGGAGAACTGCATCAAACCAGTCGAGAGACTGATGACAAAAAAAAAAATTTCGAAAAAGGTTTTCTGGCTTTACTCTTATTTCATTAGTTCCTGTATTTTAAGATGGATGAAATTTATTGTGGCTTTAATGAAAAGGTAGAGTGTTAAACATTTTTTGCACGTAATTTGCTAGTTCCTGACCGTAAATATGTATTCATTGTTATCACAGAGTCAGCCAATTATATGACTAAACCACGTAAGAACAGAAGAGGTAGAGGTATATATGACAGTAGTCGGAGTTATCTCATCTGAGATTCATGAATTTCATTTTACAATCAAACCCTGTTGATAATGAAATACCGGTGTCATTCGGAGAGTCGAAAGTACATGATTTTCCGAAGGACTCGCATCCTGATAAGTATAATTATAAACGCTGTAAGAAGACGATGTAAACCAACTCAACTCATCTCACTCAGAAAAGATTTTAGAGGTTCAAACCACCTTGTCCGCTGCTTACCTAAAAAACAACTTTCATTGCACAACAATTTCAACAGCCTGCATTTTAGTTTACTGACAAATTGGATTGAAAATAAGTAATGTTATTAATCTACCTTGCTTAAGAGAACTCATGAATTGTTCGGTTTCGGAACGTTAAAAAGTCGCATCTGATAATGCTTATAAAATTGTAATATTCGAACAAGCTGCCTACATAAACACTGATTACAGGCCTAAAATTCTATAAAATCACAGCTATCGGGATCGTAATTTTTCTCCTTATACTTTCGCTACGACAATTAAGCGAATACAGTCGCCGAATTATTTTTTATTTATCTCATCTGTACGAATCAGGTGTTAAAGGTTATAGTTTTACACTGCCTGTGTAGAAGATATAAATACTGCTTATAAATTTCCCGTTAACTAACAGATCCTAAATCAACGAAAAATAGACTTGACAAGACGTTACTTGACAAATCATTTTTGACCTACGCTTTTATTGTGTTTAAGAGAAACAAAAATATACGTATCAAAATATAACTGGTATTCAACAAACGTTCTATTAGGGTTGCGTGAGTAAGTCGGGCCAATTTGATTGTGATGCGCATGTGACGTCAACGGCTCAGGTAATAATTGCCCAATCAGAGGCTCGTATTTTCGGCCAATAAGAAAGCCCAGTTTTAACCAATCACAAGTCTTCTTTTGCGTCATTTTGATTGGTTAATATTGTCCAATCAGAGAGTTTTTTATTGCTGTACTACGTCACACCGATGTCAACCAATGACAAAGTGTCTTGAGCGTTACGTCATTCGTTTGGATATGCTGCTTTCTGATTGGTCCGTACTGATTCTAGGCGTCACGTCGAGTGTGATTGTAATATGAAGTCCACACCCAATGACAACTTCTAGTTAACGGTAGGGCAGAACATATGAAGGTACCTTTTAATGAGATTTATAGTTTCTTGGTAAATATCACTTACGAAATATGAAGTACCCCATTGTAGAGATCTTTCGAGTTCTTAAGGAAATTAAAAATTGGTTTCTGTTGCTGCTAAATGTTAACACGGTTTTTTAAAAAATCACGAGTGTTCATTCGATACCGACACAAAGAAAAAAAACAAAAGAAGGTTATCTATTTTTCCTAGTTGTTCGATTTTTGTAACCTAATTTTTGGCCAGTAATGTATCATATTTTTAAGGGAATGACTTTATACAACTGTAAATAAATATTACGATACGTAGAAGGCAGTTGAAAAATCTAATTCAAAATTTTTTGAGACGAATCAAAGTCAATATCCTACCGGGTAAGAAAATATACCTCATTAATCCGTTTTATAACAAGAAAACTATTTTGCTCTACCAACGAGCATTAGTCGAAAAATAATAATCAACGGTTTGACTAAATGATAATATAATGGCCAATGTGATTTCGAGAAATGTTTTCTGGCTTTACTCTGATTTCATTAGTTCCTGTATTTTAAGGTGGATGAAATTTTTTGTGGCCATAATGAAAAGGTAGAGTGTTAAAAATTTTTGGAACGTAATTTGCTAGTTTCTGCAGGAAATAAATGTATTCATTTTTATCACAGGGTCAGCCAATTATATGACTAAAGCACGTAAGAACAGAAGAGGTAGAGGTATAAATGACACTAGTCAGGGTAATATTATCTGAGATTCATGAATTTCATTTTACAATCAAACCGTTTTGATAATGAAATACAGGTGTCATTCGGAGAGTCGAAAGAACATGATTTTACGAAGGACCGGCATTCTTATAAGTATAATTATAAATGCTGTGAGAAGACCATGTAAACCAACTCAACTCATCTCACTCAGAAAAGAAAGCATTTGACAATCTGGACTGGAGTAAAATGTTTAAAACATTGAAAAGGCTAGGAATTAAATACAAAGAAAGGAAAGTTATCTACAGTCTGTATAAGAATCAAACGGCTGTTTTGAGAATCGAGGGGTACGAAAAAGAGGCTGCTGTAAGAAAAGGTGTACGACAAGGTTGTTCTTTGTCACCACTACTTTTTAACTTGTATATAGAAGAGACTATAAATGAAGTGAAGGAGAAATTTGACGTAGGAATAAAAATTCAAGGAGAAACAATAAAAATGTTGAGATTCGCCGATGATATAGTAGTATTAGCCGAGGCAAAGAATGAACTAGAGGATGCCTTAAATGGAATGGATGAGATCTTGAGGAAGGATTACTTCATGAAAATTAATAAGAACAAAACGAAAGTGTTGTGCAGCAGCAAGAGTGGTTTAGAAGAGATGGGAAATTTAAAAGTAGGCAACGAAAACATACAGGAAGTTGGGGAATTCTGCTATCTAGGGAGTAAAATAACAAAGGATGGTAGAAGCACGAGTGATATCAAGAGTAGAATTGCTCAAGCTAGAAAAGCCTTTGAAATGAAAAACAGCTTACTGACTACAAACATTGATTTACAGATTAGGAAAAATTTCTTAAAACATTATGTTTGGAGTGTAGCATTATACGGAAGTGAAACGTGGGTGATAGGGGCTGTAGAACGGAAGAGGATAGAAGCTTTTGAAATGTGGTGTTATAGGAAAATGTTAAAGATTAGGTGGGTGGACAAAATAAGTAATTTAGAGGTTCTTAGGCGAGTGGATGAAAAAAGAAGTATATGGAAGCATCTTACCAAAAGAAGGGATAGGCTAGTGGGGCATATCCTAAGACATCCAGGTATTGGGCTATCAATAATGGAGGACAACATTGAGGGAGTACATTGTAGAGGGAGGCAAAGATTAGAATATATAAAGCAAATTACAAAAGATGTAGGGTGTTACAGGTATGTAGATATGAAACGACTTGCGCAAGATAGAACAGGTTGGAGAACTGCATCAAACCAGTCGAGAGACTGATGACAAAAAAAAAAATTTCGAAAAAGGTTTTCTGGCTTTACTCTTATTTCATTAGTTCCTGTATTTTAAGATGGATGAAATTTATTGTGGCTTTAATGAAAAGGTAGAGTGTTAAACATTTTTTGCACGTAATTTGCTAGTTCCTGACCGTAAATATGTATTCATTGTTATCACAGAGTCAGCCAATTATATGACTAAACCACGTAAGAACAGAAGAGGTAGAGGTATATATGACAGTAGTCGGAGTTATCTCATCTGAGATTCATGAATTTCATTTTACAATCAAACCCTGTTGATAATGAAATACCGGTGTCATTCGGAGAGTCGAAAGTACATGATTTTCCGAAGGACTCGCATCCTGATAAGTATAATTATAAACGCTGTAAGAAGACGATGTAAACCAACTCAACTCATCTCACTCAGAAAAGATTTTAGAGGTTCAAACCACCTTGTCCGCTGCTTACCTAAAAAACAACTTTCATTGCACAACAATTTCAACAGCCTGCATTTTAGTTTACTGACAAATTGGATTGAAAATAAGTAATGTTATTAATCTACCTTGCTTAAGAGAACTCATGAATTGTTCGGTTTCGGAACGTTAAAAAGTCGCATCTGATAATGCTTATAAAATTGTAATATTCGAACAAGCTGCCTACATAAACACTGATTACAGGCCTAAAATTCTATAAAATCACAGCTATCGGGATCGTAATTTTTCTCCTTATACTTTCGCTACGACAATTAAGCGAATACAGTCGCCGAATTATTTTTTATTTATCTCATCTGTACGAATCAGGTGTTAAAGGTTATAGTTTTACACTGCCTGTGTAGAAGATATAAATACTGCTTATAAATTTCCCGTTAACTAACAGATCCTAAATCAACGAAAAATAGACTTGACAAGACGTTACTTGACAAATCATTTTTGACCTACGCTTTTATTGTGTTTAAGAGAAACAAAAATATACGTATCAAAATACTATAACTGGTATTCAACAAACGTTCTATTAGGGTTGCGTGAGTAAGTCGGGCCAATTTGATTGTGATGCGCATGTGACGTCAACGGCTCAGGTAATAATTGCCCAATCAGAGGCTCGTATTTTCGGCCAATAAGAAAGCCCAGTTTTAACCAATCACAAGTCTTCTTTTGCGTCATTTTGATTGGTTAATATTGTCCAATCAGAGAGTTTTTTATTGCTGTACTACGTCACACCGATGTCAACCAATGACAAAGTGTCTTGAGCGTTACGTCATTCGTTTGGATATGCTGCTTTCTGATTGGTCCGTACTGATTCTAGGCGTCACGTCGAGTGTGATTGTAATATGAAGTCCACACCCAATGACAACTTCTAGTTAACGGTAGGGCAGAACATATGAAGGTACCTTTTAATGAGATTTATAGTTTCTTGGTAAATATCACTTACGAAATATGAAGTACCCCATTGTAGAGATCTTTCGAGTTCTTAAGGAAATTAAAAATTGGTTTCTGTTGCTGCTAAATGTTAACACGGTTTTTTAAAAAATCACGAGTGTTCATTCGATACCGACACAAAGAAAAAAAACAAAAGAAGGTTATCTATTTTTCCTAGTTGTTCGATTTTTGTAACCTAATTTTTGGCCTGTAATGTATCATATTTTTAAGGGAATGACTTTATACAACTGTAAATAAATATTACGATACGTAGAAGGCAGTTGAAAAATCTAATTCAAAATTTTTTGAGACGAAACAAAGTCAATATCCTACCGGGTAAGAAAATATACCTCATTAATCCGTTTTATAACAAGAAAACTATTTTGCTCTACCAACGAGCATTAGTCGAAAAATAATAATCAACGGTTTGACTAAATGATAATATAATGGCCAATGTGATTTCGAGAAATGTTTTCTGGCTTTACTCTGATTTCATTAGTTCCTGTATTTTAAGGTGGATGAAATTTTTTGTGGCCATAATGAAAAGGTAGAGTGTTAAAAATTTTTGGAACGTAATTTGCTAGTTTCTGCAGGAAATAAATGTATTCATTTTTATCACAGGGTCAGCCAATTATATGACTAAAGCACGTAAGAACAGAAGAGGTAGAGGTATAAATGACACTAGTCAGGGTAATATTATCTGAGATTCATGAATTTCATTTTACAATCAAACCGTTTTGATAATGAAATACAGGTGTCATTCGGAGAGTCGAAAGAACATGATTTTACGAAGGACCGGCATTCTTATAAGTATAATTATAAATGCTGTGAGAAGACCATGTAAACCAACTCAACTCATCTCACTCAGAAAAGAAAGCATTTGACAATCTGGACTGGAGTAAAATGTTTAAAACATTGAAAAGGCTAGGAATTAAATACAAAGAAAGGAAAGTTATCTACAGTCTGTATAAGAATCAAACGGCTGTTTTGAGAATCGAGGGGTACGAAAAAGAGGCTGCTGTAAGAAAAGGTGTACGACAAGGTTGTTCTTTGTCACCACTACTTTTTAACTTGTATATAGAAGAGACTATAAATGAAGTGAAGGAGAAATTTGACGTAGGAATAAAAATTCAAGGAGAAACAATAAAAATGTTGAGATTCGCCGATGATATAGTAGTATTAGCCGAGGCAAAGAATGAACTAGAGGATGCCTTAAATGGAATGGATGAGATCCAATCAGCAATTCATTCCTCCTTAAGAAACGTTAGAAAAATCGTTGAGCATTGCTCTCTGTTTATTATTGCTATAGTCAAAATTTAAGCACAAAAATTTTAATAATTCTTAGAAATAAAACCGTGCGTATTTATGTACTACGCTCATGTTATTTAAGGAAGATGTTGGTTTGAACATTAAATTTAATAAACTCTTATCAGATTATATTTTTTGTACGATAAGTAAGATTAAATTTGTACGTTCTTTCATAACGACTTTGATAACATCCTTTCTTACAAATCTGATTTTTTAAATTACTTAAAATTAGGTAAATAATGAGATGTTAAATACTCGGCACAATTAATTTGAGTTTTTAGATCATTAGGGTAGAAGTTAGTTCAAACATTTACAAGTTATCTGAAATAAACTGAAAAGTTAATTGGGTTACATTTTTTGGTTTGTAACCGTATGTTTCAGTAGAAAAGTCATTTGATGAGCAAAGCAGGCCTTCTAAAAAATTTTCACTTCGCACCTTGCAAATGCGTCTTTAATATATTCACACTGCAAGGTCTAACGGTATAAAAATCTACTGTCATATGAAGAAGGTCTAAAAGTGTTTATTTCACCAGTACTTCTTATGTTGTTATAATGTTTTAGTCGAAAATTGCTTCATTCTTGAAGAAAACAGAAGTATTATTTTAGCCGTGGAAGTAGCAGTTGAAATTTAAAAATATTTAACAGTTTAATGTTTCATATAGGCAATATTAATTTTCGCATCATAAAATAAAATAATGAAAAGAACTGCGAATAAGCGCGGAGAAATGTCAAAAATATTGCCTAGAAATTTTTCACATCGTTAACCGTTTTTAGTGTGACTGATTGTCGTTAAAAGGGCACAATTTCTATTTTGCTCTTACTTGGTATTGTTCAAGTATATTGTAAATTTCAGTTTGGTAATGCCGGCGATTCTACTGACGATTACTTGACAAAAAAAAACTTTAGAGACGTCCTTATTTGAATAAACTTTAATATACAATGAAAAAATCACAATGTGTTACGTTCGTATAGTAGTGTTTGCATGGTAGCCGAGAAAATAATGTCTTAAATTTAAGCAAGCTTGTATGTGTAAACGCAATCTATTCTTGTGCTTCCTTTTTAAGAATTTTAATTTTTCATACTGTGAAAAGCAGTATAAATATACTGCTGTTTCATACAATTAACCATAATCATTCCGTACTCGGAAGACCTTAACAAGTTTAAAAATGTTTTTGGTAGGCGTTTTAATTCTGGAAAGTATAGCATTTCAGTAGACGTTATTGTTTAATATTCGGCCATATCGTTTACTGGGCGGTGACAATGGGTGGATTTATGTAAAAATGTAAGTCGAAGTCACGCGCAGGAACAGTACCGGACCAATCAGGAAGCTCGATACTGACAAATGACGTAATACTGATTTAGACGTTTTCATTGGTCGATATCGGATGACGTAGTGAACTATAATGAGCCTTCTGATTGGACAATATTGACCAATCAAAGTGACGCCTAAGAAGACATCTGATTGGTTAGGTTTGGAGATTTTTCATTGGTTAAAAATACTACACTCTGATTGGTCCTATATTATATCTGCCTTTGACGTCACACGCGCGTTGCCGTCATTGTAGGCCGCCTTACTTGCAAGACCTAAATAATTATTTTTTTTACTGTACATCAGTTCTATTATATTTTAGTAGTATATTTTGACACTTATTGCTAAGGTCCGTTTCGGGATCTAGGTTATTTAATAATTCATACGCTAAAGTTTACAAATTACAAATATTTATTAGACTAAAAGATTACAAAATATATGATTAAACTAATTATAATTAAATAACACAATAAATGATTTAATAATTCACTTAAACTTGATAATAAACAATAAATAACTTACAATCACTTTTATAGCTTAAACAGACATACAAAACATAGAAATTGAATTCACATTAACTTTACCCATTAACTTTATAATACACTCACAAAAGGCTTTACACAATAGACTCACAGACAGTGTTAGAATCGTCGACTGACACAATGTTCGGTACGCGCCTACCTACGTCCGTTGGACATTCGTCAAAGATCAAACGATTACTGACTGACCGCACTCGGGGGTCTCTTTTTATACCTACTCATTCATAAAGATTGTTCCAGAATAAAGCAGTGAAATCTACTCAAGTAAAAAAATAATAACTCTGTATTAATGAATGCTAGAAAAATCCTTTTGTTAACAAGTCAACTACTGTAAATAGAAAACGTAAACATCCTCATAAACAACTTCATAAAAATAGCTGTACACAATAGTATACCTGAAATTTTATAATAGGCGTACTACACGATAGTTTTTACAACTATTGTGAATAGACACACCTTTATGGTCGTCATTGTAAAATTGTCATTCACAATTGATATATTATTATTTCTTTATTACTCTCTCTTGTTGTAACTATTATTTCACACTCTATACTATTTCATGAATGGATTTCTGGAACATTCGTGATCCGTCTGGTCGATTCTGTTACAATATTTTCGGATATGTTAAAGACACAAATAGTGCGAAAGAACTCTCTAATGATTATTTCTTTGTTGATTTAGGAACTGATAGTTAACTCAAAACGTATAATAAAAATATACACGTTCTGCACCAATAGTGTAAAACTCCAATCAGCAATTCATTCCTCCTTAAAAAACGTTAGAAAAATCGTTGTGCATTGCTCTCTGTTTATTTTTGCTATAGTCAAAATTCAAGCAAAAAAATTATAATGATTCTTAGAAATAAAACCGTACGTATTGATGTACTACGCCTATGTTATTTAAGGAAGATGTTGGTTTGAACATTAAATTTAATAAACTCTTATCAGATTATATTTTTTGTACGATTAGTAAGATTAAATTTGTACGTTCTTTCATAATGACTTTGATAACATCCTTTCTTACAAATCTGATTTTTTAAATTACTTAAAATTAGGTAAATAATGAGATGTTAAATACTCGGCACAATTAATTTGAGTTTTTAGATCATTAGGGTAGAAGTTAGTTCAAACATTTACAAGTTATCTGAAATAAACTGAAAAGTTAATTGGGTTACATTTTTTGGTTTGTAACCGTATGTTTCAGTAGAAAAGTCATTTGATGAGCAAAGCAGGCCTTCTAAAAAATTTTCACTTCGCACCTTGCAAATGCGTCTTTAATATATTCACACTGCAAGGTCTAACGGTATAAAAATCTACTGTCATATGAAGAAGGTCTAAAAGTGTTTATTTTACCAGTACTTCTTATGTTGTTATAATGTTTTAGTCGAAAATTGCTTCATTCTTGAAGAAAACAGAAGTATTATTTTAGCCGTGGAAGTAGCAGTTGAAATTTAAAAAATATTTAACAGTTTAATGTTTCATATAGGCAATACTAATTTCCGCATCATAAAATAAAATAATGAAAAGAACTGCGAATAAGCGCGGAGAAATGTCAAAAATATTGCCTAGAAATTTTTCATATCGTTAACCGTTTTTAGTGTGACTGATTGTCGTTAAAAGGGCACAATTTATATTTTGCTCTTACTAGGTATTGTTTAAGTATATTGTAAATTTCAGTTTGGTAATGCCGGCGATTCTACTGACGATTACTTGACAAAAAAAACTTTAGAGACGTCCTTATTTGAATAAACTTTAATATACAATGAAAAAATCACAATGTGTTAAGTTCGTATAGTAGTGTTTGCATGGTAGCCGAGAAAATAATGTCTTAAATTTAAGCAAGCTTGTGTGTGTAAACGCAATATATTCTTGTGCTTCTTTTTTGTGAATTTTATTGTTTCATACTGTGAAAAGCAGTATAAATATACTGCTGTTTCATACAATTAACCATAATCATTCAGTAGTCGGAAGACCTTAACGTTCGTATAGTAGTGTTTGCATGGTAGCCGAGAAAATAATGTCTTAAATTTAAGCAAGCTTGTATGTGTAAATGCAATCTATTCTTGTGCTTCCTTTTTCTGAATTTTAATTTTTCATACTGTGAAAAGCAGTATAAATATACTGCTGTTTCATACAATTAACCATAATCACCCCGTACTCGGAAGACCTTAACAAGTTTAAAAATGTTTTGGTAGGCGTTTTAATTCTGGAAAGTATAGCATTTCAGTAGACGTTATTGTTTAATATTCGGCCGTATCGTTAACTGGGCGGTGACATTGGGCGGATTTATGTAAAAAT
Source organism: Catonia carolina (assembly GCA_035578175.1). Classification (NCBI taxonomy): domain Eukaryota; kingdom Metazoa; phylum Arthropoda; class Insecta; order Hemiptera; family Achilidae; genus Catonia; species Catonia carolina. Next base: position 60,360,417 of record JAQMRL010000003.1, on the reverse strand, counting down.
GTAAGTCGACGTCACGCGCAGGAACAGTACCGGACCAATCAGGAAGCTCGATACTGACAAATGACGTAATACTGATTGAGACGTTTTCATTGGTCGATATCGGATGACGTAGTGAACTATAATGAGCCTTCTGATTGGACAATATTAACCAATCAAAGTGACGCCTAAGAAGACATCTGATTGGTTAGGTTTGGAGATTTTTCATTGGTTAAAAATACTACACTCTGATTGGTCCTATATTATATCTGCCTTTGACGTCACACGCGCGTTGCCGTCATTGTAGGCCGCCTTACTTGCAAGACCTAAATAATTATTTTTTTCTACTGTACATCAGTTCTATTATATTTTAGTAGTATATTTTCGGATATGTTAAAGACACAAATAGTGCGAAAGAAATAAAAATTCGTTAAGTAACGCTCTCTAATGATTATTTCTTTGTTGATTTAGGAACTGATAGTTAACTCAAAACGTATAATAAAAATATACACATTATGCGCCAATAGTGTAAAACTCCAATCAGCAATTCATCTTCCCTAAAAAACGTTAGAAAATCGTTGTGCATTGCTCTCTGTTTATTTTTGCTATAGTCAAAATTCAAGCACAAAAATTATAATAATTCTTAGAAATAAAACCGTGCGTATTTATGTACTACGCTTATGTTATTTAAGGAAGATGTTGGTTTGAACATTAAATTTAATAAACTCTTATCAGGAAATATTTTTTGTACGATAAGTAAGATTAAATTTGTACGTTCTTTCATAACGACTTTGATAACATCCTTTCTTACAAATCTGATTTTTTAAATTACTTAAAATTAGGTAAATAATGAGATGTTAAATACTCGGCACAATTAATTTGAGTTTTTAGATCATTAGGGTAGAAGTTAGTTCAAACACTTACAAGTTATCTGAAATAAACTGAAAAGTTAATTGGGTTACATTTTTTGGTTTGTAACCGTATGTTTCAGTAGAAAAGTCATTTGATGAGCAAAGCAGGCCTTCTAAAAAATTTTCACTTCGCACCTTGCAAATGCGTCTTTAATATATTTACACTGCAAGGTCTAACGGTATAAAAATCTACTGTCACATGATTAAGGTCTAAAAGTGTTTATTTCACCAGTACTTCTTATGTTGTTATAATGTTTTAGTCGAAAATTGCTTCATTCTTGAAGAAAACAGAAGTATTATTTTAGCCGTGGAAGTAGCAGTTGAAATTTAAAAAATATTTAACAGTTTAATGTTTCATATAGGCAATATTAATTTTCGCATTATAATATAAAATAATGAAAAGAACTGCGAATAAGTGCGGAGAAATTTCAAAAATATTGCCTAGAAATTTTTCATATCGTTAACCGTTTTTAGTGTGACTGATTGTCGTTAAAAGGGCACAATTTATATTTTGCTCTTACTAGGTATTGTTCAAGTATATTGTAAATTTCAGTTTGGTAATGCCGGCGATTCTACAGACGATTACCTGACAAAAAAAACTTTAGAGACGTCCTTATTTGAATAAACTTTAATATACAATGAAAAAATCACAATGTGTTACGTTCGTATAGTAGTGTTTGCATGGTAGCCGAGAAAATAATGTCTTAAATTTAAGCAAGCTTGTATGTGTAAACGCAATCTATTCTTGTGCTTCCTTTTTGTGAATTTTAATTTTTTATACTGTGAAAACAGTATAAATATACTGCTGTTTCATACAAATAACGATATTCATTCCGTACTCGGAAGACCTTAACAAGTTTGAAAATGTTTTTGGTAGGCGTTTTAATTCTGGAAAGTATAGCATTTCAGTAGACGTTATTGTTTAATATTCGGCCGCATCGTTAACTGGGCGGTGACAATGGGCGGATATATGTAAAAATGTAAGTCGACGTCACGCGCAGGGACAGTACCGGACCAATCAGGAAGCTCGATACTGACAAATGACGTAATACTGATTGAGACGTTTTCATTGGTCGATATCGGATGACGTAGTGAACTATAATGAGCCTTCTGATTGGACAATATTAACCAATCAAAGTGACGCCTTAGAAGACATCTGATTGGTTAGGTTTGGAGATTTTGCATTGGTTAAAAATACTACACTCTGATTGGTCCTATATTATATCTGCCTTTGACGTCACACGCGCGTTGCCGTCATTGTAGGCCGCCTTACTTGCAAGACCTAAATAATTATTTTTTTCTACTGTACATCAGTTCTATTATATTTTAGTAGTATATTTTCGGATATGTTAAGGACACAAATAGTGCGAAAGAAATAAAAATTCGTTAAGTAACGCTCTTTAATGGATATTTCGTTGTTGATTTAGGAACTGATAGTTAACTCAAAACGTATAATAAAAATATACACGTTCTGCGCCAATAGTGAAAAACTCCAATCAGCAATTCATTCTTCCTTAAAATACGTTAGAAAAATCGTTGTGCATTGCTCTCTGTTTATTTTTGCTATAGTCAAAATTCAAGCAAAAAAATTATAATAATTCTTAGAAATAAAACCGTGCGTATTGATGTACTACGCCTATGTTATTTAAGGAAGATGTTGGTTTGAACATTAAATTTAATAAACTCTTATCAGATTATATTTTTTGTACGATTAGTAAGATTAAATTTGTACGTTCTTTCATAACGACTTTGATAACATCCTTCCTTACAAATCTGATTTTTTAAATTACTTAAAATTAGGTAAATAATGAGATGTTAAATACTCGGCACAATTAATTTGAGTTTTTAGATCATTAGGGTAGAAGTTAGTTCAAACACTTACAAGTTATCTGAAATAAACTGAAAAGTTTATTGGGTTACATTTTTTGGTTTGTAACCGTATGTTTCAGTAGAAAAGTCATTTGATGAGCAAAGCAGGCCTTCTAAAAAATTTTCACTTCGCACCTTGCAAATGCGTCTTTAATATATTTACACTGCAAGGTCTAACGGTATAAAAATCTACTATCACATGATTAAGGTCTAAAAGTGTTTATTTCACCAGTACTTCTTATGTTGTTATAATGTTTTAGTCGAAAATTGCTTCATTCTTGAAGAAAACAGAAGTATTATTTTAGCCGTGGAAGTAGCAGTTGAAATTTAAAAAATATTTAACAGTTTAATGTTTCATATAGGCAATATTAATTTTCGCATTATAATATAAAATAATGAAAAGAACTGCGAATAAGTGCGGAGAAATTTCAAAAATATTGCCTAGAAATTTTTCATATCGTTAACCGTTTTTAGTGTGACTGATTGTCGTTAAAAGGGCACAATTTATATTTTGCTCTTACTAGGTATTGTTCAAGTATATTGTAAATTTCAGTTTGGTAATGCCGGCGATTCTACAGACGATTACCTGACAAAAAAAACTTTAGAGACGTCCTTATTTGAATAAACTTTAATATACAATGAAAAAATCACAATGTGTTACGTTCGTATAGTAGTGTTTGCATGGTAGCCGAGAAAATAATGTCTTAAATTTAAGCAAGCTTGTATGTGTAAACGCAATCTATTCTTGTGCTTCCTTTTTGTGAATTTTAATTTTTTATACTGTGAAAACAGTATAAATATACTGCTGTTTCATACAAATAACGATATTCATTCCGTACTCGGAAGACCTTAACAAGTTTGAAAATGTTTTTGGTAGGCGTTTTAATTCTGGAAAGTATAGCATTTCAGTAGACGTTATTGTTTAATATTCGGCCGCATCGTTAACTGGGCGGTGACAATGGGCGGATATATGTAAAAATGTAAGTCGACGTCACGCGCAGGGACAGTACCGGACCAATCAGGAAGCTCGATACTGACAAATGACGTAATACTGATTGAGACGTTTTCATTGGTCGATATCGGATGACGTAGTGAACTATAATGAGCCTTCTGATTGGACAATATTAACCAATCAAAGTGACGCCTTAGAAGACATCTGATTGGTTAGGTTTGGAGATTTTGCATTGGTTAAAAATACTACACTCTGATTGGTCCTATATTATATCTGCCTTTGACGTCACACGCGCGTTGCCGTCATTGTAGGCCGCCTTACTTGCAAGACCTAAATAATTATTTTTTTCTACTGTACATCAGTTCTATTATATTTTAGTAGTATATTTTCGGATATGTTAAGGACACAAATAGTGCGAAAGAAATAAAAATTCGTTAAGTAACGCTCTTTAATGGATATTTCGTTGTTGATTTAGGAACTGATAGTTAACTCAAAACGTATAATAAAAATATACACGTTCTGCGCCAATAGTGAAAAACTCCAATCAGCAATTCATTCCTCCTTAAAAAACGTTAGAAAAATCGTTGTGCATTGCTCTGTTTATTTTTGCTATAGTCAAAATTCAAGCAAAAAAATTATAATAATTCTTAGAAATAAAACCGTGCGTATTGATGTACTACGCCTATGTTATTTAAGGAAGATGTTGGTTGGAACATTAAATTTAATAAACTCTTATCAGATTATATTTTTTGTACGATTAGTAAGATTAAATTTGTACGTTCTTTCATAACGACTTTGATAACATCCTTCCTTACAAATCTGATTTTTTAAATTACTTAAAATTAGGTAAATAATGAGATGTTAAATACTCGGCACAATTAATTTGAGTTTTTAGATCATTAGGGTAGAAGTTAGTTCAAACATTTACAAGTTATCTGAAATAAACTGAAAAGTTAATTGGGTTACATTTTTTGGTTTGTAACCGTATGTTTCAGTAGAAAAGTCATTTGATGAGCAAAGCAGGCCTTCTAAAAAATTTTCACTTCGCACCTTGCAAATGTGTCTTTAATATATTCACACTGCAAGGTCTAACTGTATAAAAATCTACTGTCATATGAAGAAGGTCTAAAAGTGTTTATTACACCAGTACTTCTTATGTTGTCATAATGTTTTAGTCGAAAATTGCTTCATTCTTGAAGAAAACAGAAGTATTATTTTAGCCGTGGAAGTAGCAGTTGAAATTTAAAAAATATTTAACAGTTTAATGTTTCATATAGGCAATATTAATTTTCGCATTATAATATAAAATAATGAAAAGAACTGCGAATAAGTGCGGAAAAATTTCAAAAATATTGCCTAGAAATTTTTCATATCGTTAACCGTTTTTAGTGTGACTGATTGTCGTTAAAAGGGCACAATTTATATTTTGCTCTTACTAGGTATTGTTCAAGTATATTGTAAATTTCAGTTTGGTAATGCCGGCGATTCTACTGACGATTACTTGACAAAAAAAACTTTAAGAGACGTCCTTATTTGAATAAACTTTAATATACAATGAAAAAATCACAATGTGTTACGTTCGTATAGTAGTGTTTGCATGGTAGCCGAGAAAATAATGTCTTAAATTTAAGCAAGCTTGTATGTGTAAACGCAATCTATTCTTGTGCTTCCTTTTTGTGAATTTTAATTTTTTATACTGTGAAAACAGTATAAATATACTGCTGTTTCATACAAATAACGATATTGATTAAGTACTCGGAAGACCTTAACAAGTTTAAAAATGTTTTTGGTAGGCGTTTTAATTCTGGAAAGTATAGCATTTCAGTAGACGTTATTGTTTAATATTCGGCCGTATCGTTAACTGGGCGGTGACAATGGGCGGATATATGTAAAAATGTAAGTCGACGTCACGCGCAGGAACAGTACCGGACCAATCAGGAAGCTCGATACTGACAAATGACGTAATACTGATTGAGTCGTTTTCATTGGTCGATATCGGATGACGTAGTGAACTATAATGAGCCTTCTGATTGGACAATAATAATCAATCAAAGTGACGCCTAAGAAGACATCTGATTGGTTAGCTTTGGAGATTTTTCATTGGTTAAAAATACTACACTCTGATTGGTCCTATATTATATCTGCTTTTGACGTCACACGCGCGTTGCCGTCATTGTAGGCCGCCTTACTTGCAAGACCTAAATAATTATTTTTTTTACTGTACATCAGTTCTATTATATTTTAGTAGTATATTTTGGCTACAACTTAATACATCAAACAAAACTTTTTGTTTTAAGCTCTAAATAAACCTAGAGGCCTAACCAATCCTTATTCATTTTATTTAAGATTTTTTTGTATTTCGCCACAAGCTTAGACTATAAATTAGGTAGGCCTAAATAAGATGATAATATTTCAGTCTAACAATAGGAACCTACAACCCTTTGTAACCTTTTATTTACACAAAAAATAACATCAAGTGACGGTAATTTATTGCTGGAGAAAATGGAAGCTGCTTCTAATTTTTTTAGGAACCAGTAATAGTTGGTCTATAATAATTTGGTTTCATATTTTTGACAAAATTTACACAAAAAAAGTAGAAGGCGCTGAAAGATAATAGGCCTACTTCACGAACGGGCCACGGATTTCTGTGGGAATTATCTTCGGCAACCATCAAGCATTTAGTCGCCTATCGTAGCCCTACTAGTAATTCCATTGCAGTTCCGTGAATCGACAGTTAATGCTTAATATTAATGTGATATTCATAGATTGTATGCTATTCAGTTAAGTTTTGGCTATATAAATTTTACTTATCCAAAAATAAGGCAAGCAATGCGACATTTTAAAATAATAATGATAGGTCTAATTAATGTTATAATATAAAAATAATAAATTAAAACTTACATTTTATATAGCTGTTTGTATTCAACTCTGGGGCTTGTAATCCCATGGCTTTGAAATACATATCGCTTTGTTTCAACATGATGAGACAGGAAATTTAACCGCGCAGTACTGTGGAAGTGCAGCCACGTGCAGATCGAACAGATCATAACTGAACAGAACTGATGACAGCGACTCGACTTAAGATGTGTAAAACCGGCAACATCGCGTGAATGAGTCAAAAAACGATAATAGCGTAAAATGTGTATAAAGCTGTATAACAATTTGTATAATTTTTATAACAACTGAACATCTCTTTTTACATCTGATGCATAAAACAAACTGCATCTCAATGATGCAGTTTTCGAGGTAAAAAGTCACGGCTAAGATGTAGAAATCGAGCGTCGAAGAATGTATATATATATATATATATATATATATATATATTATTTTATTAAACATTATTTTCCTTTGTTTGCACCACTACATATATGATTATGAACAGCCAAAACAAAATAAAATAAAATATAAAACTCACCTCAGAGTATTATATCATATTAAGATCTTTCGTCTCCCTCGGAGACATCATCAGGACTTTAAAAAACATAAACACAATAAAACATAAAACACAAACACAATAGTGGTCGTAGACCACGTCAATTGTTCAAAACAATAGCTATCCTAAAGCACCATTCCGCGCGCGGTTTATTCGGCCGAATGACAGTATAATCATTTTGTACCTAGTTTTATTCCTTATCTCGATTAAGTACAATTTGAAATAATTTATCATTATCAAATTCTGTCTGGCTGTTCATTAAATTTATCTTTTTATTTTTAAATTTATAAATATAATATTTCTCCAACTGCCATAATTTGTTACTATCAAAACATATTTCTAAAATTTCCAAATTATTTTCATGACTGCTTATTTTATGCCCTTTCGTCAGCAGATGTTCTGCCACATTAGAACTTTTACATTCCTTTTTTAAATAAGCAGCATAATGCTCAGAAAATCAGTATATGATATAATACTCTGAGGTGAGTTTTATATTTTATTTTATTTTGTTTTGGCTGTTCATAATCATATATGTAGTGGTGCAAACAAAGAAAAATAATGTTTAATAAAATAATATATATATATATAAATATATATATATATATATATAATAATAATAATAATAATAATAATAATAGTGAATTTTATTATCCTCTCAATATTACAAACATTTACCTTATAAAATACACTTAATACTAAACTTAACTACAAAGAAAAAAATAAGAAAAATAAAATAACATAAAATAAATCAATTTACTACTGTATTCACTTATGACATGACCTAGAGGCCGTCTGCCAGGTTGAAGACACTAAAACAAAAACCCTACATTAATTAAAACATATAAGTAAATTTTAACCCTCTTGTTATAATTTATTAAAATTAAAAAAAAAACAAAACTCATTTGATTTTTTGTTATCAATAGGTAAGCCTTATTACCCACACCACGAAGCCCCCCTGTATTCACAAAGGAGAAATGCACACCCCGTAAAGCAAAATTTATTAATCCTCACTAAAAAGAAAGAAAAAAAAAATTACTTTCAGTAATTAAATTCTGTGATCAGATATTTTCTATACTTGATTGCAGCCCTCACGTATCCTACTAGACTGTACCAATTTTCACCATTTAAGTAGCTTACCACCCTTCCCTCTTCAAGAGTTGTAGCCCCCAACCATACCAGTCTAATATCTTTTAAAACAAGACACCTACCGATAAAATGATATACGTCTTCTACCTCACGGGCATTGCACATTGAGCATAATTTTGCATCCCCCTCCCTACCTGGACTATCATTAAGCCCCAACACCCCTACCCTTGTTCTAAATATTGTACTGATAAAACGCCCATCATATTCATCAGCTATGTATGTTGTTTCCCCCAAATCCCACTCAAGTTTACCATACCTACTCTGCCTTGCCCTTTCCATCCATCTACCTCTCGTGGACTCCCTCATACTAACCAAAATATTTTCTAACTGCAATGGCCAATTGTCACATCCCTCAATATTATCCTGTAGCTCACAATTGTACTTTGCTGCCAGATTTAGCCATGTCTTAAACCACCCAACTTTATGCTTAATTACCAGCCTTGTCAATTTAAGAGGCAGCCTGCTCTCCGGCATCCTTAAAACTTTCATAATATAACCAAAATGTATTTTCAAAACATATTGTCTTATCAAATCCACTCCAGTCTCCAAGTAAATTGCATAACTCGGAGTGTACCTTGGTAACCAAAAGATCCTCTTTAAAACATACCGCTGAAACTTTTCCAGCTCTTCCACTCCTTCACATCCCCAGACCTGAGCTCCGTATGCTATTACTGCCCTACTAACTGAATTAAAAACCTCCCACTTACTAGATACTGAGACTTCAGCATTGGCTAAAAGGTTATCCCACACATTATTCAGAGCGAATTTAGCAGTCGTGGTTCTTTCCTTAAAATGAGCAGAAAGTGATAATAAAGGTGTCAGTGTTATTCCTAAATATTTATAGTTATTTACAACTTCTATCGGCGTTTGACCAAATGTCCATCTTTCCCTCTTCCCTAATTTCCCCCCTCTTCTAAAAACCATTACCTTTGATTTGTCTAAATTGACTTCGAGATTCCATTTAACACAATACACCACTAGCTTGTTAATCATACCTTGCAGTGCTTCTGGATCCGATGCCAACAGCACCAAGTCATCTGCATACAACAATAATCTAACCAATACCTCATCAATTTTTATCCCTCCTCCTAATTCATCATACAAATCATTTATAAACAAAGAAAATAACAGTGGCGATAGCAGACACCCTTGCTTGACTCCTGCAATTGTTTCAAAACCCTCTGTTAACCCTCCACTACACCAAACAAACGACTCGGTATCAGTGTACAAACCTTTCAATATACTTATAAATTTACTACTTAACCCCAATGAATACAATTTATAGAAAAGCGCATGCCGACTCACATGGTCAAACGCTGCTCTAAAATCTACAAAGAAAACATATAATTTTTTACCTCTCTCCTTCAAGCTGAGATTAATTGTACATAGCAAATTGAAAATGTTATCTGTGGTAGAATAACCTCGCCTAAAACCTGCCTGACATTCATTTAATAATCCATTCTTATCTACCCAATTAACTAACCTACTCAACAAAATACCCGTAAATAGTTTTGCAATCACGTTTATGAATGATATACCTCTGTAATTATTCACCAAATTAACATCCCCCTTCTTATGGATCGGAAAGATAATGGATTTTGTAAAACTTACTGGTACCTCTTCTGTGTTTAATATGTTGTTAAATAATTTCACCACACGTCCTAAAAATACTTCTGGTGCATATTTAAAAAATTCATAGGGTACTCTATCCATCCCTGGAGCTTTCCCATTTTTAGCTTTCTTTAATACTACAAGTAACTCTGGTAACCCTATCTCTTGATCCAGCAGCTCATCTACACAAAATGGTGCAGCGTACATAATTTTACTTGTTGCTGTTTGCCCCGTTAGCAAATTTTTAAAATAACTAACCCATTCATCCGCTTTTATTTCTGGATCGCATTTGAATACTCTCTTTTTAAAATATCTCACGCATTCCCAGAAAACCCTAGCATCCCTAGCTCCTTTAAATTTCTCTATTACCCCAGAAACAAAAGCAGCCTTTTTCTTTCTACACATATCTCTGTAATAGTACCTAGCACTCAAATATTCATTTTTGACTTCTACCGTGTTACTTTTTCTATACAAATTTAATAGACAAAAAACCTGAATTCTAGCTTTTTCACACTCCTTATCGAACCACTCCTGCTTTGCCTTCCTCTTACCACCACTCAATACATAATTTGAGTTCCCCGCAGCGCTAGAAATCATCTTTATTAAATAATTCACTCCCTCACCCCCCTTCAACGGCACATCACATTCCTGTACACATGCCAACATTAACTTTTTTCTATATCCATTTACCCCTCTGTCTGACCACAACAGTTTCGGCAGAAGCGGTAAGATATCCTTCTCTCCACCCACCGGTCCACAATACACCTCCACCACCACCGGCATGTGGTCTGAGAAATACTCCAAACCAACGCGAAATGACTTAATTATACCCAAACAATCCAATCCCACCGCACACAGATCTATCACAGAAGATCCTTGCCCCCCAAGGTATGTGAATTCCCCACCATCATCCCCATGCACGCGACCATTTAAAATTATCAAATTTTTGTTCTCAAAGAATTCGAGCATATATCTCCCCTTTACATTTAATATACTATCCTTAGACCTTCTAACAGCACTCAAACCACAGTCTCGAAATAATTCCTCGTCTACAGTCTGTTCCATCCCCACACGCCCGTTGCAGTCCCCTAACAATATACAATTTTTATTGCATAAATAGCCATCAAACAATAATTCCAGGTTTTTAAAATCACTTTCCCAGTCTGCAAAATTCCCCCCACTTAAATAAACCGGTATCAAAAAGTATTCCTTACCTTTACTATACATTTTTATTATTTCCTCTTCTCCAAAGTTTTCAAAGCATAAGACGCCCTCCAACTGATATCTGTAACCTAAAACCATACCCGATTTTGCCCTTCCACGTTCTGAACATCTATATGCCGGTTTCCATGATAATTTATAACCCTGGAAATATTTACCCCAAACTGCTACGTCTTTTTCCTCCACAAAAGTTTCCGTGAGACAGAAGACATCATAATTACTAACAAAACTGAAAAAATCTAAATTAAACCTCTTACTCTTAAGACCACCAACATTATAACACATCATGCTGAGTACAAAACCCTCTGAAATACTATTTACATTTACCACACTCTCCTTTGGAATATTATCTACATTTACCCAATTTTTTAAACTATTTACCTTCCTACACCCACTCTGGCAGACAAGCCCTTGCTAATCTCTCTCCTGCACCACCTTCAACAATTCTGAGACATCTGTCACCCCCAGCAACCCTGCCAACCTACTGCGCCCATCCGAACCCTGTGATACCAAATTCATGTCCTCCGTCAACGTAAATGTACATCCCTCAACTATCAAACGATCCACATTTATAAACACTCTCTTATTCTTATCCATCCTAATTATTTCCTTCTTTAAATTAAACAATTTTGCCCTTTTATTTCGCGTATCAATGGAAAAATCTCTGTGCACATAGTAATTTGACCCCTTTAACTTCTTTGTTTTACTTAATATATTGTTAATATCTTCGTCATTGGGCAGATGCGCTATGATAGGCCTGATGTTTGAACCACCAACCTCCCTTCCCAGAAAGTGAGCTCGGTTAATCCCAATGTTATCCTTAATACCCAAAAAATTGACACAGAAATCCTTAACACATTTTTTTATATCATTTTGGGGACCACATTTTAAATTTCTAAAAATTAAATTATTCCGACGCGATCTATTCTCTAAATCATTCAACCTATCATTCAAAAATTCATTCCTACACATAACTTTATTTAAGTCCTGCTTCAATTTTTTATTTTCTTCCCTAAGACTGTTTAGTAACACTTCAACAGCAGCTAAGTCCTCCTTAGTAGCTAAGATCTTCAATTTTTCATCTAACACCTTGGACATTACTTTTTCCATGGCCAGCAGTGATTTCTCGTCCTGTGCCATTACTAAACTTCTTTCACGCAATAAATCTAAATCTTCTGGTGAACTATTTGATCTCTGTCTCTTAGCGCACGTTCTACGTGGTGTAAAATATTTTTCAATGCCACCCGACATCAATCACCTATTCACAACTTATTTTTTTACTTTCCCTATTGTTTATTTACTGTTTATATTTTATTTCAATTATATTGTTTGTTTAATATCAATCTGTTATATTTTATTTAACAAATCCTATCAGTTCATTATTACTGTGATAAGCACTATTTATGTCCACAAAATACTGTAGCCTGCATACTTTCCAGTACAAACCAGTCACAATTTCAAATATAATCGCTTAACATGAAAACAAAATTACAATTGTATTTTTCCTCCTAACAATTGATTAGGCCACTAAATAATAGGCAATGACAATCACAGTTCAAAGTGCAAAAATTAAATACCACTGTCTTTAATCCTTAGCCAAGAAAAAATATTATTTTTACAAATAAAAAAGAAACTACAGTCGCTATCACCATACTGTTCACATAGTCGTATTCACCAAATTCTCCCACACAACTTGATACCACATTTATTTTCACTTTTACTTTTATTCCAACAGAATTTACACAAAAGACTAGAGCACAACTTTACAACCAATTCAACAACGTTATCTTCCCCCTCCAACCTATATATATATATATATATATATTACGATACGTAGAAGGCAACTGAAAAATCTAATTCAAAATATCTTGAGACGAATTAATTTTTATCACAGGGTCAGCCAATTATATGACTAAAGCACATAAAAACAGAAGAGGTGGAGGTATAAATGACACTAGTCAGAGTTATCTCATCTGAGATTCATGAATTTCATTTTACAATCAAACCCTGTTGATAATGAAATACAGGTGTCATTCGGAGAGTCGAAAGTACATGATTTTCCGAAGGACTGGCATTCTGATAAGTATAATTATAAATGCTGTGAGAAGACCATGTAAACTAACTCAACATATCTCACTCAGAAAAGATTTTAGAGGTTCAAACCACCTTGTCCGCTGCTTACCTAAAATACAACTTTCATTGCACAACAATTTCAACAGCCAGCATTTTAGTTTACTGACAAATTGGATTGAAAATAAGTAATTTTATTAGCCTACCTTGCTTAAGAGAACGCATGAATTGTTCGGTTTCGGAACGTTAAAAAGTCGCATCTGATAATGCTTATAAAATTGTAATATTCGAACAAGCCTACATAATGCCTACATAATGCCTACATAAACACTGATTACAGGCCTAAAACTCTATAAAATCACAGCTACCGGGATCGTAATTTTTCTGCTTATACTTTCGCTACGACAATTAAGCGAATGCTGTCGCCGAATTATTTTTTATTTATCTCATCTGTACGAATCAGGTGTTAAAGATTATAGTTTTACACTGCCTGTGTAGAAGATATAAATACTGCTTATAAATTTCCCGTTAACTAACAGATCCTAAATCAACGAAAAATAGACTTGACAAGACGTTACTTGACAAATCATTTTTGACCTACGCTATTATTGTGTTTAATAGAAACAAAAATATATGTATCAAAATATAACTGGTATTCAACAAACGATCTATTAGGGTTCCGTGAGTAAGTCGGGCCAATTTGATTGTGATGCGCATGTGACGTCAACGGCTCAGGTAATAATTGCCCAATCAGAGGCTCGTATTTTCGGCCAATAAGAAAGCCCAGTTTTAACCAATCACAAGTCTTCTTTTGCGTCATTTTGATTGGTTAATATTGTCCAATCAGAGAGTTTATATTACTGTACAACATCACACCGATGTCAACCAATGACAAAGTGTCTTGAGCGTTACGTCATTCGTTTGGATATGCTGCTTTCTGATTGGTCCGTACTGATTCTAGGCGTCACGTCGAGTGTGATTGTAATATGAAGTCCACACCCAATGACAACTTCTAGTTAACGGTAGGGCAGAACATATGAAGGTACCTTTTAATGAGATTTATAGTTTCTTGGTAAATATCACTTACGAAATATGAAGTACCCCATTGTAGAGATCTTTCGAGTTCTTAAGGAAATTAAAAATTGGTTTCTGTTGCTGCTAAATGTTAACACGGTTTTTTAAAAAATCACGAGTGTTCATTCGATACCGACACAAAGAAAAAAAACAAAAGAAGGTTATCTATTTTTCCTAGTTGTTCGATTTTTGTAACCTAATTTTTGGCCAGTAATGTATCATATTTTTAAGGGAATGACTTTATACAACTGTAAATAAATATTACGATACGTAGAAGGCAGTTGAAAAATCTAATTCAAAATTTTTTGAGACGAAACAAAGTCAATATCCTACCGGGTAAGAAAATATACCTCATTAATCCGTTTTATAACAAGAAAACTATTTTGCTCTACCAACGAGCATTAGTCGAAAAATAATAATCAACGGTTTGACTAAATGATAATATAATGGCCAATGTGATTTCGAGAAATGTTTTCTGGCTTTACTCTGATTTCATTAGTTCCTGTATTTTAAGGTGGATGAAATTTTTTGTGGCCATAATGAAAAGGTAGAGTGTTAAAAATTTTTGGAACGTAATTTGCTAGTTTCTGCAGGAAATAAATGTATTCATTTTTATCACAGGGTCAGCCAATTATATGACTAAAGCACGTAAGAACAGAAGAGGTAGAGGTATAAATGACACTAGTCAGGGTAATATTATCTGAGATTCATGAATTTCATTTTACAATCAAACCGTTTTGATAATGAAATACAGGTGTCATTCGGAGAGTCGAAAGAACATGATTTTACGAAGGACCGGCATTCTTATAAGTATAATTATAAATGCTGTGAGAAGACCATGTAAACCAACTCAACTCATCTCACTCAGAAAAGAAAGCATTTGACAATCTGGACTGGAGTAAAATGTTTAAAACATTGAAAAGGCTAGGAATTAAATACAAAGAAAGGAAAGTTATCTACAGTCTGTATAAGAATCAAACGGCTGTTTTGAGAATCGAGGGGTACGAAAAAGAGGCTGCTGTAAGAAAAGGTGTACGACAAGGTTGTTCTTTGTCACCACTACTTTTTAACTTGTATATAGAAGAGACTATAAATGAAGTGAAGGAGAAATTTGACGTAGGAATAAAAATTCAAGGAGAAACAATAAAAATGTTGAGATTCGCCGATGATATAGTAGTATTAGCCGAGGCAAAGAATGAACTAGAGGATGCCTTAAATGGAATGGATGAGATCTTGAGGAAGGATTACTTCATGAAAATTAATAAGAACAAAACGAAAGTGTTGTGCAGCAGCAAGAGTGGTTTAGAAGAGATGGGAAATTTAAAAGTAGGCAACGAAAACATACAGGAAGTTGGGGAATTCTGCTATCTAGGGAGTAAAATAACAAAGGATGGTAGAAGCACGAGTGATATCAAGAGTAGAATTGCTCAAGCTAGAAAAGCCTTTGAAATGAAAAACAGCTTACTGACTACAAACATTGATTTACAGATTAGGAAAAATTTCTTAAAACATTATGTTTGGAGTGTAGCATTATACGGAAGTGAAACGTGGGTGATAGGGGCTGTAGAACGGAAGAGGATAGAAGCTTTTGAAATGTGGTGTTATAGGAAAATGTTAAAGATTAGGTGGGTGGACAAAATAAGTAATTTAGAGGTTCTTAGGCGAGTGGATGAAAAAAGAAGTATATGGAAGCATCTTACCAAAAGAAGGGATAGGCTAGTGGGGCATATCCTAAGACATCCAGGTATTGGGCTATCAATAATGGAGGGTAACATTGAGGGAGTACATTGTAGAGGGAGGCAAAGATTAGAATATATAAAGCAAATTACAAAAGATGTAGGGTGTTACAGGTATGTAGATATGAAACGACTTGCGCAAGATAGAACAGGTTGGAGAACTGCATCAAACCAGTCGAGAGACTGATGACAAAAAAAAAAATTTCGAAAAAGGTTTTCTGGCTTTACTCTTATTTCATTAGTTCCTGTATTTTAAGATGGATGAAATTTATTGTGGCTTTAATGAAAAGGTAGAGTGTTAAACATTTTTTGCACGTAATTTGCTAGTTCCTGACCGTAAATATGTATTCATTGTTATCACAGAGTCAGCCAATTATATGACTAAACCACGTAAGAACAGAAGAGGTAGAGGTATATATGACAGTAGTCGGAGTTATCTCATCTGAGATTCATGAATTTCATTTTACAATCAAACCCTGTTGATAATGAAATACCGGTGTCATTCGGAGAGTCGAAAGTACATGATTTTCCGAAGGACTCGCATCCTGATAAGTATAATTATAAACGCTGTAAGAAGACCATGTAAACCAACTCAACTCATCTCACTCAGAAAAGATTTTAGAGGTTCAAACCACCTTGTCCGCTGCTTACCTAAAAAACAACTTTCATTGCACAACAATTTCAACAGCCTGCATTTTAGTTTACTGACAAATTGGATTGAAAATAAGTAATGTTATTAATCTACCTTGCTTAAGAGAACTCATGAATTGTTCGGTTTCGGAACGTTAAAAAGTCGCATCTGATAATGCTTATAAAATTGTAATATTCGAACAAGCTGCCTACATAAACACTGATTACAGGCCTAAAATTCTATAAAATCACAGCTATCAGGATCGTAATTTTTCTCCTTATACTTTCGCTACGACAATTAAGCGAATACAGTCGCCGAATTATTTTTTATTTATCTCATCTGTACGAATCAGGTGTTAAAGGTTATAGTTTTACACTGCCTGTGTAGAAGATATAAATACTGCTTATAAATTTCCCGTTAACTAACAGATCCTAAATCAACGAAAAATAGACTTGAGAAGACGTTACTTGACAAATCATTTTTGACCTACGCTTTTATTGTGTTTAAGAGAAACAAAAATATACGTATCAAAATACTATAACTGGTATTCAACAAACGTTCTATTAGGGTTGCGTGAGTAAGTCGGGCCAATTTGATTGTGATGCGCATGTGACGTCAACGGCTCAGGTAATAATTGCCCAATCAGAGGCTCGTATTTTCGGCCAATAAGAAAGCCCAGTTTTAACCAATCAAAAGTCTTCTTTTGCGTCATTTTGATTGGTTAATATTGTCCAATCAGAGAGTTTTTTATTACTGTACTACGTCACACCGATGTCAACCAATGACAAAGTGTCTTGAGCGTTACGTCATTCGTCAGGATATGCTGCTTTCTGATTGGTCCGTACTGATTCTGGGCGTCACTTTGAGTATGATTGTAATATAAAGTCCACACCCAATGACAACTTCCAGTTAACGGTAGGGCAGAACATATTATGAAGGTACCTTTCAATGAGTTATATAGTTTCTAGGTAAATATCACTTACCAAATATGTAGTAGGCCTAGTCTATATTTTCGGATTTGTGAAAGGCACAAATAGTGTGAAAGAAATAAAAATTCGTTGAGTAACGCTCTCTAATGATTATTTTCTTGTTGATTTAGGAACTGTTCGTTAACTCAAAACGTATAATAAAAATATACACGTTCTGCGCCAATAGTGTAAAACTCCAATCAGCAATTCATTCCTCCTTAAGAAACGTTAGAAAAATCGTTGAGCATTGCTCTCTGTTTATTATTGCTATAGTCAAAATTTAAGCACAAAAATTTTAATAATTCTTAGAAATAAAACCGTGCGTATTTATGTACTACGCTTATGTTATTTAAGGAAGATGTTGGTTTGAACATTAAATTTAATAAACTCTTATCAGATTATATTTTTTGTACGATAAGTAAGATTAAATTTGTACGTTCTTTCATAACGACTTTGATAACATCCTTTCTTACAAATCTGATTTTTTAAATTACTTAAAATTAGGTAAATAATGAGATGTTAAATACTCGGCACAATTAATTTGAGTTTTTAGATCATTAGGGTAGAAGTTAGTTCAAACATTTACAAGTTATCTGAAATAAACTGAAAAGTTAATTGGGTTACATTTTTTGGTTTGTAACCGTATGTTTCAGTAGAAAAGTCATTTGATGAGCAAAGCAGGCCTTCTAAAAAATTTTCACTTCGCACCTTGCAAATGCGTCTTTAATGTATTCACACTGCAAGGTCTAACGGTATAAAAATCTACTGTCATATGAAGAAGGTCTAAAAGTGTTTATTTCACCAGTACTTCTTATGTTGTTATAATGTTTTAGTCGAAAATTGCTTCATTCTTGAAGAAAATAGAAGTATTATTTTAGCCGTGGAAGTAGCAGTTGAAATTTAAAAATATTTAACAGTTTAATGTTTCATATAGGCAATATTAATTTTCGCATCATAAAATAAAATAATGAAAAGAACTGCGAATAAGCGCGGAGAAATGTCAAAAATATTGCCTAGAAATTTTTCACATCGTTCACCGTTTTTAGTGTGACTGATTGTCGTTAAAAGGGCACAATTTCTATTTTGCTCTTACTAGGTATTGTTCAAGTATATTGTAAATTTCAGTTTGGTAATGCCGGCGATTCTACTGACGATTACTTGACAAAAAAAAACTTTAGAGACGTCCTTATTTGAATAAACTTTAATATACAATGAAAAAATCACAATGTGTTACGTTCGTATAGTAGTGTTTGCATGGTAGCCGAGAAAATAATGTCTTAAATTTAAGCAAGCTTGTATGTGTAAACGCAATCTATTCTTGTGCTTCCTTTTTAAGAATTTTAATTTTTCATACTGTGAAAAGCAGTATAAATATACTGCTGTTTCATACAATTAACCATAATCATTCTGTACTCGGAAGACCTTAACAAGTTTAAAAATGTTTTTGGTAGGCGTTTTAATTCTGGAAAGTATAGCATTTCAGTAGACGTTATTGTTTAATATTCGGCCATATCGTTAACTGGGCGGTGACAATGGGTGGATTTATGTAAAAATGTAAGTCGAAGTCACGCGCAGGAACAGTACCGGACCAATCAGGAAGCTCGATACTGACAAATGACGTAATACTGATTAAGACGTTTTCATTGGTCGATATCGGATGACGTAGTGAACTATAATGAGCCTTCTGATTGGACAATATTGACCAATCAAAGTGACGCCTAAGAAGACATCTGATTGGTTAGGTTTGGAGATTTTTCATTGGTTAAAAATACTACACTCTGATTGGTCCTATATTATATCTGCCTTTGACGTCACACGCGCGTTGCCGTCATTGTAGGCCGCCTTACTTGCAAGACCTAAATAATTATTTTTTTTACTGTACATCAGTTCTATTATATTTTAGTAGTATATTTTGGCTACAACTTAATACATCAAACAAAACTTTTTGTTTTAAGCTCTAAATAAACCTAGAGGCCTAACCAATCCTTATTCATTTTATTTAAGATTTTTTTGTATTTCGCCACAAGCTTAGACTATAAATTAGGTAGGCCTAAATAAGATGATAATATTTCAGTCTAACAATAGGAACCTACAACCCTTTGTAACCTTTTATTTACACAAAAAATAACATCAAGTGACGGTAATTTATTGCTGGAGAAAATGGAAGCTGCTTCTAATTTTTTTAGGAACCAGTAATAGTTGGTCTATAATAATTTGGTTTCATATTTTTGACAAAATTTACACAAAAAAAGTAGAAGGCGCTGAAAGATAATAGGCCTACTTCACGAACGGGCCACGGATTTCTGTGGGAATTATCTTCGGCAACCATCAAGCATTTAGTCGCCTATCGTAGCCCTACTAGTAATTCCATTGCAGTTCCGTGAATCGACAGTTAATGCTTAATATTAATGTGATATTCATAGATTGTATGCTATTCAGTTAAGTTTTGGCTATATAAATTTTACTTATCCAAAAATAAGGCAAGCAATGCGACATTTTAAAATAATAATGATAGGTCTAATTAATGTTATAATATAAAAATAATAAATTAAAACTTACCTTTTATATAGCTGTTTGTATTCAACTCTGGGGCTTGTAATCCCATGGCTTTGAAATACATATCGCTTCGTTTCAACATGATGAGACAGGAAATTTAACCGCGCAGTACTGTGGAAGTGCAGCCACGTGCAGATCGAACAGATCATAACTGAACAGAACTGATGACAGCGACTCGACTTAAGATGTGTAAAACCGGCAACATCGCGTGAATGAGTCAAAAAACGATAATAGCGTAAAATGTGTATAAAGCTGTATAACAATTTGTATAATTTTTATAACAACTGAACATCTCTTTTTACATCTGATGCATAAAACAAACTGCATCTCAATGATGCAGTTTTCGAGGTAAAAAGTCACGGCTAAGATGTAGAAATCGAGCGTCGAAGAATGTATATATATATATATATATATATATTACGATACATACATCGAATGCATTGAATATTAGTAGTATGATAATATATATATATATATTATTTTATTAAACATTATTTTCCTTTGTTTGCACCACTACATATATGATTATGAACAGCCAAAACAAAATAAAATAAAATATAAAACTCACCTCAGAGTATTATATCATATACTGATTTTCTGAGCATTATGCTGCTTATTTAAAAAAGGAATGTAAAAGTTCTAATGTGGCAGAACATCTGCTGACGAAAGGGCATAAAATAAGCAGTCATGAAAATAATTTGGAAATTTTAGAAATATGTTTTGATAGTAACAAATTATGGCAGTTGGAGAAATATTATATTTATAAATTTAAAAATAAAAAGATAAATTTAATGAACAGCCAGACAGAATTTGATAATGATAAATTATTTCAAATTACACTTAATCGAGATAAGGAATAAAACTAGGTACAAAATGATTATACTGTCATTCGGCCGAATAAACCGCGCGCGGAATGGTGCTTTAGGATAGCTATTGTTTTGAACAATTGACGTGGTCTACGACCACTAAATTGTGTTTGTGTTTTATGTTTTATTGTGTTTATGTTTTTTAAAGTCCTGATGATGTCTCCGAGGGAGACGAAAGATCTTAATATGATATAATACTCTGCGGTGAGTTTTATATTTTATTTTATTTTGTTTTGGCTGTTCATAATCATATATGTAGTGGTGCAAACAAAGGAAAATAATGTTTAATAAAATAATATATATATATATATATATATATATATATATATACATTCTTCGACGCTCGATTTCTACATCTTAGCCGTGACTTTTTACCTCGAAAACTGCATCATTGAGATGCAGTTTGTTTTATGCATCAGATGTAAAAAGAGATGTTCAGTTGTTATAAAAATTATACAAATTGTTATACAGCTTTATACACATTTTACGCTATTATCGTTTTTTGACTCATTCACGCGATGTTGCCGGTTTTACACATCTTAAGTCGAGTCGCTGTCATCAGTTCTGTTCAGTTATGATCTGTTCGATCTGCACGTGGCTGCACTTCCACAGTACTGCGCGGTTAAATTTCCTGTCTCATCATGTTGAAACAAAGCGATATGTATTTCAAAGCCATGGGATTACAAGCCCCAGAGTTGAATACAAACAGCTATATAAAAGGTAAGTTTTAATTTATTATTTTTATATTATAACATTAATTAGACCTATCATTATTATTTTAAAATGTCGCATTGCTTGCCTTATTTTTGGATAAGTAAAATTTATATAGCCAAAACTTAACTGAATAGCATACAATCTATGAATATCACATTAATATTAAGCATTAACTGTCGATTCACGGAACTGCAATGGAATTACTAGTAGGGCTACGATAGGCGACTAAATGCTTGATGGTTGCCGAAGATAATTCCCACAGAAATCCGTGGCCCGTTCGTGAAGTAGGCCTATTATCTTTCAGCGCCTTCTACTTTTTTTGTGTAAATTTTGTCAAAAATATGAAACCAAATTATTATAGACCAACTATTACTGGTTCCTAAAAAAATTAGAAGCAGCTTCCATTTTCTCCAGCAATAAATTACCGTCACTTGATGTTATTTTTTGTGTAAATAAAAGGTTACAAAGGGTTGTAGGTTCCTATTGTTAGACTGAAATATTATCATCTTATTTAGGCCTACCTAATTTATAGTCTAAGCTTGTGGCGAAATACAAAAAAATCTTAAATAAAATGAATAAGGATTGGTTAGGCCTCTAGGTTTATTTAGAGCTTAAAACAAAAAGTTTTGTTTGATGTATTAAGTTGTAGCCAAAATATACTACTAAAATATAATAGAACTGATGTACAGTAAAAAAAATAATTATTTAGGTCTTGCAAGTAAGGCGGCCTACAATGACGGCAACGCGCGTGTGACGTCAAAGGCAGATATAATATAGGACCAATCAGAGTGTAGTATTTTTAACCAATGAAAAATCTCCAAACCTAACCAATCAGATGTCTTCTTAGGCGTCACTTTGATTGGTCAATATTGTCCAATCAGAAGGCTCATTATAGTTCACTACGTCATCCGATATCGACCAATGAAAACGTCTTAATCAGTATTACGTCATTTGTCAGTATCGAGCTTCCTGATTGGTCCGGTACTGTTCCTGCGCGTGACTTCGACTTACATTTTTACATAAATCCACCCATTGTCACCGCCCAGTTAACGATATGGCCGAATATTAAACAATAACGTCTACTGAAATGCTATACTTTCCAGAATTAAAACGCCTACCAAAAACATTTTTAAACTTGTTAAGGTCTTCCGAGTACGGAATGATTATGGTTAATTGTATGAAACAGCAGTATATTTATACTGCTTTTCACAGTATGAAAAATTAAAATTCTTAAAAAGGAAGCACAAGAATAGATTGCGTTTACACATACAAGCTTGCTTAAATTTAAGACATTATTTTCTCGGCTACCATGCAAACACTACTATACGAACGTAACACATTGTGATTTTTTCATTGTATATTAAAGTTTATTCAAATAAGGACGTCTCTAAAGTTTTTTTTTGTCAAGTAATCGTCAGTAGAATCGCCGGCATTACCAAACTGAAATTTACAATATACTTGAACAATACCTAGTAAGAGCAAAATAGAAATTGTGCCCTTTTAACGACAATCAGTCACACTAAAAACGGTTAACGATGTGAAAAATTTCTAGGCAATATTTTTGACATTTCTCCGCGCTTATTCGCAGTTCTTTTCATTATTTTATTTTATGATGCGAAAATTAATATTGCCTATATGAAACATTAAACTGTTAAATATTTTTAAATTTCAACTGCTACTTCCACGGCTAAAATAATACTTCTGTTTTCTTCAAGAATGAAGCAATTTTCGACTAAAACATTATAACAACATAAGAAGTACTGGTGAAATAAACACTTTTAGACCTTCTTCATATGACAGTAGATTTTTATACCGTTAGACCTTGCAGTGTGAATACATTAAAGACGCATTTGCAAGGTGCGAAGTGAAAATTTTTTAGAAGGCCTGCTTTGCTCATCAAATGACTTTTCTACTGAAACATACGGTTACAAACCAAAAAATGTAACCCAATTAACTTTTCAGTTTATTTCAGATAACTTGTAAATGTTTGAACTAACTTCTACCCTAATGATCTAAAAACTCAAATTAATTGTGCCGAGTATTTAACATCTCATTATTTACCTAATTTTAAGTAATTTAAAAAATCAGATTTGTAAGAAAGGATGTTATCAAAGTCGTTATGAAAGAACGTACAAATTTAATCTTACTTATCGTACAAAAAATATAATCTGATAAGAGTTTATTAAATTTAATGTTCAAACCAACATCTTCCTTAAATAACATGAGCGTAGTACATAAATACGCACGGTTTTATTTCTAAGAATTATTAAAATTTTTGTGCTTAAATTTTGACTATAGCAATAATAAACAGAGAGCAATGCTCAACGATTTTTCTAACGTTTCTTAAGGAGGAATGAATTGCTGATTGGAGTTTTACACTATTAGCGCAGAACGTGTATATTTTTATTATACGTTTTGAGTTAACGAACAGTTCCTAAATCAACAAGAAAATAATCATTAGAGAGCGTTACTCAACGAATTTTTATTTCTTTCACACTATTTGTGCCTTTCACAAATCCGAAAATATAGACTAGGCCTACTACATATTTGGTAAGTGATATTTACCTAGAAACTATATAACTCATTGAAAGGTACCTTCATAATATGTTCTGCCCTACCGTTAACTGGAAGTTGTCATTGGGTGTGGACTTTATATTACAATCATACTCAAAGTGACGCCCAGAATCAGTACGGACCAATCAGAAAGCAGCATATCCTGACGAATGACGTAACGCTCAAGACACTTTGTCATTGGTTGACATCGGTGTGACGTAGTAAAGTAATAAAAAACTCTCTGATTGGACAATATTAACCAATCAAAATGACGCAAAAGAAGACTTGTGATTGGTTAAAACTGGGCTTTCTTATTGGCCGAAAATACGAGCCTCTGATTGGGCAATTATTACCTGAGCCGTTGACGTCACATGCGCATCACAATCAAATTGGCCCGACTTACTCACGCAACCCTAATAGAACGTTTGTTGAATACCAGTTATAGTATTTTGATACGTATATTTTTGTTTCTCTTAAACACAAAAAAAGCGTAGGTCAAAAATGATTTGTCAAGTAACGTCTTCTCAAGTCTATTTTTCGTTGATTTAGGATCTGTTAGTTAACGGGAAATTTATAAGCAGTATTTATATCTTCTACACAGGCAGTGTAAAACTATAACCTTTAACACCTGATTCGTACAGATGAGATAAATAAAAAATAATTCGGCGACTGTATTCGCTTAATTGTCGTAGCGAAAGTATAAGGAGAAAAATTACGATCCCGATAGCTGTGATTTTATAGAATTTTAGGCCTGTAATCAGTGTTTATGTAGGCAGCTTGTTCGAATATTACAATTTTATAAGCATTATCAGATGCGACTTTTTAACGTTCCGAAACCGAACAATTCATGAGTTCTCTTAAGCAAGGTAGATTAATAACATTACTTATTTTCAATCCAATTTGTCAGTAAACTAAAATGCAGGCTGTTGAAATTGTTGTGCAATGAAAGTTGTTTTTTAGGTAAGCAGCGGACAAGGTGGTTTGAACCTCTAAAATCTTTTCTGAGTGAGATGAGTTGAGTTGGTTTACATGGTCTTCTTACAGCGTTTATAATTATACTTATCAGGATGCGAGTCCTTCGGAAAATCATGTACTTTCGACTCTCCGAATGACACCGGTATTTCATTATCAACAGGGTTTGATTGTAAAATGAAATTCATGAATCTCAGATGAGATAACTCCGACTACTGTCATATATACCTCTACCTCTTCTGTTCTTACGTGGTTTAGTCATATAATTGGCTGACTCTGTGATAACAATGAATACATATTTACGGTCAGGAACTAGCAAATTACGTGCAAAAAATGTTTAACACTCTACCTTTTCATTAAAGCCACAATAAATTTCATCCATCTTAAAATACAGGAACTAATGAAATAAGAGTAAAGCCAGAAAACCTTTTTCGAAATTTTTTTTTTTGTCATCAGTCTCTCGACTGGTTTGATGCAGTTCTCCAACCTGTTCTATCTTGCGCAAGTCGTTTCATATCTACATACCTGTAACACCCTACATCTTTTGTAATTTGCTTTATATATTCTAATCTTTGCCTCCCTCTACAATGTACTCCCTCAATGTTGTCCTCCATTATTGATAGCCCAATACCTGGATGTCTTAGGATATGCCCCACTAGCCTATCCCTTCTTTTGGTAAGATGCTTCCATATACTTCTTTTTTCATCCACTCGCCTAAGAACCTCTAAATTACTTATTTTGTCCACCCACCTAATCTTTAACATTTTCCTATAACACCACATTTCAAAAGCTTCTATCCTCTTCCGTTCTACAGCCCCTATCACCCACGTTTCACTTCCGTATAATGCTACACTCCAAACATAATGTTTTAAGAAATTTTTCCTAATCTGTAAATCAATGTTTGTAGTCAGTAAGCTGTTTTTCATTTCAAAGGCTTTTCTAGCTTGAGCAATTCTACTCTTGATATCACTCGTGCTTCTACCATCCTTTGTTATTTTACTCCCTAGATAGCAGAATTCCCCAACTTCCTGTATGTTTTCGTTGCCTACTTTTAAATTTCCCATCTCTTCTAAACCACTCTTGCTGCTGCACAACACTTTCGTTTTGTTCTTATTAATTTTCATGAAGTAATCCTTCCTCAAGATCTCATCCATTCCATTTAAGGCATCCTCTAGTTCATTCTTTGCCTCGGCTAATACTACTATATCATCGGCGAATCTCAACATTTTTATTGTTTCTCCTTGAATTTTTATTCCTACGTCAAATTTCTCCTTCACTTCATTTATAGTCTCTTCTATATACAAGTTAAAAAGTAGTGGTGACAAAGAACAACCTTGTCGTACACCTTTTCTTACAGCAGCCTCTTTTTCGTACCCCTCGATTCTCAAAACAGCCGTTTGATTCTTATACAGACTGTAGATAACTTTCCTTTCTTTGTATTTAATTCCTAGCCTTTTCAATGTTTTAAACATTTTACTCCAGTCCAGATTGTCAAATGCTTTCTTTTCTGAGTGAGATGAGTTGAGTTGGTTTACATGGTCTTCTCACAGCATTTATAATTATACTTATAAGAATGCCGGTCCTTCGTAAAATCATGTTCTTTCGACTCTCCGAATGACACCTGTATTTCATTATCAAAACGGTTTGATTGTAAAATGAAATTCATGAATCTCAGATAATATTACCCTGACTAGTGTCATTTATACCTCTACCTCTTCTGTTCTTACGTGCTTTAGTCATATAATTGGCTGACCCTGTGATAAAAATGAATACATTTATTTCCTGCAGAAACTAGCAAATTACGTTCCAAAAATTTTTAACACTCTACCTTTTCATTATGGCCACCAAAAATTTCATCCACCTTAAAATACAGGAACTAATGAAATCAGAGTAAAGCCAGAAAACATTTCTCGAAATCACATTGGCCATTATATTATCATTTAGTCAAACCGTTGATTATTATTTTTCGACTAATGCTCGTTGGTAGAGCAAAATAGTTTTCTTGTTATAAAACGGATTAATGAGGTATATTTTCTTACCCGGTAGGATATTGACTTTGTTTCGTCTCAAAAAATTTTGAATTAGATTTTTCAACTGCCTTCTACGTATCGTAATATTTATTTACAGTTGTATAAAGTCATTCCCTTAAAAATATGATACATTACTGGCCAAAAATTAGGTTACAAAAATCGAACAACTAGGAAAAATAGATAACCTTCTTTTGTTTTTTTTCTTTGTGTCGGTATCGAATGAACACTCGTGATTTTTTAAAAAACCGTGTTAACATTTAGCAGCAACAGAAACCAATTTTTAATTTCCTTAAGAACTCGAAAGATCTCTACAATGGGGTACTTCATATTTCGTAAGTGATATTTACCAAGAAACTATAAATCTCATTAAAAGGTACCTTCATATGTTCTGCCCTACCGTTAACTAGAAGTTGTCATTGGGTGTGGACTTCATATTACAATCACACTCGACGTGACGCCTAGAATCAGTACGGACCAATCAGAAAGCAGCATATCCAAACGAATGACGTAACGCTCAAGACACTTTGTCATTGGTTGACATCGGTGTGACGTTGAACAGTAATATAAACTCTCTGATTGGACAATATTAACCAATCAAAATGACGCAAAAGAAGACTTGTGATTGGTTAAAACTGGGCTTTCTTATTGGCCGAAAATACGAGACTCTGATTGGGCAATTATTACCTGAGCCGTTGACGTCACATGCGCATCACAATCAAATTGGCCCGACTTACTCACGCAACCCTAATAGATCGTTTGTTGAATACCAGTTATATTTTGATACATATATTTTTGTTTCTATTAAACACAATAATAGCGTAGGTCAAAAATGATTTGTCAAGTAACGTCTTGTCAAGTCTATTTTTCGTTGATTTAGGATCTGTTAGTTAACGGGAAATTTATAAGCAGTATTTATATCTTCTACACAGGCAGTGTAAAACTATAATCTTTAACACCTGATTCGTACAGATGAGATAAATAAAAAATAATTCGGCGACAGCATTCGCTTAATTGTCGTAGCGAAAGTATAAGCAGAAAAATTACGATCCCGGTAGCTGTGATTTTATAGAGTTTTAGGCCTGTAATCAGTGTTTATGTAGGCATTATGTAGGCATTATGTAGGCTTGTTCGAATATTACAATTTTATAAGCATTATTAGATGCGACTTTTTAACGTTCCGAAACCGAACAATTCATGCGTTCTCTTAAGCAAGGTAGGCTAATAAAATTACTTATTTTCAATCCAATTTGTCAGTAAACTAAAATGCTGGCTGTTGAAATTGTTGTGCAATGAAAGTTGTATTTTAGGTAAGCAGCGGACAAGGTGGTTTGAACCTCTAAAATCTTTTCTGAGTGAGATATGTTGAGTTAGTTTACATGGTCTTCTCACAGCATTTATAATTATACTTATCAGAATGCCAGTCCTTCGGAAAATCATGTACTTTCGACTCTCCGAATGACACCTGTATTTCATTATCAACAGGGTTTGATTGTAAAATGAAATTCATGAATCTCAGATGAGATAACTCTGACTAGTGTCATTTATACCTCCACCTCTTCTGTTTTTATGTGCTTTAGTCATATAATTGGCTGACCCTGTGATAAAAATTAATTCGTCTCAAGATATTTTGAATTAGATTTTTCAGTTGCCTTCTACGTATCGTAATATATATATATATATATATATATATATATATATATATATATACACGGTTGATCTGTTGTCACTTAGGTGATTGTTAAAAGTTATTTATTTATTTAATATTATTGGATATTTTCACCAAGTTGGTCTGATGTTTTTATTTATTATTAAATATTTTGTTACTGTTTAATCTATGTGTCTTATTTATGTATCACAACAACAATATTTTTTTTTATTTCTTGTAATCACATCGCCAGATTTGCTAATATTTTGGGTGTCTTGGTGTGACACCGAGCAAAGTGGTTACAAGAGCGTTCACTATTTTAACAATCACGGCAACAGTGATTTAGCGTTCACATGTATTTTTAATAGTTACGTTACTAGTGATATAATGTGATCTAAATAGCGATGACAAGTAAAGTGGTGCAACTAGTAACAACAAACGTTGCATGTAAATAGTGCACTACTACAACGCACGTCACAATAGAAGCCCATTGTGTTTGAAGAGCTCTGTCTCAATACAACTAAATGGAAAGATTTGAACCAAATTAAAGCCTGTTCTTCCCTGCGTTGATTGGTTTGACTTTATTATTTAATGTAAAAATTAGTCGGAGACACAGCAATTTACCTATAAAAAGTACCCTGTGTTTAGCTGGTTTTCTGTTAATGTACTTTTGAAACGTCTTTTACTTCGTTGTGCTTTACACAAAAATATCGGCGTTTAAGTATGTTAACGGTCACAGTTTTTTCATTATACCTAAAACATTTTGTTATCGTTAGCCTACGGTCTTTGTTTCTTGATGTTTTAATCAATGTAGGAAAAAACTGGCTATAACTTGGTGTAGCGTTTTAATGTATCTGTTTGGTTGTTTTTGAGATAGAGCCCTTTTAACTCAGAGGTCTTATTTCGTGATGCGTTATAAGTACCTCTTCCGTACACGGTTAATATTGATATATTATTTTACAATTTAAAAAACTTCCACGGCGTAGTTTGCTCGGTTTGTACTGTTTTCGCATCTCTCACTCCTGTGAATCGATACTATTCCCCTACTGTCGATTCTCCTGTTAGTTATCGCTGCTCCAATTATCACAAATAGCAGTTAGAGATAAAACTCTTCCCTAGTCTTTAGCTGAGGCACGCATAAATGAAATTTTTTACTATGTCGTTCTGTTACAGTTTGTTGGCGCTAAGAGCTTGCCTGAAGTAAACAAACCGCTCTGACACCGTACAGGTTACCCCGAAAAGTTTTCCATTAAATAATTACTAACCAGTAAAATGTTAAAATAATTTTCTTATTTTAAAAGTATCTTCAGTTTGAGTTAGCAGGTTTTGGAGACAACTTTTCATTTAATAATGCTGACAAAATGTATACCTGATATATTGTGATATTTCCGTATCAAGACAACTAGGTTCCTTCCAAATCAATTTAATTTCCAAAACACAAATTAATTTAACACAAAGTGATGGATTAAAATTTTTTTTAAAATATGTTTTTCAATTTTAATACAATAACACTCAACAACAAACTGAGAAGGCTTAATAGAATTAATATGAGCTGTAAACGATAATAAAAAATAAGTATCGTCAAGATATCAGGACATGTTCAACAATTTAGTTAACAATGTTTTTTAATCTTTTCATTACACAGTGATATTTTGAGATTGGCCCCAGTTTATTACAACCCGTAGCATGAATCAGCTTAGTTTTAAAGTCACCTCTATTTTCCAAGAGGACGGTCGCCAAGGTGTTAACTAAAAAGTAATAAACAAATAACTGCATATTTACAGTCAGCATTCGTTTTGTCTATAAACTGGGAACAATGAGTGAGTGAGTTATAATAATAACAAGCTTTTTTATTTAATACCAGTGACGAAGATAAGGGGCGGGGTTTCACAGTGTTCAGACGCCGCCCGAAATGTAAAAAAAATAAAAACTTAGTATAAAGATTAGTAAATTTTACCGATATCAGGATACCTATCAAGTTAAATTAAATAACTAACATAATTTTAACTACCGTTTCTTAACGAACTTCTTTGGTATTAGTTCTTTATTCAGATAAATGTAAAGCCAATTCTTGTTTTAAGGTTGTTTAGGTTTGGCTACGCTAGGCTTTTTAGGTCATATATACAACACTCACTAATACTAAAAACATTATACAACAATGGAAAATTCACATGGAGCGTTGTAGGGATAGAGAAAAGTGTGTATTGAAGGTGACAATAAGTGATTATGTATAAAATAGAAATAGAATGTTATTCGTCAGTCTCGTTATTTAATAGCCACACCTCGTATTATTGATTATCAAAACATGGCTTTTTTTATCTTTTTAATGGTACGTAGGTAGATAATCATACTACTTGAGTCCACATTTAACTGCAATAAAATTTATCGCTGAAAAATATTTTAATACGTTAAAAATATAATAATAAGGCTTTAAATGTTTTTAATGATATTTTAATGCAGTTATGCGACATAAATAATAATGAAAATTATTAAAATAATTATGCAAGTTAATTATGGTTAGCAATTAATTATTAATCTATTGCTACCAGTGAACTATGAAAAACTGTATTTATAATAATGCACACCTATAAATAGTTACCTCTTTTATATCTCATACAAAGTAGACCAACTGAACTATCAACTAGTAGCTCCAAAAGACTCAACATGAAAGTTTTATCTAGTACTTTTTACATTGCAAGTAAGTTTCAATTTTTTACATTTTAAATAAAATAGTCGTGTACTTAAAAAAAATCACTGGACAAGACTTTTTGTAAGAGACTTCTGGTTTCTTACACAGACAGGTAATGGTATATTTTTTCGTTTTGGTTTACAGGTATTAGTTTCCGCAAACGGTTACAATGCATAGATAGATGTGCAACAATATTCCATCTTACCACTAATTTTATAAGTTAACTCAGCATTATATTTAAAAAAAAACTACAATAATCTGTAAGTTAGTAAATAATATTAGCTTGGAAGTAATTCTAGGATTTTTCCAAGCTAAGAAATTGGTTAAACTATTTAATTCAGTCACTAATATGCTCATGATTTTTCAAATGACTAGTTTCTTCTCTCAGTCGTAATGCATTGTTTTTTGCTTACCATCAAAAATGCTGGTTTGAACTAGAGGTTTTATCAAAAGAGATGATTTAGCTATCATTTTTCACTTGGGTAAATACAATGACATCTTGTCAGCGTGTCAAGCGTAGTAAAAAATCTACTTTCAACAAGTTCACTTCTTTCATTACAAAACGTGCTCTAGCTCTTCTGTTGGCTGGGCCGCAATGTATTGGTCAGCGCAACTAGCTTCAACGCCTCGGTCCCGAGTTCGATTCCTGGTCAGGACTGTCACTTTTTCATCACTTATTTATGACATGAAAACAATATATTTTCCTTCCCTATAATATATTCATATTGGGCAGGAGAATGTAAAAAATAATTTTTACCATGAGAACACAGCCCCTTGAACTTCAACAGGTATGCCGCTAAGCACATCTTATAGAGCACAGCAAAATGTACTAAATAAAGTAATTTTAAACAAAATAACTTCAGCTGTTTTTAAAAAAATTCTAAAAAAGTTAAAAATTACATAAATAAAATACTTCTTCCGGTTGATCGATTTTTGTAATAATTGCGTAATACGGTTCTTTCATGGGACGTTCCTTAAGTTCTAAGTTTCAATATTGTACGAATTTCTGTTTTTGAGTCCATTTTACACACCCATACACACTGAGCAATCGATAAAAACATGTATTTAGGCTTCAGGGTATCCAAAAACATTTATTATTGGTAAAAACCTGATTTCCAAATATCTACATGAAAACGAAAGTCCTTACCAATATTTGTTTACAGGGCAAGAGAAAGTAATCAATATTGACCAATTCCTGATAGTGATTAATAAAATTGCCTTTTCCAAGTTAATGTATTACATACATTATCCTTTTTTAAACTAATACAATAACTATAGAGAATAATATAAAGTATACATTTCAGTGTTTTACTTCAAAATGATGAGTTTTAAACAAGTAGGTATTATAACCGTGAATTACTATCACTTACGCGTATAAGAGCCGCACTAGTTCACTAGTGTTGCATCTTGTACTGGACACATCGATTATAGAACGCGTTAACATGCAATACTTTATAATATAATCAGCTGGTTGTATGTTAATAGGTTATAATTGTTGTAAGAAGAAACAAATGGCTGACAACATATATATATATAACCGAGCTACAAGAGAAAGTTTTGCTAAGTGGCTGGCAAGTCATTGGCTGGTTATGAAGTGGGTAGAGAGCAATGCAAACAATAAGATCTCATCAGCCCTGAAAAAAGTATAGGTTGGATAGTAAGACGCTGTCGGGTCGTGATGTCACAAGCTTTTTTATTCATCCAGTGCAAAGTACATATTGAATTATTTAGAATTGTTTATAATGTTGTCATTAAATGCAATATTTTTGTTACAGTAATAATTTCTATGTTGCTGGGAATGGAGGGTACAATTGGTGCTCCAACAAATGTAGGAATTACATTAAAAGACGAAGATGTTACAATGCGAACACTACCAGTAAGAATAAATCCCGCATAAGGAAAGTGAGAATAACACACTTATAGAAGCAAAAGTTATGGATTAACTTAACAGAATTATCAATAAATAATTTTCTGAAATTTTGTTTATTTGTTTCTTATCTTATTGCAATTACCTAGTGTGGTCAAATTTATAATCATGAAAAGTTATGTTTAGTAGTTCCATCTAGAAATAAGTTGTAAATTCCTAACAATTACAGAATTTTTAAGCAATAGTTTTCACAAAAATTCTATTTTTACACATTAATTTTTACAAGACAATAAAATATAAGGGCAGACTTAAATTCTACAAGAGATTGGCGTACATGTTTATTTCTTGCAAATATAAATTATTCACGTTAGTAAGAAATGAGGGTGCAAATAGGGAAACCTGTTTGTTCTTTCTTGCACCACACCATTGTAATAAAAAAAACCACAAATACTATAACTAGTTTTCTAATAAAAATAAACCTTCGCACTTTTTGAAGGTTATTTAATGAGCCAAAAAACATTATTTCGTTTCAAAGTAAGTAAAAAGTTAAAAGTAAGTAAAACGACTTTTCCGGTTTTTTCAAAAAAGTGTTGATGATGTAGAAACATTTTAAAATAATGAAAGGGACATTTTTAATAGAAAATAATAATTGTTGAAAAACCAAAATCAATGCTTTTGGTTTTCGTCCAATGTACCTACTTTCAAAGCATCCGAGTTTATTTGAAATGGCGGCTGTAGAAGCACTTTATTTTATTAATAATTAATGAATTTGTTGCACTTATAAATTAATCACTTTAAGTATAGGTAAAAATGCAAATAGGGAAACTTTTTCGTTTTTCTTGCACCACACCATTGTAATAAAAAAAACCACAAATACTAAAACTAGTTTTCTAATATAAATAAAACTTTCCAAGTTTTGAAGGTCGTTTAACGAGTTTAAAACAGTTTTTTTTAAACATCTTTTTCATTTTTTTCAAAAATGTGCTAATGATGTAGAAACACTTTAAAATAATGAAAATGACGTTTTTAATGGAAAAAAACAATTGTTAGAAAACCAAAAACAATGCCTTCGTCTTCCGTCCAATGTACCTATTTTAAAGGCATCTGAATTTATTTGAAATGACAGCTGTAGAAGCACTTTATTTAATTGGTAATGTAAACAGTAAATGTGCAACAGTAAATATTTCCACAATAACAGCACCGCCATCTTTAACAAAACCTTTTTTCATACCTAACACTTTTAAAGTTCCGAACTGTTCAACAACTTGATCAATTGCTACAAATGACTTTCTATAAGATGTGTGCATTCCAGAATAACATAAATAAGTATATTTATGTAAAATAATATGTTAAACGTTCTTTTTCAAAGTTTCAAAAATAAAGAAAATAAAAAACAATCAACAATGTTCACAAGACAACTGAAAATGGTGGTAAGCACTACTAATATATTGTCGTCGATTTTGGAGTTACGGCAGAAACGATACCGATAGACATACTTTTCTTACGAATTGTCGGCCCCGAAATCAATAATTCTATAAACAGTAGGTAGGTAATAATTCTATAAACAGTAGGTATAAACAGTAGGTACTTGCCTGTTTTGTCGATCTGATACAAGAGACGACTGTGTAACCGATATGTCGAATCCGATGTGACGACATCGACATTTGGACCGATATCGGCAAAATAATGTTAAAACGATCGTATGTACTTCAATACGTTCTGGGTGTCCAATTTGTAGGATTTTCGCTATCGACGACGATGTATCGGTATCTAAGGGGTAAGTATAAAACGAGCCTCACCTCTACTATGCCAATTTTTAGGAAACTACCCAAAATCTTTGAATGTTACGATGGAATTTACATTGGAATCAAAGATTCAAAAAACAAAGGAGGTTCAACAAATTTAGTAATAGATTTTGCTGATTGATCGTAAACAGGAAAATGATAAATTATTGACATTGATAAATATTCTTTTAAGGAAAACGTTTGATGAAACCATTTGTGTAACAACTTTTAGATGTGGTCGCTTTGCGACATATTCAACATGCCAACATTACCTTTATTTATTGCCATCTAAGATATCCTTTGTTAGCAAACCCTATTAATAGTATTTTTTTCAATCCAGACTCTATATGAAAGTTAACATTATACGTCAGTAAAATATGAGATAATATGTCGTGGGCCTATACAGGAGTGAATGACGCTAGATAAAAATCAACCTTTGTTGTACCTGATTTTCATGAGAAAAATACTGAAAACCACTGACTAACGCTGAACTAAGCGCTCTAGAAAAATGCTAGAAATAAAAACTTGTTGGTTTTTAATTTTCTACAAAAATTATAGTTACGTTGATTGCCCTAAAATGTATATTAAGGCCGTAACTAGTAAAGCACTGTAAATGAAGTAAATAGGGCAATTTGTAAGAAACGAAAAGAAACAAAGGAGCTCTCAACGTGACATTAATGGTTTTGGGCCTTCCAGCCACCTGAAACCTGAGTGCAAACGAGTCATTTTGTGTTTTGACTAGTGAAGACACGAAAGAACGGTCACTGTGAACGCGTTACGGTTAGGGTACTTATAATTCACATTAGCTAAAGTTCTACAGATACACAAGAGTATAACAGTTCCATCGTTCTTCAATCAGTGCTTAACCAATGGCGTAGATAAAATTTTGTTCTGGGGTTATCGGTTTTGACGTAATGTTCCTACTAATACTTCTATTTCTTCAAAGTGCTTAGAAATTAAAACCTTTCGTTTTTTCCAGGGAAAATTACAGCTTATAATTTTCATCCAGCACTTTCCCTTCGTATACGGCCAATTTTAGACCAAGTAAAGTAACTTTAGATGGTTCTGGGAGCTCTTTTGTCAGTTCACATTCTCAGCAGTTCCTCAATGTAGGATTTTCTCTTTTGTTCTATCCATCCGTTGTTCCAATTTCACTGTTCATGGAAGCCCATTAAAGTCCGTAATTACGAGTAGTTCTTTGAATTTGATTCGGTCCAATAAGTTTTTCGATTTATTTTAGTTTTTCCATGTCCTTTCTGATAGCTCTAGACAATTTATCTGACACCTAGATCTACTGTTTAGTGTTTAAAAAATTTATTTTATGAAGCGGTTGTCTTTCAACAGGTGAATCGATAGTAGAAGAATAGGATCGATTCGCATGAGTGTGAAAGGTGAAATCAGTACAAACAGAGCAATCCACGCCTTCGAAGTTTTTAAATTGTAAAATAATATTATATCAATAATAACTTTGAACGGAAAAGATACTCATAACGCTCATGAAATAAGTCCACAAAGTTAAATTGGCTGTAGCTCAAAAACAACCAAACGGAAACATTTTAACGCTACACTAAATTATAGCCGGTTTTTTATAGCTAATTAAATCAAAATTTCTTCATTATTCTTATTTTTCTGTTTTCGTTTTATTTGCCACTGTACAAAACGCTATGGTGGACACAATACTGTAAAAATGCATAGTTCAGTTATATGACACATTCCCTATTTTTACGACAAGCCAAAATAGCATTCTTTAAAAAAACAAATGGCCGGCAACTAAACGGAGCATCAGATTTTACTTTTAATGCTGACATCATAGAAAAAAACACCGTAACTAAAACACAGTTTTTTAGGTACTGTGGAATAAACTGTGATCTTTAACATACTTAAACCCCGATTTTTTTCATATAAAGCATAGACGAAGTAACAGACGTTTCAAAAGTACATTAACGGAAACCCAACTAAACACAGGGTACTTTTTATAAGTAAATTGCTGTATCTCCTACTAATTGTTAAATAAATATTAAGTCAAACAATCGACATAGGGAAGGCCTTTAATTTGGTTCAAATGTGTCCGTTTGAATGCTTTGAGATAGAGCTCTTCAAACACTATGGGCTTCTTTCGTGACGTAAGTTATAGTAGTACACTATTTACATGCACTTTGTTATTACTAGTTATATCACGTTACTTGTTTTCACTAGTTATATCACGTTTTGTCACTCGTAACGTAACTATTAAATATACACGTGAACGCAAAATCAATGTCGCTGTGATCACAGTTCAAATAGTCAACACTCCTTACTGTAAGTTTTCACTCCAGTCGTAAAACATACATGCGATCTTCCGGTTTGCAATCAACTCAGCGTGTCGCTCTAACTAATGGACCTTGCAGGCGGGAGGCGCGTCCATATGTTTTGTTTTGCGATCTGAGGCTACGTTGTGCTTCTACTTGTTTTTAAAAAACAGTTTTCATTACCAGAGTTATGAAGCAACTAAAGTGGTTGCGGTAATACAGCAATACTCTCTCTTCAGTAATGGATATTCTCAGGTTATTTAATTTAACTTTGAAATTGAAACTGGTAGATGATTATGATGACGATATTATGGGAGCCACTACACGATTGTACGAGGAAAAGTTACAGAACTGGTATTATAAGAGAAATTACGGAAAGAGTTGTTATATATTTAAAAAAAAACTGGTGTAACAAAATCAAATGACTTTATTTTGCCAATGTTAATAATAAAACATATAACCCAGCATTATTCATTAAAAAATGAATCTTAAATGAAAAAAATCTAATTTTAATCATCAGTGAACAAATCAAAATAAAATCAACCTGTGTTTGACTAAGAAATACGGGAACCACTAATTGGCGCTAAACTAGGCTCTGCAGAAGTAAGTACTTCAAATTCAGTTGAAAATTTTAAATTTTCTGTAATATTAATTATGTAGCAGACACATCTGTCGTATAATAGCCACTTCATAAAAAACGCCCATTTTATTTTACCAAGTCTGAAAAGCAAATTACAGGAAATCACTAGTTGGTAAAGTAAGTGTTGTACAAAAAATGTTCAAAATACAAGTTTCAGAAAACCTAACATTTTGATTACATACACTTTTCGTCTGGAATGCACATGTATAAGGTTGCAATTTTATAAAAAAAAGAAGTTTTTTACCATGAGAGCACAGCCGCTCCAAGAATTTCAGCAAGCTATCTCGCTTATCCTATCTTGTGAGCATAAAAAACTAGGTAAATAAATAAGGTACTTTAAAAAAATTTACTTCGAAAAAGTGAAAAATTGAATAATCAACTACTTTTTTCGACGGACTGATTTTTATGAAAATGTTTGTGTTGGGTTCTGTTATGGAACTTAATTTATGTTACAAGTTTCAAGTTGATACGATATTCTGTTCATAAGATGTATTGTTTACACACAAACACACACACACACACACACACACACACACACACACACACAAACACACACACTTACACCAAACGCTAACAACAAGTTTTTGGGGTTAAGGGGTCTGAAAACATGTTTATCGGTGAAAACTCGGTTTCGAAAGTCGACATGATAACAGTACTTTTTTCCTATTTATTCATGATTGTAGACCAAAAGAAAGTACATATAACGATGAATATATTGAACTTCGATGTTATCCATCAATAGACCTTATATTAAACTTACTTTTCAAGAGTAAGTATAAGGTTATTTATAGTACAGTTGTCAAAATATTTCTGAACGGAAAGGCTACTTTGTGTTTATGAAGGGTTCATAAAAGCCACATTGTTGGGTTAGAAGTTTATAACAATTCCTAGAACTGCATGGTAATTATAAATTCAACCTAATATCAAGTAATTAAAATTAACGTTAAAAGTACGAAAAATATATAGGTATGTTATAAAAAATGTATGTTATATCGAAAAATGTTTATATCGAAAAATATATGTTATAAGATGACTGTTTCCAACAATGCAAAATTCGCATGGAGCGTTGTAGGAATAGAGAAAGAGTGTATATTGAAGGTGACAATAAGTGATTATGTATAAAATAGAAATAGAATGTTATACGTCAGTCTCGTTATTTAATAGCCAAACCTCGTATTATTGATTACCAGAACAAGACTTTTATTTTATCTTTTTACTGGTACGTAGGTAGATAATCATACTACTTGAGTCCACATTTAACTGCAATAAAATTTATAGCTGAAAAATATTTTAATACGTTAAAAATATAATAGTATGGCTTTAAATGTTTTTAATGATATTTTAGTGCAGTTACGTGACATATATAGTCATGAAAATTATTAAAATAATTATGCAAGTTATTAATAGTGAGCAATTAATTATTAATCTATTACTACCACTTAACTATGATATTGTATTTATAATAACGCACACCTATAAGTAGTTTAATACCTCTTTTATATCTCATACAAAGAAGACCAACTGAACTATCAACTAGTAGCTCCAAAAGACTCAACATGAAAGTCTAGTACTTTTTACATTGCAAGTAAGTTTCAATTTTTTACATTTTAAATAAAATAGTCGTTACTTTAAAAAAAATCACTGGACATGACTTTTTGTATGAGACTTCTGGTTTCTTACACAGAGAGGTAATGTTACATTTTTTTTGTTTTGGTTTAGAGGTATTAGTTTACACAAACCGTTACAATCCATAGATAGAGTTGCAACAATATTCCTTCTTACCACTAATTATAACTTAACTCAGCATTATATTTTTAAAAAAACTACATTAATCTGTAAGTTAGTAAATAATATTAGCTTGAAAGTACTTCTAGGATATTCCCCAGCTAAGGAATTGGTTAAACTATTTATTTCAGTCACTAATATGCTCATGATTTTTCAAATGACTAGTGTCTTTTCTTAGTCGTAAAGAATTGTTTATTTGCTTACCATCAAAAAGGCTGGTTTGAACTAGAGGTTTTGTCAAAAGAGATGATTTAGCTATCATTTTTCACTGGGTTAAATAAAATGACATCTTGTCAGTGTGTCAAGCATAGTAAAAAATCTACTTTCAACAAGTTCACTTCTTTCATTACAAAATGTGCTCTATCTCTGTTGTTGGCTGGCCCGCAATGTATTGGTCAGCGCAACTAGCTTCTACGCCTGGGTCCCGAGTTCGATTCCTGGTCAGGACTGGAATTTTTTCATCACTTATTTATGACATGAAAACAATATATTTTCCTTCCCTATAATATATTCATATTGAGCAGAAAAGTGTAAAAAATCATTTTTACCATCAGAACACAGCCCCCTGAATTTCAACGGGTATGCTGCTTACAACATGTTGTAGAGAACAGTAAAATGTATTAAAAAAAACTATTATAAACAAAATCATTTAAGTTGTTTTTAAGAAAATTCTAAAAAAGTTAAAAATTACATAAATAAACTACTATTTCCAGTTGATCGATTTTATGAAAACTATGTAATACGGTCCCTTCATAGTTCTAAGATTCAATTTTGTACGAATCTCTGTTTTTGAGTCTATTTGTTCACACCCACACACACTGAACAATCGATAAAAAATATTTTTAGGCTTCAGGGTATTCGAAAACATTTATTTTATGATTTTTTTTAAAACTTAATTTCAAAAAATCTACATGAAAACGTAAGTCCTTACCAATATTTCATACAGAGCAAAAGAAAGTAATCAAAATTAATAAATATTGTAACAAGATCTAAGAAAAGACGAGATTGTTCACGAATGTTCCAGAATTCCATTCATAAAAATAGTTAAGAAATAATAAAAAATAACAATACACAATAAGATCAGTTTTGTAAATGACAGTTGTAACCATAAAAGTGTGTCTATTCATTCATAAGGGTTGTAATAACTATCATAAAGTTTAGGTATAGTGTACAGCTATTATGAGGGAGACAGGTTGTTTACGTTTTCTATTTACAAAAGACCTTTTGTTGACCTATTAACAATGGATTTTTCTAGCATTCATAAATAAAGAGTTATTTTTGTACTTGAGTAGATTTCTTTACTTTGTTCTGGAACGATCTTTGTGAATGATTATAAAAGGAGGCCCCCAAGCGCGATCCAGTCAGTATTCGTGTGATCTTTGCCGTGCGATTATCGGGGTGTGTATTTACAGGTTACAAATCCGAGTATTGTAGTGATTTAAGATTGTTATACCGTCTCTTTGTTGTGTGTGTATTGTGTAAAGTCTTTTTGTGAGTGTATTGTAAAGTTAATGTGTAGTTTTTGTGAAATTCAGTTTCTGTGTTTTTGTATGTTTGTGTAATCTATAAAAGTGATTGTAAGTAGGCTAAGTAAGTTATTAAATTATTTATTGTTTGTTATTTATTTTAAGTGAATTATTAAATCATTTATTGTATTTCTTAACTATAATTAGTTTAATTATTTATTTTGTAATCTTTTAGTGTAATAAACCTTTGTAATTGTAAAATTTAGTGTATTAATTATTTAATAACCTAGATCCCGAAACGGACCTTAGCAATAAGTGTCACAATATTAATATTAATATTTTGCATAGGCCTGTGCACAAGAAACATTTATGTTTCTTGTGCATAAGCAGATCATGCGTGAGAAGAAAACATGCTGACAAACTCTTTACTCACTTGGGTCTGAAAGCAGAAATGGAAATGTTGCCCCAGACATTTATCACTATAGGTAGCCTACCTACACTAATAACATATGATAATATGGTACAGTACAATTTAAATGTGTGACTACGGGCACAAGCTATTTAAGATTTATGAAATATGGTAAATGTTTGTGGTACTAACTGTTTTCTTTAAGTTTTAAGCACAGTCGGTCGAACGAATATACAAGCATGGTTTTTTTGCATCCAGGAGACTTCAAAAGGGAGTAGAGGACATGTCCAGATAAAACTGATAAACAAAAAGTTAAACACAAAGATAAATTCATCATTTACCAATAATTTGTTTCTGGTACTGCTTAACTCAGTGTCACG
Organism: Catonia carolina; assembly: GCA_035578175.1. NCBI lineage: Eukaryota > Metazoa > Arthropoda > Insecta > Hemiptera > Achilidae > Catonia > Catonia carolina. The sequence continues at coordinate 60,318,175 of JAQMRL010000003.1, read as the reverse complement.
GAACTCTTTGTATCAAATAGTATGCAATATATGTTTAGTTAGAAGTTAAATACTTTTCAACTAAAAAGCATTTAGAAAAGAATTCGAGCACATTAAAATAGTTCATCATACAAGTATTGTTTTAGCTTTTTTGAAAATGACTTAAATTTCACAACTTTTTAAATCCTGTGGAAATTTATTGATGTATTTCCACCCGCATAAGTCTGTATTTGTTCAAGTAATTAAGTGTTGTGATTAGCAACATAATAATCAATTCTGTTTCTTGTGTAGAGGTTGTGAACATCTAAATTCTGTAAAATGGTATTTTGCATCGAGTATATTATCACTTGAAAAATGTACAAAGAAGGAACTGTGAGCAATTGCAGCTCTTTAAATTGTGATCTGCATGAGGTACTGTGGTTGACTCCCATCATACACCTGACAGTTTTTTTCTGTATTTTTAAAACGCTTTCTATGTTACACTGTGATGAATTACCCCTTGCTAATATGTCATACCTGATATGAGATAAAATTAAACCATGATAAGCTGCTATTAGCAATTTTTCATCATTTAATCTGGTTGATTTGTTTGGTGTTGCATATTGTACTACTGTTTTACGAACCATTAAACTTGGTCATTAAGTATACTTGTATTTGTGCGCGCAATTAATTTTCTATTTTGTCATATGTTGATGATGTGAATCAAGTCGCATTTCTGATGTGATTTATACTATTGATGGAAACATTGATGATTCCTAATGATGACTAATGTGGTATAAATTCAGTAAGTTTATTTTACAAACCTCTTAGACCTACTCCTTTAACTATTCAATAGTCAAAAAGGCCCTACACTCAAAGGCATACTCATATTAGATTGTACAAGTCGTATTTCAACAAAAAATATGAAGATTTAAAAAAATTTGAAATTATTTGAAATACTTTTCGAATAATAGAACATTGGATCTTTGCTCTTCAATAGTAGAGTATCAGATTTAATGTCTTAATAAAGCTTTTCACGGTTGATGAGCTCTGCTGTTCCATGCGTTAACATATGCTGTTCCATTATAACCTGTATGTTAATAGGTTATAATTGTTGTTGTTGTAAGATGAAAAAAATGGCTGACAACATATATAAACGAGCTACAAGAGAAAGTTTTGCTAAGTGGCTGGCAAGTCATTCGCTGGTTATGAAGTGAGTAGATAGCAATGCATACAATAAGATCTCATCAGCCCTGAAAAAAGTATAGGTTGGATAGTAAGACGCTGTCGGGTCTTGATGTCACAAGCTTATTTATTCATCCAGTGCAAAGTACATATTGAATTATTTAGATTTGTTTATAATGTTGTCAATAAATGCAATATTTTTGTTGCAGTAATAATTTCTATGTTGCTGGGAATGAAGGGTACAATTGGTGCTCCAACAAATGTAGGAATTACATTAAAAGACGAAAATGTTACAATGCGAACACTACCAGTAAGAATAAATCCCGCATAAGGAAAGTGAGAATAACACACATATAGAAGCAAAAGTTATGGATTAACTTAACAGAATTATCAATAAATAATTTTCTGAAATTTTGTTTATTTGTTTCTTATCTTATTGAAATTACCTAGTGTGGTCAAATTTATAATCATGAAAAGTTATGTTTAGTAGTTCCATCTGGAAATAAGATGTAAATTCCTAACAAATACAGAATTTTTATGAAATGGTTTTCACAAAAATTCTATTTTTACACATTAATTTAACAAGACAATAAAATATAAGGGCAAACTTAAATTCTACAAGAGATTGGCGTACATGTTTATTTCTTGCAAATATAAATTATTCACGTTAGGAAGAAATGAGGGTGTAAATAGGGAAACCTTTTTGTTTTTTCTTGCACCACACCATTGTAATAAAAAAAACCACAAATATTATAACTATTTTTCTAATAAAAATAAACCTTCGCAAATTTTGAAAGTTAATTAATGAGCCAAAAACAATTATTTCGTTTAAAAGTAAGTAAATAGTTAAAAGTAAATAAAACGACTTTTTCGTTTTTTTTCAAAAAAAGTGTTGATGATGTAGAAACATTTTAAAATAATGAAAGTGACATTTTCAATGGAAAAAAATCATTGCTAAAAAACCAAAATCAATGCCTTCGGCTTTGTCCAATGTACCTACTTTCTAGGCATCCGAATTTATTTGAAATGGTGGCTGTAGAAGCACTTTATTTTATTAATAATTAATTAATTTGTTGCAAATATAAATTAATCACTTTAAGTATAGGTAAAAATGCAAATAGGGAAACCTTTTCGTTTTTCTTGCACCACACCATTGTAATAAAAAGAACCACAAATACTAAAACTAGTTTTCTAATATACGAGAAAATAAAACTTCCCAAGTTTTGAAGGTCATTTAACGAGTCAAAAACAATTATTTTTAAACATCTTTTTCATTTTTTCAAAAAAGTGTTGATGATGTAGAAACATTTTAAAATAATGAAATGACATTTTTAATGGGAAAAAAACAATTGTTAGAAAACCGAAAACAATGCCTTTGTCTTCCGTCCAATGTACCTACTTTCCAGGCATCTGAATTAATTTGAAATGGCGGCTGTAGAAGCACTTTATTTATTTGGTAATGTAAACTGTAAATGTGCAACAGTAAATATTTCCACAATAACAGCACCGCCATGTTTAACAAAACCTTTTTTCATACCTAACACTTTTAAAGTTCCATACTGTTCAACAACTTGATCAGTTGCTACAAATGACCTTCTATCAGATGTGTGCATTCCAGAATAACACAAATAAGTGTGTTTATAATCAATTAATATAAATTAATTAATTAATATAAATTAATTGTTGTTGTTTAGGTCATCAGCCAAAAGGCTGGTTTGAACCTGTAGAGGTTTTACTAAGTAAAACGAGGAGTGAGGTGGTTTACCGTTGCCTTCCTCACTGAGTGGAAAAGTACGCTTATCAGCATGCCGGGCCCTCTGAAAAGCACATATTTTCCACTCTGCAAATGACACCTTCACTTCATTCACCACAGGGTCTGGCTGTACAATGAAATTCATTACTTTCAGAGGAGATAACTCTGATTAGTGTCTTTTGCACCTCTACCTCTTCTGTTCTTAAATGATTCAGTCATTTAATTGGCTGACCATGTGATAAGAAACAGAACTATTTATTTTAGCCCTGCAACGAACAGAGTGAGTGTAAATAATTTGACACTCCACCTGTCCGTTATGGGCAGGATAAATTAATTAATTAATATAAATTAATTAATATTATCTTTTGCACTCAGGCTTTAGGTGGCTGGAAGGCCCAAGACTATTGATGACCAATGAGAGCTCCTTCGTTACTTTTAGAAATTGCCTTATATACTCCATTTATTGTGCTTTAAAAATTACGGCCTTAATATGAATTTTAGGGCAATCAAATAACTACAATTGTTGTAGAAAATTAAGAACCTACAAGTTTTATTTCAAGCACTTTTTCTACAGCGCTTAGTTTACCGTTAGTGGGAGGTTTTCAGTATTTTTCTCATAAAAATCAAGTCAAGCAGGGTTAGATTTTCATCGTGCGTTATTCACTCATCATTCAGCTCGCGACATAATATCTCATATTGTACCGACGCATAATGTTAACTTTCATAAAGGGGTTTGAGTCTGGATTGAATATAATTCTATTAGTAGAGTTTTGTAACAAAGGATTTTCTTAGATAGCAATAAATAAAGGTAACGTTGGCAGGTTGAATATGTCGTAAAGCGACCACATCTAAAGGTTGTTACAGAAATGGTTTTGTCAAAATTTTCCCTTAAAAGAATGCCTATATATTTTAATAATTTATAATTTTCCTGTTTACGATCAATCAGAAAAACCTTTTACTACATTTGTTGAATCTCATTAGTTTTTTCAATCTTTGATTCCACTGCGAGTTCCATCGTAAAATTTAAAAATTTTGGGTAGTTTTCCTAAAAATTGGCATAGGAGAGGTAAGGCCCGTTTTATACTTACCGCTGATACCGATATATCGTCGACGATAGCGATAATCCGACAAACTGGACACCCAGAATGTATTGAAGTATTGTAGGTACATACGTTCGGTTTTACATTTGCCGATATCGGTCCGACATGACGATGTCGTCACATCGGACCCGACATATCGGTGGCACAGACGTCTCTTGTATCAGACTGACAAAACAAACATGTAGCCTATTTTTTTTTTTTATAATTATCGTTATCAGGACCGACAGTTTGTAAGAAAAGTATGATTGTCGGTAGGCCTATCGTGTCTGCCGTAACTCCGAGATCGGCGACGATATATCGGTAGTGCTGATCACCATTTCCAATCGTCTTGTGAACATTGTTGATTGTTTTTTATTTTCTTGAATTTTGAAACTTTGAAGGAGAAGCATTTAATAATTTATTAAAGAAGCTTTACAGAAGCTTTAACACATTATTTCACATGCACCCACTTATTTGTGTTTTTCTGAAATGTACACATCTGATAGAAGGTCATTTGTAGCAACTGATCAACCAGTTACACAGTTTCGAACTTGAAAAGTGTTGGGTATGAAAAAAGGTTTTGTTAAACATGGTGGTGCTGTTAATGTGGAAATATTACTGTTGCACATTTTGTGTTTAGGCTATATTACCAATTAAACAAATTGCTTCTACATCCGCCATTTAAAATAGTTTAAGATGCCTTTAAAGTACGTTGAACGGAAGCCAAGGCATTGTTTTTGGTTTTGAACAATTGTTTTAAGTTTTCTGTCCCATTAAAAATGTCATTTTCAATATTTTAATACGTTTCTACAATATCAACACTTTTTTGACAAAAAAAACAAAAAGTAGTTTAAAAAATTTTTTTGACTCATTAAATGATCTTCAAAACTTGCAAAGTTTTTTCTCATCAGAAAACTAGTTATAGTATTATAGTTACCCACAAATTTTGTGGATATTTTTATTACAATGGTATGGTGCAAGAAAAACAAAAAGGTTTCCCCATTTACACCCCTGCCAATACATATATTTTTATTAAAGTATTTGCAACAAAAAAAATATGTATGCCAATTTCTTGTAGAATTTAAGTTTGCCCTTAAAATTTTATTTTATCGTCAAAGTAACGTGTATAAATAGAATTTTTGGGAAAACCATTTCATAAAAATTCTGTAATTGTTAGGAATTTACATCTTATATCCAAATGGGACTGCTAAATATCAATTTTTACGGTTTTAATTTGACCACACTAGGTAACTGCAATAAAATTAGAAACAAATAAACAAAATTTCAGAATATTATTTATTGATAATTCTGTTAAGTTAATCCATAACTTTTTCTTCTGTATATGTGTTATTCTCACTTTTCTTATGCAGGATTTGTTCTTACTGGTAGTGTTTGCATTGTAACATCTTCATCTTTTAATGTAATTCCTACATTTGTTGCAGCACCAATTGCACCCTCCATTCCCAGCAACATAGAAATCATTACTGCAACAAAAATATTGCATTTATTGATAGCATTTTTAAAGAGACTAAATTACTCCTCTCAGTTCCTCCACGAGGGTATGCCAAATTGTAAAAAAAATACTTTTGTTAACACAAACAGCAATCAACTAAATCTCAATCAAGTTATGAATCTATTCAACGTATTATCAATCAATTAATAAATCTGAAATAACTTTCTCAAAATATACACATAAAATAAGAATAAAACAATTTAGTTGAGTATATCATTTTAGAAAAACCATTTTTAATGAACGAATGAGGGACCCGCCTGTTCGGTTTGGCCTCTTGTCCCCCATTGAAATATTTTTACAAAATCGTTTCTTCTTCTTAGTTGCCTAGTAACCAAATAAATAATTCTTTTAAAATATTTTTGTTAATGTAAATTGAATAATTTTTAAAGTATTTATTTTAATCAGCTGTAGATGTTTATTTTTATTTCAATAGACTCAAAAATAAACAACTCCAGGTGTCCGGTAAATTTGTCATATTACACATTATAAACAAATCTAAATAATGTAATATATTTTGTGCACCAAATGAATAAAAAAGCTTGTGACATCACGACCCGACAGCGTCTTACTATCCAACCTATACTATTTTTCAGTGCTGATAAACTCTGAATGTATGCATTGCTCCCTACCCACTTTATCGCTAGCCAATGACTTGCCAGCGCTGCCAACACTTGTTTTTGTAGCTCAGTTATATATATTTTGTCAGCTATTTTTTTCATTCAATAACAATTATAACCTATTAACATACCACCAGCTGCTTATATTATAAAGTATTGCATGTTTACGCACTCTATAATCAATGTGTTCAGTACAAGATGCAAGTACGAGTGAACTAGAGTGGCTCTTATAGGCATGCACGTGTAATGTTTGTCAGGCTGAAACATTCATACAATCTGACGAATATTCTGATTGGTCTAAGCGCATGGAACAGCAGAACTCATCAACCTTGAAAAGCTTTATTAAGACATTAACTCTGATACTCTACTTGAAGAATAATGATCAAACATTCTATTACTTTAAAATTATTTTAAATAATTTAAAATTTATTTAAAGCTTCATTCTATTAATTGAAATACGACTTGTACATCTAATGTGAGTATGACTTTGAGCGTAGCGCCTAAAAAGCTGTCAGGTGTATGATGGGAGTCAACCACTGTACCTCATACAAATTACTATTTAAAGAGCTGCAATTGCTCACAGTTCCTTCTTTGTACATTTTTGAAGTGATAATGTACGTAAAGCAAAATACCTTCTTACAGAATTTAGATGTTCACAACCACTACACAAGAAACAGAATTGTATTTGATGTTGCTAATCACAACACTAAATTATTTGAACAAAAACCATCTTATGCAGGTAGGAAATACATCAATAAATTTCTACAAGGTTTAAAAAGTTGTGACAATTTAAGTCATTTTAAAAAAAGCTTAAACAATACTTGAATGATGAAACATTTTAGTGTGCATGAATTCCTTTCTAAATAGTTTTTAGTTGAAAATATTTAACATCTAATCAAACAAATATTTTGTACTATTGATACAAAGGGGTTCACGAACAAGCCTACTGAGTTAAGCAGTAGGCCTAGCGGAAAAAAATTATTGGTAAATGATGAATTTATTATTATGTTTAACTTTTTAAATTTGTGTTATTTGATACAAAGGGGTTCATGGCAAGTCTACTGAAGTAAGCAGTAGCAAAACAAATTTTTGGTGGTAAGTGAAATGAAGTGAATGAATTTATCATTGTGAATAACTTTTTGTTTATCAGTTTTATCTTGACATGTCTTTTACTCCCTTTTGAAGTCTCCTGGATGCAAAATAAACCAAGCTTTTATATTCATCCGAACAACTGTGCTTAAAACACTAAAAAAAAGAAACAGTAACTACCACAAACATTTACCATATATCATAAATCTTAAATACGTAGCTTGTGCCCGTAGTCACACAATTAAATTGTACTGTACCATATGATCACATATTATTTCTATTTCATACAATAATTTCACCAACCTTCTTTTTAAACTGCGTCACCTTTATTTTTATTCTTACTTACACGTGTTTCGGTGGATCCACCATCATCAGAGTAAAATAAAAAAATCTGGTGTGAAACACTCACACAACTTTCTCTTGCCAGTGCAAATAATTAACAATAATTCTAAAATAAGTAATAAAACATTAGAAATAAACAAAAAACTAACTTTAATAACATAACCTAATTTTAATCATGAGTGAAAGACACAAAATGAAAATCAACCTCAGTTTAGCTTAAAAATACGGAAAATCACTCTTTCACGCTTAACTAGGCTCTGTAGAGAAAAATTCTTTAAATAACAGTTATAGATCTTTTAATTTCCTATAAATTTGATTATACACTTTTGTCATAAAATGCATTCTAAGATCAAAATCCTTAAGAAATCGATTTTTCACACGTTTTCATGAGAAAAAAAATTGCTAATTACTGCTAAACTAAGAGTTATACAAAAAAATGTTTGATATAAAAGTTGTAGGATTTTGAATTCTCTACAACTTTAATTATATACACTTTTGCGCTAAAATGCATATTAAAGCCGTAATCTTAAAACAAAAGATTTTTTACGTGAAAACAGCCTCACCAAGAATTTCAGCAAACATGGTGCCTACCCTATCTTGTAGAGCATAAGAAATTTTGTAAATCAGGTGATTTTATAAAAAATCGTATGACCAGTTTTTGAGAAAATCGCAAAGAAGTGTAAAATTACATGAATAAACTACTATTTCCGGTTGACCGATTTTGATGAAAATGTTCGTGTCGGGTCCGGTAGTAGTATGTAACTTAAGTTCTAAGTTTCAAGTTCGTACGATGTTCCGTTTTTAAGATATTCTGTTCACACACACAGACCAATCGCTAAAAACATGATTTTGGGTTCAGGGGGTCTGAAAACGTGTAGATCCAGTGAAAACTCGATTTCGAAAAATCGACATGAAAACAATACTTTCCTTCCTATATATTCATATAGGCAAGAGGAAGTAAAAATTGAAATTAGTTTCAATTTTTTTATTTACTCTGATGATGGTGGATCCACCGAAACACGTGTAAGTAAGAATAAAAATAAAGGTGACACAGTTTAAAAAGAAGGTTGGTGAAATTATTATATAAATTCATTATATAAAATAGAAATAATTTCAAACTGCAGGATGCATTATAAAGATTTATTTTTGAATGAAGATCACATATTATTAGTGTAGGTAGGCTAGCTATAGGGAGAAATGTCTGGTTCAACATTTCCATTTCTGCTTTCAGATCCATGTGAGTAAAGAGTTGGTCAGAAACTTTTCTTCCCACTCATGATATTTATGTCTCTTGTGCAAATGCATATAAAATACCATGAACGGTAAGTGATAGTAATTCATGGTTATAATACCTAGTACTTGCTTAGAACTCATCATTTTGAATTCAAACACTGAAACTTAAACTCTAAATTCTATATAGTTATTTTTTATAACTTTAAAAATGTATTAATGTATGTAATACATTAACATGGAAAAGGCAATTTTATTCTTCACCATTAAGGAATTTGTTAATATTGATTACTTTCTCTTGCCCTGTATGAAATATTGGTGAGGACTTACGTTTTCATGTTAACTTTTTGAAACCAAGTTTTTACCAAAACTAAATGTTTTCAGATACCCTGAAGCCTAAAGACATGTTTTTATTGACTGGTCAGTGTGTGTGGGTGTGAACAAATGGACTCAAGAACAGAAATTCGTACAAAATTAAAACTTAGAACTTAAGGAAGGTCCTATGAAGGGACCGTAATACATAATTTTTATAAAAATCGATCAACCAGAAGTAGTAGTTTGTAATTTTTAACTTTTTTAGAATTTTTTTAAAAACAGCTTAAATGATTTTGTTTAAATAACTTAATTTACTACACTTTAGTGTGCTCTACAAGATGTGGTAAGCGGCATACGTGTTGAAATTCGGGGGCCTGTGTTCTCATGGTAAAAATGATTTTTTACATTCTCTTGCCCAATATGAATATATTATAGGGAAGGAAATTATATTGTTTTCATGTCATAGATAAGTGATGAAAAAATGCCAGTCCTGACCAGGAATCGAACTCGGGACCCAGGTGTAGAAGCTAGTTGCGCTGACCATGGCATTACGGGCCAGCCAACAGAAGAGATAGAGCACTTTTTGTGATAAAAGAAGTGAACTTGATGAAAGTAGATTCTTTTTACGATTGTTTACATGCTGACAAGATGTCATTGTATTTAACCCAGTGGAAAATTAAAGCTAAATCATCTTTAATAAAACCTCTAGTTCAAACCAGCTTTTTTGATGGTGAGCAAAAAACAATGCTTTACGACTGAGAAAAGAATCTAGTCATTTGAAAAATCATGAGCAGCATCTCAGTGATTGAATTAAATAGTGTAACCTATTTCTTAGCTGAGGAATATCCTAGAGTTACTTCCAAGCTAATGTTATTTACTAACTTACAGATTTTTGTAGTTTTTTTTTTAAATATAATGCTGAGTTAAGTTATAATTAATGGAAAGAAGGAATATTGTTTCAACCCTATCTATGCCTTGTAACTTTTTGTGGAAACTAATGCCTGTAAACCATAACGAAAAAATGTAACATTACCTCTTTGTGTAAGAAACCAGAAGTCTTATACAAAAAGTCTTGTCCAGTGATTTTTGTAAAGTACACGACATATGTAAAAAATTGAAATGTAAAAAATTGAAACTTACTTGCAATGTAAAAAGTACTAGATAATACTTTCATGTTGACTCTTTTTGGAGTTATTAGTTGGTAGTTTAGTTGGACTTCTTTGTATGAGATATAAGATAGGTATTTAGTTATTTATAAGTGTGCTGCATTATATATACAATTTTTTGTAATTCAATGGTAGTTATAGATAAATAATTAATTACTAACCATAAATAACTAGCAATAATAACCTAATTATTATTTAATAGTAATAATTATTTTAATATTTTTCATTTATTATTTATATCGCATTACTACACTAAAATATCATTAAAAACATTTAAAGTCTTATAATTATATTTTTAATGTATTGGAATATTTTTTGTTGATAAATTTTATTGCAGTTTAATGTGGACTGTAAGTGTGATATCTACCTACTTACCATAAAAAAGATAAAATAAAAGCCATTTTCTGATAATTTAAAATATAATATTCATACAGGAACGTAAAAAACAGATAATTTTAATAGTATATATTTAGACTATTATAATTATTCATAGCATTATCAAAAATCTAGACTATTTTAAATGTTTGATGCTTTTCTGACATTTTGGTCTAAATTTATTTTACAATTAAGTCAAACATAAAACACCCATTACAGTCATATAGGTGTAAAAAATGTAAGTAAATAATAATTACAATAATTGCTGCAGGTTTTATAATGGTTGAATATAAATGATGTATGTTTTTAATAGTTTAGTGCTAAAATTATTTTACTTATTTCTTCTTTGAAAATTATGGTTATAATTTTGTATTACTATACTTTTCTCCTGGGCTAATAAAGTATGATTTAACTTTGAATCGTTGTAGAGTAGAAGTTTTAGCAGTCTGTATTCAGCTACATCTGATTATGAAATAATAATTAAATGAAACGTAGAAATTTTCCAAATTCACTGTTGTCACAAATTTTAGTATAATTTTTCAAATTAATTACAGAAATAATGTTTTTCATTTTAACTTCAACCAGTTTATACTTTAACACTTATCTCTAAGATCCGTTTTGGGATCTGGGTAAATTAAATAATTAACACATTAAAGCTTAAAATGACAAGTATTTATTACTACTAAAAATTATAATTATTCATGAAGTGAATAAAATCTACAATTAAAAGATTTATAATAAATAACAAACTAATTGTAATTAACTAATAACAATAAAGAAACTAAACCAATTTACTAAATACTACTTACAAAAATGATACAGAATAAATAAAAGTTGAAAAATATACAGTAATTCACAGTAACGTTGACTTTTTCTAACACACTTTTATGCACTATCAATTTCTCACTGTACCACAGACAAAACAAAACTAAAACTGACTCCTTATATTATAAGTGGGCTAATGGAGATTTCGAGAAAGAGAGATTTTTGATAAAATAATAAAATTAAAAGAATCTTTTTGATGGCTTCTGGATAAATCTTAACAACTGTAAACAAAAAAATTAAATAAAAAGTGTTACAAAAAGGCCAATTTCTAAATAGCTATCCACTCTTTCATAATACCTGTACAACAATAGGCAAGACTACCTGACTGTACAAGAACCTTTACAACTATTTCCTAGAAACCCTATTTATTACTCTTATTATATTTACATTAACATTTTAAAAATCTCTGTCCTGCTTGAACATTTTTCAACACACATCCCCTTTAGATATTGTCAATATCAATTTTTTTCATACATTATTACATTTTATAAATTATTCATTAGGAATTTTCAAATTTATTAAAGTAGTTTGAGAACAATATCATGTAGGAGCAGAAAGCTTTGATTTTTAAATAATTTTATAATCTCAAACCACTTATTTTATTAGTTATTAGGCCTAAGTATATAAATATAAGATACATAAGAAAAATCAATTAAATCATAAATAATTCAATGTTTACATAAGAGACCAACATTTTGGATTTATAAGTTTACTAGAGGATTAATTGAACCAATTATGAAGAAACAAAATAATTATAGGCCGCCTCCATAGCGTAGTGGTTAGCGCATTGGCCTGCCACCCAGAGGTCCCGGGTTCGATTCCTGCCTAGGGTCTGGAAATTATCACGTGTTGAATCCCAAAGTTAATGTTGCATAATCCACTTTAGTCGCTAATGACCAAGCTGTTTATGTGACTTTAAATAAATAGTATATTTAAAAAAATAAATAAATAATTAGCCTATAGGCCTATGAATATTTTAGAGACAACTTTTTATTATTTGGTAAGAAACAACGATGGATAACTTTCAATCATAATTTTTCAAAATTTAAATCAATTTAAAAAAAAACAGTTAATTAAACAATAAAAACGGTTCTTTTCATTTAAAGCATACTGCTACAAAATTAAATTAAGTGAAGCTTACAGGGGTAATACAGTAATAATAAGTGGAGCTGCAGTTCCTGAGACTGTTAGTCAAAAACATAATCCAACCTATCTTACAGAAACCACTCCGCTCAAATCACTATCGCCTAGATGAAAAAGAATAATATTCCAGGAAATTAAGTAGTAACAGGCACATGACCACTGTTTGGATCAGCCTGTGGGACTGATAGTTCTACCCCCTTTACCAGCAAACTGGTTAACATCTGATTTTAAGCAGCAGGGCAAAGCTTCACCTAGTTTCATACATAAGCTACCTAGGTCTTATCTCATTGAATGATATTATTCCAGATATAAGAGTAAAATTTATTATTTTATTAAACATCCTATGAATGATTTTTAAACAGCCGTATTATTTAAAATTGAAATATATATTTTTCTAACCACCAGAATACGGTAACATAAAACACTTACCAATGTTTATAGCGCTTTCGTGTATCTTGTACACATCTTCAGTAAATTAAAATTTAAAACTTCCTGCTCCTACCATGGTAGATAAGGAATCAGATTCCTTATCTACCATGGTAGGAGCAGGAAGTTTTAAATTTTAATTTACTGAAGATGTGTACAAGATACACGAAAGCGCTATAAACATTGGTAAGTGTTTTATGTTACCGTATTCTGGTGGTTAAAAAAATATATATTTCAAGAGTAAAATTATGTAGAGACTCAGTACAGTAGAATAAAATAAATATTTTCCATTCGTACATATGAAAGTATTCATGAATGTCATTACAGAGGAATGAATCTCGTATCTAGGCTGCTGAAGTAAGATTTTTGCGGGGAGTCAAAGGTTGTACTTTCTTTTTTTTATTGAGTGATGATGCCTACATAAGCCTTGGGCTTGTGCGTAGGTAATGATATGTGGTGATTTACAGATGAAAACAATGCCAGACCTGACTGGGAATCGAACCCGGGACCCCGGCATAGTAGCCAGTTGCGCTGACCACTATACCACGGGCCGGTCAAACTTGGTTAGATAGTATGTAACGAAGCTGTACGCACCGAGATAAATGTACAGTCACTGTGTGAAATGTTAAGAATACATAAGAGAAACTGGTTCAACTATTTACTTCATATGCCAGCAAACAGACTTACTCTGCGAGCATGGAAACATAAACCGAGAGGGAAGTGAAGCTTGGGAAGACTTGAATGAAAACGAATGCCGAAACAGGCTATTGAGCCTAATCCTTGATAGATGATGATGACTCAGTGCAGTAGAATAAAATAAATATTTTCCACTCGTATTTATGAAAGGGAACAGGAGACACACTACGGAACATCTGTTCCCATGGTGTGTAATGTAAATGATTGAAGAACAGCAACTAACAAAACTAAAGCACCTAACACACATACAACAGAGCTTCATTTTGGTTAGTCATGACAAAAACCACTTAGAAAATTTCAGAAGTGTATTCTTCAGTGACTGGCTAACAATATAAAATTTGCGATTATTCACCCAGTTCTTTAAGTATACAAAAATTTGGGTAATTTATTGATATATTTTCTCCCTATATAAGTTCAAACAATTTTGTAGTGTGATAATATTAATAATAATATTTATTCACCATTAAAATTGTACAATTTTTAGCCTCCAGTACAATCAAACAATACAAAAGATTACTTAACAAAAAAAAAATAAACACCACTCTGCAATTTACAACACTCACAATAAATATACATATTTATACGAGGCCAGTCCAGAAAGTCTGTCACGTTTTGATATAAAAAAACCAAGTACAAGAAAGAAAATTTATTATATAGCCTACATTTGAAAGTGCAACTAAAATGCTATTTTTCTACATAATCACCAAACAAATTAAGACACTTATCATAGCGGTGAACTAATTTTGAAATGCCGGCGTCATAAAAGTCTACCGCCTGTGATTTTAACCAGTTAGTCACACCCTCCTGTAGCTCCGCGTCGTCGTCAAAGCGCTGCGTCGCAAGCAATGTCTTCATTGTCGGGAACAAGTGATAATCGCTGGGCGCAAGGTCCGGACTGTATGGCGAATGTGGGAAAACCTCCCATTTGAAAGCATCCAGGACTTCTCGTGTTCGATTTGCCGTGTGTGGTCGGGCGTTGTCATGCAAAAAGAGAATTTTTCCAGTCAACTTTCCTCTGCGCTTGTTTTGGATCGCTCTTCTTAACTTTTCAAGTGTTTCACAATACCTCGCAGAGGTTATTGTTGTGCCACGTTCCAAGAAATCGATAAGAAGAACTCCTTTTCTGTACCGACCGTACGTCACAACTGGCGGGATTCTGAATTGCGGCACACATTTTAAATTGTTGTTGAGAAACAACGAATAGCGACACAAACCTCTCGCTAGCACGGCTGGTTAGCCACTGAACGGAGAAACGCCGCGGCACCAAAATGGCCGCGATAGCTCCGCCCCTAGCGGCTACAACGCAAAACGTGACAGACTTTCTGGACTGCCCTCGTAGTAAAAACACATTTTTACATTATTTACCTTTAATCCATAATTTTGTTGTTTAGGTCAACAGCCGAAAGGCTGGTTTGAACCTCTAGAAGTTTTTTATTCACTTTGTTTATTTAATGTCACATCAACTACTGTGGTCATTAGCGACGACGTTGGGTGTAATCCAACGTCTTATATATTTATATATTATCTCTTTTTTTACTTTTAAGACCACACTGGATCACTTTAAGTTAGTTTAACAAACATTTATTTAGTCTTACGTTGTTTTCTCTTCTCCCAGTAGGCCCTCATCCTAAGCGATCGGGCCAGTCTCACTTCATCTGATACGACACTCGTTTTATATTGTTTAGTTGGAGGAGGTGCAAATTTAAAGCTTTTAATGATGTTTAATTTTTCGGATTTATTTTGTAGGTCTTCAATTTTTAATCCCATCTCCTCCAGATCTTCATTTATTTATTTCATCCATACCGGTTTGAGAGCGAGTCCACAAAAGAAATTCAATATCTGTTTGACATATCTATTTTCTGGATATCTCGATATGTGACCGAGGTATGATATTCTCTTTTTCCTCATCGTCTCAGTTACTGGATCAATAGTTTTGTAAATTTCACTATTGGGCGAAAGTCTCCAGTGTCCTTCCACTTAGTCTCTTTATTTATTAACTCTTTATTATATATTTATATACTATCTCTGGTTGTAACTGTGAAGGATGAAATGATTTTTTGTAACGTATGAAAATATGCCGAACCTGAGTGGGATTTACCAAGAGAGGTTTTACTAGGTAAAAACGAGGAGTGACGTGGTTTACTATTGCCTTCCTCAATCCATAATTATACATTTTAAATAAATAATTTAAAAGGCTACCTATGCAGTACAAAAATTAAAATTATTAACAAAATTTATACTATTCAATATTTTCTGAATTTAGGTGACATAAACACAGAAGAGTTACGTACTTAATATTTGTAACAATAATCGTAACACTATTGTTGCTGAGTAATCTGTGGTTCAAAATATTCGACTTCGGCCTTTTTTTGTGACGTCATAAGAAATGTGAAAAGGTTTTTTTTGCAAGTATAAAAGTATACAATTAATTGTATGCCCTAATTTTCATTCTTTAAGTTAAGTTCTTATAGGAAATAAAGGTTGGAATTCCAATAGTTTTGTTAATATATTTCAATAGTTTCATATAATTTTAACATATATTTTATTTGTCCTCTATGAACATATCAAGTCTGTCTTGACAGATCACTTACTTCTGATCAGAAACTTAGCGAAATTAAGTTTCTCATTGCAGTGGCTCTTTGTTTTGTTTTGTGGTTGTGTTGTCTTCTATATAATAATAATATTGCAGTGCAATTCTAATAAAGAAACGAGAATATGGAAGCTTGTGTTGCCGTTGAAAGAGAAGTTGAGAAAGTGTTAACAAAGTTCGGGGGAATAAATGATCACGCTAGCAGAGTTTTAAAAGATGTGTCAAAACATATAGAATCAATAAAAAATGAACTGGATGAAAGTAAGTAACAAATGTAATTTGCCAGTGGCAGTATGTACAGTGCTGGAAATTATGAAATTTCCTTTATTACTGAAATTCCATATTAAAATATTCTCAGTTACGTTTTTCCGTATCTCCAGTGACTTACTAAATTCGTCACTGTTTTACTATACGTTGTGCGTGATGGTTCATATTGCCTAATATTTTGATTCAATAGTTCAGGGAGATGCCAGTTCATTGTGATTTATCCCTTACAAACATAACTAATATGACTATTTTTGGAAATCCAGTGTGCATGTTGATATTTGTATTTGTGTTAAAAAATTTGGTTGAAAATGTAGTTTAACAAATTGTGCAAGTAAATTTAAAATTAGGTTAACTTAACAATAAAAGTAAACAGATAGCTCAGTCATAAAATTTTAGGTTTAAAGTGTTCGATGGTAACTTAAGTATTTGTTTTCTTGGAAATAGAATTCAAAAAGTGAATACATGAAAAGTAAAACAGGTATTGGTAGCTGATTACCCTTTGCTTTAATGCAGATATATAATATTTTGATTCCATGCACAAGCAGTTGTTTTCTTTACCATATTCAACAGAAGCCTTGTCATTGATAATAATCATTGAATGTTGGTGTGTGTATTTGCATTAACGTAAACAGATATACTGTATTCATAGTAAGAAAGATGGTACCAGAAAGATATATTGAGTAAACACAATGCATCTTCTGTATAGTCGATCTACTGTAAGAGTACTCCGCGCGAGGCAAGCGCCTATAGGTTGTAAACAAAAGTTTTACACTAGTTGGCGTGTATCTACCTCTCGCCGGACAATATTATCTTGCACTACATCCATCATTAAAATATCTACATCCTGCTAAAATAAACATTATCCATTAAGCATTTTCAATTATACTGTTCAGATTACTTGTAATTATTGTAATTTCATAAAAACTCCTTAATTAATTTATTTTAACCATTACATTTACCAAAACAATTTTTGTCTGCTTTTTAATGTTTACCGCTTTCTTGTTTCAAAAACTCAACACGTTCACTATCACGCTTGTTAACAAAACACAGCTTACAAAACTTTTCAACTTCAGTCTGCGAAGAAAATCGAAACGAACCGATTCAATACCAAAAGATAATGATGAAACTAAAAATGAGTTAAACACGGGCAAGTGCAAATAGTTGTATGAAACTAGTCACAGACATTAATTTTAATGATACAAAATAAACAATCTGAAATGATAAACAACGAATCACTGGAATTGTTTACTCTCTTGTTATAATTCAAGAGCATTAGTCTTATATTACTTGTGGCTCGACCAAGAATAGAACTGAGTCTATAATAAAAACCTACATCATAAATAATAATGTAATAATAGTAAATAGGCTAATGCCCAAAACGGGCAGGTGGAGTGTTATTTTAATTGCACTCTATCTGTTTGGTCCAGGGCTAAAAAAAATAGTTCTGTTTCTTATCACATAGTCAGCCACTTATATGACTGAACTATTTAAGAACAGAAGAGGTAGAGGTGTAAAAGACACTAGTCAGAGTTATCTCCTCTGAGAGTAATGAATTTCACTATGCAGCCAGACCCTGTGGTGAATGAAGTGAAGGTGTCATTTACAGGGTGGAAAGTGAGTGCTTTTCGGAGGGCCTGGCATGCTGATAAGCATAATCTTTCAACTCAGTGAGGAAGGCAATGGTAAACCACCTTACTCCTCGTTTTTACTTAGTAAAACCTCTAGAGGTTCAAACCAGCCTTTTGGCTGTTGACCTAAACAACAACAGGCTAATGTAACGAAAAATAACAATGTAAGAGTAACAATTGTAAAAGTTTTAGTTATTAATGGTAAACTAATGTTCGATTTATAAAACATTTTCTAACAAATGAATTGAGCATGTTTTTGTTATATTAAGCTTATAGTGAATAATTAGTGTTGTATGGAATTTTGTTTTTGATCATGCCGTGTGTATTTTTAATTAATGGGCATGCTCACTTGTATTGCTGGTTGCCTACGTCGGAGTACTCTTAGCGTAGACAGACTCAAGTAGTGCCTGTAGATATGACTCACTAATGATCAAGCCAGCTCATCCTGAACTAACGAAAGGTTGTAAATCAGATGCGCCAAATAGTGCCGAATGACTCATTTGTTTTTCTTTGGTAATAACAACACGATCACATCTGTTTATTTTCAGTTGTTCATTAATATTGCCCAAACGTTGACCTTAGGTTTTTCCGTATGTGGTAATCTATTGTATTTTTTGTGGAGTGAAAAAGCGTGTGTTTTTATTTTATGTACTAAAAGTCTTATAAAATTTTTGTTTCGTAGAATTGTAATGGCTGACGTATCAGAATCTTCTGTTACCAAGCACCAAAAAGGAGAGTATTTAAGAAGTGGGGAAAAGGCAATCCTGTTAAGTGTGTTCAATAAGTTGTTAGGAAAAAATCCAACACTTGTCGTAGCAGAAGTAATAAAATTTACTTGTGAACTAAGTGGGGTATCAGTGAGTAGTATAAATAAAATGAGAACTGAGAAAAAAATAACGGGAACTTACAAATGCCTATTAAAAATTCATATTTAAACATCTGATGTATAATTCTGTAAAGGGATGTTATCATTGTGATGTTTTTATTAAAAGTGACACATATTTTTTTGAGTCACCGCTGTAGCAGCTGATTCAATAACTGCTGTTATTTTACGTAACATATCTTTCTTACGATAAACCGAGAATAATGTAATATTACTTTTTTGTTTGCGTAATTTTTAAAATGTGTCTAAATGTTCTCTTTCTTTGTGGTTTTCCTTTCATAAATATAAATTTATTTATGAAGTAGTTTCACATATTTTGCTTTCTTTTGATGTAGTATTATACCTGTGTTTAGGAATTCTGCAAGTCACGTAAAAATTATTCCCAGGTTTTTTTTATGTGTTTTAATAATTACGAGTGCTTTTGTGCACAACATTTAGTTCTTACTTGTTAATGAGAACCACTCAATTTTTTTCCAAATTACTGTTATTGTTGTTGTTTAATCAGGTGTCTAGATGAATTCATAGCTTTCAGTATGTGCATTAATGGTGTCAAGTAATAACCTAACTTATAACTTTCAGTAATTTTATAAATTGGAGTAATACTGTATAAATTTTATTAAAACTAGTGAATTAACCCTACACCAGTACAGGTATTAGTTTCACTAGCACTGTATTTGCTGGCTGAAAAAAAGCATGGGATTCTTCTTTAGCTACTACTGGATAATTTCAAATATGCTGTAACACCTAAACCTAGGTTCGTTCGGGTTCTGAGTGTAATAAATAATAAACAAACTTCCTGTAAACTTATAACAAGTATTTATTGACACGATTAATAATTACAATTAATGATTAATCTTAGATTATTAACAAATTACTATTACTTCAATTAAATTAATTACAAAACTTACAGTTTAATTAAAATCTACTCTAAATACGATACTGTTTGCTTAAATATCAAAACAATGATTTACCTGTCCATAAACACTTGCTACTATAGATACTGAAGTCGCAAGATTGCCTTTTGCTTATGAATGGGGTGTGAGGAAGGGAAGTGAAAATTTGACAATGCTGCCAACCTCAACAGTAAGACACTACTCATACTTTCATTCACTACCGTACAGTTTCTACATACATTTTGTAAGCTGTGGTTTATTCCTAGAAAATGTTTTCTTCATAAACCTTATAAGAAATAAATGTGAACTGTAGTATTGCCTATAGCTTAACTACATGACTAGAAATGTTTGATTTACTATAATTATAGGCTACTTTATTCCATTGGAACAAATTTTTCTGCGAATGAATCACGTCTAGTTACTATCACTGTCACCGGCGTCTTCATTATCAGTCTCACTAGTATGTACCTAACCGTTTCCTTATTTTTTACCAGGTGTCAACAAAACTGTTGAAGAATAGCTTCTTCACGCCTTTAATTTCCTTCTTTATTTTTCGAATTGTGGAAAAGAAACATCACAGAAGTTAGCCACTCGCTCATGGCTTTTGTTAAGAGGCAGGGAAAGGCATTTTTGTTTAGCTTGAACTTCACAGCAATGTATTACACTGGATGATAGATTTCGTTCAGCACTGTGAATAGTCTGTCCATGTTTTCAAGAAACTAACATTTCTGTTTACGGTAACAAACAGTTATATTCGTACAGTTAAGCTACAAAAGGTTCCGCGATATACTGCACATACTCTGGGTATAATATAAGTTGTTGTGTTTGCTACACTGAAATTAAAGCAGTCGTACATGCGCACTGATGTTTTTCCCCCTTTACCCCTCGTTTCAAACAAGGGCAAGCTCGTGACTCAAGTAGCTATACCTGTGTTCACTCACACGTTGTGCTCTAACACTTTCTTCACTTTATCCGAACGTGGTAGAAGGAATCAAATTAAAAACAAACATTTCTACTAGTTTTGATTTCCAAGAATTCCTATTTAAAACATTTCAATCATCACAATCCCTTATCCTTGTTCAATACACACCACCTCAATATAATACACAATTTCTTACAATAAAGTGTTTCTAGAATATCACTATTATAATGTTACATGATACATTATAAATTGAATTATACTTGTGAACAGGTTTACAATGGTGTAAATGGCAAGAAACTATAAAAAAAGGAATGAACAACCTATAAAAATCAAATGGCTATTACTACGTAATTATTCACAATTTTATAGAAAAAATATTTTGTTGACAATTCTGTACCTATTTGAAAATTTTTGCAAAATACATGAATTATTTTGGATCTGCTATTCTTAAAAGTTACAAGTACTAAACAGATAACAGATGTATCATTAGTGGACGTGAGTGTTAGAAGTTTCACATTTGTGGGCATAAAATTAGAAATTATTGATAGACTAATTCATCTTAAATTTAAGATATCTAGCATTACCTATCGTATTACTTAAATAATATAGTGAAATGACTGTTTTATTATTTTAGGTCCTCCAGATCATGAATTGACACCTGCACAAAATGTTATAGTTAAGCAGGCAATGAATAGAGTCCGTGAAACAATACAACGCTTAGCTACCGAACATAGAGATCTTCATAGTACCGTATCAAAAGTTGGAAAAGCTATAGATAGGGTAAGTATTCTTCATTTATCTGGCCTACTTAGGATTTTTTATGACTTGTAAATGAGATGTAGTCATGTACTGACTCAGGCCAACTATTCCTGAGAGAGTGTGGTTAATTGAACACCAGTCATGAAAGTACACTGGTAACCACTGTCCAGTATTCAAATCCGTTTAAAAGATTTCAACCTTTACTAGGATTTAAACCAGGAACCTTCATCTCAGAAAATCAGCTGGTTGGTTTAGTGGCAATGACATTGCCACTAAACCAACCATCCTTCACCATTTGCATTAGCAGTAATTGCAGAATAGTCGGAGGTTAAACAAAAAAAAAAAATAATCTGGTGTGAAACACTCACATAACTTTCTCTTGCCAATGCAAATAATTTAAACAATATAACCTAACATTAGAAATAAACAAAAAACTAACCTCAATAAACATAACCTAATTTTAATCATATATGAAAGACGCAAAATGAAAATCAACCTCAGTTAGGCTAAAAAATATGGAAAATCACTCTTTCACACTAAACTAGGCTCTTTAGAGAAAAATGCTTTAAATAAAAGTTGTAGATCTTTTATTTCCTATAAATTTGATTATATACACTTTTGTCATAAAATGCATACTAAGGCCGAAATCTGAAAAAAATCGATTTTTCACACGTTTTCGTGAGAAAAAAAACAGAAAATTGCTAATTACCGCTAAACGAAGCTTTATACAAAAAAATGTCTGAAATAAAAGTTGTAGGATTTTAAATTCTCTACATTTTTTATTAAAGTTTTGCGCTAAAATGCATATTAAAGCCGTAATCTTAAATATACAACGTTTTTACGTCAAAAACAGCCTCACCAAGAATTTCAGCAAACATGGCGTCTACCTATCTTGAAGAGCATAAAAAGTTAAGTAAATGAGGCGATTTTTAAAAAAAAATTGTAGGACCAGTTTTTGAGAAAATTGCAAAAAAGTGAAAAATGATACGAATAAACTACTACTTCCGGTTGACCGATTTTGATGAAAATGTTTGTGTTGGGTCCGGTAGTGATATGTAACTTAAGTTTCAAGTTCGTACGATGTTCCGTTCTTGAGATATTCTGTTCACACACACACACACACACATACCGGTTGAAAGCACCAAGTGAGGAGACCGGTAGAAATTGCCAAAACGAGGTCTACCTTAATTTATAATATTTTTTTCATTTTTTTTCTCAGTTCTCACTTGGTTAGATGTGGTACACTATTAACACACCATTTTATTAACATTTTTGTAAATTTTTTGATACACAGTGAGTGCATAAAACGAGGAGGAGGTGTGGCTAAATTTCGCGCCACGCGTGTGAAGGCAATCGGAACTGAAGAGCCAAACCGAGGAGAAATTTAAATGACAGGATAGCAGAGTAGTTATTAGTCATCTCAATGTTGCCAAACGTAATTCTTTGTTTTTTTACTGTACTCTTACTTATAACTTCCACATTATAGATCAGTTCCACACTACACGTAGAGACAAACTGCAAGCCGTAACCCGAATAATGGAATCATTTGTACTCTCCATCATCTTCGCTAACCACACGTCTTCATGTCCCCTTTAATGTCAAGATTTCGGGGTAAAGCCCCACAAACCAATTTTATAAGAAAAGAAATGTACTCATTCCTTGAGCGATGTTTAAACTAGATAATTCGTGTAGTCTTTATTATGCTTGGTTAAGATACTCTTACAAAAGCCTACAACTCGCTGAATGGTAACATCCTATTAGTGATTTCAAAGTCTGTACATCTAGATAAATAATAATATTAGTATCATTATTTTTTCTTGAAAATGAAAGGCAGATTTTCATATAGTAGACCTATAATCCTAATCGGATAGTTACGAATTTACACATATAAATGGGAATAAGTCCAGAGCGGCTAATTAACTTCTAGCTATAACCTTACAGATATTATCATGAAAATTAATGGATAACTATTTTTCAATTAAACATAAATATCTTTTAACATAAATACTCGTATCTATCCACAATATCGTATCTATAGTATCTATCTAAAATAACGGAAAGTTTTAAACGAGTAAAATGCGCTATGAAACTGACCACTCCATTTATAGATTATCTGAACTGATTTCTATATTAAGCGACTGCCGCAGAAGAGGTTACGTATATTTTTCGGCTTTGTACAGCCTTATCGGCTTAATAGATTTTAATAAATGAGTTGACATTTAATTTGTCAATATTGTGAGAATGTGTTAACTTTAAGCGCAGACACTGACTTTCACGTTTTAAGGTATTTTCGTATAGGAGAAACGAAATAAGTTTTTTTGTGCTGCAATTGGTTTTCTGGGATTATCGCCAATACAAATGGAATTTTCAAAAATTCTTTGGTAGCTGTTACTTAACTCTAAGGGAGGACATACCTATTACATTTTAAGTTACTGCGAGTTGTATGGTTTCGGAGATTTCGTGATCAGTGCGTAGGTGTTAAAAATGTAGATTAATCCACTTCTCCGATTTAATTATATTTTATTTTTAAAAACCCTTACCTACTCAAAAATATAACACCTAAGAGGCACTTACGTTCCGAATTTCGCGTACATAGGTGTTGTGGTTTGAGAGGAGTAGTTTATTTCCAAACTTTACGGAAATTTCGTTTGCGGAGTTTTCTCCGATCAACATTGAATTTTCAAAAATCTTTTCTTACTGAGGTCCTAAATCCTAAGCGGTTGCATACCTGCCAAATTTTAAGTTTGTAGGCATTCTGATTCTCGAGATTTAGTGATGAACCGTTGTTATTACATAGATTTTTCCCAGTTTGGTAGATTGATTTTAAAAACGCCACACGGCCTGCCGCTGTAGCTGAGTTGTTAGCGTCTCGGCTTTTCACCCGGCGGTCGCGGGTTCCAATCCCGTTTAGGCATGGCATCTTTTCATAAGCTAAAAAAATTCATCCATCTTATCATCTTCTGCGATTAGCCGAAAGGACACAAATATCCGAAGTAAAACTACAAAAAAACCCTACACGACACTAACACCTGCGGCCCATAGTTGCCGCATTTCGTGCAGTCCTACAAAGATGTTATTGTTTGGGAGGGATAGTTTTACAAATTTTGACGATTTTACCGGGATTTTGGCCGTTATAAAGTGAATTTTCTAAAATCTTTCGTGAGCACTCAAATTTGAATATCGCAGACCTATGAATTGTAGTTCCGGAGATTCACTGATTGGTGATGTCTTTTATACATCGAAGATTGCATTAACTTAACCTTTACATGATTACCTTGCCATGATAACCTTTAAGGTAAGCAATTTTGAAAAAAAAATCTTTCTTTACCTAACGCAGGCAAACATGAGGGCAGGGAAACATCTTTTCTGCCTTCAAAACGTCTGAAATTTCATAGCAACATCGGTAAAACTCCTACTTTTCTCATCTCACGAGCAACCTCTGTTTCCGGAACATTTTTGCATTTTTTTAGCTGTCATTTTGCGAAACTTTTGTCAATTTTCTTGTTTATAATGACCTTGAAACACAGTTTATTAAGTATGAAGAAAATCAGTGTTGTTGAGAATTATTAACAATTAAGTATTAAATAGAAATTAGAAGGAACTTTTGTATTTTTATTTTATTCCCCAGTCTTGATAGAATAAGTGCGCGTATGTTTTTCACACGAATTACCATATACTCTCTAGGTCTCTTATAAATTAATGTTGTGTACGTTTTTTTTTCTTATTTCCTGATGTATGTTTTTCTAATTTTTAACAAAAAATGTATAAACTTAAAAAGTAATCATCAGATGTATAAGGGTAATCAGAAAAAGATATTCACTTGTTAACATTTTACAAACATTTCCGGGAGAACCCCAGACCTGCCATTTCGAGTTTGGGTGGGTATGCAGGACTCCAAACTTCGGAGCCTCTCCAAAAATCAGTCCTGGATCCACCCCTGAACAAGTGTATCAGTAGTGACAAACCAAGTGCAAAAAATAAAAAAATTTATACAAATTGTGATAATTTAAAATAGTATTTATTATAGGGTTATTAATTAATTATTACTATTACGTTAATAATAAATAAATAATTTTCCGAAAAAGATTTAACCTTTAAAACACGGGATGCTGTTTCAGTGGCTTTTAACAACAGATGTGTTCAGAGAGTTTTAAAAGAGACGCTCCGTACTAATTGTCAACTTAACCACAGGAAATAGTATAGTTTTCTTGCAGGGAATTTTCTAATGTGTGTAACAGTGCAATCAGAAATAAAATATCATGAAAGGGAAATTTTTTATTTCAGTTTAAAATGTTGGTAGCACGTAAGAAAATCCAGTTTTTTGTCGTAGAAGAGATGAATGGTTGTAACACCCACACAAATTAAAATACACGTGTTTCTTGTGTGTGTGTGTGAAGTATGAATGTTTATACGTTGGTAGTTTGCCCTTGAAAAGGCAGAAGGTCTCATTTAACAGGTTTACGAACGAATTTATACAAAAATGAATGATTTTTGTTAGTATTGCATTGGCTTAGTAAAAGCTCTGCCATTTGCGTTCCAGACCTCTTACAATGTTTATCAAAACATGTATTTATACAGTAAGCAATGTGCTATTCAGCTTTGCCCATAAGAACAGCCCTAAGTAAATAAGATAAAAGAGTTTATTCGCAAGATCGTTATGATAAATTTGAAGGACATTTTTGTAAAAACATGTACTATTTAAAAAATTTGTAACTCTTTACAAATTTTTCGGAAAATGAATTGAAAATTACCCATTTTTAAAGAAAATTCTTCTTTACAAAATATATTCTATAAAATATTTTGATAAACTGAATTTTAAGCCCTTCAGAGTAAAAAATGTACACCAAGTACTTTATATTACCGTGCGAAATTTTTCGCTAGCCACAGCGAAGACAATAGTAAAGTTATTTTCAAAATGTTATATTCAAAAAATTGGTACGCATTTCATAAATTAACTGTATTTTTTTCAGAATTTTATATCTATTAGTAAATAAGATAAAAGAATTTATTTGCAAGACTCTTATGATTAGTTTGATGTTTTGCAAAATTACTAAAACAGTCCGTACGTTAAAGGTTAAGATTTGTTTTTTTAACAAAAGATTGATTTAAGTGCTAAATTTTCCGATAATACAAAATAAATAAAAGAAACCATTTTAATGAAAATTCAGAAATATGAATGGTACAAAAACTCGGCACTCAACTATATTTTTCTTTTTACGTTGTCGTATTTTCATTTTCCTTTGCCACTGGCATAATATCGAGAGTAAATCACCAACAGTGTGCTACTGCGCTTTCATATATGGATAGTTTAGATTATCTGAATCCAAGGAACAATTTGTGAGTACATGAGAAGGAAAATAAAACGGTTAAAATGCCCTATGAAATGTAGTTTTTGTGGACAGAAAGTAATTTTTTAAATGTTTTATAACCAGACCACCTTGATACTAAATAGAGACAGGGGTACGAAAAAATTAACAAGTTGCGAATTATGATACGGACCCTGATTTTTTTTAGTTTTTTCATTTTTTTCTTTTACTGCGACGGAAATAAAGTGTGAGGAACTCACACATTTTTCTTATTTTTAAGTTAAATTGTCATGTGAAAGGAAGATGCGACGAACAGAAAAACAACTTCTATCTCAGGTAAGTTTTCATGATATTTTTCAAATAATATATTTTAATATGATAAATTTAATTATTTAAATCAGTAAACTGAACTATTCATTTGGATCAAATTTCATCGTAGAAACTGGCAAAGTAAGTTAATTCAGGGATATAATCTTTTTTAGTGGATAGTAAGCCAAAGTTTGTGTAAGGGTAATTATTATAAATAATTATAGCGAAGAAAATACGCCGCTTTTAGTCCGGAATCGAACTCAGGGCCGCTTGGTTTATAATTCATTATAATCTTTAATGTTTAACAGAAAATACCCGAAATAATTTAGAGCTAATTTATTTACACTGATATATTTACAAGCTTATCGGCAAAAAAAGAATTTTATGATTCGGTGTATTACAACGGAAGATAATGTAGTAGCTATTATTGTTCAAATATACTTTATTAAATACTCAATGAACGTTTTGAGATTGTTCTAGTCTTTTATTACCAGTTTCATTATTTTTGATTGATTGTTACTAGAATAACCGAGAACTCGCCGGAATAAACTATTATGTTCTTGAATATAATTGACTTTTCTCGAAAACAAAAAACATACAATAAAAAGACCCGGTGAACTGTAGCAGCTATCAGTTGCTCTATGACAGCATCACTTGTTATGACTGTTCCAAAATTTATTGCCTGTTTCGGATAGCCGTTCTACTTACGCTGTTGATATAAACAAACTTTTATCGCATTATTACTGGAGAACAAAGGTAGGCCACTTATTATTTAATAAATAGTACAACTATTATTATCGTTTTGTTACTACTATGTTTTTATTTTAATCGCGGTGAATATTTTAATTTTATTGGATTAATTTTATTTAATTAATTTCATTATTGGATTAATTTTACTTAATTTTATTTCCATTAAATTAATACGTTCTTTTGGCCGAAAATAATTGCGTTGAACAAAAATAAGATTTCTCACATACATTATCTAAATTTGGCCCGTCGGTTTGGTGTAATGGTTATCGTGCTGGCTTCTGGACGAAGCGATCACTGATGAGATTCCCACTGGGGGTGGCACAACTATAAAGAAACTTACAAGTTATTGCTGAGGCTAAAATCTTGACAAGTTTGTTACAGCATTATTGCGGTCTAGGTCTGCTTCCTGTTTAGGAATTGGTAAAAATTTGCAATAAAAACTCAAAGTTTCCCACAACAATCATATTGCAGTTGCCAATAACAACAAAAAACCTGAATTTAAAATAATATTACGAAATAAATAAAATTCCAATATTGATACGTAACACTATGTTTAGTTAAACTTATGGAAATTTATAAAGTGCATTATTATTTGTTCTTTCAAGATTTGAGCATTGTTTTGGCATATTTTATGTAGTATAAATTGACACATCTAATTTTCATTTAAGGATCTTAACTACTTCCATCATAATAAATTGCAAGAAATTTTTGTCATTTCTGGTTCACTACATAGCCTTACCGAGGTGATCCTACGTTCCAGGCAAAACTTCCTGGTGGCAACCCACTTTTTGTGTGTTAAATTTTTACTCTCTCTATAATCTCTCCCTGAAAACTGTCTTTCCGTAACTTTTTTCACCTCTGATTTAACTGACTTTATAATTTTTTAAAATTAAATGCTAATTTTTGAAGTTACGTTTTTAAACTAAAAATGATTGAACATAAAATGATTTACTCTTGAAAAACCATAACTAATTTTTCATTAAAAGTAAAAATTAAATAAGTAAAATAGGAATACAATTTTAAAACGCTATATTTATTTTATAAGAACGATTAACGATACTCAAATACTTATAGATGAAATAAGTCTATGTTAGAGGATTAATCGGTTTTTTGTATCTGAAGAAGCTAGTAATGGTTGAATGAATATAGAATGACGGTTTTATAGTAAACCGTAATTTTAATTAGAGTAAATATTGTATTTAAAAACATCCATAATCTTAGGTACGTGACGATGTGCTGTTGTCATTCTAGATGGAGTCATCGAGGTCTGCTAAAATTATGGCAATGATTTCGAAGGCGTCAAATCACAATCAGAAGAAATGTAATCCGAGGGAACCAAAATGTAGGTCGAGTGAAGGGTTAATTGTTTCACCGATCTGCAATTTCGAAAATACAGAACAACTTGACGTTCTAAATTTACCAAAATATGAATCGACTAAGGGGTTAACTGAAAAAGAAAAGGAAGCTGCAATTCGGGGTAAGGATATTTTCATTTTTTCTGTTATCCTTTCATCTTAATTTGGCTAGTGAATTATAATCATGTAAACGTAAAAAAATACGTGTTTATGTGTGGCGACAAATTTCAACGATTTCAATCCAAGTGCCTAAGGACGATAGCTTGGTTCGTTTCAAATCATGCTCTTCAAAATGACTTAACAATGCACTAAGTGAACGACACCTTCTGGCGACTGTACAGCGCTTCAAAAAAAAAACTGTAAATGATGACTGTACTCGTCATTAACCGAAGTAGTTTGTGCGACTTAAAATAAATTTAAGCCCTACATTGTTCTTATTAGTGTTCATAATTTTACGACATGAATCAGTTATTTCATTAAATTATGTAAAATTTGCCTTTTGGAAGTTATAAAATTTTACAAAATTCATCTAAAGTTTCACTTAAAATTTATTTAATTTTATCTTTCTGTGAAAAACCTTCACGAGTACATATCTTTGCTAAAAAGAAATATAGATTACAGAGCAGCGAATAGCGCATTATCTCCTAAATTGAAGGGTGCATGATCTCTGTTGTTAGCGAATACCATCTGATGGTATTCTGGCGAGATATTTTTTTGGTTAATTTTTTTTCTGTGTTTTGTGATTATCTATTTTCGTTTATTATTTTATCTATTTTCTCTATTAATAATATCTACTTTCAAATGGTATGTAATAATTATTTACAGAATTCCAAGAAAGAGAGGGAAAATTGTAAAGATTTTCATTTTTTTTTAGATCATTGATTGGTTTTTTTTATTGTATTTTATTGACCCCCAAACATGACCGTAACTTACTTATTTTTAACACAGTTATTTTCTCTTTTATAACTTTGTATTCATTGTAGTTAATATTTAACGATTTATTTTGCCAAAATTACTGTAGGCATACACGAATAAAAAATTATACTTACCTGATTATCGTGTTGGCCTACACGGTTATTGAGATATTAATTTTTAATTAATTGTTTATATTTTAAAAACGTGTATTTTTTACTAAAACATCACATTTGAAGAATGTATCCCGTTTTGTATTATAGCCCTAAAAGTAATTATTCCACACTCGCGAGGAATATTTAGGATGTAAAAAATCGTGAATGTCGGTGGAAGAAGTAGAAGACATATACAACGATAGAAATGACCTTTTTTCGATGTTACGTCAAACTGTATTACTAAAAATATTATTGGTCTATACAAGAGAGGTTTAAAATTTTCTCTGTTAAAAATAATAATTACTGTATCTCTCAGTAAATCATAATCTGTGGCGAAGACGTGTTACATATCATTGCCAATAAACTTCATTGTTAGCTTGCTTTCGGTGTTAATATATAATGAATTTAAAAAATATTTCACTCAATACAAGGACGGGGGATGCTACGGCCTAATACATTCCACGTTGCGAGACTTTGTGTTTTGCTATCACATCATTATTTTTTTTTCATTTATACACGAATTCTTTTATCAAGTCTTTCTATTAATTTTTTACAGGTTCCACAGATATTTATGGGAAAATTAATTCTCTTGGTACATCTCAAGGAACTTTACAAAGTAAGAAATCAACATCAAATCAAACTGAAATTGACTTAGACAAAAAGGAAAAAAGAACCCCAGTAAATTTTCCAAAGTTCAATGTTTCGTCAACGAGTTTGGTGCCTTATAGTAGCAGTGACGATTCATCAGATGGTCGCAAAATAAAGGAAGCGTTTCCTACAGATGTAAGAAAGAATAGTAATAATGAAACAGTTATAGTAAATGAGAAAATCCCATCTATAAGGAATGAGAAGGAAAATAAGGAGTCATTTTCACCAATTCTAGATACGGCATCGTCTTCGTCTCAAAACTACGACTCAGATGAAATCAATGAACAAATCCAATCAAATACAAATAAAAAAAATTCTCCTAGAAAAGTAGTTGTTTCACAAACAAACAATTCTAAATTTTGTAGAGTTTGGGATAAGAAAGACGCTTGTTTGTACTGTGGAAAACTTGTATCAAAATTACCCGAACATTTCCAGAGTGTACACTCGGAGGAAAAAGAAGTCAACGAATTTCTTGGGAAAAAGAAAGGTTCGTCAGACAGGCGATTATTAATTTCAGTTCTCCGTAGAAAAGGAAATTTCATTCATAATAAAGACGCTCTCTTAAAACGGAAAGGAACGCTTTTAACTTGTCGCAGGCCTGACTCTTCATGCAGTCCCGAAAAATTTTTACCTTGCGAATTTTGCCTTGGTTTTTATAAAAGAAGCAAAATATCAGTTCATGTCCAGAAGTGTAAATTAAATCCAAAAATAAACGAGAAACGCAACAATGCCGTAACTGTGGGTGAAATACTTCTCAGTAATCCAGATGTAGTTACTGAAAAACTGAAAACAATTTTTAAAAACATGAAAAATGATCACATTTCTTTAGTAGCAAGAAATGATGAACTAATAATGAAATACGGTGCTATGTTGTGCGAAAAATTTGAAGGACAGGATCATCTTTCATCGTACATTTCTCAGAAACTTCGTGAGGTAGCACGATTGGTAATAGTAGCACGGAAATTCGAGGATGATATTACAGGGGGATTTTAAGGAGATGCTTATTCTTACTCTCGCTCATGTTGTGACATTTAACAGAAAACGAGTTGGTGATGTGGAAAAGATCAAATTAAATACTTATTTAGAAAGACCTCATCATCAGCAACAAGGTGAAATTGAAGCATCGTTGTCAAAATGTGAAAAATTACTCACCAAAAGAATGACGCTACTGACAATAAGAGGGAAACATGATAGAGGAGTACCTTTGTTGTTGACCCCTACCATGGTTAGGAACATTGATTGCTTAATCATTAACAGAAAAAAATTCTGCGTTCCTGGCACTAATAAATACTTGTTTCCTAAACAGAACGGAGACTCGCATATTCGTGGTTGTGACGCATTAAGAGAAGCGGCACAAAAATGTGGCGCTACAAATTCTAATTATTTAATTTCTACCAATTTAAGAAAACACATTGCCACAGTATCACAGATTTTAAATTTAACAAATAATGAGCTTGAACACTTGGCAAACCATCTCGGTCACAGTATTAACGTTCATCGCGACTATTATCGTTTACCGGATACAACAATTCAACTGGCTAAAGTCAGCAAATTATTAATTCAGTTTGAAAGAGGCGAACTTGAACATGGAAAGTCACTTGATGAAGTCAATCTAGACATAGACGATATTGTACCGCAGCTGGAAGATCACAGTGATGATGAAGAAAAGGACACTGCTGAAGAAGAAAATGGTGGTGATAAAGATGACTTACAGGTTAAAATAACTTCGACAAAAAGAAAAACAAGAAGTAAAATTAGGAGAAATGTTACACGTAATACTCGTATGCAAGATACCACTGATTCAGATGAGGCCGAAGTAGAAAACAAACGGGACCAATGGAAAAAGAAAACTAAATGCAAAAAGCTAAGAAACCAGTGGAAAGAGAAATCTGGGATGAAAACCAAACTAAAGCTGTTGAAAACTTTTTCAAAAAAGAAATAGTGCGAAATATTGTTCCTTCAAAAGATAAATGCATTCGGTGCCTGGAAAACAGTGAATGCCTCTCATCTAAATCATGGAAGTTAATTAAGTGGAAAGTATATAACAAAATACAAAAAAATAAAAGAACAGGCCAGGTTAATATTTAAGTTTTTTTTTTATTTCGATTAATTAAACAAAACAGCTAAGTGTACTGACAGAATTACGATTATCAATTTTTTATATGTAGGTAAAAAGAACATTATGTAAATTGAAAAATTATTATTTCTTGCGTACTGTTTGAGTTTTGAGTTTTGGAGTTTTACCAATAATTTTTTTCTGAAATTTTATATTCAAAACTATCTTTGTGAATTTGTAAATTTTAATTCTTAAAGACCTTTCATTTTGCTCCTAATATTTTAATATTGTACTTTTGTCACGTGTTAAGCAATATTTCGTCAAGGTAAATTCTTATTTTTATAAGTTAAAATATGCAATCAATTAAATTAATTTTACTTGTATTATTTTTAAGTAATAAAATAAACTGTTGTTAAGACGTTACATTAATTTTATTTTTAAATGTTGCATTCCACTTATTCCTTCATTGATATTCTATTATTATTATTATTATTATCTGCCCATAACAGACAGGTAGAGTGTTAAATTATTTACACTCAATCTGTTCGTTGCAGGGCTAAAATAAATAGTTCTGTTTCTTATCACATGGTCAGCCAATTAAATGACTTATCAAAATTATGATTAATTAATGATTATGAAAATTAATGATTATCAAAATGAACCAATTAAAGACGTGGTAGATATCTTCAAAGTAAAATGTTAGCTACAAGGCCATACCGTGATGTTTATAGGAGAGGAGCAAGTGGGCATTTAAGAACAGAAGAGGTAGAGGTGCAAAAGACACTAATCAGAGTTATCTCCTCTGAAAGTAATGAATTTCATTATACAGCCAGACCCTGTGGTGAATGAAGTGAAGGTGTCATTTGCGGAGTGGAGAGTATGTGCTTTTCAGAGGGCCCGGCATGCTGATAAGTGTACTTTTCCACTCAGTGAGGAAGGCAATGGTAAACCACCTCACTCCTCGATTTACTTAGTAAAACCTCTACAGGTTCAAACCAGCCTTTTGGCTGATGACCTAAACAACATTATTATTATTATTATTATATTGTCAATAAATTTACAAATGTAATTCTCTGTAAAACTTTCATTATTTTGATAACATTTTTTAGGTACTTAATTTTTATCACTGTTACGGGGTTAATTTTTGTAAGCCCTAATTTTTCTATTTGCTTAGATGTATTAATTTTTAGGATTACTATAATTTTCTTTCGTGAAGAATTTAGTTTCAATTTTTACCATAATTATCATGCAATTTAAAAAAACACCGTATGCCTCTACTTCTTTTATAATTTCACTTTCATTTAATAAATAAATTCTGTATTACTTAAGAGATCGTATAAATGATCAAGTCAGAATAATGGAATTTAACATATTATAAGATCTAAAGGGGTTTCTGATAGTATGCGCAGGGGGAAAATAGACAAGTTTGGTTCCGAATACGAAGATTCATTGCCCCGAGTTGATGATTACAGTACACTTTAAACTAAGAAAAAAATGACTGGAAGCGAAGTTACGATTAAAATGTAAGGTGACCTTCATAACGTATAGACTACATTGGCAACAATGTAACAAAGGAGAGGGAGTCAAACGTAAACATTTTTAAGTGGTAGTCGTCGAGAGAAGCTAAACCGAGGAGATATTTAAAGGGACCTCACTTTGGGTTGTTTTTACGCGTGTGTAAAATAAGTGTGTTCAAATGAAATTCAGCGCAGCCCTGGTGGATTTTACTGTGAACCAAAAAAAAGTAGAAAAATACAAAATGAGGAGAATTAAAAAAAATGCAAAATCTTTACGAATCATGACGACTTACGTCTAACTAACATAAAAAAACAGGGTGTACAAAACGAGGTCTCCTCGTTTTGTTTTGCCTCCTCGTATGGTACTGTGTTAACTCGTAAATCTCCTCGTTTGGGTGCTCCCACAAACACACACACACTCACGCACACACACACACACACATACCGGTTGAAAGCACCAAGTGAGGAGACCGGTAGAAATTGCCTAAACGAGGTCTACCTTAATTTATAATATTTTTTTCATTTTTTTGCTCAGTTCTCACTTGGTTAGATGTGGTGCACTATTAACACACCATTTTATTAACATTTTTGTAAATTTTTTGACACACAGTGAGTGCATAAAACGAGGAGGAGGCGTGGCTAAATTTCGCGCCACGCGTGTGAAGGCAATCTGAACTGAAAAGCCAAACCGAGGAGAAATTTAAATGACAGGGTAGCAGAGTTGTTATTAGTCATCTCAATGTTGCCAAACGTAATTCTTTGTTTTTTTACTGTACTCTTACTTATAATTTCTACATTATAGATCAGTTCCACACTACACGTAGAGACAAACTGCAAGCCGTAACCCGAATAATGGAATCATTTTTACTCTCCATCATCTTCACTAACCACACGTCTTCTAGTCCCCTTTAATGTCAAGATTTTGGGATAAAGCCCCACAAACCAATTTTAGAAGAAAAGAAATGTACACATTCCTTGAGCGATGTTTAAACTAGATAATTCGTGTAGTCTTTATTATACTCGTTTAAGATACTCTTACAAAAGCCTACTACTCGCTGAATGGTAACATCCTATTAGTGATTTCAAAGTCTGTACATCTAGATAAATAATAATATTAGTATCATAATTTTTTTTTGAAAATGAAAGGCAGATTTTCATATAGTAGACCTATAATCCTAATCGGATAGTTACGAATTTACACATATAAATGGGAATAAGTCCAGAGTGGCTAATTAACTTCTAGCTATAACCTTACAGATATTATAATGAAAATTAATGGATAACTATTTTTCAATTAAATATAAATATCTTTTAACATAAATACTCGTATCTATCCACAATATCGTATCTATAGTATCTATCTAAAATAACGGAAAGTTTTAAACGAGTAAAATGCGCTATGAAACTGACCACTCCATTTATAGATTATCTGAACTGATTTCTATATTAAGCGACTGCCGCAGAAGAGGTTACGTATATTTTTCGGCTTCGTACAGGCTTATCGGCTTAATAGATTTTAATAAATGAGTTGACATTTACCTAATTTGTCAATATTGTGAGAATGTGTTAACTTACAGCGCAGACACTGACTTTCACGTTTTAAGGTATTTTCGTATAGGAGAAACGAAATAATTTTTTTTGTGCTGCAATTGGTTTTCTGGGATTATCGCCAATACAAATGGAATTTTAAAAATTTTTTTGGTAGCTGTTACTTAACTCTAAGGGAGGACATACCTATTACATTTTAAGTTACTGCGAGTTGTATGGTTTCGGAGATTTCGTGATCAGTGCGTAGGTGTTAAAAATGTAGATTAATCCACTTCTCCGATTTAATTATATTTTATTTTTAAAAACCCTTACCTACTCAAAAATATAACACCTAAGAGGCACTTAACGTTCCGAATTTCGCGTACATAGGTGTTGTGGTTTGAGAGGAGTAGTTTATTTTCAAACTTTACGGAAATTTCGTTTGCGGAGTTTTCTCCGATCAACATTGAATTTTCAAAAATCCTTTCTTACTGAGGTCCTAAATCCTAAGCGGTTGCATACCTGCCAAATTTTAAGTTTGTAGGCATTGTGATTCTCGAAATTTAGTGATGAACCGTTGTTATTACATAGATTTTTCCCAGTTTGGTAGATTGATTTTAAAAACGCTACTCGGCCTGCCGCTGTAGCTGAGTTGTTGGCGTCTCGGCTTTTCACCCGGCGGTCGCGGGTTCCAATCCCGCTTAGGCATGGCATCTTTTCATAAGCTAAAAAAATTCATCCATCTTATCATCTTGTGCGATTAGCCGAAAGGACACAAAAATCCGAAGTAAAACTACAAAAAAACCCTACACGACACTAACACCTGCGGCCCATAGTTGCCGCATTTCGTGCAGTCCTACGAAGATGTTATTGTTTGGGAGGGATAGTTTTACAAATTTTGACGATTTTACCGGGATTTTGGCCGTTATAAAGTGAATTTTCTAAAATCCTTCGTGAGCACTCAAATTTGAATATCGTAGACCTATGAATTGTAGTTCCGGAGATTCACTGATTGGTGATGTCTTTTTACATCGAAGATTGCAGTAACTTAACCTTTACATGATTACCTCGCCATGATAACCTTTAAGGTAAGCAATTTTGAAAAAGAAAATCTTTCTTTACCTAACGCAGGTAAACATGAGGGCAAGGTAACATCTTTTCTGCCTTTAAAACGTCTGAAATTTCACAGCAACATCGGTAATACTCCTACTTTTCTCATCTCACGAGCAACCTCTGTTTCCGGAACATTTTTGCATTTTTTTAGCTGTCATTTTACGAAACTTTTTTCAATTTTCTTGTTTATAATGACCTTGAAACACAGTATATTAAGTATGAAGAAAATCAATGTTGTTGAGAATTATTAACAATTAAGTATTAAATAGAAATTAGAAGGAACTTTTGTATTTTTATTTTATTCCCCAGTCTTGATACAATAATGTGCGCGTATGTTTTTCACACGAATTATCATATACTCTAGGTCTCTTATAAATTAATGTTGTGTACGTTTTTTTTCTTATTTCCTGATGTATGTTTTTCTAATTTTTAACAAAAAATTTATAAACTTAAAAAGTAATCATCAGATGTATAAGGGTAATCAGAAAAAGATATTTACTTGTTAACATTTTACAAACATTTCCGGGAGAACCCCAGACCTACCATTTCGAGTTTGGGTGGGTATGCAGGACTTCAAACTTCGGAGCCTCTCCAAAAATCAGTCCTGGATCCACCCCTGAACAAGTGTATCAGTAGTGACAAACCAAGTGCAAAAAATAAAAAAATTTATACAAATTGTGATAATTTAAAATAGTATTTATTATAGGGTTATTAATTAATTATTACTATTACGTTAATAATAAATAAATAATCTTCCGAAAAAGATTTAAGTTTTTTTTTTAACAAAAGATTGATTTAAGTGCTAAATTTTCCGATAATACAAAATAAATAAAAGAAACCATTTTAATGAAAATTCAGAAATATGAATGGTACAAAAACTCGGCACTAAACTATATTTTTCTTTTTACGTTAAGTCGTATTTTCATTTTCCTTTGCCACTGGCATAATATCGAGAGTAAATCACCAACAGTGTGCTACTGCGCTTTCATATATGGTTAGTTTAGATTATCTGAATCCAAGGAACAATTTATGAGTACATGAGAAGGAAAACACAACGGTTAAAATGCCCTATGAATGTAGTTTTTGTGGAACTTTTGTGGACAGAAAGTAATTTTTAAAATGTTTTATAACCAGACCACTTTGATACTCAATAGAGACAGGAGTATGAAAAAAATTAACAAGTTGCGAATTATGATACGGACCCTGATTTTTTTTTAGTTTTTTCATTTTTTTCTTTTACTGCGACGGAAATAAATTGTGAGGAACTCACACATTTTTCATATTTTTAAGTTAAATTGTCATGTGAAAGGAAGATGCGACGAACAGAAAAACAACTTCTATCTCAGGTAAGTCTTCATGATATTTTTCAAATAATTTATTTTAAGTTGATAAATTTAATTATTTAAATCAGTAAACTGAACTACATCTTTGAAATGATATGTCGTAGGTAGTTATTATCAACCCTAGACCAGAAATGATCAATTACGGTAAATTACAAGAATGTAGCTGACATGATCACACTTCAGCCACAATTAAGAAACTAATTAATATGATTTACTAAGTCAAAGAGAAGGTGTAGCTTTCAATTTCATAGTCTAGCTCATGCTAGTTTTTCAAGTTACGCTTTTAAACTAAAAATGATTGAACATAAAATGATTTACTCTTGAAAAACCATAACTAATTTTTCATTAAAAGTAAAAATTAAATGAGTAAAATAGAAATATAATTTTAAAACGCTATATTTATTTTATAAGAACGATTAACGATACTTAAATACTTATAGATGAAATAAGTCTATGTTAGAGGAATAATCGGTTTTTTGTATCTGAAGACGCTAGTAATGGTTGAATGAATATAAAATGACGGTTTTATAGTAAACCGTAATTTTAATTATAAAGTAAATATTGTATTTAAAAACATCCACAATCTTAGGTACTTGACGATGTGCTGTTGTCATTCTAGATGGAGTCATCGAGGTCTGCTAAAATTATGGCAATGATTTCGAAGCGTCAAATCACAATCAGAAGAAAT
Organism: Catonia carolina; assembly: GCA_035578175.1. Classification (NCBI taxonomy): domain Eukaryota; kingdom Metazoa; phylum Arthropoda; class Insecta; order Hemiptera; family Achilidae; genus Catonia; species Catonia carolina. The sequence continues at coordinate 60,278,842 of JAQMRL010000003.1, read as the reverse complement.
GTAATCCGAGGGAACCAAAATGTAGGTCGAGTGAAGGGTTAATTGTTTCACCGATCTGCAATTTCGAAAATACAGAACAACTTGACGTTCTAAATCTACCAAAATATGAATCGACTAAGGGGTTGACTGAAAAAGAAAAGGAAGCTGCAATTCGGGGTAAGGATATTTTCACTTTTTCTGTTATCCTTTCATCTTAATTTGGCTAGTGCATTATAATCATGTTAAACGTAAAAAATACGTGTTTATGTGTGGGGACAAATTTCAACGATTTCAATCCAAGTGCCTAAGGACGATAGCTTGGTTCGTTTCAAATCATGCTCTTCAAAATGACTTAACAATGCCCTGAGTGAACGACACCTTCTGGCGACTGTACAGCGCTTCAAAAAAAACTGTAAATGATGACTGTACTCGTCATTAACCGAAGTAGTTTGTGCGACTTAAAATAAATTTAAGCCCTACATTGTTCTTATTAGTGTTCATAATTTTGCGACATGAATCAGTGTTATTTCATTAAATTATGTAAAATTTGTCTTTTGAAAAAGTTATAAAATTTTACAAAATTCATCTAAAAATTTCACTTAAAATTTATTTAATTTTATCTTTCTGTGAAAAACCTTCACGAGTACATATCTTTGCTAAAAAGAAATGTAGATTACAGAGCAGCGAAAAGCGCATTATCTCCTAAAATGAAGGGTGCATGATCTCTGTTGTTAGCGAATACCATCTGATGGTATTCTGGCGAGACATTTTTTTGGTTAATTTGTTTTCTGTGTTTTGTGATTATCTATTTTCTATTATTATTTTATCTATTTTCTCTTTATTATTAGTATTAGTATTATCTACTTTCAAATGGTATGTAATAATTATTTACAGAATTCCAAGAAAGAGAGGGAAAATTGTAAAGATTTTCATTTTTTTTTAGATCATTGATTGGTTTTTTTTATTGTATTTTATTGACCCCAAACATTACCGTAACTTACTTATTTTTAACACGGTTATTTTCGCTTTTATAACTTTGTATTCTTTGTAGTTATTATTTAACGATTTATTTTGCCAAAATTACTGTAGGCATACACGAATAAAAAATTATACTTACCCGATTATCGTGTTGGCGTACACGGTTATTGAGATATTAATTTTTAATTAATTTTTTTTATTTTAAAAACGTGTATTTTTTTCTAAAACATCACATTTGAGGAATCCCGTTTTGTATTATAGCCCTAAAAGTAATTATTCCACACTTGCGAGGAATATTTAGGATGTAAAAAATCGTGAATGTCGGTGGAAGAAGAAGAAGACATATACAACGATAGAAATGACAACGAATGATGAATACGTTAAACTGTATTACTAAAAATATTATTGGTCTATACAAGAGAGGTTTAAAATTTTCTCTGTTAAAAATAATACTATATCTCTCAGTAAATCATAATCTGTGGCGAAGACGTGTTACATATCATTGCCAATAAACTTCATTGTTAGCTTGCTTTCGGTGTTAACATATAATGAATTAAAAAAATATTTCACTCAATACAAGGACGGGGGATGCTATGGCCTAATACATTCCACGTTGCGAGACTTTGTGTTTTGCTATCACATCGTTATTTTTTTTTCATTTATACACGAATTCTTTTATCAAGTCTTTCAATTAATTTTTTACAGGTTCCACGGATATTTATGTGAAAATTAATTCTCTTGGTACATCTCAAGGAACTTTACAAAGTAAGAAATCAACATCAAATCAAACTGAAATTAACTTAGACAAAAAGGAATAAAGAACCCCAGTAAATTTTCCAAAGTTCAATGTTTCGTCAACGAGTTTGGTGCCTTATAGTAGCAGTGACGATTTATCAGATGGTCGCAAAATAAAGGAAGCGTTTCCTACAGATGTAAGAAAGAATAGTAATAATGAAACAGTTATAGTAAATGAGAAAATCCCATCTATAAGGAATGAGAAGGCAAATAAGGAGTCATTTTCACCAATTCTAGATACGGCATCGTCTTCGTCTCAGAACTACGACTCAGATGAAATCAATGAACAAGTCCAATCAAATACAAATAAAAAAAATTCTCCTAGAAAAATAGTTGTTTCACAAACAAACAATTCTAAATTTTGTAGAGTTTGAGATAAGAAAGACGCTTGTTTGTACTGTGAAAAACTTATATCAAAATTACCCGAACATTTCCAGAGTGTACACTCGGAGGAAAAAGAAGTCAACGAATTTCTTGGGAAAAAGAAAGGTTCGTCAGACAGGCGATTATTAATTTCAGTTCTCCGTAGAAAAGGAAATTTCATTCATAATAAAGACGCTCTCTTAAAACGGAAAGGAACGCTTTCAACTTGTCGCAGGCCTGACTCTTCATGCAGTCCCGAAAAATTTTTACCTTGCGAATTTTGCCTTGGTTTTTATAAAAGAAGCAAAATATCAGTTCATGTCCGGAAGTGTAAATTAAATCCAAAAATAAACGAGAAACGCAACAATGCCGTAACTGTGGGTGAAATACTTCTCAGTAATCCAGATGTAGTTACTGAAAAACTGAAAACAATTTTAAAAAACATGAAAAATGACCACATTTCTTTAGTAGCAAGAAATTATGAAGTAATAATGAAACACGGTGCTATGTTGTGCAAAAAATTTGAAGGACAGGATCATCTTTCATCGTACATTTCTCAGAAACTTCGTGAGGTAGCACGATTGGTAATAGTAGCACGGAAATTCGAGGATGATATTACACTTCGAAAATTAATTGATCCATCCAAATTTGAGTTACTAATTCAGTGTGCTAGAGATATTGGAGGGTTAAATAATTTGGGAGAGGAAAATTCAAGACCTTCTTTAGCATTAAAGATTGGTTACACTTTAAAAAAGTGTTGCCGGATAGTAAAGTGTGAAGCATTTATGGAAGGTGATGAAACAAAAAGAAAAATGGTAGATGATTTAATGGTACTTTATGATTTGGAGTGGTCACATCGAATATTAAAACGCGCTAAAAAAATGCTGGATAAAAGTCGATGGAATAAACCATCACTGCTACCAGTTGCTGAAGACATAAAGAAATTTAATTTTTATATAAACGAAAGACAGGAAGAACTGTACAAGTTGTTAAGTAATTCAAAAGGAAACGCAGGGAATTTTAAGGAGATGCTTATTCTTACTCTCGCTCATGTTGTGACATTTAACAGAAAACGAGTTGGTGATGTGGAAAAGATCAAATTAAATACTTATTTAGAAAGACCTCATCATCAGCAACAAGGTGAAATTGAAGCATCGTTGTCAAAATGTGAAAAATTACTCACCAAAAAAATGACGCTACTGACAATAAGAGGGAAACATGATAGAGGAGTACCTTTGTTGTTGACCCCTACCATGGTTAGGAACATTGATTGCTTAATCATTAACAGAAAAAATTTCTGCGTTCCTGGCACTAATAAATACTTGTTTCCTAAACAGAACGGAGACTCGCATATTCGTGGTTGTGACGCATTAAGAGAAGCGGCACAAAAATGTGGCGCTACAAATTCTAATTATTTAACTTCTACCAATTTAAGAAAACACATTGCCACAGTATTACAGATTTTAAATTTAACAAATAATGAGCTTGAACACTTGGCAAACCATCTCGGTCACAGTATTAACGTTCATCGCGACTATTATCGTTTACCGGATACAACAATTCAACTGGCTAAAGTCAGCAAATTATTAATTCAGTTTGAAAGAGGCGAACTTGAACATGGAAAGTCACTTGATGAAGTCAATTTAGACATAGACGATATTGTACCGCAGCTGGAAGATCACAGTGATGATGAAGAAAAGGACACTGCTGAAGAAGAAAATGGTGGTGATAAAGATGACTTACAGGTTAAAATAACTTCGACAAAAAGAAAAACAAGAAGTAAAATTAGGAGAAATGTTACACGTAATACTCGTATGCAAGATACCACTGATTCAGACGAGGCCGAAGTAGAAAACAAACGGGACCAATGGAAAAAGAAAACTAAATGCAAAAAAGCTAAGAAACCAGTGGAAAGAGAAATCTGGGATGAAAACCAAACTAAAGCTGTTGAAAACTTTTTCAAAAAAGAAATAGTGCGAAATATTGTTCCTTCAAAAGATAAATGCATTCAGTGCCTGGAAAACAGTGAATGCCTCTCATCTAAATCATGGAAATTAATTAAGTGGAAAGTATATAACAAAATACAAAAAAATAAAACAACAGGCCAGGTTAATATTTAAGTTTTTTCTTATTTCGATTAATTAAACAAAACAGCTAAGTGTACTGACAGAATTACGATTATCAATTTTTTATGTAGGTAAAAAGAACATTATGTAATTGAAAAATTATTATTTCTTGCGTACTGTATGAGTTTTGAGTTTTTGAGTTTTACCAATAATTTTTTTCTGAAATTTTATATTCAAAACTATCTTTGTGAATTTGTAAATTTTAATTCTTAAAGACCTTTCATTTTGCTCCTAATATTTTAATATTGTACTTTTGTCACGTGTTAAGCAATATTTCGTGAAGGTAAATTCTTATTTTTATAAGTTAAAATATGCAATCAATTAAATTAATTTTAATTGTATTATTTTTAAGTAATAAAATAAACTGTTGTTAAGACGTTACATTATTTTATTTTTAAATGTTGCATTCCACTTATTCCTTCATTGATATTCTATTATTATTATTATTATTATTATTATTATTACAATATTGTCAATAAATTTACAAATGTAATTCTCTGTAAAACTTTCATTATTTTGATAACATTTTTTAGGTACTTAATTTTTATCACTGTTACGGGGTTAATTTTTGTAAGCCCTAATTTTTCTATTTGTTTAGATGTATTAATTTTTAGGATTACTATAATTTTCTTTCGTGAAGAATTTAGTTTCAATTTTTACCATAATTATCATGCAATTTAAAAAAACACCGTATGCCTCTACTTCTTTTATAATTTCACTTTCATTTAATTAATAAATTCTGTATTACTTAAGAGATCGTATAAACGGTCAAGTCAGAATAACGGAATTTAACATATTATAAGATCTAAAGGGGTTTCTGATAGTATGCGCAGGAGGAAAATAGGCAAGTTTGGTTCCGAATACGAAGATTCATTGCCCCGAGTTGATGATTACAGTGGACTTTAAATTAAGAAAACAAATGACTGGAAGCGAAGTTACGATTAAAATGTAAGGTGACCTTCATAACGTATAGACTACATTGGCAACAATGTAAAAAAGGAGAGGGAGTCGAACGTAAACATTTTTAAGTGGTAGTCGTTGAGAGAAGCTAAACCGAGGAGATATTTAAAGGGACCTCACTTTGGGTTGTTTTTACGCGTGTGTAATATAAGTGTGTTCAAATGAAATTCAGCGCAGCCCTGGTGGATTTTACTGTGAACCAAAAAAAAGTAGAAAAATACAAAACGAGGAGAATTAAAAAAAATGCAAAATCTTTACGAATCATGACGACTTACGTCTAACTAACATAAAAAAACAGGGTGTACAAAACGAGGTCTCCTCGTTCTGTTTTGCCTCCTCGTATGGTACTGTGTTAACTCGTAAATCTCCTCGTTTGGGTGCTCCCACAAACACACACGCACGCGCGCACACACACACACACACACACACACACAGACCAATCGCTAAAAACATGTTTTTTGGGTTCAGGGGGTCTGAAAACGTATAGATCCGGTGAAAACTCTATTTCGAAAAATCGACATGAAAACAATACTTTCCTTCCTATATATTCATATAGGCAAGATAAAGTAAAAATCTAAACCAACCTGTGGGATTTTGGTCTATGTTAAATGATTTTTCTCACGGCAATGTTTTGTCTATTTCGTTGCTTTTTTTTATCCTTCTTTAGCCTTTTGTTACTTTCTCTTGCCCTATATGAATATATAGGGAGGCAAAGTATTGTTTTCATGTCAAGTATTCACCAGAAATAGACATTTTCATGCCCCAAATCCATAAAACATGTTTTTGGTGATTTGTCTGTGTATGAACAGAAGATATCAAGAGCAGTATATCGTACAAAGTTGGAACTTGGAACTTAAGTTAGATACTACTAGAACACCCAACACGAACATTTTCATCTAAATCGGTCAATCGGAATAGTAGTATTCCTTATTTACTACATTTTTTATGCTGTACAAGATAGGGCCATGCTTGCTGAAATTCTTGGGGGGCTGTGGTTTCATTTATTTCAACACTCATTTTTAACTATCGCCGTTCATCACCCCATTCGTACTAGAGTTGCGAATAGTATGCGAAACAGATAGACATAAATAAAAAAAAAGAAAATGCGGCTTTTATAGTTGTATCAGTTAACAAGATAGTCTCAGGAATCTAGAATGTCATGACATTCTGACGTATCACTGTTAATGCCTCATTTAAGATAGTGCTGTTAGTCACTTGGTTTATTTGGCGTGACAAACAACAGTATATTAAATGACATGTAGGCGTACTAATAATAAAGTGTTTCAGTTCTTTGTAATTATGGGGTTGAATGAGATAACATTTGACCCAGATGGTGATAAGAGAAATAAAATTGTATTCCTTTTAGAATTTTGGAAGTACCAAGTTCAATCATAAATAAATAATATAACATTAAAATGTTCTCGCTGTGGACAGCCACAGAATACGAAGCCATTTCAATTCCGGTCACCGATTCATGTACTTTAATATTTTTGACGCGGTGACCACTCACTCTTTTGAATTGAAAGAAAAACGGATGCAAATACTGCTAGTTTGTTGATTAAGATAAACATTTGAGAATAAACATTGTCACTATTAAGACAAACATTTATTTGAAGGTTTTACATTCAAAAGTTATGTGTAGCTCAACATTGCTGGTTTTAATGAAAATAAAACTTGCTACCATTTCACCAACAATTAATTACGTGTTGTTAACAAATCATAACTATAATAACGGGGTATTTGAATATTAATTTTTATTAATGTGGAATGGAATTTACTAATGTTTATGTAAATGAACAGTTTCTCAACTTTTCTTCAGTTGCAAGACCGTTGAGGAGTTGTCCGATTGAGTGAATAGCAATAAACTTTATCAGGTTATTTCATATCGTAATTTCTAACTATTTATTAATTAAAATTTGTATTGTTATTGATAATACCAATAATTTAACTAAATTACAATAAGGCAGTGACAATGCAAAGTATAATAACTGGATGTCATAGTAATTTTAATAGAACATTTTTCACTAAAATTATTGTGCATATAGATTAATCATATGTGGGATAATTCCCTTTTAATACCAAATATTTCATGTAAAATGGTATTACACTGTAACTAAATTCACAGAATTGCGAGCTTGAAATTTTCAGTGATGTACAATTTGTACAGTGTCTTTTGTAAAGTATAGCCGGAATTACATTAATGCAAGCTTTCCTGCCAAAGCAGGGCTTTCAGATTTGTCACTACCCAATTTATACATTAAGCAAAGTTGGTAACCTGAGATTTGAATTGCAACTCTGCTCGATCATCGTTGCTGCTTCGCTAGTTTATCAATCGGGTGTACAAAAAGTCTAGTTTTATAAATCCCTTTCCTTGATCATTTTTCCTGCCAGTTCTCCTACAACCACCTTTTGTTAGTTAATGTTCATGTAATTTTTATTTATGTTTATAGAAAGTAAATAAATAAAGATATTTAAAAAAAAACTATAATGAGACAGGATTAGGTTTTAAAACTATTTATTTAGTTTTATTTAAGTATTTAGTTGTATTCATAAAATCACAGCTTCTCAAAATAATCAGTATGGAAAGTATAACAAATAGAAAGAACTGAATATTTACTTGAACCACAATAATCATTAAAATCGTGCGTTACTCGCACCATTCGTTAGTTACACCTAGGAAACAACTAAATCAGTATGCAAGAATTTATAATTAAGTGATATGAAATAAAGGGGAAAAACAATTTCGATGAGGAAGTATTTTTATCGCTTAAATCTCCCACAGAGCAGAAGATTTACTGCACCTATTATATACTTAAATCACTTTGGCTTCCATGAAGACTTACTTGGTGCGGATTTGCAAAAATATCTTTATTTTGAATGAAATTATACAGTTTTGAAAAATCTGGAAATCTTCAGCTTTTCCTTTTTAAAGTTTTATTGTTTTTATGGATATTTATACATGTAGAAAACAAAAATTTTCTTGTTAAGCTTGCTTATCTGTTATTCTTTTTGTAAAATTATCATCGTATGTGTCTTTGTTTTTAGAATTTTGTGACTGATTTTGCATCAACTAGCAGAGAAGAAGTGTTCTCAGGTCCAGAAAAAACTACCCTATTAAATCAAGTTATATGCCAACATTTTTATAGACAAGGAATGTTGGATATCGCAGATGAACTCGCCAAGGTAAGTATTGTTTAAATTCTATTGGATAAATATTATCAATTCACTATACATTTCAGTTGCGTTGATCCTGATGACCTGCTTACATGTTTTTTGGTAGATCCACCATCATCAGAGTACACAAAATATTACATGAAAATTAAAACACCTGTAGAATATGTTGCATCAACAGTCAGATGACGGAAGACAGTTTCAAGGCTATGCATGTGTGTAATATGGGCTTGTTAGTTTAGTGTGGCAGATAGCATGTGAGCATCAACATTTTTCTAAATGTGTTTCGTCATTTGATTTGTGATTGCTGTCTTTTCTATTATGTTCAGTTTACTAAGACCCCAATGCTAGCATTACTTTTTACAGTGATTCAATGATTGTATTGATTTTTCTATACATCAATGTATTGGTACACTTCAATCATACTCATTTACCATCTTATTAGTACACCTGGTTTGTTTACATCATCTAGTGAAAGAAATCATTACAAAAATTAACTATATATGAGAAAGCATTTTACTGAATTTTTGGGCTGAAATAATGAGTTTTATTTTATATTTGTGTACTAGCAATTGTTCAAAATCTTATATGTTTCTCTTACAATATACTTTTCAGTAAATTTCTTCTTGTTTCATTCAAGGACCTTGTCCCAGGATGCCAGGACCTTTTGTCATCCACTAGCCATGGGTTGCCCCAGATCAAACCTTGTGATTGGTCTTTAACCTTTGATCAGTCTAGGAATTCGATGGGGAGGTATTTTTAAAAGATTCTGTACATTTCCAGTGGTACTCAAAATGGTCCGCAAAAGCCTTTGAAATGAAAAACAGCTAACTGACTACAAACATTGACTTACAGATTAGGAAACATTTCGTAAAACACTATGTTTGGAGTGTAGCGTTTTACGGGAGCGAAACGTGGGTGATGGGGGCTGTAGAAAGGAAGAGGATAGCAGTTTTTGAAGTGTGGTGTTATAGAAAAATGGTAAAGAGTAGGTGGGTGAACAAAATAAGTAATTTAGAGGTTTTTAGATGAATGGATGAAAAAAGAAGTATGTGGAAACATCTTACCAGAAGAAGAAATAGGCTAGTAAGGCATATCTTAAGACATCCAGGTATTGCTCTATCAATAATGGAGGGTAATATTGAGGTAGTGAATGGTAGAAGGAGGTAAAGATTAGAATATGTAAAGTAAATTACAAAAGATGCAGGGTGTTATAAGTATGTTTCTCAAGCTGTTACAAGCTTCTCAAAAAGTGCACCTCCAGACTGGATAGAATTCTCAGCCTTTTTCTTTCACACCCACGCCTCAGTGCCATTTGTCGATGTTAGGACTACCACTATCTTATAAAATTTAATCAACGTATCATTTTGTTCTTTTCCTTTCAAATGCCAACATATTGTACCACAAATCCCATTAAATCGCTGTACCTTTTGTGGTGCATCATTATCGTCTTCATTTGAAATTTCAGATCCCTAATAGATAAAATGATTGACCTGCTTCAGAATTACTCCCATCTAGTAATCTTTGTCCTGACTTGATATTAGTAAATTTATAATGCACATAAATTGTTTTTTAATGTGAAAAACTGGTTTTGAATAAAGCAACAATTTTTATTGTCTACAATTTACTAACCAAGTTTTGTTAAATACATAATTGTAAAGAAAATATTGCTAGCTTTATTCAACATAATAATCAGCTAAGCAGTTAAACAGCCGGGAATCAGCTGTTTCACAACTGATTTATGGAAATGAAGGTTCCGTGGTTAAAACGGTAGTGAAGATAGTTACTTTTACATGGATTTAAATACTATACTGTGTCTGTACAAGACTACACCTCATTTGCACGTCATATTATTATATCATCCTCATCTTATTGGATCAAGAGGTTGGTTATTGTTCTTGAATTAAACAGATTGCAACGTATAACAAGTTATTTCTTTTTAAAAATAAATAAGAAACTGTATTTTAGTGTATTTATATCAAATTTCATTAACTGCTTGATCTTTACTAATAACAGTTGGTTACATAATGTTTTTGATTGGTTTGAACTCGTTAAATTTTTTTCTCCCCGGCAGAAATGGAATCAGCAATTCTCTGCTCTGCTTGTTCCTTAGTACACGCTACCTGTATGCCAAGAAGGTGGGTAAGTAAGTGTTACCTATTTATCTGCTTATTTACACTGTTTTGTAAATAATTGTTTTTATTATTATTGTTATTATTGTTGTTGTTGTTTTAGGAGGCAGGTTTAAAGACTGAAGAAGGTGGTAAAGAACCATTTACTGAATTAAATAGAATTTTAGACTGTTTAAAACGTAGAGATTTAGGACCTGCTTTGGAATGGGCTCGTGTACATAGAGAGACTCTTGAAGCACAGGTAATCTTCTGTTTTACCCGTTTTACTTCTGTTTTACGTGTTAGTAGGAAGTTTTACTGACACAATACAAATCTGTTTAAACCTATAATTAATATTTCTTTTTCTTCTTTTCTTTTAGAATTCTTCATTGGAATTTAAGCTTCATCAGCTTCAGTTCATTGGATTAATTCAAAAAGGATCTGCCTGCCAAACTGAAGCTATTAATTATGCTAGAATCCATTTAAGTCAATTTGTTCAACGACATGAAAAAGGTAAGGTTATCTGATTTAGTTTTATTTTGTTTTTTCTCCAATAGGAGCAATTAAGTCATTACATGTTCATTAGGTCTTTGAGTTATCGAGTTCTTGATGCTTCTTTTGCTCCCATATCCATTTCACATTTTTTGATATGGTGGCCTTCATTTTTTGAAGATGTGATGATTTTAGGTTGTTTCTTTTTGGAAGAGAGTTGGGTTGGTTTATTTTCTTATAAGATAAGTTTTTCAGGCAAAGTCTTTGCGTCGGCTTTCCCATGGTGACTGGTGAGATAAAGAGAGGTGGTACTTAAGAAGCAAGATACAACTGGGGCTGTAAATCCTCACATGATTATATATGATGTGTTTTTCTTCTTGTTTCTTCAATTATGTTCAACTCTTTTACGTCAGGACTTTATTTCCTGGAGCAATTTTTTTTTTTTTGGTCTTGTTCTTGAGTCAGTTGTTGGAGCTGTTTTGTGAATCTTGTGTTAGGTAGTCTGTTGAGGTGGCGTATAGAAATGAAAATCCAAAAAAAAGTATACATTAGGCATATGTGTGAAAATGAAACAGTGACTTGTAGCTAAGTGAAAGTTAACAAAATTTTATTTCTTTATTTTAATGACTTTTTATATTAAAATTTGTGTTTAGAAGATTGAAAGTTAAACACTTCAATTTCTGTAATGACAGCAAACTGTACTCTTAATGCTGCTGCAATTTTATTTATTTGTATTCTTATATTTATATTAATATGTTTCAGTGGATCCACCATCATCAGAATATATAAACCACATAAATTGAAACTAATTAATTATTAAAATTTTTCCAGAAGATATCTCTTTAGTTACTTGTATAAATTGTTTTATGAACCAGTAGCAGTCAATATTCTGCTACATCTGATTATAAAATAATATTTAACAAAATAGAAATTTTTTCAAATTAACTCATAGTCAAAACGCAATACTTTAAGTTCAAATTAAAACAATTTATTTAATTTTATTTATAAGTATAAAGCTATTTATAAAATAATTTTATATTTTGAATTGTTGTAAAAAAAATAATATCATGATAAAAATTTTTAAAACAGCTGTGGGTGAAGTCGGTTGGAAGAGACCGTACTGTTGGTTTATTTAGTGCTGCAATCAGAATAATCTCCATCTTGTTTTATCAACGAGAAAGAATAAAATATTGTAAAAGATAGTTAATTAAATATTTTGGTGAGCACAATATAAATTACAATAATATTTAAAGCAATAAATACTTTTTCAAAATTTAAAATCACTACTATTTATTATTAACAAGATTAATTGATTATATTAATCAATGCCGGTCGCATTGGCATAGTTGATAACATGCTCGCCTCTCATCATGCGGTCCCGGGTTCGAATCCCACTCAGGTACGGCATATTTTCATATGTTAGAAAAAATCATTTTATCCTCCTTTGTACACAGTTGCACCCCAACGTCATCGCTAAGGACCTTGCAGTTGATGCGATGTTAAATAAATAAATAAAAAAAAACATTAATTGATGAAATAAAACCATTTTTTCACCATTACAAACCTTTTCTCTTATCTTTTATTATTTATTAATAAATCTTTATAATTCATCCTGAAGCCGATACATTTGTATATTTTAGTATTTTTACAATAAGGAATTGTAAAAATACTAAAATTTTTTCCAATAGAAGTATTGTATAATTTTCTTTTTCTTTTACAGAGATACAAAATTTGATGGGTACATTTTTGTATTTACCACATGGAATTTCTTCCTCACCGTACGCTCATTTACTTGAACCTTGCCTTTGGTCTGAAATATATGAAACGTTCACTAGAGATGCATGTTGCCTTTTAGGCCTTAGTGTGGATAGTCCTCTCAGTGTTTGGTAAGTAAAATTGTTTATTGTAAGTAGGGTACTACTGTTTTGTTCTGACTTCACAGTGCTACTGTCGTTGCTCTGCATATACACATTAGTTTTTCTGGTTCATTGATTCTTCACTGACGCCATTACAACTAATTTATCTTGTGTTTTCTGTTTCCTGTGATCGTTTACTATGTTTAAAATAATTTATGAACCCACCGACTGTGAAGTTTGTTATATTATCTGGTTTTTGCAAGGTTTCTGCAAGGAAAGTTGAGCAAATGAAAATTTATCAGCAGAAATAGAGATTTATGGTGAAAATGCTATCAGTAATGAATGAATAGTGCAAAAAAAGTGCCAGGCAGTTCAGTAAAGGATGGAATTATGTTCACAACAGCCTTCTGTTGTGAATAATGACTTGTTTAGGAAAGTAAATGAGAAAATTTGTTCACCTGCCGTACGTAATACTAATTATAATTATTTAAGTGATCAGTTAGCATAATAGCAGCAGAATCCATATTAATGTAATGAGTTTTAAAAAAATTTTAATATTCACCTTTTTCACTGCTTTCCGTTCCTTTTTTCTTTAACTTACAAGCACTAAGTGCAAAAGTGCTTTAACTTTCTTTTCTTTTACTAACTCTGCGATAAAAGTGCTTATAAGTTAAAGGAAAAAGAAAAGGAAAGCAGTGCAAAAAGGTGAATATTTTAAGTTCATTAAAACTCATTATATTAATAATACTATTATTATATTGCCCATAACAGGCAGGTGGAGTGCTAAATTATTTACTCTCGATCTACTAGTTTCAGGGCTACAAAAAAATAGTTCTTTTTCTTATCACATGATCAGCCAATTATATATATAGGACTGAAGCATTTTAAGAACAGAAAAGGTAGAGGTGTAAAATACACTAGTCACAGTTATCTCCTCTGAGAGTAATGAATTTCATTATACAGCCAGATTCTGTGGTAAATGTGTCATTTCAGGGTGAAAAGTAGATGCTTTTTGGAGGGCCCGGCATGCTGAAAAGCATACTTTTTCATATAGTGAGGAAGGCATGGTAAATCACCTCTCTCCTCATTTTACTTAATAAAGCCTCTAGTGGTTGAAACCAGCCTTTTGGCTTATAACCTAAACAACAACATATTAATAATACTTATATTTTAACTTCCAATTCCGATTTCGAACCTTTGAAGTTCGTTTTCGAACGATTTGAAGTTCCGATTTCAACCAGAAGTGGCCCAAAGCAGAAAGTAAAGAAATGAAAGTTGAAAATTTGTAACAAAAATAGCGTCAATCGATTCCTCTGAAAGAGTAGATACAGAAATCGCTAATGGTTTTTGCCATAAATCAAAGGTAAGCCTTTTTAAAAATTGCCACCAGGTATGAGATGCTTCATCTCATAAAAGGGATTTTTTAGCTTTCAATTGAATGAATCTTTTGGTGTATTTTGCTTGGATTAAAACTTATGGTTTAATAAAAGCAGAAATGAATAATAAATATATTGAGATAAAGAGTTTTTAATCTAGTCTAATGTATTAACATTCTTGCTTTACTGATTTATTGTCTTGTTTCTACTAATTTAACAAGAAGGTCTGCTCGTTGGTGTGTGGTCAGTGCAACTAGCTTCTATGCCAGAGGCTCTGAGTTCATTCTTCAGTCAAATGAGGCATTCTTTTATCCCACATTTTTGTCTATCACCCTTTACTTTCTGCATTAGTATTAATGAGTGTAACAGTTATACGTTAAGAAAATAAAATTTGTTAATTTTTTTTTTGCAGTATAAATGCTGGATGTACTGCGTTACCTGCTTTATTAAATATTAAACAAGTTATGCAACAACGACAGGTTACTGGAATTTGGAATGGCAAAGAAGAACTTCCAGTAAGTTTTAAAAAAGAACCTGAATAAAATTATGGGGACTTTTATTTTAGTAACTTTTAAGGATTACATTAATTAGTTTTAAATAAATTTTTGCTGACAGTAAAAATTCTTATGTTTTTAGCCTTTGGTCTAAAAGCATGTGGTTGTGTTCTTAACTAAATATAAATTCTGGGGAATGAAAATATGATTTGAGATAAAAGCAAAATACTTGAGTAAATGTGGTGGAAGTATTAACAAAGCTAGTTCATGATCAATTTATGAGTTATTGTAGATAAAACCAAGATTTTGTGTCACGTGAGTTGAAGAACTTTTGAAGGGAAAGTTAAAATGTAATATACATTTTATTTTAAATAAGTTTCGGAAAATTTACCCAAATATTCCAAAGATCAAGTTTAACCCTTTGATGAGCTTTGACATTATAGAACATCAGCATCCTTGTTGCCACTCCAAGCATAAACATTTTATAACGTTATCAACATATCCATAAAGTTTGTCAAGTATTATCACTGTTGAGAAGCATTCGGTTTATTCAAAATGCTGCTAGGTATGTGCTAGCAGCATTCTAATATATTAACATCTTTTTTTACCGTTTGTTTATGACGTCATTAGTAATATATTTTTAATACTGTTTTTACATTTTGTTGTTTATGTACAATATTTTAACTTATGCTGGTGACAGTGTTTTTTGTTGCTTCCTACGGCTAATTGCAAGTTATTTTACATTAGAATTACAGTTGTACAGTCTATTAGACGTATAAAAATTTTATTTCTGTATTAAGTGCTTTAGTTTTCTATTTAACGTACCCTTGACTTTACAATATTGTGATTATCGGATCAACAAATCTGTGAAATTATCTCACTTGATGACTCAGATTACGAAGACAGCAATATTTAAATACCATTTTATACAGAAATAGTATTTGATTTATAAGTACCAGAGATAATTAATTTAGAATTAGGGTTATAGGATGCTTTTCTAGACAAATTATACATTTAAAGAAAATCTTTCTCATCAAATGATTAATATTTATTCTTCTTTGATGTATTTAAAATAAAAGGAATTTTAAGTTACCAATCTGAAGTTAAATATTCTCGTCTAATTTTTGTAATTTCTTTTCCTCGTAAAATATATTTTTGAATAACTTATTTGAACGAGTAATAATGTTTTATTGTTGTTTACAGATTGAAATTGATCTTGGTCAAGAAAATAGGTATCATTCTGTATTTGCATGTCCTATATTACGTCAACAGAGTTCTGATTTAAATCCACCTATGAGACTAGTCTGTGGCCATGTCATATCCAGAGATGCTTTAAATAAATTGAGCAACAATAGCAAGTGAGTATGCGTAACCAGATTTATTTATTTAATATGGTTTCATTTAATCTGTATCATGTTATGTGTTTCTGATTAACCCTTGCTAGCCTGGAAGCCAGAAATCATGCATGCGTCATCACCTTTCTTTAAACTCAATTTTCTCCGGAACTATTCATTATTTTTCAATGGGTTTAGTTTTAATGGATAGATACTTTTCTCCTGTTTTATTTGATGTATCTTGCATATTTGAACGATGAAAATTAACGACGTGGTGTTGCGTGAAAGAAAGAGATTTTTTTTTGACGAGCCAGTACTAAAATTTGAGCGTTTTTGACCATAACTTTTCAACAAAAAAAGTATTTGTTTGAAATTTACATCAACAGTTAGCTTTAAATTTTATGACTCTAAAACCGAACAAAGAATGTTAACTCTACCCGTCTCGCCTATCCCTCGGTTAAACCTTACAATTAGCGTCAAAATAAATGATAACATATATTGATTTATGCTATCCTGTTTAGAAAAGGATAATACACAAAACCGCATGCGGAAAAGAGATAGAAACTTTTATAGAAGAGGAGTAAATATAAAATAAAAAGAGACGACATTATTTTGAGGCGATTTTTTTTAACCAGCACGTTACTTTGTTGAACAAAAAGTGTGATGTCTTTTGAACGCGTCTATCAATTTGCAATATCTAAACGTTGTTATTTTTACAATGAATTGCTTTATTTGTGTATACAGCTTAAAATATTTTTTGGTATTTTTTAGTGATTTAGTGACACTTTTTCGTGCGTAATTGATATTTTTAATAGAAATTTTTTTTTAATTTTCAATTTTTATTCTGGTCGTAAATGAAAACGGAAAAATTTGGTTCAAACGTGCTTCTAATTTACAAATTCTTTATAAATAAATAGTAATTTTTTGAAATTTTTAGGAATGAAACTGAATGTAATAAAAGAGTTTTTAGCGTAAATGACAGTCCGCAGGATCGTTAAAGTCGCAGTTCTCGTCGGGGTAATTACACGTACATTTAATATACTGAATTTCCGTCTTGTCTGGGGTGATAGTACTGTTTCAGAAATACCACAGGCTATTAATGAAGTATGTAAATTGTTGTTGTTCTTTTTCTATTTCCTTCTATGTTTTTAAGAAAAGACTATGCTCTGTTTAATCTGTCATGTTATATCTCTTGTGACATTGAGGGACAGTTATCTTTTTATGTTTTTAAGGACCTGCCGATAGATCTTTTGGTTTTTAGTATTTGTGAGTTTTACCCCACTTTTCCAGATGCTTTGTATCCATTTTGATTTCCATGATTTCTTGAAAATCTTTGGCTTGATCTCACCCATCTTACAATATCCTGTGTCTCGTAATATTTCTCAGTACTTTTATTTCAATTGTTCCCATCATTCTTTTAATTGTACTGATGTCTTCTTTTGTCTCAACCACATATATAAAAATTGGCTTAGCTGGTTTTGCTTTGTTTCAATAAAAATTTATCATTCCTAATCAACTTGTGGGAGGGGCAGTCATTAATTCTTCCTTGTTCAATAAAGTTAATAGTAATTTGTTATGTTTTTCAAACCACCAGCATGCATTTTGCTTTCAGACCCCAAAATGGCACTGTAGCCCAGGCACCAAATTCAATGGCTGGCTTTCTACATAAAATTTGACTCATAGATTCCAAGTCTAAAGGAATTATTTATGTTTTTTTTCACCCTCATTAGCACAAGTTGTTCTTCCTTTCTCATAAAATTTTGAAAGGATAACAAAATGGAGAGCTAATAAAAATAATATGTCAAAACAGTGCTGGGTTTTAAATTGTTGAAGTTACCATTTTCTTCCATTTGAAATATAAATATTATAAAATAACTTAAATAGGAACAAGGAAGTTTTTGTTAGATTTTGTACTACACTGCAGAATATCCCTTCTTTAAGCTATTACTGTTAAACTAAGAGCTTATTGGGGCAAACATACCCTTTTCAAAGGATGTGCTGGGGTTTTCTATAAAAAGCCCTGATCTCTAGTGAAAAAGAATCGGACCTCCATCCCGAATAATGTATTGGTTGTTCTTGATCATGAAATTGATGATTATACAAGGTGACGTGACAAAAATTACAATTGTTAATCAAAATTTATACTACAGGGCGTTTAAAAAGTTATACAACTTTATATCACAAACTCTAAAAATCTTAAATAGGAATTGTGAGGAATTATGCCAGAGACCTGAATGAAAAAACTGATTCCTCTTAGGCTCCAATGTGTTAACAAAAATGTATATTGTAATTTTCTCAGATATAATTTATGTTTGTTGGATTTTACAGGTTAAAGTGTCCTTATTGTCCTGTTGAACAGAATCCAGCTGATGCTCGTCTAATTTACTTCTAACTACTGTACATATTAGGAAGAAAATCGTACGATTAAAGAATGTGAACGATATACAAACTACGGTTCTGGGTGCAATATATAATACAATTATTATTCGTGTATAGATATTCGTTTTATTACTATATTTTATACAATAATCAACTGTGTATATTACTTATTATTGATATCAATTTTTAATATAAAGAACACAATATGAGTCATCTGAAAGTAAAGTGTATGTGTTTTTAATTATCACTACCATATGATAATTATTATATATTGCCAGACTATAATGTAAGCACCTAACAATTCATATTATTACTCCTAACATAGACTCTTATAGATTCTCTCTAATGCAAAATGTGGTATATTTATGAGGTCGCTTATAGATTTTATTCTGTTGTTTAAAATTTTAAATCAGGTATTTGGAAAGTAATTTTGTATAATTTGTTTTTGTTGTAATTTTAATAGTAAAGTTAATTTGTTTTGTATGTTGACTATTTTTTCTTGTAATAAAGTTATTATAATTTTATCCATTATATTTTTGTCTATTAAATAAGTTAATTAATTTATAGAAGTCTCTTTAACAAATCCTTTTAATCTGTAAAATAATTATACTATTTTTTTTTTTTTTAAAAGGATAAAGTATAAGGGTCATTCAGAAAGTAAAGAATGTTTTTCTATATTTTGAAATTTTTTTATAGCGAAACAAAAAACTTTTTTTTACAACATATTGATACTTAAACTATTTTTCTATGTAATACCTTATAAATTTTTAACACTTGTGGTATCGTTTCACCAATTTTTTTAAGCTCTCTTCATACTCCGTTGCCGCCAAGTTGTTTAACCACTCACTAGCATCCTCTTTGAGTTCGTGTCACTTCCATAGTAATTCCCGCTAAAAAAGTCCTTTCTATTGGGAAACAGATGTAAGTCATTCAGGGCCAAATCCAGGCGATAGGACGGATGATCAAAATCTATTGAAACTGTTGCAGCAACTTCTCTCCATATACCAGAATGTGGTCATGCATTATCGTGAAGAAACACAACACTGCTAGACAACAATCCATGCCGTTTCTTTTGAATGGCGCTGTGGAGTTGGTGAAGCGTCTTGACAGTATGCCACTGCATTAATTTGTGGTCTCCCCTCTAGGCACGTAATTGATAAGTAGAACACTTTTTCGATCCCAGAATACAGAAGCCTTAACTTTTCTAAAGCTCAAAATTTGTTTTGCTTTTTTCGGTTTTAATGGAGAACGGGAATGATGCTATTCCATTAACTGGCGTTTTGTTTCTTGAGTTATATGAGAAATACAGGTCGTCTCACCAGTAACAATGTGGTTTAAAAACTCATTGTCATCTTTGTCGTACCGACTGAGAAAAGTTAGTGCAGCTTCCATTCATTACTTTTCGTGTTCTTCTGTCAAAATTTGAGGGACCCACCTTGCCTACACTTTGTTGTAACCCAAATCACCCAATCACCACTAACAGTTTCATAAAGAACAGTTCGTGAAATTTCAGGAAAGAACGAACTTAGTCTATCTATCGTAAAACATCTGCCCTGTTGAATTTTTTCCTCAAACCTTGATTTGAGTTCGTCAGTCACAGCTGAAGGTCAGCTCTTCATCATGAACATTCATCCGTTCACCATGAAATTTATGCAACATTTTTAAACTGTAGCTTCATTTATTACATTACTATAAACCTCCATTATTTGTTGGTATATTTCGATAGATCACTCCTTTACCATTAAAAAAGCATATTGCACTACGAACCTCACACTTGGTGGAATCGTTAATTTTGTCACACATTTTAAAGACTTACGAATAATCAATACACGACTGTATCTGCTCACTATTAGCGCCAGACTAGCCCAAGTAAGTGAAAGGTCAATGACTCAGCAGCGAAGATGGTGGGGGAACTGCATGGCTCATCAGATCGAAATGTTCTCTACTTTCTGAATGACCCTTTTATTTAGCGTTGTATTTTTCACTGTACCTGTTTAAATTGTTAAAAATTATTTATTTATATATGATTATAACTTTAACTGAATTTTTTTCTGTTTTTTTTTGTTAGTTTGATTTGAAAGTCTTTACAGTAATAAATCATTAATCAACGTAAGAATTGTCTTTTAGTTTACGTCCATACTGGTGTTCCTATGTTTTCTTTTCCTTGTATAGGGCTAATTTTAGACCATGTGAGGTGACTTTAAATGTTTCTGGAAGCTCCTTCTGCAGCCCACATTCTCAGCATTCGTTCACTGTAGGCTTTCCTCCTTTTTTCTGACCACCCAGTGTTCTGTTTTTGCTCTTCATAGAGGCCCTTTTGATTAGTTGTCTGAATTTGGTTAGATTCATAGTTTTCTCTATTTATTCAAATTTTCCCAAAATCCTTTGTAACTTCTTTAAACCATTTATCTAATACCATAGGTATATTGTTTAGGGTCTGAATTTTTTTTTTTTGTCAGCCAGTTGTCATCCACTCTTTACAGGTGTCCATAAAATTTAATCTTCTTTTTCTACCATTTCCATTAATCGTTCATTCTCCTTGTACAGTTCTTCTTTACCTCATAACCTATATTATCTGTCTACTATCTTTGGACCCATTATCTTGCAGAGGATCTTTCATTGAAATATTTCTCTGCTTCTCTAAGACCAGCCTTCCCAGTCATTCTAAAGCACTCACTGGTTTACAGACACAGTGGTTTTATCACAGTATCATAACGCCTAATTTTGGCTTGTCTTGAGAGTGCTTTCTCTTTATACACGTGGTGAGTATGCGAGGTAAGACAATAAGAGATAGAAGTAATTAATGTAATTAAGGAATATTTTGGGATGGATGGCTTGATCAAGAGAGTTGGATAGACAAAGCTACAATGGTTTAGTCATATGAGTAGGATGGAAGAAGGTAGACTACGTAAAATGATGTACCTGGAGATGGAGGAAAATGAGTTTAGATTGAAATGAATAGGTTTAGCTATGGCTAAATTAGAAAAAACACATGATACCAAGAGAGCTATGATGGAAAATTTGTTCACCGTTAGAGAGTGGTGAAGAAGAGTTGTGTTGGGCCCGACTCGAGAAAACTTGAAAGGATAAAGATGATGGTGGTGATGATTCAGTTTATTATAAACGTTTGTCAAACCAAAGTAAATCTATAAATTACAGTACAAATGATTACTTTTTACCCCTCTTTTGGTTGCTATTTAGTTTTTGTGTTTAAAAACTTAAGATCATTTCATTTGTACCACCTTCAGAGTGTTGGAAAAAAATTTAACTTCAGAATGGTCGTTCCATTCAGTCGTATCAATAAAATTATTGATATGACTAAATGGAATGACCATTCTGAATTTTAATTTTTTTAAATACTCTGAAGAAGGTGGTACCACCGAAACAGTCGTGAGTTTTTAACATAAAAACTAAATAGCAACTAAAAGAGAAGTAAGAAATAATAATTTTTATATTGTAATTTATAGATTAATTGGTTGAGAGGATGCATTACAAGAATTTGTAAAAGTAAATTTCTTTGCATCTGTACTTTAAATGTGTGTAATAATTACTTTATTTCTGATATTATTTATGTTTGAAAAATGAGACATGAATATAACAAATTTGTTTCTCTGTGGGAAGTTATAACAGTTGTTGGCATTGTTCAGTCTTCTGTCTCGCTCTCAACTGTTTGACTTATTCCACCCTCTCCACTATATTTCTCTGTTCTTTAATATCCAAGCCCCGATCTAATTCTTTTCTAGAGCATTTGCATCTGGCACCGTCCACAAAAACAGACATAAAACCAACGATGAAATGATGGTCTTTAGGCACTTTGAACTTATTTAATATTTTTATTTCACTGGCCTAAATCATATTGTTTATTGAAGTGGCTACTTTTTTTGGCGCGCCTGAACTGTATTTTTTGCATGGGAAAATTTTTAGTTTGCTGTCACGTCACGCTCGGCTATCAACAATTACCATTGATTAATTTATAAAAATCTTTTTTATTTAATTTGGTAACGTAATTAATTAATTGTCACTTCTGTCGGTCAGTCCCGCGACTGCTGATTTTTTTAAAATTTTACTCGGCAATTTAATTATTCGGAGTCAGTAAACTACAGTTTGTGAATACGTTAACTGTTCACCTTTATTCAAATATTTTTCAAAATAGTAGAATGAAAGATAAGTATTCGAATAATATTTATTTGAATATTCCATTACTTACATCAACGTTCTAAAAAAAATCAAATTAATTATTGATTTTACTTACATACATGTTGTATTTGATTTTTTTATTTGAATACCATCCGGTTGATGTAATATAGGTACTTATCACAATGCATTCATAACATTACTGACTAGACCTTTAATCCTCTTTGACCTTGTGGATTGATATCAGAAAATTATGATTATTTATTTTGCATTAATTTTTACTGATGCTGAGTCAGCATAGAGATAAAAATTAACTAGTGTAGTCACCCATTTCAACTCTTCACAAATTTCAATGTATACAAAAATTTGCTTGTTACCATGAATATTTTTTTTTTATCTGTGGGTCCATTAGCCAAGTTATTAAATTAATAAAAATAATTAAAAAATAACTAGCTGTCCCTTGTGAATAAACTTGCACAAAAAAATCATGAGTTACATTACTATCCTTAGAACAAATTTTTTCTTTGATAAACTTGATGTGCTGATTCACTGATTTATCCAAACTGTACACAGAATTTTCTTAATCAATAAATTTGTAACTCTAAATATATTCCATGATAGCAACAAAAATGAATTGCCATTGGCATGATGGTTGTTGGCAATGAAGAGGGATGGCCACCTACAAGGGTTGAAAATATGCGTCCTTCACAAACAGTAAAATAAGTTCTTCAAAAAATTGGGTGTAAATACAAGTGGCTGGATAATGGCGGTTGTTAAGAAGTTTTGACTGTAATTAGATTAGATAATAGGTTATCCACTATGGAAATTTGGATTTATCTTGTTTGTGTAAACTCATAAGATGATCATGGCTCACGATATGGAAGAATAAAAATTACTTTACCAATTTTCAGTACCCGAACATTTGATGTATGTGTATAGTAATTTTAGCCTTTCGTGGAAAATAATAGGAACATATTGTAATAGATAATATTAGAAAATTTTTTTTAGTTTTGTATAGATTTTATTAATTATTATTAGTAAATTTTCAATTAGTTTGGCTTCATGGTGCCTATCAGTAGTGGTTAGTATGCTGGACTACACAGCAGAAAATACTGGGTTTGATTCCAGACGAATCTTGCATGAGGGTCTGAAAATGTTAACGTATTAAATCCCCCCATTCCGTAACCTGCAGTACATATAAGTAAAAGTAATCTAAAGTTACAACATACAAAAAGTAGTCGGAGTAAATGTTATAATTAGTTGAAAATTAAAACAGAACCATAATTATGTCAGTAACAAACCATATTTTTAGATATATACTTTCATTTTAATGTGCTTGTGTGAGTGAAGCTCTAATTGTTTAAGAATCACATAGAAAATGAGATTTGGTAAAACTGTAACTAATTCCATTGATCTTCAAGCTCACAATCATATGACACTTACTCTAATAATTATTGGGTCATGGAATAATGAACTTGGCAGCTGATATTCTAAAAATCATAATAAAAAAGTGATGAAATAGTTTCATAACAATACACAGGAATGTATAAAAGTGTCTGTTAAAGACACTTTAAGAAAACATTCTAAATGTTTTTTAACATTTAGAATGTTAAAAACATTTTAAATATTACCTTTAAAAAATATTTTTTGCATTAATTTATGTTACAAGTAACTGACTTTTGTTAGGCTACAAAAAAGTAATTATCTCATTATTGTTATCTCATTACATTACCTCATTGACTTTATCATAATAAAATGTTTTACAAATTTGTAATTTCAGAGTTCCTTTTTAACTATACAAACATACTGTTTGCAGAAAATTTTTCAACAGCTGGTTTAATAACCAAAGAGAGATTAAGCCTGAGGTCCAGATAAGAATTTTTCAATACTTGTTTAAAGCATTAGAAGAACATTAATGACAATCTTTGCCTATACTTTTAAAACATGTAAAGAAGAATTTGTTTTCCAAAAGAAAAACCACATGTGACTATTTTAAATTAGTAAAGGTAAAAATTGATCTACATTTCATAAAAACATTGGAAGTTTGACTACATTAACCGTCCAACAAAAGTCGACGAGGAGGTTCATTCCGAATGAGGGGGAGAGCGACGCTGCGAGATGAGGAGAGCTGGAAGTTGGTCACTCTGTTTGCAGAGATGGTGACAAGAGACTGCAGAGGGAGGAGACTTACGGAGACCAGCAGAATCACTATAGTGATTCTGCTGGTCGTATTCGAATGATCGTATTCGAATACGATCGTATTCGAATTGCACAAAATAAAAAACCTATTTCATAAACTGATGATGAAAGTGAGAGAATGAGTGGTGGTCGGTGATGAAAGGGGGAATTAGGCTACGATTCCCTTTCAAGCCCTGCTGAAAGTGGCCAAATTTTAACCCTTCATTTCCCT
Source organism: Catonia carolina (assembly GCA_035578175.1). NCBI lineage: Eukaryota > Metazoa > Arthropoda > Insecta > Hemiptera > Achilidae > Catonia > Catonia carolina. The sequence goes on along the minus strand of JAQMRL010000003.1, from coordinate 60,253,884 downwards.
TGTACGGAGCGATTTTTTAGTCCTGTTACTCAATTGTTAATATTTTTCAATTTTTTTCTAAGAAAGGGAAATTTTGTTTTGTGACACAAAGTTGGTAGCCCTACTCAACCTGTATAGATATGGCAGTGTTAGTTGATTCTTCTTAAGCTGTGTAAAATTTTGTGCCGTTTCTGGTTGTGTTACAAACAGAATGTCTTTACCCAAGAACCATCGCTTGTTTAAATCTGGAGGCTGAAGCTCTTGGACAAATTGTACATGATACGGATACACTTTCAATTTTTTAGCAGCTTTCTGAATACTCGAATATGACAAACTACTTGCGGAAAAAGTTTTTATAAACTTGTCCATGGAGAATTGAGCAATATTGTTTTTACATTCTCTAAAATGTCATCTGTTAAAAGAGTTGGTCGACCACTCATTTTCTCTCGCAAACACTACCTGTCTCTCGAAATCGGTTTGTTAGTAGAAATTGACATTTTTTTTGGTGGAGGAACACCAACAAATTTAATTTGATGATTCTTTTACTTTCCCGTACGATTTTCTAGCAAAATATTGTTTAATAATGAAAACCCATTGTTCTAGGGTAAACGACATTCTGTTTGTAACACGACCAGAAACAACACAAAATTTTACACAGCTCAAGCAAAATCAACTCACACTGGCATATCTATACCGATTGAGTAGGGCTACCAACTTCGTGTCACAAAACAAAATTTCCCTTTCTTAGAAAAAAATTACCAGGCATGAACAATTGGGTAACAGGACTAAAAAATCACTCTGTAGTATTTTATTGACAGTTCTGAGAGAGTTGAAGGGTTTTTTTGCAGTTTTCGGATCAAGTGGCCAGGTGGTGGGTTTTTGGTTGGTAGGCAGTTGCGGCCTACCTTAGGACTAGATAAGGATGCCTTAATTGAGTCCAACACTACTTTCACATTGTGGAGTCATGAACATCAGTTTTTCTTGCCACCTCAGGCACAAAAAAATTATTCCATTTTTATTTAAGCTCTTGTAGTTGTGAATTTTGCCCCAAAATGCATCTTGAGGCTGTAATTTTGAAAAAACTCGCTTTTCAAATTTTCTTGCACAAATTTTTCGTAGATCCACTTTTTACTTTCTTGATGAACCCAACAGTTATAGGCTCACTAGGTATTTCAGTGGTCAGCACAATTTTATTGGCTTCTATGATAGGTTTCAACATCTAATTCTTAATCAGGTCTGGCATTTTTGAACTAAAATACACCTTAAAATTGTAATTTTGAAAACGGCACTTTTTCATGAGGTATTAAAAGTTTTTAATTTCTTTCGTTAAAAAATTCATCATCATCTTCTTTATCCTTTTCCAAGTTTCCTCAGGCAGGTCCAACACAAATCCTTTCCACCTCTCTCTATTGCTAAACGTCCATTGCTCTCTTGGCTACTCATTTTTCCTATTTATGCATAAATAAACCCATCGACTTCACTCTTGGTTTGCCCTTGTTCTTTTTCCATTTACCTCCATGAGAAGGTTTATCACCTTAGTTTATCCATGTAAAGGTTATATTTTAAAAATCCTTTCTTAGCAAGCCTCTACAACCCAAATTTAACATATTCGACAAATTTAAAGTTTTTGGGGCTTGTAGTTTTGTAGACTTCATGATAAGAGACTGATAATTTACATTATTTTGTACTTATAGATTTTCTTAATAAACATGTCATAGTTGTGAAAAACGCAGGATTATATGTTAAGTATACTCTGTCCATCATGAAAGTTTTAGAATTATTTTTAACACAGTGACAGGAATTGAATTTTTATGTTAATAAAAAATCAAGTGATTTTATAATTATTTGAATAATCTACATTATTTTATAATGCTGATAAAAAAGAAATAATATTTTTTTTTATTAGTTATATCAGTAAAATAAAAATGCTATACTGACATGATTGGACAAAATGTTATAAGCTGCTTGAAACCTGTTTGAATAATGTGTGGAATGTTTCTAACAGCTATTGATACTAAAGAGCAGCTTGTGGTGGGGATGTGAATATTTTAAAACCAATGCTTGATTCAATTGTATCCAGTCAGTGCCAATTCATTCTCTTAGTAGTTATTATTGTTAATCATTGTAAATTAACAATGTCACAAGAGATAGCTCCTACAGTTACTTTTAATAATGGAGAAAAATTTCCACAAATTGGATTAGGCACATGGCGGGTAACAAATTTCTTATATTAAACATATTATTATTAGTTATAATTAACATTAATTTAAAATTTCCTTTTTATTTAAATTATCATGGTACAGTAAACCATTCAATTTATTGGAATTTTAATATAATATTTTTTAAATTAAACTCTTACTCATACATTAAGTAATATTTATATTATTCTTCTAGGTTTGAAAAACTGCTAAATAATTTAAATAAATATTTATTTTTCTTTTAGTTTTTTTAAAGATGCATCAACATCTTGGTCATTATCAATTATTTTAGGTCAAGAAACAGTGGGTTTGAATGTTTAATAATTTTCCAGACCCTAGCACAGAATCGAGAAATTGGGACCTACTCTACAAATTGTAAATTGTTATTTTAGAATAATATCATGTTAGAAAGGTACTTTATTTTGCGGTTAATAAACTAAAGGTTAGTATTCTAAGAAGCGTCCAGAAAAATGTAATAGTTTAGATCTTGGTCACCTTTCTGGTGCAGAGGTTAGTGTGTTGGGCGGCAAAGTAAAATGTCCACATGTAATTCCTAGCTAGGTGTTTGAAATTATTGCTTGTGAAGTCTCACAATTTCCACATTAGTTGTTAATCCCACTTCAGACAAACTATTAAAATAGAATTGATCTTGACGCTTGCTATAGGAAACACTGACGGAAATGCTTGTTTATAAAGCTTAATTTTTTACTTGCCAAGAATATATTTCTTTAACAGAATATGGCAAATAATAAATTTTCTTAATAACATTAACCCTTTCAGTACCAACATCCGAAAATAGAACGTCTATATATTTTACGTAGTTATAACATCTGGTTTACCGAACGTGCGTCAGTTATGTATAAAGTGCCAACATCTGGATAACTGAACAATTCCAAAAAACCGTTTTAACAAAAATTAAAGGAATAATGTATTTTGGAACCGCGTCTAGCATACTAGCCTACAAAGCGAAAGGTCCCAGGTTCGATTCCCAGCTAAGGTCTGGAAATTTTAACATATTAAAACCACCATTAAGGTACCCAAACCCCACTGTAGTTGCTAATGACCAACCTGTCGATGCGACTTTAAATAAACTAAAAAAAAATATTCTGAATATTTTAGTGTTAGAGTGATTTCTTTTTTTTATGAAGACAATAAAAATTGATTTTTAACTGGACATTTTATTTTTCTGTAATGTTGAAATTTTGGTCAGCAATGGCCTTACGCCTGCAAGTTTTCAAAATAAGGGCTGGCACACCCTTATTCAAAATAAATGGCACTTAAGATCAAACTTTTAAAATATTGTTTCAGCACTGAAAGGGTTAACAAAACATCTAACAATGTATAACATATTATATAGATTTCAGAAAATTATTTGAAATTAAATATGAATTACTTCAATTTTAATTCCTTTACTTTTTTCAGTTAAACTTTTTCACTGGTAATATTAATTTTAGCATTCTAGAGTGTGGTACCATATATGTAGGAACTAAAAACCGATGTTAAATGCTTAGAGTAGAATAGCTCAGCTAGTCAGCATTAAGTTTTAATAAAATATTTTTTAAAATGGGATGTACAAATCAGTATTTTATCTGTCATACCCTCTTTTATCAATCACAGCATCTCAATGCTTTGTGGCAATTTGAACAAATTAGTGTAGAAAGCAACTAAACTGGCCACCTCCGTAACCCAGTGGTTAGTTTACTGTGCTGCTAAGTGGAGTTTCTGGGTTCGATTCCCAGCTAGGATGTGGAAAATCTTTACACATTCAAACCCACTGTTCCATAACCTGAAGTAGTCACTAATGACCAATATGTTGATGTGATAAACTTAAAAAAATTTAATATTTGATCTAGGGAAAAGAAAATGGTTGGTTTGTCATGAAAACCAATACCTTTGCCCAGGTTTACTGGTATGTAAATTAGACTGTAAAAAGTAGATGAGGTGGCCCTTTTAGTCCCTTAATATTGCGGCTCTTGAGAGCCAATTGTATTATCTCATTTATCCTTATTCACTCAGCAAACACATCCCTGTCTTAAATAAAGTAATAGTTGCTCTTCCCAGTTTCACCTGGGTAAATCTTTGTGTTATTTCAATAATTTTTAAATTAGGGTTATAAATAAACAAAAAATAAGATTTTCTGGTTTGCAAAAATCTGATAGGTATGTTTGGACACCTTCACCAAGTTTCGGCCATTTAAGTTTTCTGGAATGTAATAAAAAAATAATGCTTCAATGGTGTTTAAGGGTTAAACACTGTTTTTAACCCCTTACAAGTACATTTTTGTAATTTGTCAAGGGGTAATTTTTTAGGTGCACTGTAGGTAACATCACTGAGTTTCACCCATCTAACTTGTCTGGAACTAAGTAAATAAAAGAATTCAGGTTTAAGGGTTGTACACCCTTTTCAACCTTTAAAGGTTACACTTTTTTAAGGGGTAATTTTTTTAGGTGAACTATATAAATAAGTTTAGCCATCTACAGTAGTTTGTCCAGAACTTAGTAAACGGAAAGTATGAGTTTGAGGGTTGAACACTTTCTTTAACTCCTTAATGTTGGAATGTCAACTCGTTTATGTTTAACTTCTTTATTTACCCTAAAGGAATATTTCCTCCAAATTTCAGCTTTCTAGCTATTGTACTAGTAGAAGAATTAGCAATGAGTGAGTAAGTGAGTCATACAGTAAAGTCTTTCCCATTTATGTACATATTATCCCTTACATAGTTTTAGGAGACTGCTAATTAAGTCTTTCTGTGAAAAATCGCCCTCCAGGTTTATTTTCCCAAAGATTGAATACAGTATTCAGATGAATTGAAGTCTCCTAGCCATGGGAGTGAGACACTGCATAACGCTCTCACTCGCGCCAAGCCATACGCACCATTCCAATAACATAGTACATTTTACTCTTTGTTGTGAGCAAGCGTTTATGCATGCAGTAAACTAACAAGCAGTTTTATTCTTCTTTCTTTATCCGTTGAATTGGTTTCGGGATGTTTTACAATATTTTGAAGCTCTTTCAACTGGTTTAATAGGGACATTAAGTCAATTAAAATTAGCTTCCTCCTCACAGCACGTTAATACATGTAATATCAGATTTCTTTCTCCGCTATGGGTTGTTTGCCCACGTTTATGAAGAAATGCGTTAGTAGACATTAGTATTATGCCACATAAAATGCACCGTGAAATCTCAATTTCAGTTAAAATTATATGTAGGCTAGTAAGAAAACAGAGTCCCACAACAAATAACGATCGAATGAATATTTCCGCAAGAGAACAGTATATAATATGAAAAGAACAATCTAAAACACACACACAGTAGCACAAGCCAAGATAATGACTAGAATGTTTTCAAATCTGGATTATAATGGTAAAGACCTTTGGGCGCATGTGTAGTTATGCCACATACCTCCCTTTCACTCACTCGGCTATGGGACTTCAATTCATCTGACATCTTTACCTCCCGTCAATTAATACTTTAGATCTGAAGATAAATAGAAGGCAGATTCTTCCCCTCACAACAATCTGCATGCTGGATCACGACAAAAAATCACCATGTTATTATAGATGTGTTCTAAAATGACAGTACCCTCGTTAACTGGCCTACAACCACCCTAAATTCCTGCCCTGACCAAGTACTTCACATACAAGGGCATAGGTATGATACCAATCAGCTACTTATTTAGCCACAATCCAGCAGTTTGGTTTCAATACCTCTAGTGTGTTATACTGATGCACCCAAAGATGGTTCCATATGCGTTATTAGCTTATCAGTACTAGTTTTGCAATCTCAGAGTACTTGCTAATTACAAGTTCTTTGTGTTTTGCTCAAATTGTAATGGTACCTTATTCTTTTGACTTGCAGTAATGATATATTTAAAACAAACAAAATATTTTGGATCAAAAGAATAACCAATCACAAGGACTCAAAACCTTTCTGAATTAAATGCTTTTGAATGTCACTTCTATTGAATGACGGGTGCCAAAAAGTGAGTTCATGTCAATGTTAAATCAAGAAATTGGCTAGGTACATAATTATCTATAATTCTTACAAAATCAATCCTCAAGGTTTTGGAGAAACTGTTTCCCTTTATATTCTTAAGTTTTAATTTTTTATTTATTGTGCTTCTTAGGGTAGAAGCTAACCCCTGCTCCTTACTTTAGTATCCTTGATCACTACAAAATTTGGTGGAAACGGAAGAGCTTCCAAGTTCATCTATCTTTTGGCAAATGTTTTTTGGTAATAAAATTTTTAACAGTAGTTTCTGTCATAATATTTTCTTTAAGTTATTATATGAATGGCTGAAGTGATTTAGACCAAAACAAGTAAAATATTTTCAGGTTGAGGTATTAAAGGCATTAACCTAAAATTAAACTCAGATTCTCTGGGCTGTTAATTTATATTTCCAGTCAAGACACTAATGCAATCAAAATACTTTTATTAACGTATGTTAATCTTCTTTATACATTAAAAAATTTCAAAATTGTCCGCCTCCATGGTGTAGTGGTTAGTATGCTACCTACTAAGCAGAGGTCCCAGGTTTGATTCCTGGTTAAGGTCAAAAAATTACTATATAGTCATAACATACCATTCAAGTTCCACAGTACACTGTAGTTGCTAATGACCGAGCTGTTGATGCAACTTTAAATTAATTAAATAAAAAAATTAATCATGTACTATATAAGAATTCAGGCCTTTTAGTTATTTATAAAAAATAAAATTTCAATTTATATATTCACAGGAATATTGTAATGGGAGCACTGTAATGTGAAACATTATTACAGAACAAAAACCTATCCAGTGTCACTGACTTACTAGTAATTTGTCATGTTAATAAATTCAACTACAATTAAATAAAATATGTGATCAAAATAGAATAATATTAATATGATATTTTACACTGTAGTAGTTTCATTGTTTTAAAATCTAAAATTAAATTTGTTATTGTATTACATAACAATTTAATGATAAATGTCTACTGGATAAAAATTTTCCAAACTGATTACAATTTTAATTACTTATTCAAACAACGTTAATTTGTGATAAGATAATAAATAAAAAAAAACTGTTTGATGACCTGCACTTAACATTATTATTAAAATATAATCTATCATTATTGATAATAAACAAAATTGTACTATCGTAAACACAGTTTTTTGTAAGGTTTTTTTTAAATTAATGACGATAGGTATGAAAAAGATAAGAATTTATCTAAAAAATGTAAAAGATTTTTTTTAAAAGTTGGCTGTTCTAGTGGATCAGTCAACAAATTATCTGTTTAGCCTAAGATCCTTAGTTCAACCCCAGCTAGAGCTTAAAAAAATCGTGATGTATTAGATTAGATTGTAAAAGATGGATCAGGCAGTCCGTTCACCTCCATAATACTGCAGTTATAGATATCTTTTGGTTTTATGTTCTTCTATTTTGCATAGTAAGCCTAATCCAGACAATTAAGGATGACAAATGAAAATTAGTGATGAAAAAATGCCAGACCGGACCAGGAGTTGAACTCAGGACCCTTGTGTATTGTATTATGCCATATCTTCTTGTTCACTCAGCAAACAGGCCCTTTTGTTATATTTGTTTCATGAGACTGCTTACCCAGTAGGCCTATTTCTGTGATTGCCCTCCAGGTTTATTTTCTCAGATATTGAATAATCAGTCCAGAGCTTCAATGATTCAAATGCTTCACATTCCAAGATAATATGGAAAGTAGATTCTTTCCACACAGTGTGCTTACTAGGTTACCACTAAAGATCCCAGTATTGTGTGGATGCTTCCCTAAAGTGTAGTAAGTTTTCTATTATAAGTCCTACAGCCATGCTAAGTTGCTTCCTGCCTGGATCAAGTACTTCATGAGTGTATGGGATTGTGAAATACTAAAAACCTGTATATTTCTGTATCATCAGACCCATAATTGGTTTTTTAATTACAATGATGTTGAAGTGACTTGGAAAAGGTGTACCTGATTTTTTTGTAGTTTATTTTGAGTTGGCTTGTTTTTTAGCGACTACAGAGAGTTATGTAATTGGAACAATGGGTTTGGCTTATTGTAATTTCCAAACTTCAGCTGGGAATTGAACCTGAGACTCCCGCTACAACTGCACTACAGAGGCAGTCATAGATATTTGTTTAATGTCGCATCAGTTACTTGTTTATGAACTTCAATGAAGGGAATTGCAAAGTTACTTAGGTTTCAAAGTAACTTTTAGAATTAAAAGAAATTTTTAAGTTGGTAAAACTGTCCATAAAAAGTGAAAGTGGATTAGGAATCATTCTTTGATCAGATTCATCAAATATTTCTCATGAGATTTTTAAATTTGTGTAAATTTACATAAATAACCAAGATATAACTCTTTTTACAAGTTCATGAACTTGACCTAGTAGTATGTTTATATTTAAGGTCAAGATATTCTCTGATGTTTGAAGAGATATGCACTTGACTAATATTGTACAGTTTCAGAAATTCACCTTGAAAAGTTTGTTTGCTTCTGTTTTTAGTTTTTTTACAAGATTTATCTTTGCAGATTACTTGGAAACAAATTTAACAGTTTTCTTTTTTGGTTTCGTTCTTTTGGCCTTTCTCTCTGCCCAAATTGTCTTCATGTGTTCGAGCATAGTTTTCCTTTTCTTTTCTGTGAAAGTCTTTCCTGATGACTTCTTTTGAATAGCTCTCCTCACTTTTGCAGGAATTTCCAGTCTCAATATCCTGTTTTTCTCTTCTTGGAGTTTCTCTACTGATGAAGGTTGGCCATCATAATTCTGATCTCGGAGACTGCTGCTCTGAATGGATCCGTTGGGGAGTAGCTGTACCGTTCTCTTAAGTTCTTCAGCCAAGAGGCTCCTCAACGTTCCAGATTGTTTTCCTTGATATTTTACCTATATAATCGATTGGAGCATTCTATATCGTTCTTGTCACATAATGTAATCAAGATACAGTATTGTTGTTTTCTTATTTTATAGTCTTAATGTGTTTTAGGATGCACTTTTTAATTTATTTTTAAAACAACTGTTTATTTAAAATTGCATCAACCGTGTTTGGTCAGTAACAACATCTGTGGGTTATGAAATTGTTTGTTTTAATATGCTCAAATTTCCAGAGTCAAGAGAATCTGAAATTCATTAAATCACAGTGATGCACCATAAAGAAAGACAGAAAATCCTTTAAAAACATGTATAATATGAGAACATAAAGTAGCCAATTTTTGTTGACCAAATTTTACAATTAGGTTTGGCTACTAGAACTTGTCTTGTTTTGTAATATTTTATTCTATTTACAGACGCAAGGAGATGAAATGACACATGTAATAAAAACAGCTATAGATCAAGGATATCGCATGATTGATACTGCATACAGTTATCGTAACGAGAAAATTGTTGGAGATGCTATTAAGAGTAAAATTAAGGAAGGAGTAATCAAAAGGGACGATGTCTTCGTTGTTTCAAAGGTTCATTTCAAATAACTTAAAGAATATTAATAATAATATCAATTTATTTCCCATAGATGTACAACTTTTTTTTTATGAATAACCTTACATTACCTCTTCCATTATACTCATGCACAAGGTGGTTCATTAACCTACCCAGCTATGTTTCTCATGTTTTAGAATATTTTAATTTAGTGCCTCTTTTCAAACCACCAAGTCATCCAGAATAAAACTCAGGATGTGAGCTCACGGATGGATATAATCATTTCCTACGTGTGTCTACTGATGTTAAAAAGCCATTTCTGTAATTCAGCTTTAAACTTTATGATGTCCAAATAGGTAGGTACTGTTATAATTTTGGAGAAGTAGTTTGTTCATTTTGAAAGCTAATTAACGAAAATGTCTTAAGAATAGCATTTTTGTAGCTCTATGCAATAAAACAAATTCTTGTTTCTTAAACTGTAGTTCCAAACTTTTTAGCACTGAGATGTTACAGATTTGAATCAATGCTTCACGTATTTGTAGTTAATTTTCTTGGCTTTTAATATCAGGTTGATGGCAGTTGGCCAGAATATTATTACTGGACCTAGGTTAACCAACCCAATATTGTTCTAGATGTAGATAACCCTTGAACCTACTTCTATTATGTGCGAAATTAAATCCTAAACTAGGCCTCAGAAAAATAGTATCATCTTCAAAACACGATTCTATTCAAGAATTAAAATTCGAACTGGGCGGCTTATTTTACGAGAGGTAGGTACCCATTATATGAATTCATCCTCCACCACTGATAAACACATATGAAAACAGCGTTTAAAAACTGTGATCAACATTAAAACAAAAAAAAAAAAAAAATTAAAAAAATACCAATAACTATATTTTCAAGGAGTTCACAATCAAGGTAATTTATTTGTCTTTTTGTTTTTATAGTTGTGGATAACAGATCAGAGACCATCGAAAATAGTGGAGAGTTGCAAAAGATCTCTGTTTAATTTAGGTTTGGATTATGTTGATTTGTACCTTATTCACTGGCCAACAGCTTTTAAACATGATGACTTTGGTATAATGGTAAATATATTTTTATTTGTTTTGTCATTAATCTTAATGTTTGTACTGAAATAATCAAGCCAATGAAATGAAATAAAACTCATTTTGTTTTGTCAACAAGTCTCCAGTATATAACGATCGTGTATGTACACATTATACTATGGAGCAAATTTTTTATCATGAGAGGACAGTTGGTCAACCTTTCATTATTACCTACCTTTGACAAATGGCGCTGGAATATAATAAAATATACGTTAGTGTTATTTCTACTAGTTAATTATTCATAACAGTTAACCTAGAAATACACTGAACTTTTTTAGTTTCTTTTCCTTTTCTTTATTGTATTCATTTCAAGAAAAGAAAAATTCACATCCAATCTCTTTTGGTGATTTAACAGAAACATTCTACAAGATTTATTTTAAAACCGTGCAATTCCATGGCCTAAAAATTTGTATTTTCTTTCATGTTGTCAGAATTCATCTCTCCTTTACTGTTGGGGTACAACCAACTTTTTGTAATCGATTCATTTTCTTAGAGAAGTAAATAACAATATCAGGTTTCCTGAAATCAAATGATTTTAAAAATTATTTATACTGTATGCACTCTTAAGACAGAGGTTTCAGTTACAGCTCTTTGAGTTGCAAAAAGGGTTTCTTCGCTGTTTTAATGTTTAGAGAGCCTCTCAAAAAATTAAAACATATTAATTTGTTTTTGTTGCTTGTAACCAAACTTGTGTGTATCATTATAAAAACAAAATTGAAAATGGTAAAGACTTTTATTAATCAAATTATAGAGAACAGAATCAACTTTTACAGTTTAACAATATAAATTACCTATAAAAAAACCAAAATTATTTATTTATTAGTTTAAAGTAGTGAATGCATTGTATAAACAAATGCTAGCTGTGATTTGGTTAATAAGGTGAAGACATAAACCAATATGAATGTAGGAATGATGAACGCATCTAGGACGCATCTATTTAGCATCTTTCACACACATTTATGGACATTATACTCCCACCACTGTGGCATATGTACTAGCTCAAAAAAAGAGAAGTGGAGAGGGCTGAGAGGAGTAAGCCTCTACATGACAAAATATTTGCTCCTTGGGACAGTAGGATACCATCTAGTAGGTGTATAAAACTATTTTAAATAAAATATCACCTATAGACTACTAGTACTACACACTACTACTATACGACGAGGTACCCAAAAGAAACCGGAATTATTTTTTAAAACTATTTATTTTTAATTTTTTTACAAAAGAACCTTATCCCCTTCAAAATACTCTCCATTACAACTAATACATTTGTCCCACCGGTGCTTCCACTGTTCAAAACATTTTTTGTACTCCTCTTCAGTGATGGCTGCCAGCTCATCCGTCGCTTTTTTCTTGACATCATCAACGTTGTTGAATCGGAGACCTTTCATGCCCCTTTTCATGCGTGGGAACAAGAAAAAATCACACGGAGCCAGATCGGGTGAGTACGGTGCGTGTGGTAGCAAAACCATGCCGTTTTTCGCCAAAAACTGGGTAACCGAGATTGCCGTGTGTGCAGGCGCGTTGTCGTGGTGGAAAAACCAGTCCCCTGTCTGCCACAAATTAGGTCTTTTACGACGAATGCTGTTTCGTAGTCTTCTTAACACTTCAAGATAAAAAGCTTGATTTACCGTCTGGCCTGGTGGAACGAACCCTGAATGGACAATTCCCCTCACATCAAAAAAACAAATCAGCATTGTTTTGATGTTCGATCTGACTTGACGACTTTTTTTGGTCGGGGTGATAATGAAGTCTTCCATTGACTGGATTGTTGTTTGGTTTCTGGGTCGTACCAATAGCACCAAGACTCGTCACCCGTAATGATCTTTGACATGAAATCTGGATCAGTTTCAAGCTGTTGTTTCAAATCACTACACGTTTCAATTCGACGTTCCTTTTGAGTGTCTGTCAGAACCCGAGGCACAAACTTGGCAGCGACTCTTTTCATTGTCAAGTCTTCTGTTAAAATGCGTTGGACTGAGCTCCAAGATAACCCACTAACCTGTGATATTTGGTCAATGGTCTGTCGTACAATTTCTTTCACTTTCACAACATTTTCGTCTGTTCGGGAAGTCGACGGTCGTCCAGAACGAGGTTTGTTCTCAATCGACATGTCGCCATTTTTAAAGCGCAAAAACCACTCGTACACTTGGGTTTTTCCAATAGCGTCGTCTTTGTAAGCTGTGTTCAACATTACAACTGTTTCCGCGGCGTTTTTACCGAGCAAGAAGCAAAATTTCACAGCCGCACGTTGTTCATTAAAACTTGCCATCATGAAAAACGACACGAGCACAAAACAGCACTAGCGAGAACAATCACTGCACGAGAACAGAACAAGCTAGATCAACTAACAAAATGGCATTGAACTGGCAATGAGTAGCGCTACAAGCAGCCTAGTGGCGGGAATTTGTACTGCACAAGCTCCGCCCACAGCAGAGCTATTCCGGATACTTTTGGGTACCCCCTCGTATACAGGTAACATACCTGGGTAAGGCTCCAAAGTGTTTAACAAATCTTTGATACAAAATACTATTTAGAAAGGATCGATTATTTACACAAGTCTGATATTCTTTGAATTCCTGACTTTCGCGAAGTTAAAGAAGTCATATTGTGACTGTAATATCCTTGACCTTGAGGAATGTAAAGAAATACTCATGCAAACACGAAATATGCTTTCAACTGAAAACCTTTTTCAAACAGTTAACGCAGACTGATTTAAAATATTTTATTAAATGTAGCTTCTAAAAGATACTGAAAATTCAATAAGCGTCAACTTTAAGGTTATAAAATGAGTAAGATTCACCATTAACTCTTTTTTATGATTTAATGTTACTCTTGTATCAACATCGAGAGTTAGCAGCAAGAATTTTTCTTCTTCTGTTTATGCTTCTCTTCTTCCTTCTCCTGAGCTTATTACAAAATGTCCTGGAGGATTTTTTGTTAAAATGCAAGCTATAAAATATTAAGAGTTGCTATAATATCCAAATATAATATACAATAAGAATTTTAGCTCTGGTTATAATATCATCCATTGTACAATTAATTGTTTTCCAAGCACTCTTAATTTGCATAAAACAAATTAAATTATAGTAAAAATTAATCTTTGGATGGGCATTGTTGGTATGCAAGTTATAGGCCCAATTTTTATAGATGCTAATTTAAATTGGAATAAATATGTAGCTACACTTCAAGAACAAATCATTCCAGAAATCCAACAGATATTTGGCCACAACTTTCAGAATGCATGCCTTGTAGTATCTGCTATTTGAGTTGAGTTGACTAACCGTAAAAAAAGGTAACTAAACTCATGCCAGTGGTATGTGAGGTGGGTTGCAGTATCAGGCCATCTTTTAATCTTCCAAATTCCCTCCTGTCCATTGCCAACATTCTCAACTTTCTCAATTCCTTACTCCTTTTTCATTCCACCTCTCTCATGTATTCTGCCCATTATGTCCTGGCCATCTACTCTCTTGCAGTCTGCCCTTAAAAATGTGTCTTTATTCTCAATATCTCACTTCATTATAATGTGTCCAAATCACCCCAGTGCAGACCACTCAATCACATCCAGTGTCAAAATCAATCCTAACATCTCTGATGTTTCTGTTTTTTACTATGTCCCTTTTTCTTTTCCCCTCTGAAATAATTATCTAAAATCGAACCCTCGCTCATATCTTTCTAATAAAACCTGTTTCAAATACTTGAATTTGGGTAATCAAATTTCTGTGTAAAGTTCAAGAGTCTTTTTTATGAATTAAATCATTAGTTATAATTTTTAAGTACATTGAAATTTATCATATTTTTGCAGGATGCTGGGAAAAAATCAGATTTTGATGAAGGTATAACACTTGAAGAAAAATGGGACAAAATGGAAGAGTGTGTTAAATTAGGCTTAGCAAAGAGTATTGGAGTGTCAAACTTTAATAGTGAACAGATTGACAGAATACTTAAAATAGCAAAAATAAAACCAGTTACAAACCAGGTAGGAATCTACTAACAATCAAAATTTTCAACAAACATACCTAAAAATGGAATCTGAATTTTTATATTATAGTGATACCTCTTCTTTCTAGTGTTACCACTGTACCTCTAAGCCAATATTACACAAATTTAATGTAATATGTGAATTAACAAAAGCATTCTTTTTATGAAGATTTTGAACTTATGTTCCTCATTGATATATTTACACTAAAACTTGTTTACTGACAGTACAATTTCAGGTATGGTACACCACTGAACAACACAATGTGTAAACATCTTTGCATAAAGTACTTAAAGAGGGAAGAATATTATTTTATTATCCTTTACTCTTTCCTTTTTTCAAAATTTTTGAATTATTTTACCTGACAGATATTTAAAAAAATGTTACATACTGTTTCTGCATAAAAAGTTATGTAAACCTTCAAAAAATCAAAGAAATCATACAAATTTGTAAGAAATAGATTTTACCTACATTGTTTATAAAGAAGTTTTGAATTAAATTGTAATTTTAGCGCAGCAAGTAGGGGGTTGCTAGTTAGTATAGAAAGATCATAAACATGAACTGGAAATTCAGATTGCATCATATAATTTGATATGAATTGTAATATGTTGGAGCTTGTTGTGTATTACTTGTTTGAGTAACAGACACAACAAAAATATTTTTAATATTTTGTTTATAGTTACTCTATAAGACTCCAGAACGGTAAGATATTGTGTCAAGGAGTGATATATGGTATGGAATAGAAGACAGTATAAATGAAATTTATCACCTTACTTTTGATTGGTTTTTAAGTTTAGAAAACTTACTCGCATTTCAGTGGTACCACCTTCTTTACAGTATATTATTAAAATTAAAAATTAAAATTCAGAACGATGTTTTCATTCAGTCATTTAGATTAAAATTGGTTTAACTTTCATTCCTGTATTTGTTTATACTTATTACAATAGATGGCAACAGCTTCTTTAATAAAATTGTCATCTTTAAATTTAAATTGTTCATTTATGTGGATGTATATTTGAAATAGGTATTTCATTTTTTTGTATTTTATTTTTTTATTATCATATGTATATTTATCCAATATATAAAAATCTTCTTCTATTTTTCCAAAAATTATGTCGATATAGAAGAATACCAGAGAAGGGTTATTTTAGCGTACAAAATTTACTACAAACCAATCATACTGTATGGTGCAGAATGTTGGAAAATAAGAGAAAAAGTTTGGTTTAGACTTCATTCTGGGTAGATGAATCCCTTCGAGCAATAAAAGGTAAAATAAGAAGAGATAGGTTTATATGTGGGTGTTAGAGAAGATCTGAAAATAGGAAGTATGAGAGAGAGAGAGAGAGAGAGAGAGAGAGAGAGAGAGAGAGAGAGAGAGAGAGAGAGAGAGAGAGTTAAAGAAATTACAGAGGAGAATGAAGGAGCTAGAGGATGATCACAAGGAAATCCTAGAGGAAGACGGAAGGAAGGAAACAAGGACAGTTTAGAGAGAGCGTTAATTATGTTGTGTTGGTATGGACAGTTAAAAGAATAATGAGTAAGGGGAGAATACAGAGGAGAACGAAGCAGCTAAAAGATGATCATGAGAACATCCTAGAGGAAGATGGAAGGAAGGAAACAAGGACAGTTTAGAGAGAGAGAGAGGATACATTGCAGTAGGTTGAGGAATAAAAATGAGGGGAGGAATGAGGAAGATGGAGAGACGTTAACACCCAGATATTATGGACTGTAGCTGGAACAGGAAGTGGATATGAATGAACACATGTTTAAAAATGTGTTTTCTTCCTTTTTGTATTTTTTTATGTAAAAGTTTGTATGAATCTTTGGCCGAACACTTATTAATGTTTAATATTATATTAGCTAACCTTTTTTTAACTTAAGTATGAAACTGTTGTTAATATTTTAAAAAATTGCAATTTGTTATTTTTGTTTTCAAATCTTTCAAGAAGCACTAGCGAACAAATCTTTTGGCATCAAGATTAACAGTAAACCAATTAACAATCTTAGATTTGAGAAAAGTTGTACTGATAGCAAAGTTCTAATAAAACTTACAATTAAAGCTAAACTGAGTGGTGGAGCTTAACGAAGAAAATGGTTTAACGATACCTATGTCAAAATTAAATGCATGTTAATTTCAAAAACACAACAACAGCAGTAAAACTTGAAAATTCATTAAAAAAGAGTCAAGGAGATCAAAAAATACAAGTATTTGACAACAAAATTATGAATAAAAATAATAATTTCACAGAAGAAATCAAAGCTATTATGGGGAAAGTAAAATAATGCTTTCAATAAAATTGAGAAAAGTTAAAATGAGCCTACATTAAACTTAAGAATTCAAATTTTTGGTGTTATGTGTTTTCAGTATTTTACAGAATGAAGATTTGAACCTTAAGTAAGAATATTACTGACACAAATTGGAGGTATTTAAAATGTGGTCATATCAAAAAATTTTGAGGTTGAGTTGGGTGGATTGTGTCACAAACAATTGAAGAACTTAGTGGAAGAAGGTGTTATGTAACAAAAATATAGTTTGGAGAAAAATGAAATCAAAGTTCTAAAGCTGCTATATTTTTATGAATTGCCTAATTTCTTTCATTTTGGTAACTACATATTACCTACCTCTTTATGCAATTAAAATTTGTTTGAACATTACTTTTCTGTAACATTTTTCTTATGCATTTGACACAGTCATAAACATCTGTATTGTACATTATATTCTCTGAGGATGGATAAACGTTATTTCAAAAATAGAAGACAAAATGTTTCATAACTAAATTTTGTTAAAAAAATACCAAGTAACAGCTTTTACTGGTGAAGATAAATATATAATACCACTGTTAACTGTTATTCTTCCAAAAAGGTGTCTTTAAGACTGCAGTTCATTTTGGTTGAAGGCGTCAGGGTAATCTGACATTTTAATCCACTACAGAATATTAAATTAAGCGTAGGCTACAATTGTATTCCATGACCACTTATCCACTAGTATTTCCTTAAACTGTAGAGATAGAGTTTAAATCTTCATCAATCACAAAAACGAAGTTTTTGAAAAAATGTTACATAGCTCCTTCATCCACTAAGCTCTTCAATTGTTATTAGGATGACATAATAGAAGGAAAAAGAGGTAGTAACCCAATTGCAGTACTTGGGTCATATGAGAGTGAAAAAGTGATACAGGGAAAAATTATGGGGAAAAAAAGTTCGGAAGAGAGGACACATATGGCTCAACTTGAGAATGCGGTTCAGTTGCCATTCTATTTATATTTGTTTAGAGCTGCAGCATCAAAAGTCAGGGTTGCCAAGATGCTTACCGACCTTTTTAGAGGAGACAACACCTAAAGAGGATTGTTTCCAAATTTTGTTTAACACATTAAGTAAATGACGAGGTAAATACAAAGTATACTTTACACCGACTTCAAGAAGTTACCAATATTAGTATAGTAAGATGATTATTGTTTGCCACTATTATAATATTTGTGTTATAATAATTATGTTATTTCTATTACTTTAGGTTGAATGCCATCCATATTTCAATCAGAAGAAACTAATTCAATTCTGCAAAGAAAGAGATATAATAATAACAGCATATGCACCTTTTGGTTCTCCTTCAAAGCCAAAGACTGCTTTTACTGAAATAATTCCTGTTATTACTGATGAACCAAAAGTCATTGAAATCGCAAAAACTCACAATAAAACTCCAGGACAGATTATTCTTAGATATCTGGTGAGTTTTTTTATACAGTTTATTTTGAAAAATTTTTCCAATAATATTGTAGTTTTTAACTAAATATTTTTGATTGGATTGGTTATATTGTAGCCTGTGTCATATCATTGTGAGCTTGAAGGTCAATATACGAGGATTGCCTGATAACTAATTCACACATGCTTGTAGAACGCGAACAAAAACAAATAGCAAGATTGGATGAAAAACAAATTAAAATAAAATTCCTAACTTTCAAAATCATATATTTATTTTTCAACATAGTCACCTTAAGTATTATACATGTCTTCCAAGATAAAACAAGTTTTTTCATTCAGTCACTGAAAAATTCTTCCTACTTTTCTTGAACCCAGGACGCAGTAGCTGCCTTCACCTCATTGTCCGAGCATAAGGGTAATGTGTACCCTTAAGGTCTTTCTTGAGTAGAGGAAAAAAATAAAAATCACAAGGTGCGAGGTCGAGGGAATAAGAAGGGTGTGGAATCGGATCAAACTTTAGGTTTCTCAGAGTCTCTTCAGTTGCACACGAAGTGTGCGGACGAGCATTGTCATGTTGCAAGATTATTAGCGCCAGGCTGCCTCTAACACGGCAAACTCAACATCGGAGGTGTTTTAAAGTCTGTATGTACTTAGTAGATTTTACTGTTGCCCTTCATTTCAGGTAATCAGTCACATAAACTCGGTGAGCATCCCAAAACACAGTCAAAAGAAATTTTGTGGATGGTTGTGTTCTGAACTTTTTCAGGTTGGCAATCGTGAAATTTTATTACTCATTGATTTACAGTAGACCTATCAACAGTATCGTTACAATAAACAACCTTCAAACGACGATGAATTTCACTAGGGGTCACTTTCTCAGCAGTTAAACATTTGATTAAACACAGTTAAACAATTTGATAACAGCACGATGTTTAACTTGTGTTGACATTGTACCAGAACACCACACCATTCTTCCACTACACAAAACAAACTGGATGAACGCAACGTTTTCAAACTGCGTAAACGTATAGAGGAGAAATAGTACTTCCAAAATGCCACCAGGCATGCTTCTGAAGTTCATTTTGTTCGCGTTCTACAAGCTCGTATGCATTAGTTATCAGCGTACCCTTGTAGTTAGCCACAGTATTGCTGGATAAAATTTTTCATGTGTTATACAAATACATGACCCGCACAAACGTATGAGCATATTAATATGACAGTAGTCTATAAATATGATATATCGCTGATATAGTTTGTAAATTTGTTACAGATGGAGCCTTTAAAAAGATTTATTGGTGAATGAAACTTGTTTCAGCTTCCTTATAATAATTAAGTTCACATTTTACTTACTGAATACTTGCTTGGCTCCCCCCACATACTTGGGCTGTTAGTTTTGGAATCTTTCTAAAATGTAAATTTCCAGCTTTAAAGAAATAGACCTTGAAGAATGTATACACAGAAATTTATAAGGGCAAAGTGGAGCTTCACAATGATGTAATGTGCACTGTTGTTGGTGGTTTATATTTGAGCGCTGTTCTAAGACAGTCAATGAATGACATCTAAGAAGTGTGACCATTTTCTGTGTGCTTGAGTAGCAAGTAATCATATAAGCTCCCAGGTTCAATTCCAAATTTAATAAGTGGTAACAGATAGTTTTGAAATCAAGGCTTTGCCACTGGTTCACTAAGACTGAAAAAAGTGTTGAGTTAATTCAATTTTTTTTATATTATCATTATGCTTTTAAAATGTTACACTAAATATTTTAGAACCATTGGAAAATGCAAATATTATTATAAAGGGATATAATGACTTCCTAGTGATAAATAAAATAATTATGGAAACAAAAAAATTATTTATTTATTTATTCAAAATTACTGTATTCACTACAAAGTTCAGATGTAGCGAGTCAATTACAAATTACACAATTTTAGGACTTTCACAAAATTGTAACAAAAGTATAAAATATACTCAATAAAAATAAAAAATATACACATTATTTTACCTTAGAAAAAAAACTAAAATATATGTAGTTTAAAAAAACAAGTTTAGTACAAAGAAGATGATAAAAAAACATTTTCATTCACAAAGTCACTAGCAGTAACCTGGTAGAGGTTATGAGAGCCTTACCATGTGAGAGTAGGGCCTATTGAATCCTGCTACAAAAATTAACAGCTAACCACATTGATTGTTATCAATGTACTTTTCAATTCTCAACCTTGGATACAAACCTCAAAAAACTTAAACCTTCCTTGAGGTAATCTTTACATTGATGAAAACTGGAAAACAATCTGATAAGTAGTTGTTCAGATTAGCCAGAACAGATAGACAGTTTATAACACATAAAGTACAGTCATCAGCCATCATGAACCAGCCCTATGCTTACACTGCTGGATATAGCCCTTCATCACTGTTATCCACTCTTTCCAGTTTTGAACTTTCTGGTGCTATTGACAGTCGTTCGCTTGACATTGTCGATCTAGTAGGCTATATGCGAGAGTGTTTTTTCTCTCCATTGATTGTCTGCTCTTAGTCTTCAATCAAGCAGTCCATCTCCCATTTTTTTGTCATTCAGGCTACCTGTCCAGCCCTATTCGAATTTAGATGAAAAGCTTGATGTATGGTACTGTAATAATAATAGCAACACCATGAATGAATCAACGAATACAAAAGTAACCAATGAATGAATTAAAGCGGAGCTTCACTATGATGAGATATAGCAAGGAATCTATAAGCTCCCAGATTCAATTCCGAATTTAATAACTGGTAATAGACACCTAATATTACAGCCCTGACAGCCTGACTTTACAGTCAGTACTTTACAGTCAGACTTTACAGTCAGTAGCCCTGGCATTACAGCCCTATCATTACAGAGGTCACAGAATTAAAACCAATGACTATCACTCAACAATTCAAATAGGTAATATGTAATCTCCTGAATCAAGCTGGAATTACAAATAGAGTGTCTGCATCAGCTGAAGAAGAGATGATTTCTCGGTATACTTTAATTTTAAAAAACTTCAGTGCAAAAATATTTGTACTTGTGAGGATTTCAGAGCCTTTAACATTGATATTGTCTATGTTATTAATGAAGTTAATAATTAAAATGTTTGCTTAATTTTTAGGTTCAGCTAGGTGTTGTTCCAATTCCAAAATCATCAAATGAAAAACGAATGGCTGAAAATTTAAAAATATTTGATTTTGAATTAGATTCAAATGAAGTGGCTTCCATGGATTCACTTAACAAGAATTTACGCTCATTTCCTTTTAAGCTGTAAGTAGTAATAATTATAGCCTATACTATTTAATATATAGGATAATTTAAGATTTACAAGAATATTTAAAAATGTGAATTTATTTGGATAATTCATACTCTTTATGAACACTAATCAAGCTCATGCTCAATAAAGAGTTTAACTTACTCAAAATTTTCAAATTAATTTTATTTTTGATAGTACTGTATTGTAACCTCATTTTCATAATTTAAATTTCTTACAGTTTGTAAAAAAAACTGGCACTGTTCAGTAACTAAATGACAAGTGACAAACGACATTCTTGTACAATGAACAACAGGTACGCATATATTATAAGCTACAGTTCAGTTTTGGTTGGGCACTATCATCAGCATGTGAATATTATTTTGACCTACCTGTCCACCCAACACATCCCTGCCTTGCCCACCCCGCGATGGGTAAATAAAAAAAATATTGTGGCCAGATAACGTACAAGTTTATTGATGCCTCGCCTTCCAATACCATGGCGCATTCATACGTTATGCTAAGTTCAATTTTACAATGTGTACTTGGTGTGTATTGAAATCTTACTGATTAATAAAATTTTTAGCTTTTATACCACTGTGGTATTTGATATGATCTGAGCAAGGGTTATTTCTTTGATCTTTTGATGGAAGAAACCCTCAGTCAAAAATTATTGTAGTTTTTGAGTTTCTTGAATTTACTGGACGAGTTGTTGGGTTAATCCAAAAAAACGTGTTGATATATGTACTTCATATGAGCATTTCTATTGGCTGATAACCTCATGAAAATTATTGTCTAAGGGATTCATCCAACTTGCCAGCTGTGCAATGAATACCATTGATACATGGGACAGTTTTATTACTTAAATATTCTAACAAATAACTTACATTCTATTATTTATTTGTTTAGCTTGTTTATTTTATGTTTCAGGGCACAGAATCACCGAGATTATCCATTTGACCTTGAATTCTGATCATATTTGTTTTATTACTGATGTCACAGTTGAAAGTAACACTGCCTCATTCCATGATTTTTATCTGTATATTTTTGTAAAAATATAATTTACTACCAAAGGAATGCTTTATTGAGAAACAATTTGGAATTTCTCTGACAAAAATAAAAATAAATTATTTAATAAAAGAAGTCTCTAAACAATATTTCATTTATTTTTTGTTTCAAACTTATGAATCTTCCTCTTTCATTTAAAACCTTAGGGTAGTCTACCTGCAAATAAAACTTTTTGTAAATTATTTTGAACAAAATGGTGTATGTATCTTATTATTAACATCTGTGGCTGCCTCCATAGTTAGTGGTAGCACGCTAGCCTACAATGCTGAGGCCCCAGGTTCGATTCCTGTCTAGGGTTTGAAAATGTTCACAAGTTAAAACCCACCGTAGTCGTTAATAACTGAGCTGTCGTTCCGACTAATAAACTAAAAAATGTAAGTTTTTAAACATAGGTATATACAAATAACATCTGTTTTCATCAGTAAGTAAAAACAAAATAAAAGCAGTGCCATAACAAAATCAACAATTTCTTTTATCAAAATTTAGAATTTTTAACTTTAATATCTCAATAAATGAATTGAGATCTAATAAAAATGTGTTATAATTTTTTAGAAGTCATAATTTTTCATCACTTATCTGGTTTCCAAGATTTTGTTTATTAGTTGGAATTTCATTTTCTAAGGCCCCTTGTTTGCAAAAGGTGAATTCGTCTTCGTTGTTCATCTTTCTATATATTTTCAATTGTTGCTGCTGTTCAAGAAATCATTTTAAATTGAATATAAAGGGAAGAAATACTGCAACCATATATCCAAGTTATTTTTTTCTATAGTTAGTGGTTACTTTATAACCCTGATTTTGATTTTAGGGAATGAAAATAAAATGTTAAAATAATTAATATTCAGGATTTAACAAAAACCTGCAATTCATGCACTAAGATTTCTCACTCAACTATTTTCACTATATGTGTTATAATTTTTTTTTGTTTTATTACTGAAATAAATAAGTTATTAATAGGTAACTGTATGTAACCAATTCACTGTTGATTTAAATGATTTGTAGGGCAAAAACCTTTTTTTAAAGTAGGCTTTCCCTTAATCTGATTACAATCCTTTATAAATGTTTATCAATAGTTCTTCAATGTATAATGTCTGCAGAGGATGTTATACAGTGTTCCAGATTGTATTCTATGTCTTCAAATACAGATCTAGTTTATTGATTTTTAACTAACAGACTTATTTCATAAAAGATGAGGTACCTGCAGCAAAAAGTTTTGAGAACACCTTAAGGCCTGACAAATAATTTTGATGGGCTTTCTAAATGCTCTAGGGCTGTAGAATAAGAAAGTACGTTGGTCAGAGGAGGACATCTACAATAAGTAGGTTCCTCAATTATTGCTGATGACTTGCTTTGTTTCCTTGATGTTCCTTTGTTTCAATAACAGGGGAACTAAGTGATATGTGTATATTTTTTATACACGTGTTGCAGCATGAATTCAGTGGCACTTACTTTTCTTTTCTCTCTTTGATGTACAGACTAATGTAAACCTTGCAATCCAACCTTTTCACACAATGCATGAGTAGCAGCTACCTATTTAATAACAAAGGTACTTATACCTACCAAATTTTGTTATAATTGGCGAAAATCTCAACACTGTTAAGGACGGTGGACAGGCAACATATATAAATGTTTAAACATTTTATTTTACAATATATTTTCACATCGGGGATTGTAAATTAGCCATATCTTTATTTCTAAACTTAGCTGTAACTTACTTAGGGTCTTACAGTTGATTTGCAGTTGTATACTTTTTATATAGGTACATAGGTAGGCCATTAGTTTCACAGGCTAATGAGCTACATTGTGTAAAATTGTTATTGAAGAAATCTGCTAACCATAAAATTGTGGAGCTGTTTGGCTGAACTTACAAGGAAGTGAAAAAAAAACTTGAGAAAGAATTAACACATGGTCAAAAGCTGATACGGTGCATGTTATTAAAAAAATTAAATAATTAGTTTTATTATATTTTTATGGTATTGTTGTTTAGGTCATCAGCCGAAAGGCTGGTTTGAACCTCTAGAGGATTTATAAAGTAAAACGAGGAGTGAAGTGGTTAATCATTGCCTTCCTCACTGAGTGGAAAAGTAAGTGCTTATCAGCATGCCAGACCCTCCGAAAAGCACTACTTTCCACCCTGCAAATGACACCTTCACCTTCAATTTTTGTGGTGCTGAAATGTTATTTAGAACTTTAAAGTACCCAGCAGCCTTTGAATAAGTAGCCAAGTCAAACGCGGCGCAATCAAATAAATTTTTCAAATGACAAGTGCGACCGACTGATTTCTGCAAAATATCGAAGATTGTTAATGAATAGGAATAGGTACCACAAAATACCAATTATAGCGTACCAAGAGAATAATCTGTATACCTCTGGATGAATTATGAATTGTAAATTCAAATTGAAAACAATGTTGTTTTAGGAAGAAGTATTTCTACGCATAAAGTATTTAATTTTTTCGTTTATACACAGAAAATGTAGTCATAATATCTTATCAATTACAAATTAATTTATTGTCAAATTTTATTATGTAATTTGGTTAGAATAATAAACAGTTTTTTAGTAGTTAAAAATAGCAAAAGAATGACATAACTATGACGCACGCCATAAAATGCTCAGTGTGGCCAAGTTGTTAGAAATGGAATGTGACATTTTGAAACTCAGCTAACGCACGTACACACAATTTTTATCATTTTACCGAAATTAGTTAAAATAAATTAAATGAGAAAATAGCATTTATTTTATCTAGAAATCAATATATGTTTGTTTTATATACATATATACGTAAGTGAAGATGCATGCCTGTTGCAGTCTAAGGCAAGGTGAGGTAAAAAAGAACTGCTGTTCAGTTATTGTATTTCACATGCAACACTGATAAGTTCCTGATGGAGAATATTGTGGCTGTATATAATGTAGTATACATAGTATTTAGATGATTGTACTAAAAAATGGATGGTGATGTAGTGTGTGAGTGGTGTGGTTGTGGTGGTAGGTTATTACGGTGTTCAAAATGTAGAAGTGCTTATTATTGTTCCAAAGATCATCAGTTGCAAGACTGGCAGAAACACAAACTTGAGTGTCGTAACAAATCAAAACTAAACAACTGTAATTCAACGAGTAGTAAAGGTAGTAAAGCAGCAGAGATAGCTATCGGGAGAAACGTTAGTCCTATAACTTTTGAAGGTAGTTCCGAAAATGAAATTTTGAATGCTCGTACTGAAACTTTAAATCCTACATTAGCTTTCAGAGACATGTCAGCATCTGCAGTTTCTAGGGTAAATAATACATCAAATTTTGGAGATGTTCCTGTTAATGTTGAATTAGAAGATTTGTTAGGTTTAAAAAATAATCAATTAGAATTAAAGGATTTTTCTGAAATTAGGTTAGATAATGAAACACCGTTCCTACATCGTTATGATAGAGTTGAACAAGATATTATAGAGAAAGTGTACAAAGATGTTATTAAGGATATGGATAAGTTTGGTGTTTGTGTAGTAGACGAATTTCTTGGTTTTGAAAGAGGCAAGGCAGTATTAGACGAAGTCATTGGAATGTACCAAAAAGGTGTTTTTAAAGATGGGCAGTTAGTTAGCAATAAAATGAATACAGACTTAAAAACTATTCGAGGAGATCAAATAACATGGATTGATGGGAAAGAGGCAACTTGCAAAAACATCGGGATGTTAATCGGCATAGTTGATGCAATTATTATGAAAGCAAATCGTTTAGTAGACAATGGAAAAATGGGGGCTTACAACATCCATGGAAGAACCAAAGTAAGTAATTTCTTTATACAATGTTTATGTATTGTTTAAGTTGCAGCTAAATCCCCTACTTGTTTTTGTTTACATAACCTGTCTTTACAGTAGTCTGTGCTGTATCGAGACTTAAAGTTTATACTTAAAAATTTCGATTACCAAAATTTCTAATGTAATTTTTTAGAGGCCAGGTTTTGAAGTGCAGAATTATAAATTTTTTATCTTGCATTCAAACCAAATGATATTTTTAAAAATGAAGTCACAATTATCAGCTGATCTGAGATTGTTAGCTTTCATTTTCTTTAATTAAAAAATCTTTTTACCATCTTTTCTTGTACACATTATTTAGGTACGTAAATTTAAAATATTGACAAGGCCTCGAAATAGGTGTATTTAGAGAAGTAAATTCAAGTATAGGTTAGGTACTAACCTAACATATTCATAGTCTCATGTCAGGCATGTTTCTATTTACAGAACAAAACACTGCTTTATAATCACTAAATCTAAATAATTGTAAGTTTAAACGTTCGTTTAGATAGATTATTTACAATGTCCACTTGTTCATTTATTAGAATCATGTTTTGAAAATAAGTTGCTTATGTACAGTATATATTTTTGAACTTGGCTGTTGTTACTCTTCATGTATTTTACAAAATTTAAGGAATCATTGAAATTAAATTTGTTAATTTCTATAATTCATTAACTCTGTCTTTTTAATAAAGGTTTTACATTTTTTCTTGTTATTTTTGTAGGCTGGAATAAATAAATAACATACTTTTTAATTGGTTTTATTAACTTATGTACTTCCCAGGTGGAAGAATATTATTCTTGACTGATGGTAACATTATGATGTTAACAGTGTTGGCCAATTGTTTCATGTTGAACTCCCAACTCCAGCTTTGTTAGGTTATACATTGGTTAGGTTATAAAAATGTTTATCTGTTGTCAATGATTATTTGCTTAGTAAACAATTTTTGAAAGTTAATGCTTATTTTTTTAAAATTTATAGTTTTTTTATTTATCAAATTAATTTACTGGATTAGTTTTTTAATTATTTTTGTTAATTTTATTACTAAATTATGTTTAGTTGTTATAAGTGAAGGGTTTAAAATATTATATATTAAATAAAACTCTGTTGGTGTACTTTATCAGGTTGCTTGTTAAATGTATTTAAAACAATGGAGGCTACTTATTTAGATAAATACGATACATGATGTATTTTTAATAACCTGCAATGGAACTGTTTAATATATTTAGTTTACTTAACAGCTTGCATTAAAACTTAATTATTACCAGCTATGTTAGATTAACAAACTGAAAGATGGGTTTTAATTTGTAATAATTCTCATACTATAGCTGGGAATCAAACCCAGGACTTTCATTTTGTCGGCTATTTGTAACGGATATCTTGTGGAAAAATAAATAGAAATGGGTTTTCATTATAACAGGATAATAGTTTGACAAGAATTTTTGAAGCAAATAACATTGCCATGTGATCATGGGATTGCAATCTTGTACTTAGGAAACAGATTTCTGTCATTAGAAACATACATTTTTACTTTCTCTTGCCTAGATGATTTTATAGGAAGGAAAGTATTGTTTTCATGTCGATTTTTAAAATCGAGTTTTCACTGGATCTATACGTTTTCAGACCCCCTGAACCCAAAAAACATGTTTTTAGCGATTGGTTTGTGTTTGTGTATACAAAATATCTCAAGAACGGAACATCGTACGAACTTGAAACTTGAAACTTAAGTTACATACCACTACCGGACCCGACACAAACATTTTCATCAAAATCGGTCAACTGGAAGTAGTAGTTTATTTGTATAATTTTTCACTTTTTTGCGATTTTCTCAAAAACTGGTCCTACGATTTTTTTTTAAAACCGCCTGGTTTACTAAATTTTTTATGCTCTACAAGATAGGGTAGGTGCCATCTTGGCTGAAATTTTTGGTAAGGGTGTTTTCACGTAAAAACTTTGTTTTTTTAAGATTACGGCTTTAATATGCATTTCAGCGCAAAAATGTATATAATAAAAGTTGTAGACAATTTTAAATCGTACAACTTTTATCCAAACATTTTTTTGTATAATGCTTAGTTAAGCGGTAATTAGCGATTTTCTGTTTTTTCTCACGAAAACGTGTGAAAAATCAATTTTTTTAATATTTTGGCTTTAGTACGCATTTTACGACAAAAGTGTATATAATAAAATTTATAGAAAATTAAGAGATCTACAACTTTTATTTATAGAATTTTTCTCTACAGAGCCTAGTTTAGTGTGAAAGTGTAATTTTCCGTTTTTTTAAACCAAACTGAGTTCGATTTTCATTTTGCGTTATTCACTCATGATTAAAATAAGGTTATGTTTTTGATGTTAGTTTTTTGTTTATTTCTAATATTTTATTAATAATATTAGGTTTATTGTTAATTATTTCCTTTGGCAAGAGAAAGTTGTGTGAGTGTTTCACACCAGACTTTTATGTCTGTGGTTAAATATGTATTTAAATATTTTTATATTTCCTATGTTTTAATATATCATCTAATTTATAATAGCTAATGTTTTTGGTGTTAGAATCTTGCCAGAAGGTAACATCATTCCCCTCCTGGAATAAGACCACTGGATCGAATTGTCAACCCTAGTACCATATTACCATCCCTCTTCTCTCATGACCTCGCACTCTTCTCTCCAATGCCATGTCCAACTCCATATTTGAATCCTCTTCTTACTTCTGACGTGTTGATTAGTTCTTCTGTTTAATTTTAATTGGAGATATTTACAGATTTTAATAATTTCTATCTTCTTGTTATTTCAATCTTCAGTTTAATTTTGTCTTTCTGGAAATTTTACTGAGTTAAATAGATGCTTATAAAGTTTGTCATTTATCTTCTTGTACTAAATCTTCTTGGCATTGGATGGCAGGTTGATGGTTGATGGCCGGATGAAAATCTATTGCTGGACTAGGTTTAACCAATCCAATCCCTATACATAAAGATAACCCTTCAACCTACTTCTATATGTACAGTGTTAACCCCAAACCAGGCTAAGAGAATGATGTCATCCTTGTAACAAGATTATATTATTTAAGAATTATATATCCGAAATTTTTTTTAATAAATTTTTAAATTTTATAAATGTTCAAAAGATTGTGATAAAATTTAACATTCATGTTCATCTATCGATATACAAAATTTAAGTGAAATATTTTTTGTTACCTTAGAAACCACTTATTTTAAAACTCTATTGTTATTTAAATTTAATTAGAAGTTACACTTTTAAAGAATTGGTGTGTATTATTAGATAATGGAAAAAATAAAAAAAAAACCTCGGATATTTAATTCTTACATATAATCTTGTTACGAGGATAACATCATTCTCTAGCCTGGTTTAAGGTTAACACTGTACATATAGAAGTAGTTTGAAGGGTTATCTTTATGTATAGGGATTAGATTGGTTAAACCTAGTCCAGCAATAGATTTTCATCCGGCCATCAACCATCAACCTGCCATCCAATGCCAAGAAGATTTAGTACAAGAAGATAAACGACAAACATTGTAAGCATCTATTTAACTCAGTAAAATTTCCAGTAGGACAAAATTAAACTGAAGATTGAAATAACAAGAAGATAGAAATTATTAAAATCTGTATAATATCTCCAATTAAAATTAAACAGAAGAACTAATCAACATGTAAGAAGTAAGAAGAGGATTCAAATATGGAGTTGGACATGGCATTGGAGAGAAGAGTGCGAGGTCATGAGAGAAGAGGGATGGAAATATGGTACTAGGGTTGACAATTCGATCCAGTGGTCTTATTCCAGGAGGGGAATGATGTTACCTTCTGGCAAGATTCTAACACCAAAAACATTAGCTATTATAAATTAGATGATATATTAAAAAATAGGAAATATAAATATATTTAAATAATAAATATTTAACCTCGGATATAAAAAAGGGGTATTTTGAATTACTTTTTTTTTGTTTGAAAGGTGACATGATCAAGAGTGTTCTTAGCTACGTTCAATAAATAAAATTAGGAGTGAAACACTCACACAACTTTCTCTAGCCAATGAAAATAATGACCAATATAACCTAACATTATTAATAAAACATTAGAAACAAATAAAACAACTAACCTCAAAAAACATAACCTACTATCTGTTTCATAATCATAAACACTCGAGTTTAAATTCTTGCATCTCCAAAACTATGAATCTGATTTCAACATATTTAACAACAAAATTTACCTCATTTTATTCTGCGTTGACATAAAATAATAGTCCTATATTTTTAATGTTGTTTACAAATTGCCATACGAGGTTGGAAGACAAAAAGACCTGGTATTTTAGCTACCGCAACAAATTTCATTCGTTTAGAGGCGTGTAACTCGATAACTATTTCACCGAAAAGTTTGAAATTATAACACGGCACAGGCAATTGTCCGAACATACTAAGATTTTGGCCTTAGTATGCATTTTACGATAAAAGTGTTTATAATCAAATTTATAGGGAATTAAAAAATCTACAACTTTTATTTAGAACATTATTTATCTACAGAGTCTAGTTAAGCGTGAAAGAGTGTTTTTCTGTATTATTAAGCCAAACTGAGGTTTTCTTTCATTTTGCATCATTCACTCATAATTAAAATAAAGTTATGTTTTTTGAAGTTAGATTTTTGTTTATTTCTAATGTTTTATTACTAATGTTAGGGGATGGGGTGGTGGTGGTGGTGTGGTGTGGTGTGGTGATTATTTGCATTGGCAAGAGAAAGTCATGTGAGTGTTTCACACCAGATTTTTATATTTGTGATGCAATGTAAATTAATTTATAATGGAGAAAAATAAATCTGTTAATTTACTTTCAGTGCTTCCATTTTTTTGTTCATATCTGGTTGTTAAACTTTCTTCCCCATTTCCAAAATTTTAATTTTGAATTGTCAGTGAGTAAACTTTATGGTGGCATTTTTTAATTAGTGAATAATTTTATTTTTTAGTCATCCATTTCTGTTTTGTGATCTTTGATTCTAAAAATATTTTTGTTAATTTGTTGCTTAGGTCATCAGCCAAAAGGCTGGTTTGAACCTGTAGAGGTTTTACTAAGTAAAACGAGGAGTGAGGTGGTTTACCATTGCCTTCCTCACTGAGTGGAAAAGTACGCTTATCAGCATGCCGGGCCCTCTGAAAAGCACATATTTTCCACTCTGCAAATGACACTTTCACTTCCTTCACCTCAGGGTCTGGCTGTATAATGAAATTCATTACTTTCAGAGGAGATAACTCTGATTAGTGTCTTTTACACCTCTACCTCTTCTGTTCTTAAATGATTCAGTCATTTAATTGGCTGACCATGTGATAAGAAACAGAACTATTTATTTTAGCCCTGCAACGAACAGATTGAGTGTAAATAATTTGACACTCCACCTGTCTGTTATGGGCAGTTTGTTAATTTGTATTTGAAATACTGTAGTAATAAATTTTGCCATGACTTGGGATTTCAGGGTTTGTTTTCCTTATCAGTTTTCCTCAGTATTTTTTTTATGGCAATTTTGTGATTTCCCTTGCTTTGTCCAGAAGAAACTGAACAGATTTCTGATTTGTCAAACAATTTGATAAAATATTTTTCCTAACACTAGCAACATCCTCTCCCCATTCACTGCGCTTTATGGTAAACTAAACTCTAATGTTTCGTGGGACCTTAACGGCTTCAAAGCTCGATCACAACTACAAATAAAATCAATTAATACTTCAAACACAAATTTTGTTGACATCAGTATGAAGGGGAGAAAGATGACTTAATAATAACTGAATATGTATTTCTAAGAAAAAGTAGGTGAAATCTATTTCTTAAATAAATATTATACAATCTCTTCGATTTTTGGATGCTTTACATAACTTTTTATGCAAAAATTGGATAACTGTTGTATATCAGTCCTGTTAGTAAATAATTTAAAAAAAATTGATAAAGGAAAGAGTAAAGGTTAGTGTTACATTGTAGGGTGGTACTGTACATGACCAAATAATTCAATACATTGTGGAGAATAGAATTGAATTGATATAAAAAAAGATGGAAAAACTAACTTTCTCAAATGGCTAAGTAAAAGATAATTTATTTAAAAAAAAAATTAATGCCATTATAGTCTATTTTACTTTAAGCCTTTGTTTTCCTTATCTTTACTTAAGGTTTCCACTGTAGAAGAATTTTTGAAATTGGTTGAATAGTTTTTGAGATTTCCTTGTAAAAACATTAGTAGCTCATAGATTATAGGAACTGTTTTATTTTTTAAACAACGTCCAGTTTGATTACTGGTCAACATGAATTCGCTCGGAAAGCGCAGTGGTGTTCATGTATGGATGTAGCTGGTCACCAGACAAAGTTGTGTCCAACCAATGTTCATGTAAAAATTTCCTTAATTTGGGGTTAAAATTATTGTACAGTCTGTGTCAGTCATTAAATTATGATTATATAAAATTGAAACTATTATTAGATGTAGTGACTTGATTTTTACTTTGTTTCGTTTTCATAATATTGTATATTTTGGAGCCTCCAAGACATGTTATTTTACCCACTTTATTTTTTGATTTCAGAAGTACTTGCTGCTTTTTTTAACATAAAATGTTAAAACAAATCTTACTTTTTCGAGTAGATTGATTTGTGTTACTAGATTTAGACTTAAGAAACTTAAATTAATGGTTAAAATTTTAATGTTTCTGTATAGGATTTGAAATTCAGTTCATAGAAAGCCTTGCCTTCTAAATTGTACATTGTCATCCTCCTCTTTGTCCCTTTTCCAAGTTTCCTTGCGTTGGGCGTAACACAATTTCTCCACATCTTACTGTTGCTGAACAATCTCTCCTCCATTTCTCTCTTGGGATCGTGTCTTATTTCCATAACTGAACCCATTCTCTTCACTCGGTCTTTTCCACTCCATTTCCAGCTACAGCGTCCTTTTAAATAGTCTACCCTCCTCCATTCTACTGACATGACCAAACCATCTTTGTCTGTCCAACTCACCTTATTAGGCTGTCCATCTCCAATTGTGCCTTATTTACTTTTTTTTACATTCTATCTCTAATTGTCTTTCATAGCTTACTCCCCAATTCTACTCTGCCATTCTCCATCTGTCCATATTTCTGCTGCATAAGTCAGTATTGGCCCAAAATATGCATTTGTAATTTTGTAACAATGCACTTAAACTTCTTGATCTCAGATTAAGTTTAATAATTTTGAAGAAACTGCTTGCTTACTGCTAATTTTACTAGAGGACACCTCTTCATGGGTTAGGCATTTCTACCTGTTGCGGCACCCACCTTTTCTTCCGGTAATATCTCTGCTTCCCATTGGTTTGTTTCTTCTTGCTAAACCAGGTAAGTGGGTTTCTGGCATTCTATTTAAATGGTCTACCCATTTGGCACGGTACAATTTTATTTTTTTGTGGAGTTGAAATATTCCCAATTTTTTCCTTATTTCTTTATTTCTGATCCTGTCTATTCTTGTACCACCCGTGACGGACCTTAAGAATTTCGTATCTGCAGTCTGGATGTTTCTTTTCTTCCCTCTTCATCACCTATGCTTCATTGTTGTATGTCAAGGCTGAAACTACCACTAGAGAACACAATAAAACCTAAAAAAAGCTATGATACTCCAAAGGATGCTGTAACAAAGGGTTTCTGTTGAAACAATGGTTGTGTTGTACTGTTAGTGAATTTAAATATGAAGGGTTATTATAAATAAACCATTGAATATCATAAGAATGTATGTTTATATAAGTACCAGTTCATAATAATTTATAACATATTCATTGGATTGTACATCATGTAATTTGCGAATTAATTTTTTACTAAATGTACACTATGCAACCTGCAATTTTAAATTATTGATCAAGTTTGCTAGCGCACTAACGTATACATTATTGATTTGTGTATAATTAATATTAACAGTGGTAAGGGATGTAATATTGTATATTAAAATAAGCTGCCAAAGTGTATTTTTATGTAATTTGCCATAATTTGTTGAAATTAAAACCTGTCATTTAACTTTTTTTGTTGTATCGTTTAAATTTATTTGTATTATCTATAAATTTCAAATATGAAGTGTTTGTAAACTTGTGTTTTCCCTGTCTAGATTTGGATTTACCTAAATTATTCCATTGTCATTTATTTTGATTATATATCTATAAATGTAAAGTACTTGTTTTATTGATAGCATAGGCAGATATTTTTGCATTATCATCGAAAAATGTTAATCATTAAACTGTGATGTAATTTCTTTAATTAGGTAGTAAATTAAATAAAGGTATAATTTATAAATTAGGCTTACCATTAAATATCCTGTTGTTAATAATATACTTATCATAATTATAACAGTTTTCTTGGGTTTTCTAAGATGGAGAAAATTGTATGTTTGGTGCAACGTTTTCCTGTTGGGCAATTTTGAATCTTATTTTAATAATTTCTGGTAGCTCATTTTGCAACCCTTGCTCTCGATAGCCATTGTGTCATTTTAGGCGTTCCTTCTTTTCTTATGCTCATCTAGTGTTCTACTTATGTCATTCGTGGAAGCTCTATGATTATATCAGTAATCAACAGCCTGTATTTAGTTAGATCGATATACTTTTTGGCTGTTTTAATTTAAACCACTTGTTCAACTTGTAGATCGAATTATTTAGTGTCCTTAAAATTTGTTTTGTCAACCGTTTATTATCTATTCTATATAGAGGTTCCTATGTTAAATAATAATAATAATAATGTAGTTATTTTTCTCAGTAATTAAATACAATGTAAATACATATCATCTTTCCTATAACTACTTATCATTCCAACTAACATGTTCGTTTTAAATAATTATCTTACACATGAATAAAATAAAATAAAAATGTACAAATCTGTTTACTGCATTTTGTTTTGATTTTTAAAAAAAAAGTTATTAGCATATAACTAATAATTTTATTTTAATATTTATTTAAAGATCTTAACTAAATGTAGATGCTATTTTTTTCTTATAAAATATTTTTTCTGGAATTTTGTACCAAGATAAAGGGGATTGCAGATGATGTTTGTAAAAAAAAATTGATATTGTTTAGGTCCACAGCCGGAAGGGTGGTTTGAACCTTTAGAGGTTTTACTTATTCAAAACGAGGAGTGAGGTGGTTTACTCTTGCCTTCCTCACTGAGTTAAAAGAATATGCTTATCAGCATGCCAGGCCCTCCGAATAGCACCTGCTTTCCATTCTGCAAATGACACCTTCACTTCATTCACCACAGGGCCTGGCTTTTTAGTGAAATTCCTTACTCTTAGGGGAGATAACTCTTGACTAGTGTATTTTACACCTCTCCTCTTCTGTTCTGAAATAGTTCAGTCATATCATTGGCTGATTATGTGATAAGAAACAGAACTATTGGAACCAGCCGATAGAATGAATTTAATATAACACTCCACTTACCCATTGTGGGCGTAAAAACGTATCAAACAGAAATTGAACTCTTAAATCTTTTAAAAACTTATAGCATTGAATCGTAAAATATGGTAATCTCTGAATTGGGTAATATTTCACTGTTCTTTCTTCTTAATAGTCTTAATAGCCTGTTGAAACAAAGCTGTGTTTAATCAATGTATTCTCTTTTTCTTCTTTATCAGTCTATCATCATTATTTTAGATATAGGCCTCCCTTGTTTGCCTTCATAATCCCCTGCTCTGCGCTATTCATGCCCAGTTTAATCCAGCTACCATTTTCAAGTCGTTTCTTCACCATGTTAGTGGATGACCTGTATTTTTCTTTCCCAGCCAGAACCTCCTTGTTGCATTGAACATCTGTCTCCTTCATTGTCATTGTATGTCTCATAGCATTTTAAAGTTTAAATCTATGAAAACCTTTTTAGATTTTTCAGGGTTTTATTTTGCCTTCCGAAAGCACACCAACCTGATATTATGTGGCTCTTTATTTAAGCTGGTTGGCTTGTTTTCCTAATTTAATGACTTGCCCCAAGTAGCCGTATTTGTCGGGGTATAGTGTGTAACAGAGTCATCAGCTATAATATCTGTATTTTCATTTTGATTGGTCATAATATTTGTTTGGTATCAATCCTATACTTGAAAAAGATGTATATTGTGTATTAAAATTTTTATTTACTGTATTAAATATCTTCTAGTAGTCTAAAAATGTATATTTTCCAGAATGTTAAAAACGAACGATACAAATTTGCCAACACTAATGTAAGGAAAGTTAAATTCTTTGAAAATAATTAATAGTTTTAGTTTCAATTTTAATGAAATAATTCTGTTTGCTTTTACTCGCCTTTATTCTCTTTATTGCTGTTTTAATTACTTTATTTACGTATGCATTCACTTTCTTACACTTGGGGCTTACATGTTTTGGTGGATCCATCATTATCAGAGTACACAAAGTATTAAAATGAATTTTCTATTAAAAACTAATAATTATTTATTTGAAGATGTTATGTCACTTGTACAAAACTGTTTTGTATTTTTGTGTTAGGTGTCATAGAAAATAAGAGCAAAATAGTGCATCAGCATTTTCATTGTTTACAAAAAGCCCTGAATTTTGTTATCAGGAATGTGATTGTAATATATAGGAAGGTGTAGAATCATTAACAATCTTAAATTTGTAAGCCTGGATATATAACAGCTTGACTGCTGTGAGACATTATTGTGTCTCAGTTCATATTGCCGGAAACACTATGAGACACGTATCAGTGTTTCATCACTTTCATGTTGTTTTTGACTTTATCTGGTATTAAGAGTTATGCTGATTTCAGTAATAACCTATACTTTTCCTGGTTTTTTTATATTATTTCTTTTTATATTTAGCATTAATTTTTGCACTTTTTTAATTATAGTTTGTTATTTTTAAATCAATTACAGGAACAATAATGTTTTTTCTTGAATTGACAGCATGGTTATTTTGTAATAAAGCTGATTATTTACAGTGGTTAGTGCGCTAGCCTACCAAACGAAAGGTCCAGGGCTCAATTTTCGGCTAGTGTCTGGAAACTATTACGTGTTAAAAGCCATTGTTTGATACCCCAAAGTAGTTGCTACAAAGATATTGATGCTACTTACAATAACGTAGAATAAAAAAATTTCATAAGGAAAAGCATAGCATATATTTTTTCTGTTATAATTTATGTTACTCACAGGTTATGTTTTGAACTTTATTACACTATATTAATTGTAAATTCTTTTGTTTAAAATTATGCATTAAGTAAAATGAAATTTCTTATATGTACCAATAAATGTGAGATTCATATTTTTGTTTCTTTATATTAAAAAATAAAAGAATTAAATTTTTTGTTGCTAGTAACTGATTTTTATATACTATACTGCATGAAAAGGGGGAAAAGACCATTGTAACGTTTCTGGCAAGACTGCTCATTATTCGAATAGCAGTCAACTTGATAAAATGGGAAAGCTCTCACTGACTGACTCATTCACCCACTTATCACTAATTCTTCAGATTATATGGCTTGTACAAAATTATATTGTTTAATTATGAGTGTAGAGTAAAAGAAGTGAAAATTCTAGATAAATAAAGTAATTAATTTGGTCCAGATCGATAATGTACCATGATATTCTCAAAAGCAGTGGTGGAAGCAAAAGTAAACAGCATTATTCTTTACATTGTTTCATAGATCCAGTCCTCGTAAGGTTGAAATTAACAATTTAAAAATTAAGCTAGGCTAACTAAATTATAACAAAAGGCAGAAAAATCAAGTTGAATTTATAATACTTGTGTTTAATTATTGTGCAATTAAGATATTTTTGTTTTGTTTACAATTTTAACAAATTAGGACTTGTTTTGTAATCAGTATGACAAATGTGTACATTGTGATTAATATGTGCAGTGAGTTTTACATTTATAAGAATTCAATGTGCTGTATTGTCTGTAATAGACCAATAAGGAAAATACATGTCATATGTTTATTACTCATACAAGTCTGAAAGCTAATAATTCGTTTATTTATCCCTTAATACAGGGATCCCTTAATACTTCTGTTATTTTATTAATTTTAATCTTACTTATTTCATTGAAGTCTGTGATTTAATGTCACCTAATAAGTAGTTTTAAAACAGTATTTAATTTTACGTATTACTGTATTAATTTAAGCTGTAATCTTCAAAACTGGTAAAGGATTTGTGTGTACGTTGGTATTAAGTAAATTTGTCTGTATTGTACAGGGAAGTGAATATTTTTACTTTCTCTTGTCTATATGAATATATAGGAAGGAAAGTATTGTTTTCATGTCAATTTTTTGAAATCGAGTTTTCACCGGAAATACATGTTTTCAGACCCCCAAACCCCAAAAACATGTTTTTAGCGATTGGTCTGTGTGTGAACAGAATATATCAAGAACGGAACATCGTACGAAGTTGAAACTTAAAACTTAAGTTAGATACCACTAGAGGACCCGACAGGAATATTTTCATCAAAATCGGTCACCTGAAAGTAGAAGTTTATTCTTGTCATTTTAAATTTTTTTTGCGATTTTCTCAAATCGACTCCTATGATTTTTTTTTAAAATCGCCTCATTTACTTTATTTGTTAAGCTCTACAAGTAGGTTAGGCACCATGTTTGCTGAAATTCTTGGGAAGGCTGTTCTATCGTAGAAAAAAAAAGTTTTTTTTTTAAGATTGCAGGCTTAATATGCATTTTAGCGCAAAAGTGTGTATCATAAAAGTTGTAGACAATTTAAAAATTGACGGTTATTTCAAACTTCTTTTATATAATGCTTAGTTTAGCAGTAATTAGTGATTTTCTGTTTTTTTTTCATGAAAATCTAAAAAATCAATTTTTTAAGATTTCAGTCTTAGTATGCATTTTACGACAAAAGTATGAAATCAAATTTATAGGAAATTAAAAGATCTACAACTTTTATTAAGAGCATTTTTCTTAATAAAATTTTTTCTTTACTGCGTGAAAGAGCGATTTTCCGAGTATTTTAAGCCAAACTGAGGCTGGTTTTCATTTTGCATCATTCACTCTTGATTAAAAAAAGGTTATGTTTTTGAGGTTAGTTTTTTGTTTATTTCTAAATTTTTATTATTAATGTTAAATTATATTGTTCATTATATGCATTGGCAAGAGAAAGTCATGTGAGTGTTTCACACCAGATATTTCATTTATGCTTTTGAATTACAATTCACCTCAGTGTTTGAATTTGATAACTAATTAGTAATTATATGTTTTTTTCTTAGTGATTTTTGGTTATTTATGTAACTTTATTTCAAACAGTCATAAACAGTTTAAAAAAGGCAAGTTGATTTAGCTTGGAGAATCAAAAATAATTTTGGGAGTAAATTACAATACCTCAGTATCTCTAAAAATAGTGTCATTTGTTTCCTATTAAAGAGTAGATACAGAAGTCTTTGGGTTTAAAGTTCCGATTCCAACCGGAAGTGACCCAAAACCGGTAGTCAAGGAATCAAAGTCAGAATTTGGAAACAAAAATACTGTCATTCATTTCCTCTAAAGAGTAGATGCAGAAATCAATAATGGTTTTTGCCTTAGGTCAAAGGTAAGCCTTTTTAAAAGTTGCTACCAGACATAAGATGTATTGTCTCACTTTTCATTCTGTATTTTTCCATTGTTTTTATAGTCTTTAGTACGATACATTTACAATAAATTTGTGTGTTGTTAAACCAAAATTAATGTTACCCTTTAATAACCTTTTAAACATTTAGGTTATGTTACGTTGTTACAGTATAGTGTATTACTGTAGACTATTTAAAGTATTTAAAGTAATTCCATCCAAAGTATTTGATTATCAGAACCGCTTTGGTCCCAATCAGTTTGGATAACGGAAACTCCACTGTATGTAATACCACACAGCCTACTACGTTACTTAGAAAGCTCTAAATGTTCCAACTTGAAAGAATTTCTGAAATCGTTTGGGTAGTTTCAAACTAACGTTAATTCTTTATAGTATTTGTATAAATAAGATCTATTACAGAGATCTTGGATCAAGTTCTTCATTAAATTTTTTATGGTGTAACGTTATTTTCACTATGTTTATGAGAGAAAATGAAGCTAATTTGTTTTCTGAAGTGAAATTATTATGAACACGTTTAGTTATTCTATTAGCTTTTTAGATTAAAGGAATTAACTATATCAGAAATTTTTTGTGTGTATTAGGTCGTGAAATGGAATGTGTGTACGTGCCAATTCAATCACACCCGTAAATCTGTTTTGTGACCCTGTGTGTAGATTAAAAAAATTACCCTACCTATATTATATTTTTTATATAAATTGATAAGAAAGGAAGTTAGTTGATAATAATAAAAATAACTGTGAATCAAAATGATATTTAAGTAGGTATGGTTAGTGCTCAATAAGATAAGAAATGTTCGTTCTGACAAACAAGAGTGAACACATGCTTTAAATGTCACGCACACAAATTATATTTGTAAAATTTCACACTGATATTTATTTATTTTATTATACATATTTACATTTGAAGGAATTATGTAGAAATCATGACAAGGGAATTTAAATAGTAATTTGAACATTAGTATTTATTTAAGCAGTGTGTAGGCCATAAGGAAATTTGAAACAAATACTGTACTATAATTCTATTATGACTCAATTAACAGAAATACAATGAAATTTCAATAAAGAAATATTGCTAGGTA
Organism: Catonia carolina; assembly: GCA_035578175.1. Lineage (NCBI taxonomy): Eukaryota > Metazoa > Arthropoda > Insecta > Hemiptera > Achilidae > Catonia > Catonia carolina. Next base: position 60,212,804 of record JAQMRL010000003.1, on the reverse strand, counting down.
ATAATATATCATTAGTGCGGAATTAAAAATGAGTCAGAACTGATAGTTTATTTACAGATAATTTTGAAACCAATAAAATATAATTAAAAATTGTTTTGAAATCTGTCATTTAAAATCTTATAATTTCTTAAAATTATTAAAGCTCATGTAACAGTGCTTAATACTACACGTGTACATTTTGTTAACTCTGGCTGGGAATCTAAACATAGACTTTCAGCTTAGAAAATTTTTTTTTATTGGTTTTGCATCTGACTGTGTAACAATGACTGTTAATGCAGATGGTGAGAGGGATGATAGATGAAAATAAGTGATGAAAAAATGCAAGACCTGGCCAGGGATTGAACTCGGGACCCCGGCACAGAAGCCAGTTCCGCTAACCATGCCAATGCGCCGATAGTGCAATTGGCTTCTACGCCGAGGTCCTAGGTTAAATAATTAGTCAGTTCAATTAGTCGGCCAGTGTTTTAGAATTTATTTTATGTATTTTTTAACATTACTCCAGTCAGTTGGGAAATCTGGGTTTAGAGAATTAATGTTTACATTATTTCAAGAATATTGAGTTGACAGAAAAAAATAAAAAAATACATTATTATTGTGTTGATGATGTACATGGTTGTATGTCAACTACAACATTTTATTTTTTTGAAAAATAGTCATTGTTTAGACTGGAAGAACATAAGAAAGCTTTACTGAAATTTTATTCACTTGAGCATTGAAATTAGATTCATTATTTTACAGCTTATTGGATTTTGGTGCTTTGCAATAAAAATATAGTTGTGAGAAAAATACATAATATTTTTAATCCAAATTTGTGAATTGTAAAATTGGTTTTTCTTGGTATTTACAATTATCCTTCATGAAAATTGATATTATAAAATTAAAAGTTCTTAAAAGTGTAAATTTCAATATTTGTTTTCAATAACCCTTTACTTTTGTGTAGAACACCTTCATCCATTAAAAATCTGTGTTGTAGGCAAACCCTGTATCCTCTGAGAATGTTGTCCTTTTAATTACACGAGACAAGGTTTTTCATAAGAGAATTTTTTAATAAATGGTTAACACCTTTTACAGTTAAAGATAAATGTTTATCTGTGATTTTCCTAAAGCAATACATGTCATTTTTATACTTTCCTGAACAACTACAGTTTTGAAAATTGGCTTTTGTACTCTCTACTCCATATTGAAGTATACAAATTTAAATTATGACTGTTTGCATCTAAGGGATGAAAGGGTTAACTATTGTACATAGATTTATATCTATTCTGTGACTTAGAAACAAGTTCTAAAACTCAGTATGTATATTCTAACACCATTTGTAATTTTATTCACCAAATGATGTTTGAAACCCAATTTTAAGGTATCTCCTCTGATGCTAGCAGTATACGAGTGCTATTTCAACTTTGTTGTTTTTGTACACTTATTGTACAATTAAAAAAATGGATAACTGAATAAAGGAAGTAAAGCCGTCATTACGAGTGTATAAACTGTAATATTTCTGACATTCACCTTTTGTTTAAAAATTTTTTTATACAATTTTGTTTGTCTGAGAGTCAATTTATTATTTACTCCATTCTTAATTTATTCTTATAAAGAATTTATTCATTTATAAATTTATTTACATTTTTTTTTATAAAGGTTTTATCAGTTATATAATCATTCTGTTATTTAAAAGAGTTTTTGGTGGAATTTTTTTGTTAGTTGTTAGAAATTTATTGATTTTTGTATACATTTAAATTCTTTGTTATGGCAAAACATTCCACTTTCTCGGTATTTTTTTTTTTACGTTCGATTGTTTTGCAATTACTGCTAATGCAGACAGTGATAAGGATGATAGATTAAGATGAGTGATGAAAAACTGCCAGACCTGGCTGGGAATCGAATCAGGGGCCCTGGCGTAGAAGCCAGTTGCGGTTTCTCTGTAGCTTGAGGTAATACCAGGAAATAATAACTGTAAAAAACACTTCTAAATTCTTTTAGAAATGACTTTAGGGAAATTTCTTCCAGTAAAATCAAGAACTTTTTCCAGAATTACACCAAGGTTCTGTTATAATAGATACAATTATGTTATGAGAGTAACTTCATAGTTGGAGTGTTATGTATAATTTTGGTCAGGGTCAATTTGTAGTGGTTAAATCTTAAATGTAGGTCAAGTTTTAAGAATAGGATTGCAACTACAATGTTACCTACTGCAATTTACATTGGTTATTATCACAATTACTTGCATTGTGTAGAAATATATTCAGTAATAAATTGAAGCGTATTTCCAATGATACATTAATGTATCATTATGTGAAACTGGTTTAAATCAACACAATTTTTTATGCACGGATGTATCTACATTTTACATACATCTGCTTGTTTGTAACTGTACAATAACTTAATATTACTCAGTGTTCTCTTAACCAATGTTTAATTACTGTGTATTAGAGCCTATATGTTGCTAAAATGTTGGATTTGTTATTTCTCTCTGTAAAACTCATTCCAGCATTTGTATTGAAATTTTTTCTTATTTGCGACCATTTAAGACAATGTAAACTTACTTACAACATTTCTGGAAGGCTTTTTTCGGCTCACACTCTCAGAATTCTTTGTGAAAATCCTAGTGAGTAATAAGTACTCTAAATTTGGTTTGGTCCATTTTGGTTTCTCGGTTTGTTAATATGTATCAAAATATTTTCTGACTGCTTTTTAACCACTTATATACTTTAGGTCTATTTTTAAGTGTCTTGAAAATTTGTTTTATCGACTGTTTTCATCCTTTCTGTACTGTTGTCCATAGAGTTTTAGTCTGTTTTGTGATAGATTCCATAAAACATTTTTTTTGTAGAGTTCTTTTCTAACCTGTATTGTCTGTTGACTATCTTCAGCCACATTATTTCGTAGAGTGTTTCCCATTTCTCTGCTTCTCATATATAAGCCTTTCAAATCATTCTGAGGCATTTACTCATGTTTTATCACAGTATTATGTTGTCCTTTATGAAGAGAATAAATTAAAATAATGAAAATAAATAACAGAATTCTAAAGTTGTTCAAATTAGGACTTAAGGAAATGTATTAAAATGAATTATTTGCCTTTTTACTTTCTCTTGCCTATATGAATATATAGGAAGGAAAGTATTGTTTTCATGTCAATTTTTCGAAATCGAGTTTTCACCGGATCTATACGTTTTCAGACCCCCTGAACCAAAAAAACATGTTTTTAGCGATTGGTCTGTGTGTGTGTGTGTGTGTGTGTGTGTGTGTGTGTGTGTGTGTGTGTGCGTGCGTGCGTGTGTGCGCGTGCGCGTGTGTGTGTGAACAGAATATCTCAAGAACGGAACATCATATGAACTTGAAACTTGAAACTTGAAACTTAAGTTACATACCACTACTGGACCCGACACGAACATTTTCATCAAAATCGGTCAACCGGAAGTAGTAGTTTATTCGTGTAATTTTTCACTTTTTTGCGATTTTTTTCAAAAACTGGTCCTACGATTTTTTTTTAAATCGCCTTATTTACTCAATTTTTTATTCTCTACAAGATAGGGTAGGCGTCATGTTTGCTGAAATTCTGGGTGAGGCTGTTTTTACGTAAAAACATAGTTTTTTTAAGATTACGGCTTTAATATGCAATTTAGAGCAAAAATGTATATAATAAAAGTTGTAGAGAATTTAAAATTCTACAACTTTTATTTCAAACATTTTTTTGTATAACGCTTAGTTTAGCAGTAATTAGCGATTTTCTGATTTTTTTCTCATGAAAATGTGTGAAAAATCGATTTTTTTAAGGTTTCAGCCTTAGAATGCATTTTACTACAAAAGTGTATATAATAAATTTTATAGAAAATAAAACGATCTACAACTTTTATTTAAAGCATTTTTCGCTACAGAGCCTAGTTTAGCGTGAAAGAGTGATTATCCGTATTTTTAAACCACACTGAGGGTAGATTTTCATTTCGCGTCTTTCACTCATGATTAAAATTAGGTTAGTGTTGTTGTTTATCTCTAATGTTTTATTGCTAAAATTAGTTTATATTGTTAATCATTTGCATTGGCAAGAGAAAGTTGTGTGAGTGTTTCACACCAGATTTTTTTTGTTGTAAAGCTATAATCTAATAACATTGTATGTATTATCTGAATTTGTGGGGAGACTTCTTATTTGATACTCATTTTGTGGTGAAGGTGATTTTTGCCTTGACTATATGCTGCTAACAGCCGCTGTGTTAATTTTTTGTGGCGTTACCTATCCTGCTGAGTTATCCAGAATACCGTGATAATTCAAATGGTACCTCATGTTTAAAAATCTGTTCTGGCATTCAGCTCCACAGAGGAACTAATGATCACAAATTTTATTACAAATAGACTTGCCAAAAACAGTACTCACTTTTGGTTTCGATGAGAAAAAAAGGTCAAGTTAATGTCGTTCAGTAATATTATTTCTGTCACCTTTATTTTACTTAGGTACATTATTATTGTTGTTACAATGATTTGCAAGTTGTTATTTCTTAATTTATTGCATGAAATATAAATCTAAATTAAAATGATCTATTATTAAAGTTCAGCTGAGGTTGATTTTCATCTAATGTCATTCACTTAAAATTAAAATTAGGTTATGTTTTTCATCATTTACATTTGAAAGAGAAAGTTGTGTGAGTGTTTTATACCAGATTATTATTTATTTCTTCTGAAGTTTAAAATTAATTTACATTGTGTAAATACATGGAATCTCATTACTTTCTGTGTTTGATGTGAAAGATATAGAAGATTAACAAAATTATTTATTGCTGTTGAAAATGATCCGCCTGAACTTTTGCACTTTCCTTATTTAATTTGTTTACAAAATAGAGAAATTTTTATTGACAGTAGATGTACATCTAGATTACTGTTCTATAGTGTTCAAAAATAAGCACATTTTAAATTAAATGACTAGTCAGTTGGATGAGTATGTAGTATCGCAGGAAAAACCCACTTGCTAGCCTAAAATTTTCTAATCTGTATCCTAAGTATGAGAAAGGGGTTTTTCCTTTTAATTGATTTTATTGTATATTTATTTATTTATTTATTTTGCAACATTCTTAGCAAAGATCGATATGAAAATGAACATTCACAGTTCTTATGTAATGCACTACCAAAACTCATTACTACATACTTTTGGGAAGGCACATTAACACAGAGAATAAGTTGGCAATGTCCAGTGTGATGTAGTCATATTAATTCAATTTATATGTAATTTTTTTAGTTAAGCTACATAGTCAATGGCTATCATCAAATATTATTTTTCCAGATCTTTAACTGGGAATTGAGATCAATATTTTTCACTTTTCAGTCTAGTAAGCTAACCACTGCTTTTCTTAGGTGGCCACAAAATTTGTTTAAAAACTTCAAAGAACTTTAAATATTAACTGTGATTGAGTGTTCGGTATTTATTTATAATTTTTTAAATTTTATTTTATTCGAAGTTGTGCTAACTGCTTGATCAGGAGCAAATACTGTGGTTTGTGAAACTACTGTTGATTTCTTTATTATAGATACCCGAGTTTGGAGCCCTCTTTCTTCAAAACCGCTTGTTCAATTTTAATGTACTATACACCAAAATTTAGCTGATTTCAATCTGCGTTATTATATGTCATTTTCATGTTTTTTAGCATTTATAAGTATGCCGATATCAGGATGAGAAGAAAAAAGGAGCTGATTTTTTGTTGCTGCAACACATTGGATGCATTTAGAGGCTTATAACTCAAACACTGCTTGACCGATTTATTTGAGATTTTGCCGTAATATAAACTTGAATGTTGTTATTGTACATACAAAATTTCAGATTCTTAGCATATTTAAATTTTGAGTTAGTAGTAAAATTCTGAACCCCTGTTAACTCCATAACCGCTCATTAATTCGGCAATTTCAAAAAATGATTGTATTCAGCATAAAAAAATAATACAAATTTATTAATATCATGGAACAGCGATTGACCAGTTATTCAGTAGAATTTTTTAAATATTTAAATAATAGTAGATGCTGAGGGGATGGAAGAAGCTTAACCATGTTGCCACGTGTTTTAATCGGTTGTGTTCTTTTCTCTTCCTGCTAAAATTGCCTTCTGATGTAACATACAACTAGTAGTTTAGTTGACTATTGTAAGTAAATGATGAATGGATATTAACATTGCATTGTCGTGTTTGTTATGCGTATGCTGGAAGGACAGGTCCCAGGTATGCTAATAAAAATAGGCAGTAGGCCTACCTAGTCACAATGCAGCAACATGGTTAGAGTCTTCCACCTCCCGCAGCACCTACCATTATTTAAATATTTTAAAAAATTTACCGAATAACTAATCAATTGCTGTTCCATAATATTAATGAATTTGTATTAACCTTTTTATACTGAATATAATGGTTTTTTGTAATTGCTGAATTAATGAGTGGTTACAGAGTTAACAGGGATTCAGAATTTTACTAATAACTCAAAATTTAAATACACTAAAAATCTGAAATTTCGTACGTTCAATAACAACGTACAAGTTTATATTCAGGCGAAATCTCAAATAAATCGGTTGAGCGGTGTTTGAGTTATAAGCCTCTAAATGCATCCAATGTGTTGCAGCAACAAAAAACCGGCTCTTTTTGTCTTCTCATTCTGATATCGGAATATTAATAAAGTCTAAAAAACATGAAACTGACATGTAACAACGCAGATTGAAATCAGCTAAATGTTGGTGTATAGTCCGTTAAAATTGAACAAGCTGTTTTGAAGAAAGGAGGCTCCAAACTCGGGTATCTATAATAAAGAAATCGACAGTAAACATACTTTCTGGTGTAGTTTGAAAAATATATTAGTGATAGGGTGAGTTGTAGAAGTCTTGGTACTTTAGGCTAGGTACAAACTTGTACCTTTTTGTTTTCTGTCACTTTTATGCTCAAAGAAGATGAAAATGAGTGATGAAAAATGCCAGATGTGACCTGGAATTGAATCCAGTACCCTTGGTGTAGAAGCCAGTTGCCCTGACCACCATACCATGAGAGCCAAGTATTAGTTTGTACTAGGAATAGGTACTGAGTACATAGCCTAACGTTTCAGTACATTCAGTATCAGTTTAGTTACCAGTAACAAGTGAGTGAAAACAAAAAAAGGATAGAAAACATTATTAAGAAGTACTGTGCAAAATGTTAACAGTGTTCTTTATGTTACAATTATTATTGTTTGGTACTTGCTTACCGCATGCAGGGTGAACAGTGTAGTTCACCAGGTATGAGGTTGACCAAGACAACAGTATGGATTACTTAAGCAGTATCATTTCGTTTCCACATGTTCACTTGTATTTGGTTCAAATTATCTGTCTCCTATAGTTTGCCTGTTCACTACTTCTGACAGAATAAAGTACAAAGTGAATAATCATTTTTCTTAGTTCTGTTGGTATTTCTTTATTGGTGCTAGGTATTAAATGTATCCGGTACTTTGTATCGGTAGCATTCAGCACTTGTACTGAGTAATATGAGAATCAGAAAAATCCTGTTCCAACCCAAGACAAGAAAATATTCCAGTTCTTGTATAGGATTTAAAATTTAAACCTTCTGCCTAACTGTTTAGTATGTCACCTATTGATTCATCTACCAGTAACTCAATTGGTCTTTGATATTTATTCCATTTTTGTATAATATATATTTTTTAATTCAAGTTACCAATTTATTATTGTAACCTGTCCATACAAGAAGAAAAGTAGATAGGATTTCATTTAAGTGTTGTTTTATTTACTCTAATTAACTTTCTTTCAGGATACTTGTAAGTTTTTTCTTTAGAACAATCTGGGATATAAACGATACAAGTGTTTAGCGTTTAAAATCCAGTGTATTGTGTTAATTATAAATATTATAATTTTGTATTAATTAAAATATTTGTTTTCAGGCGATGGTGGCATGTTACCCAGGACATGGTTCTCAGTATGTGAAACATGTTGATAATCCTAACAGAGATGGCCGTTGTATAACTGCTATATACTACCTCAATCAGGATTGGGATATAGATGTAAGTTTATTTATTATTATTAGTCGTAAAGCTCCCAAAGTGGAAGACGCTAAGTAAATCTGGTTTGTTTTTGGGATTTCTTGTCCTTTTTATCCACCCACCAGTTTTTCATTCTTTGTAAGAATTCAGCTTCTCTCTGTTCACTCCACTTTGTTCCGGTTCTTGGAGATTTTGTCTGGTTTAACCTCCCATTTTTTAACTTTTGTTCTAAAACTGTCTCTTATGAGAATTTCTTCTTTGGTGATTTTGGCCAATTCTAAATCTTTTTTAACACTTTGTATCCATTCCCCCCCATTAACAAGTGATGATACATATTTTACTATTCTCTTTGTGAGTCTATTGTCAGGAAGCCTCATAATGTGGCCATAAAATTGAAGGCGTCTTTTCCTCATGTCTGTCTCTATGTTGGAATATTCTTCAATTTTCGACGTTCTCTGTAATCTGTACCCATTTTCGGTCCATCTTAGGTTCAAGAATTTTTCTAATTATTTTCCTTTCTTCTGAAAGGAAACTGATGAAGTTGAACATTTAGTGAGTAATTATTTGATAAAAAGGTAGTTGTGTGTAGAAAATAAATGAATATTGTTATATACCTGATGTGTTAAAAGAATGTATAAAGAACAAGCACAAATTTTAAAATGTGTAAAATTAGCAATAACTAAGTAGGCTTAACATGTATTCAAAAATTATTTTACTATATCGAAGGGATTTAATTTTATGGCTGTTAAATTTAGAATTGGCAAAACTCCAGATTTTTTGTTGGGTTTTATAACATTGTTAAGTTTTATCTATTGTTTTTTTTTCCTTTTGGGGATAGAATAGAGATTTATGTTGTAATAAAAGTAGTAAGTAGTAAATGTTTTAGCATTAAACGTGTTTTCAGTATTATTACATTTTATTGTACTTTTAGCGTTCTGACATCACATTTGTGATACAGGCCACTTTTAAACGTATCCAATTTTTCCAATGTTGTTCTGTTCTTATTTAAATTTGAGTGTTGAAGCATTGTCATTATTGTCTGTTCTTCTTTCCAGTTTTCAGCTCTTCTGACTATTATATGGTTTCCATGTATTTGTTCATTTCGTTCATAAATCATGCTTGATTCTACCGTAGTATGGAGCACATACATTCATCCATTTGATGTTATGTTTTATGTTATGTTTGATGTTATGTTGAGTCCATCCATTTGATGTTATTCCTCTAGTGATGACATCAGATTTCTTTTCTAAGCCAACTTGTTTTTCTATCATTCTTTTGTACTGTTTTCAAGGCCCTTTTTATTCTTCTTGTGCTGGTGGCTTGTCTGCTACACAGTCTTATTGGCGATTCAAGATACCCTTTGAATTACAGGATATACTCACCGTTGAAAGCCCTATTTGGGACATGACTGTCAAATTTCTTTAATCCATCAGTGGTTATAACTGTGTGTTACAGTCTTGGGTTGAGTGGAATATTAGATTTACTCTAGTTATAATATTAGCTTTAAGTTTATATTTTCGTCATGTATGATTTTTGTGGTCCATTTATAGCCTTTTTTATTCTTTGTGGTTGTGATATTACTTCTTGGTTGGTTTGGGTAAAAATTATTTTCTTGCCTGTGATACTAGTTTGTAATATTTTAGTGTTATAAGAAAACTGCACTCTGTACTTGGGCTTTCTACATTCTTGTTTGAAGCTACATGTGATAATAACCACCATGGTTTTTTACCTGCAAAAAAAATCATTTTCTTTGTTTTGTTTTCCTTTGAAACAACTAGTTTAGTGAAAAAACGTGTTTAGCATCAGGTCACTAAAAAACATTTAGTTAGTATTAAACCATGGTGAAAAGAATAACATGGATGTGCTTGTCACGCTGTACAATTTGGCCTAATCTGCGCAACTATGTTAGTCACGAAACACAGAGTCTTGGCATCTCTGTTTGTTTTCTGTAGTAAACAACCTGAATGTATTTTAATACTGTAAATACAACCTGGCAAATTACTTATTGATTAGTAAATTTAATGTGCTTAAAAATCTTACAGGATAAAATAAAATTGTTACATTTGTTTAAAATATTTAAAGCAGAAAAGAATAACCACTAAAATTTATACGCTTTACAAACAGATTTCTGTCTGTTTTAATACATACTAAATATGAAAAAAATATGTTATAAACAAATGAGAAAAAATAAATAGTAAAAATAATAATAAATAATTGAATCTACAACAGGATAAATATAAATTATAAGGTACCTTTATTGAAATAATTATTGTTCCTTGTTTAGCTAAGGTTTTCCTAATAGTTTTGTTTTCGTTCTCAGCATTTAATGCAGGGCAGCTATCAAGCAAATACTTTAATATTATGTATGTTTTTACTAAATTGAATCTTTCCATGATTTAAAGGATTTTTAAAACAATCCATTCTGAAATTTTCTAGGCAGAAGTAGTATTTTTTTTATAGTAAATGTATTTGCCCTTATACAAGGATTTATCCATTGCTTCTAAGGGTGTTTTCTTCAGGAAAACTGTAACACTTCTTAGGCCTTTTGTCTTTTGTCGATAGATTTTATAACCAGTAATGCACTGGAAGGCATTTTTAGGTTGGCTTTAATGACAGATTCTGACTAGTATTTCACCTGCGATTAGAATCTTCTTATTGCGACCTAGGATTAGGCCGCAGCCTGTTCTGTGATTAGAATCTTAGCAAAATATTTTAAAGAACCCTGAATAATGATTATGAACACACCTAAATCTCAAGATCACAGAATACATTCAAATCTTCTCCATCATGGGCTTTTCAAACGCAATTTCAGTATTATGCGGATTACTGCATTCACTAAATTTAATTTTTACAGAAATTTTTTACTGAAGACCATTTTAATTTTCCTTGCAATTCACAAAAGCAAAATTCAATATTTGCTGTATTTCATAGTCTTTGAGCAGAAAAATTTTAACCTAGACCCAATCCAAAAAATGCATCTCTTAGTGGTCTTGTTATAAAAAGTGAAGCAAAAAAATTATATGAACTGATAAAAGATGAAACTCATATGGACAAAACTGTTACAGAATTTTGAGCAAACTGTAGATGGTTTGAAAAATTTAAACATCGCTTCTTCTCTGTGTATAATGTAAAACGGGTTGGCAAGAGCTGATCAAGGAGCTAAAAAAAATTCTAGTCGAGTTATCAGATTTTTACTTTTTTACTACATTGTCTGTTTATTATGAATAAAATTTTTTCAATCACATGTAATTTTTGAAATTATATTTTGCGATTTTAAGAAAAAAAATGGCCATTAGTTACGTAGCTTCTCATTAATAAAAAATTGAAGCCCAGCAACTGTGTTTTTAGAAAATTATACTTCTTTCTCAGATTCATTAATTGATGTTTCAGAACGTTAAAGCTACTCATCAAAGGGTTAATAATTTTGAAGTAAAAATGTTTCTTAAATTTTTACAATTTAGTGGTAGGGAAGGCATGTAATGATGTCACTATTTGAAGTTTTCAATTGAAATTGTTGACAAATGGATCAGGGAAAAATCTAGCAATTCAGTTGACAAATTGAGTGAAAACCTTGAAAATTATGGTAAATGTAATTTAAAAAGAAATCGCTAGCTAAGATAAATTTATCAACGACAAATTACAGTGTAAATTGAATAAATTTAATGCTGTATTTTTTATTATGGAATCATTAATTGTGAACTATTGGCACTTGTTTATCAAATTAATGTTTTTTAAGCCTAATAGATGTCAACTATGTACAATAAGATTATTTAACAAATTAATTGAAACAGTTATAATTTTGTATATTAATAATTTTTGGATTGGCCTAATATGAATTTGGTTTAGTGTGAATTAATGCATAACTAAATAAAGTGTAGGCCTAGTGCCCTTATCAGTTAACTAATGTGCATTTATACATGTAGATCGAACAAAGGTATTTATTACATATTGATTAAAAATTTGAACTTCTTCTGTATAAATATTATAGCTGTTCTTTACTTTAAGTAAATAACTTGTTAAGTTACTGACATGAGAATTTCAATGTAGAAAATTAAATTTCAAAATATTTGAATTGAATTGAGTAAACAAATAATTAAATAAATAAATAACACTGTATTAATAAATAAACATTGAAATAAAATTATTAAACTTTGGTAAACCAAACAGTAAGTAAAGCCTCTGACGGATTTAGTACGGATTTAAACTGTTTTTAATGAAAGTCCATTTTACTAGTGATGTTGACTGTTCTAAGAATACAAATTTTATGAAAAGTAATCTTGATTAATAACTGTTATATTGTTCTGTATTTAACCAAAAGAACCAAATACTAACTATTGCATTATTACTCTGTACTAATTTACTTGTGTCCTTAAATTGAATGTTTAACTTATTCATAGATTGATCTGTAAGATTTTACCTGCTTGATAAAATAGTCATATGGTGCTAAATCAGGTGATTTTTTTTATTTTGGTTTAACGTCCGACTCTTCTGCAATTACTGCTAATGGAGACGGTGAAGGATGAAATTATTTTTTGTAACATATGAAAATATGCCGTGCCTGAATGCGATTCGAACCCTAGACCGCATGATGAGAGGCGAGCACGTTACCAATAAATCAGGTGAGAAGGGTGGGTGAGGAAGCTCACTGATTGAATTGCTGGCCAAAAACTTATGAGTTCTGAGGGCTGAATGGGCTGTTGCGTTGTCCTGGTAGAAGAACCACTCACCGTTCGCCCAAAGTTCGTCTAATTTTTTTGTCGTAGGCATTTCAGAAGTTCAATGTAGTAAGAGTGGTTAACTGTAGAACCTGGAGGAAGGTACTCGTAATGTACAACTCCTCTGGCACTGAAAAAAAAAACAGTCAGCATGACCAGCATGATCATATTGGAGTGAATTTGACGAGCTTTTTTTGGTCTTTGAGAATTTTCATTAAATTGTTTGAATCAATCGTAGCTAGACGTTCTTTTCTTGGATTCTTCACAGTAAGCCTTAATAAGCAACTCATGAGTGTGAAAGATTTTTTGAGTTTCACGCAAAATATTATGGCACGATGCTTTTCTCGCGAGTCACTCATTTTTAACTTTGACAAACGCGTAGAAATACTTTCACTAAAACATCTGTTTCTCCGCAACTAAGCAAGATATCAACAAACTACAAAATGGAGGTTACTTGTGATCTTTCTATGAGCCATGGTGAATTTCTGCTTAACTAACTGTGGGAGCGCTATAAAAAAAGTTTGGGAATTTTTGAACAGATCTCATAGTGAGTAGGGGTTATGACTAATTATAATTTTAATTGATGCTAATGTGTAATTAATATTAATTTACAGAAAAATGGTGGCCTCTTAAGAATATTTCCTGAAGGGTGGGAGGATCAAGTTGCTGATATTGAACCACTTTTCGATCGAATACTATTTTTCTGGTCAGATAGAAGAAATCCGCATGAAGTACAGCCAGCTTTTAAAACCAGGTAAGTTTTTAAAATTATAATTTTAAAGTAAATGTAAGTAAACAGGAAAATAAAACAGTTGTTTAAGATGTTTGTTTATGGTAGTTTAATTAAACGTATTTATCGTGCTCTTTTTAGTTTTTTTCTTTACGTAACTAATGTAAGACTGCCTCATTCGACTGTCTTTATCCATGATATCCTTAACACATGTCAGTATTTCCATAATTTTAAGTTTTGAATTTTGTCAATTTTCCACTTCTTAGTCTTTAACTACTTAGTTGTTATAGGAATGAATGCGCGCACAGATTAGGTATGCTCAAGGCACTTTCTACATCATAATGTAACTTCACTTCATGATTCTTTTTAAATTTTTCATGTACTTTTTGTATTTGGTGTTATTACGGTGACAAAATAAGTTGTATTTCAAAACTGTTTTAATATTGTAACAGCAATTATTTTAGTACTTGTTTTTGCTACAGTAGGGTATAGCTGGTATGTGAGTGCCGTTGCCTATACGTGACGTCAGTATTTAAAGGAGAAGAGTTCAGGCCTCTATTCTATTCAAAAGATCAAAAAAAATCTATAAATTAATTTTTTTTACAACTCATTATTCTGATACAGATTTATAAATTCAAATCCCTGTTATATAATGAACACTTCATTCTTATGAAAGGTCGCCTTTGAAATTGCTTTCCATGTTCTTATTTCTGTTGTTTGATCATTATTCTCATTTATTATTTTAAAGTTTAATTACTCATAGTTGGCAATCATTTCTGTGTAGAGATGAATAAAAACTGAAGTAATAGGTGGGCCATAAATTTTTGCACTTTTTAATATAATAATGAGGAAAAAAATTGTATTTATTTTCCTCATGAAATGTTTATTTACTAGCACAAAAATATACAGTAAAAATCATTAAAAAACACAAAAATCATTTCTTAAAAATAATATTGTCCAAATGGGCGCCATCTCACTGCTGGCATTCCTCAAATCTGGCCCTTAGATTTTCGAAAACTTGTCGGCATAAAGCTGGGGTTGTTGACCATTTCTTGACGGATGTTCTCCTTTAATGGAGTATCGTCACTGATTTATTTATGTGCCCTCGACATTTTAGATAATTCCATAAAAAAATCAGCTAGAGTTATCCAGACTGAGGGGAGGCCATGGAATATTTCCTGTGCGAGAGATCAACTTGTTAGGGAATATTTCTTTCACCACAGGTGTACTCTCGTTGGATGTATGGCAAGTTGCGTCGTCTTGCTGCATCCAAGTCCTATTGTTGTAACCAACAAAATGCTGTATCACCGGACAGTATTTGGTGATTTAGATTATCGTGGAATCGAACCACATATGGGTATTGTGTATACCAAAAAACTCCGCATATGATGTGTACCTACGAATTTTGGATTAGATGTTAGAAAAACGGTGCGCGTTGTACACAAGCAAATACAGTAAGTTTGCTGGAAAAATTGTTTGATTGAAGATTGTTTTTCTTTCTCAACTTTGCACTTCTTGGCTGCTTCGTTACGAAGTTGCTAAAGGAATAAAATGTCCATTGCAGACGATCCGGATGGTCGAGTTAACGGAAGTCAAGATTTTGATCTTATTGTAGATATTATTGAGAAAAACCATTTGATTGATCACAGGTTGTAAGATAGGTAGTCTAAGTATTAAAGTATACTTGTGTATGTTACACTTGCATTAAATTTAGAAAGAGGCCATTTTAATATTAAAATTGCTGTTATCTTTTATCTTTCCTTATCTTTAGTCATAAAACAGGAATTGTAATTAAAACACATGATATGGTGCAACCCTACATTATTTCTTTATCCTGAATGATAATCTGGTATGACAACTAATACATTGTAGTATTTGCTGTCAGCCTAACTAACAATATTTTTGCGTTTTTTTACTTATCTACTGATAAACTTTGTATTGTGGCAAGTTTTACAATGCTGATTAGAGACGGGTTTTTAAATATTTTTTTAATGTTAGAAAATTAGCAACTATTGTAACAAATTAATATGGATACAAGTATAAAAATACTAATTAATACAGATTCAAAGTATTGTATTCATTATCAGTGTATATTGTTTATTTCTGGCGCTATTCCAGGTGAGGCGTTCTTGAAATGGCTGTATTTGAAAAGAATCATTTACTTGACTACTCTGGTATTATTACTATTAAGTCAAATTGCTTCTCTTCATTTAAACTTCTGGATCATGGCACTGAGTTTAGGATATTTTAATTTTTCCAATTGTTATAAAATTAAAAATGGATTATTATTTTTCAAACTACGAGGGTAGGCTGATAAGTAATGCACACATGCTTGTAGAAGACGAACAAAAAGAAATAGCAAGATGGGGTAAATAACAAATTAAAGTACAAATCTTAACCTACCAAATTATCTATTTATTTTTCAATATAGTCACCGTTAAGCATTACACATTTCTCCCAACGTTTAACAAGTTTTTTCATTCCGTCACTGAAAAATTCTTCCGACTTTCCTCGAACCCAGGACGCAATAGCTGCCTTCACCTCATTGTCCGAGCTGTAATGATTACCCTTAAGGTCTCTCTTCAGTAGAGGAAAAAAATAAAAATCGCAAGGCGCAAGGTCGGGAGAATACGGAGGGTGTAAAATTGGTTGAAACTTCAGGTTTCTCAGAGCCTCTCCAGTTGCACGCGAAGTGTGTGGACGAGCATTGTCGTGTTGCAAAATTATTGGCGCCAGGTTGCCTCTAACACGACAAACTCGACGTCGGAGGTGTTTCAGAGTCTGTATATACTGAGCAGAATTTACCGTTGCCCCTCGTTCCAGATAATCAGTCACATAAACTCGGCGAGCATCCCAAAACACAGTCAAAAGAATTTTTTTTGCGGACGGTTGTGTTTTGAACTTTTTCACAACAGGAGAATGTGGATGACGATATTCAGCGCTCTGCCTTTTTTCTTCGGGATCGTAATGATGAACCCATGACTCGTCCCCCGTCACAATATTCAAAAGAAAGTCGTCTCCTTCGTCACGGTAGCGCTTCAAAAGTTGTTCAATTCGCGTTGTTTAATTCTCGTTGACATAGCACCAGAACACGACGCCATACTTCCACTACTCAAAACAAACTGAATGAAAGCAACGCCTTCAAACTGCGCAGACTTGTAGAGGAGAAATAGTACTTCCACATGCCACCAGGCGCGCTACTGAAGTTTATTTAGTTGTCTTCTACAAGCATGTGTGCATTACTTATCAGCCTACCCTCGTATAATTAGTTGTACAGAAAGATTATCATCCATCACAATTTAGGGCTCTTGAGCTTGTTCTGGCATTCATCTCTTCTTTAGTTGACCAACGTCTCTTCTTTTCATTGGTTCATATTGCCCTGCTTACAATGGCAAATGATTCACAGCCATGGGCTGATATAGGTTGTTTAATTCTCTCTGTACAGCTTAATAATAGTGCTTAAAGGTAAAGGCGTTTTCTCGAGCTCTATTTTGATGTCATCATTCCTCACATGGTCTCTCCGAGAACAACCATTTACACTTTTTGTAAACCTTACCTCAGCTATCTGAATGTGAGTCATCTTGCTTCTGCTGCTTAACCATACGTCACTACTGTTTGTTAATACAATCCCACCTGGTAGTTGATAAAATCTTAATTGATCGTCTCTCCTGCTGTTATTTTAGAAAGAATGCTATAGTACACCTCATCAAAATTCTGATCTAACATCATATCACATTTTAACCTCCAAAAACATTACATCTGCTTGAGGATCTGGCTATGCAAGACAGTTTTGAAACAGTTAGTCCACGTGCCCTGAAAAGCCAACACATTTGACTTCAGCATTAAAATTTCCATTCCAAATATTTCACCAACCAATCTGGTACATATCTTTTGTAGCTGATCATCAGTCTCTTCAGGATTTGCTAGCTGTGGAGGGGTTGGATTAAATTTACATTTATAACTAGCACTTAAAGAATAGGCATGCTAAAATTTAGAATTGTGCTGCCCTGTAGATTTGTACTGTTTTAGGGTTGTCTCCTGATTTTTACCCTGTAGACATGGTAATGCAAACGGAAATGCTTTAGGTTTTTATGTTACATCTAAAGAACAATGTGCCAAGTTTCAGCTTTTAGGTGACAAATGAAGCAATTAGAACTTTTCCATTCATGTATAATACTGTGTAATACTGTGGACAATTCGAGCTGGCACAACTCTTGCTCTACGTGTACACACAGTTCTGCATCAAGTATATCCATAACCTATTCTTTCAACAAGGTCTACAAATTTTCATGTACGCAAATGCCTACAACCTTATATCAATGTACAAATGTACAAATAATTATTTCATTTTAAAATATGTACCTATTTAATTTGTATCAGTAAAAAATTAAATTATAAATTACAAGAACTAAACTGCAAAAACTCACTAAACTATACTCTACAGACGCACGCAACTAACTAAACAATTTGGTCTGAATATATAATGAACAAAAAATCATATGAAAACAGATTAGTCACATCATTATGTGTGGCAGATTATTAATTACTTTTACAACAGTGAAACCAAGTGTAGTGACACCGTGCTTAAGTTTCACATTACAGTAGCGATTGTATTCTTTTGTGACTGTACCGTCGTTGCATGGTGAGGGGCAAAGAGTGGAGTAGATAAACACCGAAGCTGCTTGTGCCAATTTGAATTGTCCAAGATATAATATAATCCAATATTGTAGATTTTTGAGAATGTGTCATTTGGGAGTTGTCTTTACCTATTATTATGTGTATATGAGGTAGAATACGAAAACAGATCTCTTGTTGAAAGGGAAACTTTGGAGAATAAGCAAACTGAGATTTTAATTATCAATATTTTGGATTTATAGATTACTATAGTTTACTTGTTCCTGATGGTTTTTAAATGTAATCACGCATAGCAAAGATGACAAGGCAGTGAAAAAATTTCTGTTAAGAAACTTCCTCACATTTTGTAAAGAAGATTCTGAGATCTTCTGAGTCCTGAAGTTGGACCTGAACCTGATCTGTGGACCCAGTTCCAGAACCATTACAGAAGAGGCAAAGATACTCTGTTCAAAAGAACTTTTAGCAGAACTTTTTGTTAAAGTCTACAGTTTAAAAAGAACATAAAGAAGTTTTATTTTTTTTGTATAATTTATTTCTTAAATTGTAAAATTTAAAGAGGGTAATATTGTAAAAGTTTAAAATGCGTTTACTGTAAACACGTATTTTTTTCTATTGAAAGTATTCAACTTTATTATTTAAACTTAAATAATTTTGAAGATAAATATCTAAATTGTGCATCCAATTGTTTGTAATTTGCGGTAAATGTGAATATGTTAATAACTGATAATCAAAAAATTTAATAAGGTCCCTTTGTATGTTCCAACTCAGCTTACTTAGAATTTTATTGTATGTTTTGTAATATTTCACTGTCCCTGATTTTTTTCATTGTTGTAATTATACTTTGACTGATTGTAAATTCTCTGAGCTGTTATTATATTTTTTAAGTGTTATATAATATATATATATATATATATATTATACATATGTAATGAATTATTTTTTCTTACAGATATGCAATCACATTATGGTATTTTGATGCAGCAGAAAGGGAAGAGGCATGTAGGAGATATGATGAACAGGAAAGTAAGTTCTGTGATTAGTTTCAGTTATTTTATATTTCGGATAATTACAAATCCCAGTAACTGTTTTGTGCAATAACTGCAATTAACTGTTATTATAACAGTTTTTGCTTTACAATCAAGTCAAAAGATTCATGAGTTAATCACCAGTTAACTCTCAAACTGATTGTTGTCAAGTTGGCTGCATTTTGCTTAAAATGCTTTTGAGTTAATACTTCAGTATCTGTTATATTTCTGTGTTAAAGAATATGTATGTAATAGCAGATTTTTTTAATACAAAATTTGGAATCGCACTATCATATAAACCACTACCATATCCTTCACCATCTGCATTAGCAGTAACTGCAGAACAGTCGGATTTTTTAAAAAAAAAAACATAAACGAGCTTAAGTGCATTAGTTTAGTGCTTCATTTACCATAAGTGTACTTTTAACGAAATTGCAGTTTACCCAAGTTAACCCCAGTTAACCCAAAATAATAATTAATGCAGTATAAAATTAAATTTTCTTAAATTGTTTGTAAAATATATTTTTATAAAGACTAACAACTCTTCGTGGTAACTCACATTACATTTCTGTAACATGTACCTCAATCTCTAATACAACTGATTATGTAGTACAGTAATGTCTAGACTTAAGTTAGAATTATGTGATTTCAAGTTATTATGAAGTCCATTTTTTCATGTAAGGTATAAAGAAAGGCTAAAAAAGACAGTTAACTTCAAACAGAAAAACATGACATGAGAAAAACAGAAAAAAACATGTTAGGAAATTTCAGAAAAAATGTTACTGATCAAAATCCCATAGATGGTATAATCATAAGATCATAGGAAGACACACAAAACCACTTGGAAAATTGGGCCTACATCTGATTTTGCAGTAAATGTGTTTAGTATGTGTCTCATTTATTGTGCATATCCTTTTAATAATTGTTTTTGTTTACCTTCATGGTGTGTAATATTAGATTATAGTCAAATTACAATTTTTTAAAGACTCATATGCATAATGTAGTGTATCTTCTGTTTGAGTTTAATGAAATTTGTTCACATGTGCTATAAATTCTTTTGTGTATTAATTTCAAAAAACAGTTTTAGTAAGTGACTTGTCAAGCTTATGGTTCAATAGTTTCCACACTTTGTAGTGTGTCCTAGACAAAGTATTCTCTCCTTAAGCTTCTGCTAACTTTTGGAAAGTTTCTGTGGCCAAATTCTTTAAGTTTCACTAAAAATTTGATTTTATTCTTGTTCAGTTTTCACAAAAAACATTTTTGTGGCGGAACGTATGTTCACTCGTTAATGCAATATTCCTGACTGGCGTGACTGTTCAAATCCAAACTTGCAGCATGAGTAAGGGAAGGGTTTAGCATGACATCACCAAAACATTTGTTGCCAGTTTCACTCATTTTTCAAGTTATGCACTCAATTCCTTTTTTTCGTGTGTCACACCTTGTGTTACATTGAGTACCATTAACAGTTTCATTGCTGAGAGTTAAATTCAGTTACTTACGTACTGTACTAGCCATTTATGACCATTTTCAGGATTTTATTCTTATTTTATTTTTAAAACAATTTCATTGTTATTTACTTCAAATTAAAGCTCTATTCTTTTTCTTTGAAGTGCATTATTTTTTTATCAAAAATATTTCTTGTGCTTAAAAAATGTGCTAATGTATAGAACCACTTTCAGAGAAATAAAACAAGAATTGAACCGTACGAGAAATATTAATGTGAAAACTTGATTTCTTTAGGCCCATAGTATTTTTTTATGTATTTTTTTTTAAAATCACATCAACTGCTCAGTTATTAGTGGCTACTGTAAGTTTTAACTTGTGAAAATTTTCAGACCCTAGCTGGGAATCAAACCTGGAACCTCTGTAGCGCTACTGCTATGCTACAGAGGAGGTGACCTAGTTATATTGTATTACACTAAAAATATATGATTATAACACCTATTTACTACACGGGTAATACCATGATCATTCTATGACATGTTGCAAAACGACAAGCAGGGTACGCGCTGTACAACGCAAATCATAGTTTATAAACACGCTTAATACAGCATACGTTAAAACAACCACAGACAGGGTAAAACCATTCATTAAGCGCTGAAGTGGTGTATTTTATTACTAAAAGTATAAAATAATGTTTATAACTCAGGAAATGCCGTCTTTAGACGTTCAATTACTTAATACAGTGCAGGAAATTCGAAGACGTCAAATGACGAGATCAGCAGTGAAAGTGTTACGGGGTTCCCATTTTATAGTTTATAAAAAAATGTAATTTGTCTTGTTTTCTTCTAGTTGAACAATTTTTTTTATTCATTTAATGTTTTGTTTTTTTGTTACAGGACAATTAAACAATTCGAGAAGGACATGAAAGAAATTTTTCTTTATAAAACGTTTCCTTTTATTACATGAACATTGTATATGTCTGTACCTATACAGTTTTCTATAATTTAAATATTGTTGTATATATGTATACATAAACGTATATGTATCTATATTAATTGTAATATTTTCTAACATTTTAATTATGTATATATAAATATATATATATTGTATAAATATTTCACTTACGTTTTATTCTTTAATAAGTTATAAATAGGTTAAGAAATATAAATAAATTGCAATTATTAAGAAAATTACTTTTAATTTTGTTTGTTATTTTATTCCTAGTGACTATATGGAGTGAAACAAACTTTTACAAGATTCAACCTTTGCAGATTGCTCAGAAATAATATGTATTGGTTTTTTTCTGGTTTTATGTTGTAAGCCTTTTGTCTGCCCTAATTATCTTCATTCTTTTGAACATTAGGTTCCTTCTATCTTTCATGAAGGCCTTTTTGCACGTTTTCTTTTTATATTGTGTTTCTCACTTCTGCAGAAATTTCCAATGTCATTTTAGTATTTGCGAAATGTCATGAAGCTTGCAGGAAAGCATGGTATGGCGGAATGGGTACTGCACATGGCTCTGGAAGGGAGTGGATATACTGCTACTGTTGGCCAAAAACTTGCCGTATAGACTCTCCAGTCACTCTTTTTCATGGTTTAGGCAAATCCTAACCTACACCTTATTATCTACAACTTTATTGGTTTTTTTTTAAAGCACTGAATGCTATGTAGGAAAACAATCGTAATTAAAGTATTATTTCCTGTTCTTTTTTTAACAATATCAGGCCTTTGTCCTTTTTCCAAAATTCATACAAAGAAGTTCTCGTTTGACTATAATTTTACCTCCAATCTTTTTCTTATTTGTAGCGGTGTTAAGGTTAGTTCACAACAAATTAAAAATACAATGGTTTCTCGTTATATGTAAACTGCTAAATACCATCTAGACAGATTTCGTGGCGCAGTGATTAGCATTATACACTGCAAACAAAAAAGTCTGGGTTTCAATTCTAGGCCAGAGTCTGAAAAATTATTATAAGTTCAAACTACCATTCCTTAACCCCAAGTAGTGGTTAATGATCAAAATGTTGATACAACTTTAACACTTTCAGTGTTGACCATGCACTTGCTGCATCTCTGAAGGCTTCTACTTTTATCGAAGAAAAAATCTTAGGATTTAGTTCTAACTCTCACTGATCAGCAGTGAAAGTGTTAAACTAAAAAAAAAAAATGTATTCACAATCTACATATAAAATAGTGATCTAGGTTAACTGTACCTTGAGTTGTGATAACAATTTTCTCACTTATTGACAAATAATTAAAATTACAACGAGTTCAAAACAATGGTAAGTGAAGGCAACTGATGTTTTTAGGAAAATAAGTAATGAACAAGTATTCACTGTTCAGTGCAGTGCATGGGACTGACTCAGACCTCTACCACCAAACCAGTTAATGTACGATTTCAATTAGCGAGATAAAGAGTTTTACTATGTTTCACATTTACTTCAATCTGCTTCTGAATTCTGTTCTCTATAAATAGTCTTCTAAAAATTCTAGTTTCATCATTTCTTTCTCTTTTGAGTAATTATACACGTGGGGGCATCTTAAAAGTAAGTTACACTATTTTTTGGATCCATGTTGGCAGGAAAAATCTGGGAGTCTCCGGGAATTTTCATATGGGTGTAGTGGCAGTACTGTGAAATTTCTATCCACGTGTGTCTATCGATCCTGTGGTTAGGCTTCAGCCACCATGGAGACTCCACTTGCTCATATTGCTGATTGCGAAGTTTGTGGTGTTATTTGTTTTTTGATGGCAAAAAAAAAATGCTACTGAAATTCATTGCGAGTTGGTAGTGTTAATGGTGTAGTCGTTATATCAAGGCTAATGGTTTCTCTTTGGCACCAATCATTTATTGAAGGAAGAAGAACATTTCACGATGAACAATGCGCCACTTCCCGCACCTCGACTGTTGTCGAAGATGTTCGAAGGTTCATTGACACTGATCGGCATCTAACGCTTGATGAAACCCTTTCTAAACTGTCTTTGAATGTTAAAATTAGCCGTGCATCACTTTATTTATTTACTTTTATTTATTTAAAACAAACGTAGTGTAACTTACTTTTGAGATGCCCCTTGTAGTTTAGGGTGTTTTGTCATTACAATATAAATGTAATTAATGTTTTATTACTAACAAAACAATATTCTTGTGCGCAAGCATGACAATTGGTGTGCAACTATTTATCCCTATAATGACCAGAAAAAATATGAAAAGGATATTTAGGGAAAATAGAAATGTAACTCCTTGTTTGTGATAAAAATATTATGGGACAAAAATAACTTTTAATATTGTAGTACAAAAACTGGCTTTGATACAGTGATAAAAATAATCTTTGAAATTTGATCTAAATCTGTTCAGTAAGAAAAGGCAGTGAACAAATTTGAAAGTAAGGAGCTCGTATGTTCACTTTATAGGACAGAATTTTATTGTATTTGTGTCAGACGAACAAAATGTTTCGTACTTCAGATTTATAAAACTTGGGTTATTTTAGTGAGAATAAAGTTGAAGAGGAAATTTCTTTACAGCCACCAAGTTCACTTGGGTTTTTTTTTGTAGTGTAATGCAAGTTTTTTGATAAATTCATTAAACATTTTTTTTACAATTATGAGTGGGCTGATAATGCGTATGTGTGTCAGTTTAAAATACATACCTTGTTGTGTTTCCTTATTAATTGCACTTTCTTTCCTTCCAGATAGTTCTTCCTTCTTCTATGGTCTTGCCTTTTATCTTTCCTTTACATTGTCTAATTGCAATTTTCTAAACTCTTCTGACCTTGTTTGAATTTAGATTCTGCAGGATCTTTTTTGATGTTATGGATTACTGTTTGTGAATATTTGTGATCGTGACACATATTCCAGGTTATTTCATATCTGGTTAGTTTCCTTATTTTTTTTTTATTACTATTCTGCTTTTATATTGATGCACTCTTTTTGGGATCATTTTCAATGTCCTATTCTCTGTCCTAGTTGTGTGTCCGAAAAACGTTATTCGTCATTTGATGATTTTTTCATCAAGATAATTGTAGTAGATTTTTTGATTTGGTATTTCATGATCATTTTGATCTTTAACCCTTTGGAAATGAACTGTTACTCATTAAACAGAAGAATTGCAAAATTCAAAACGCGCTCTCAAAACTGTTTTATCTAACGTCACTACTGATGAAAAATTCTGAAAATATTACAATTGATTCATGTAATACGTACGCACCTTTTAAATATAATAACAACAAAATCGCTTGATAATTCTTTGCGTTTAGATGAGTGAAATCTTGAACCGCAAAAATTTTTGTGTTTTCTTAATATTTTTTACTATAACAAGCTTAAATTTCAGTTTAGCAAAAAAAATTATAAAGCATGTTTTGTAGACGAGAGTTTACTGGAATAAATGTTATTTTTTATTTAAATTTCTGTAAATTTTTGACGAAGTTACAAAATGTTCAATATGAGTCCATTTTCGCATCACGGGGAAGCACGAAGGGATGGTATTTTACATTCTTTACAGTGATGTGACAGAGCCACTATTATATCTGTGGCTTGGTACTAAAAGGGCCAATGTTTAAAACTGTAGTTTGGAGAAAACAAGCTTTGAAAGTTCATTAACATACTTAATACTAAATAGAATCTGAACCTCTGATGTTATGTAGTTGGTGTTACATGGCTTTTGTGATTGATCATTTTTATACTTTATTCAACTTTATTTTTGTAGTTATAGGCCTATTTTAGTTTTCCTAGTTACATTTTCATACTTATTTAATTTTATATTTATTGTTACTGTAGTATTGAGAAGAAAACATGAATGTTAAAGAATCTCAATTTTTTCTTAATACGGTATTCACAAAAACTGATTACGATTCGGAGCAGTTTGATAAATTTGAAGTGAAACTCATTCAAGGACGATCTTCACTGTCACGGGTTGTAAACCCCTACAAGAATCTCTTGAAAATTTTTACAGCAAAACATAAAGATTTAGTAAAACTTTATAACGAATTAACAATGCCTAAAGCCTACCATGAATTCTATTTCAATTCACCGTCAATGATAAATATTCCTGACAAACTACCAGAAGCTAATGTGCATGAGGAGTGTGAAGTTGAGGATGAATTTTAACACAATTTGATGTTCTGCTTTAAAAAATTAAAAAAAACATTTTGTTAAATCTATGATTTTTTAATAATTTGATGTTTCTTTAAAATAATTGTAAAAATAGCAGCATATTCTATTATAAACAATATTGCATTTATAGACTAAAAATCTCAGAATCGGGACTGGAGTAAAATGTTTAAAACCTTGAAAAGCTAGGAATTACATAATACAAAGAAAGGAAAGTTATCCACGGTCTGTATAAGAATCAAACATCTGTTATGAGAACTGAGGGGTACGAAAAAGAAGCTGTTGTAAAAAAAGGTGTGCAACATGGATGTTCATTGTCACCACTACTTTTTAACTTCTGTATAGATGAGGCTATAAATGAAGTGTAGGAAAAATTTAACGCAGGAATAAAAATTCAAGAAGAAACAATAAAACTGCTGAGATTCGCCGATATCGTAGTATTAGCCAAGACAAACAAACAAACAAAGAACTAGAAGAATTAGAGGATATCTTACATGGAATGGATGAGATCATGAGTAAGGGTTCATGACAATTAATAAGAACAAAATGAAAGTATTGTGCCGCAGAAACAGTGGTTTAGAAGAGATGGGACATTTAAAAGTAGGCAACGAAAACATACAGAAAGTTGGGAAATTTTGTTATCTAGGGAGTAAAATAACAAAAGATTAGAAGCACAAGTGATATCAAAAGTAGGAATGCTCAAGCTAGAAAGGTCTTTGAAATGAAAAACAGCTTACTGACTACAAACATTGATTTACAGATAAGGAAAAATTTCTTAAAACACTATGTTTGGAGTGTAGCATTGTACTGAAGTGAAACGCCGGTGATAGGGGCTGTAGAAAGGATGGGGATAAAAGCTTTTGAAATATGGTGTTACAGGAAAATGTTAAAGATTAGGTGGGTAGACAAAATAAGTAATTTAGAGGTTCTTAGACTAGTTGATGGAAAAAGAAGTTTATGGAAACATCTTACCAGAAGAAGGGATAGGCTAGTGGGGTATATCTTAAGACATCCAGGTATTGGTCTATCAGTAATGGAGGGTAATATTGAAGGAGTGAATTGTACAGGATGGCAAAGGTTAGAATATTTAAAGCAAATTACAAAAGATGTAGGGTGTTGCAGGTATATAGATATGAAACGACATGCGCAAGATCGAACAGCTTGGAGAACTGCAGCAAACCAGTCGAGAGACTGATGACAAAAAAGACTAAAAATAATAAAACTTTTAGTTCATTGCTAAACATCTGTGCAGATTTGTCAGTTTATATAGTTAAATCTTTACCAGTAGAACAAAATATTAATTATTCACCATGGTCAACTAGCAAATCTGCGGTTTTTGGTATTGTCAAGCAATTTTTTTAAATTAATAAATTTAATTCATTCATTAAACCATAACCAACATGTTAAACATAAAACATTAATACAACTTCTGCAAAAAGATAAAAGATTACATTAAAATCTGATTTTATAAAGATTGGCAAAACTTGTTTTCCTTCTCCTGAAAAATAATACTTTTGCAGATTCGCTGCTTCACCATTTTTGCGACGACATTATCCCCAGCAGTGTTTTTTGTCCTGTGAACAAAAACTGATTCCAGTAATTTTTTGAAGTTTAGAAAAATCAGCTCGTAGCATCTGAATCACTGTTATAGGTGGGCTACGATGAACCATTTGTATTAATGTTGCCCAGTCTCTAGGAAGTCCTATGTCTACAGATGTTCTCTTTTTTGCTTTCTCAATAATCCCGTGTATCGAATCAGCCTCCATGTGCGTATGGCCAGGTTCAAGGAATTTATGGTTGATAAATTATGGATTTGTTATTGCAAATCCATAAAATGGATTGGTTCTTGCATGAACCAAGTACCTTGGTTCATGCCTCACCGAGAGTGGAGGACTGGAGGAGGAAATTAACCATAGAATACAAGCTGGATGGAATAACTGGAGGCGAATGACAGGTGTATTGTGTGACAGAAGGATTGGGACAAAAATGAAGGGAAAGATATATAAGACAGTGATTAGACCGGCATTGTTATATGGTAGTGAGACTTGGCCTATGACGAGGAGACAGGGAAACAAGTTGGAGGTTGCGGAAATGAGGATGTTGAGGTGGATGCAGGGAAAGACTAGGAAAGATAGGATACGGAATGAGGTGGTAAGGGAGTCTGTGGGAGTGATAGAAGTGTCCAAGAAGGTTCAGGAACGAAGGCTGCAGTGGTATGGACATTTGATGCGTAGGGAGGAGGAGTATGTGGGGAGGGTTGTGGATGGATTGGTGGTGGATGGGGTGAGAGGGAGGGGGAGACCCCGGAGAAGATGGAGAGACGCCGTGGCGGACGACTTGAGGGAGAAGGGCCTGAGCGAGGAGGATGTGGTGGATCGGAGGGAGTGGAGGAGAAGAGTACGGAACAGCGACCCCTGAGGAAGGGAAAAGCTGAGGAAGAAGAAGAAGAAGAAATTATGGATTTGTTATTGTTGTGCATAGTGGATACTGTATACGCTAACATTGCTGCAACTATGATGTTCCTGTTTTGGCCAGGACAGCAGTCACTATAAA
This sequence comes from Catonia carolina, assembly GCA_035578175.1. Classification (NCBI taxonomy): domain Eukaryota; kingdom Metazoa; phylum Arthropoda; class Insecta; order Hemiptera; family Achilidae; genus Catonia; species Catonia carolina. Next base: position 60,184,619 of record JAQMRL010000003.1, on the reverse strand, counting down.
AATTTATTTCCTCAATATCCTCAGGTATTCCTGATACATTAAGTTTAAGTAAGCAGGAAGCTATTTCTTCCCCTCCTCTAGCTGCTATGGTTTCATCCCTTAAATAACATATAGGTGTAGATATGCTATCCTTAGTCTCATATAATGTTAAATTAAGAGTCCAAAGTTGGTGCTTGTAAAATGATACACCACTTTTTAAATGTGGTGTAGGTAAGCATTTTTAGAGATCAAATGAAATAGTTGCAACTTTAGAGCCTTTCTTGGATTTTTCTTTCTCTTCTCGTTTTTCCTCATAAGCTATATCAGCAAGAAGTAAATGTTCTTCTTTCTCACGCTTGACTTGTAGGCATTTTTCTTCATCACTGCTGGTTTCTATTATTACATTACATCGATCACATTTACTACACGTATATAAGTATGGCTTTTTAAAATCTAAGTGGAAGTGTTCAGCAAACATTTTTCTATAAAAAAATTTATTCGTTGTTGACTTCCATCACAATACAGTGGTAATATTCTATTTCATATAATAAATGTATACAATAATTTTAATAAAATTAATTTCAAGCTGCAGGATAAGAATTTATTTCTGAATGAAGATTACTATATTGTTGGTTTAATGACCATTTGATTTTGTCAAATTGATATTAATTCTGATTTGTCAGTTTTGTTTTAATAATCTTTTGTCTGATTGTAAATTTGTTTAAATTTTCCTACCCTACCTCTTCATGGATAGAGTAGTTCCATTGGTTTTTTGTATTACTGTATTTTAATCATTACAATGAATGTATTGTAAGTTTATAAAATGAAAAGATACTTGTTTTTGTTGAACATGTAGTGGAATACATTATACTGGAAACAGGCAGTGCAGTTTTTATAAATAGTTTCACCCATATTTTCTGGTATGACAAAAATGAGAAATTTACGTGCAAGTGAAATTATATATTACATAAAAATAGAATTCTGGTTGTTAAGTCTTGACTTGGCAGAGTCTGTGGGACAGGCCCTAAACTTACTGAATGTATCAGAAGGTAAAGGCAGATTTGCGGTCATTGCAAAATCAAAATCTTGCCGAGTATTATGTGAAAAGAAGGAACTATGAGTTTGTTTTCATTGAAAAGAACATGATCTTGGCAACAGGCAGAAGACATTTATAAAAGCTGTAATATCATTTTACACCCAAATGATTGACATTAAAATGAAAGGTGCGACTTTTATGATTTTAATTCATATAAATTATGAAATTAGTTTTTTGATGTAACTAATTTAATTTGAAATTCCCTGTTATTTTCTTTTAAAAATTTCTTAAAATATTGTATTCTAAACAATTGGACTGCGTCATTCTGTTAAAATATGGCAAGACAACACTACTGCTACTTCCAAACTATTATGTTTTACTGATTACTGATTAATTGTTTCTTTTACTGTAGCAATTGTTATTCTGTATTGTCAGTGCTGGCCCTGAGTCATTTTTTAGTGTAAGCACACAGTATTTTGACATCCCTCCAAAAGTCAGAGATTTTCAATCTCTGAAAAATAAATGGTAGGGGTAGAGGTGAATAGAGTAGATAATAGTACTCAACAAACCACAAATTTATTTACATCATTAAGTTCCATATAGTTACATTACATCAAATTAATCACAAATTAACATGAACACTTTTAAAATTAAAAAGACGTTTTTGGCTTCAGCTGGATGATTTCCAGGGGACAACATAGGAGCAAAAATTTGTAGCTCTTCAAACAAATCATCACTGTTCATGTCACAGCGTCCTCCATCACTCAAAACAGTTTGAAGGTGTTTACAGACATTTTTCATTTCTGTTTCATTCAAACTTTTCCCAAAGCTTGCAATATCATACAGAAATTTGAAACTTTGACTACGGTTTTCTATTAGCTCAAATCTCTCCTTTAATGAGGATATTAACAAATCTGTAAACACATGTTTTCATAGATTTGTGTGTTTGTGTACATAAACAAAATATCTCGAAAATATCTCTTGTTATGGATTTCTGCAAAAAAAGATCAAAGCCCTTATTTGTAACATTTATTGACTTCAAGAAGGCCTATGATTGCATAGTACATCGGGAATTGCTACTGAAAGTGCTACGAAATTTTGGACTAGACCCGAAATTGACAAGAATGATAGGACTCACATTGACCAATACTAAGTCCAAAATCAAATTTCGAGGAGAGTTTTCCAAAGATTTCGAAATAAGAACAGGACTTAGGCAAGGAGATGGCTTGTTCCCGTTGCTTTTTAATTGTGCCTTAGAATACATTATGAGACTATGGGAAAAAGAGAACCCAGCAAGGATTAGCTGCGGGAAATGCAAAAGTAAAGTTCACCTTGGCTGTTTGGGGTTTGCAGATGACTTGGCCTTGTTGAGTGGGTCTGTAGAGGAACTAAAGAAACAAGTAACAAGCTTAGGACGGTTAGCGGGAAGGTTTGGACTCAAGATCTCCTTCGAGAAGACGAAAATAATTGGGAACACTAACATGGACCCCAGGATTTCAGTGGGAGGTCAAGTAATAGAAGTGGTACGGAATTTCAAGTACTTGGGGGAGGTATTGAACATGAGTTGCAATGACAGGGAAGCATGGGCAGAAAGGACCAAAAAGTTAATGAGAGCTCAGTTCATCACCCTCACCACATACAACAAGAAGTCAATGTCGGTAAATACAAAGGTAAGACATTACAAAACGGTAATACAACCTGCAGTGACTTACTGTGGAGAGACCCTAACAAAACTGTCACAAAAAACTAAAACCCACAGAATCCTGACGTTAGAACGAAGAATCCTCAGAACCTGTATTGGTAAGAGAATATACAAAGATAATAGTTGGAGACTGCTACCAAATAATGAAGTCTATAAAATTTCGGAGCCAATACTAGACACAATTATGAAAAAACGAATCTCCTTTTTGGGCCATATCCTTAGAACACCGGAGAACAGAGTACTTAGACGACTTATTGAAAGTGTCTGGGATTTTAAAATCGGTTTGAACTGGACGAAGGAGGTCAAGGAGGACTTGGAAAGGTTTGGGTTGACGCTGGAGGATGTGAGGTTCAAGTCTGAAAGTTATAGAAAGTTGAAGGATCTGGCTTTGGAACCGGAAACCAAGACTAGAAGAGTGCAGAGGGTGACGGAAGAACTCCGGGCTCAGAGATCACAAAGAATGAGGGAATACTGGGTAAAGATCAAGGCTCAGAGATCGAAGTAGAGTCTTTCATGTTGTGGCTGAAGTGGTCCATTGTGGCCTCACAAGTAAAAAAAAAAAAAAAAAAACAAAATATCTCGAGAACGGTATGTCATACAAATTTTTAACTTGGAACATAAGTTAAGTGCCATATGGGGACACGGCACAAGATTTTCATGAAAGTCAGTCAACCAGAAGTAATAGTTTATTTGTGAAATTTTCTCAAAAATGCCTTCTATGATTTTGTTTAAAGTTGCCTCATTTACTACATTTTTTTATTCTCTACAAGATAGGGTAAGCAGCATGTCTGCTGAAATTCATGGGGGCTGTACCCTCGTGGGAAGAAATGGTTTTTTTTAAGATTGCACCCTTAATATGCTTACTGGGGCAAAAGTGTACTTGATAAAAATTGTAAAAAATTAAAAACCTACAACGTTTATTTCAAAATTGTTTATCTACAGTGCTTAAATTAGCATCAATTAGCAATTTTCTCGTTGAAATCTATGTTTTGTCAAGATCGTGCCCTTAGTGTATGCATTTTACACCAAAAAAATATGTAGGTAACTGAAGTTTTTTTATTTTTTTGTGCAACAGTGTTAATAAATTTATATAACTCTACAGTTGAAGATAGTTAAAAACCTACTACTTCTTTTGTACAGACCATAGTTTAGTGTCGGTTTGTGATTCTTCGTATTTTTAAGCCTAACAAAGATTAATTTTCATTTAGTTTCATTCACTCATGATTAAACTTAGATTGTTCTTATTATTAACATTGGCAAGAGAAAGTCGTGTGAATTGTTTCACTCCAATTTTTTTTGTAATTTTTTATTTTATGTTTAGAAGCCACTAAAATACATTTTTATTAAAAAATTACTGAGTTTTTAAAAACATGTTTTATGCATTAAAAGCGTGTTAAAAAAATATAAATCGGTTAGAATTATCCAAGATTTTGGATTAGCTGGGTTGTTGTATTCAATTATATGTTACAAGATCATATTAAAAAATGTAAATCACATTGAAAGAATGATTCTGTGTAAAATAGGTCTTCTTCTTCTTCTCTTCACGGGTTAGGCATTTCTACCTGTTCTGGCACCCATAGTTTCTTCGGCCTGCCAATATCTCTACTTCCCACTGGTTGGTATCTTCTTGCTAGCCAAGCAGCTTCCTGTCATTCTATTTAAATGATCAGTCCATTGGGCACAATACAATTTATTTTTTCTTTGAGTGGAAAAATTCCCAATTCTTGCCTTATATCTTCATTTGTGATCCTGTCTAGTCTTGTGGAACCCTTGACAGACCATAAGAATTTTATTTCGGCAGTTTGGATATTTCTTTCTTCCCTTCCTCATCGCCCATGCTTCAATGCCATATGTTAAGGCTGGAACTGCCACCGTCTTATAAAACTTTAACCTTCTTTCAAGTCTTGTCTTTTGCCTCAGTGTCCTATGAATTGTTCCAAATACCTGATTAAATTTATATAGTTTTTTTCATATCATAGTCATCTTCATATGAACATCAGTTCCAAGGTATTTATAGTGGCTCACTTGCACTAGTATGTGTCCATTAATGACTATTTTGGATCTTCCTGGGGTCTTTCCAAAGAATGCCAAGACTTTGCCATGATGTAAAATAGAAATCATTTATAATAAATTGGCAAATGACATAGTATTTGTTGAATAAATTATATCTTATTTATAATTTAGTTGGGTTTCAATTAACCTTACTGTATCAGGAATGTTTGGCCTGAGTCTGTACAAGAATACACTTCATTTACATGTCATACATCCTTACCACATAGGCTCATGGGGTTGCTTATTCTTAAATTAAACAGATTGCAACTTACACACGCATTAGCGATTAACAAAAAAAAATGTATTATTAATACATGAAAAAATAAATACATTTGTGTTTTTTATTTGTGTCAACAACACATAATTAAATTGTATCGCAGGTTCAGAGATTAACTTCAAAATCATAATAATTAATTAATATGCAACATAAATTTTGCAGATCTACCAAGAATCACACAAAGACTGAAATGCCGATGGAGTGGAGACATGATACATTAACGTAGCTCTAACAGTAATTACATGTACCAAAATATGAATAAAAATTTAACACATTTATTGTTATCTGAAGACCTATTAATAGTGGGTGCTGTCCTCCTCAAAGCCTTTAATGCAGTTCGGTTTTTTAATTGTAAACATTTTAGCTCGTTGTACTTATACAGTTGAAAAATAAAATAAGTAAACAAAAAAATTTTAAATAAGATTATTTCATGAAAAGAATATATTACTTTTTAGGTTTAAGAAGTCATACATTTTTTGGTTAGGGTTATGAATAGAAAAGTATTAGGTTGTCTTTATTTAACATAAAAAGAAATTACATATAATACTTTTATGACATGAGATATTAGTTTGACAATGTAATCTTACATTTATCTACTTTACATTACATAAACTTCTTAAAACATTCAAAGCAGGCTTTACTTAGATCTTTTTTTACTAGTTTTGTCCTTTCCTGATAATATCACTTGAGTGGCACCTACCTTATCTTTCTGTATCCAATTGGAAAAGTTTGTGAAATATTGCCTATCTTTTCTTCCTTCCGACCTTGCTTTATTTCAATTCCCTACCATTTATATTTTCTCTTACGCTGCCCTATATTTAAAAATTTTCTTTTTATTCTTTCATATTTTTTAATTTAAATTTTATTATATTAATTCTTTAAAAAATGTGACAGGTAAATTAATTTATTTTCTTAACTAATTAATTTCATCTGATAAATTGAAAAATACCAAGAAATCACAATATTTCTTAGTACCAATAAATTTATACAATTTATTAAAATACTCATTTATAAGAGAATCTTGTGTCCATGATCACAAAAAATATTTATGCTCAACTTTTAGAAATCTATCTACATATAAATTAAAAAACAAAAACTTTTATAGATTATATACATTGGTTGCCTCCATGATACAGTGATTTACAGTGGCAGATTATGTTGTACCGAAAAGTGGCAAGTTATGAATTTGATTCCGAATAAAATACTCTTTGATATTGTACCATGACCAATTGGTAGTCACTAATGACTAATCAGTTGATGGAAATTTAAATTAAATAAATTACAAAAATTTTGTAATTTGCTTAATTATGAGACTAGTAGTTTTGTGAGAAAAGAAATAATTAAAAGGCACAGAAATATAAGGAAACCCATAAAAATGTAAGTGTTTCTTGTGTTGGCATCTACATCTCCTCTTTTAGTGTATCTGTTCCACACCATCGTGATACAAAGGAATAAATTGTCAAGTAATTATATAGGTACACCAGATCAGCCTTAGTATTCTGAGCTTGTGTTTAAAAAGCTTCAACTATTTAAAAATCAGAAAAACTTTTAAAGATATAGAATAATTCTATAATTATTGTGGCCTGATACAGATGTCAACCAAATTCAGTTGTACAGAAGAATAAATGTTTATTATCTGGCAGTACAAATCAAAACAAATTCTTAATATCTTTTCTAAAATTCAGCAATTGTTTAAAAAAATCCAAATGATAAAAACACATTTTGGCAACCACTGTCGTTGAATTGAATGATTCAATTATAACACAATTATAACACAATAATTGGTCTTGTATGTTTCTATATTGCATTAAAGTAAACACTGGATTAGTTTATAGCCTTATTCTTATCATAACTTTCAAAAAACTGTACCTTTCAGGAAGAATTTACCTTACAGGAAGAAAGAAAGTTCTTTGCTGCGCTTTGCATTTCTACTTCTGGGTATTAATTCCATGTGAACATTGTTTGGTAAACCATTTGAGAACACATTCTTCCAAATCTGTATTGGTCCCCACATTCATATGCAATAAGGGATCATTTTCTAAATTATTTCCAGGACTTACATTTATTAAAAATTTAACAGGCTATTCTTTTGATTTACGAATATCTGAAACGGTTTGTTTATACTCTATACTCTTCGCACAAACTTGACACATTTCTACTAGCCTGTAGTTTTCGCAGAAACTCCAATTGCTGATGTTTACATTGATAACAGTGATACCAATGCTTCAAAAAATATCCATTCTACATATGTAATTAGTTACGAATATCAAAAACCGTTATTAGTAATTTTTCTTCACAAAAATTAACATTCCTTAAATTTTTGTAATTTTCAAACCGTTTTATTTATTTAGGAGGCTAATCCATTAAATTGAAAGTCCTTTAAATCAAGCATTGGTTGTTTAACGAAAGACTGGGTATCAGACTTTAAGCCCAACATGTCCCATACTTCCTTGAGAGCCTCCTGGATGTATTAACAAAAAAAAACAAGCATCTGAAAACCTCTGACCAAGGTAACAAGGAATTTGAACACCAACCCCAACATTATGAAAACCCATACGTTGTAGAAATTTGTAGAAGTTCAAGTCTGTGAGACTGATAAAGTACAAGTGATAAGTGTGAAGTTCAAGTGATAGAGTACATGACACTGCAGATATACCTCAATTGGTCAACACGAGGATACATTTCGCTAGAAACTCAACAAATTTCTTTTGTATTATTTGAACAAAATTGGCGGTAAGTTATCATTATCTATTTAATACAATACTGCAATATTGTGAATGAAAATTAGCCAGGGAGTTATACAGAGCAGATTAATTACCTAAATAATGACACTTATAAACCCAACGGATTGGTCTATGGTAAAGCCCTCAACACAATCAGCTGTTTGGCAGCTGATTTTTGATACGAAGTTCTTGGTCCAAATCCTGATAAAGGTAGTTACTCTTTTACGGATTTGAATACTAGACAGTGGTTACCAGTACACTTCGATGGTTGGGGTTCAATTAACCATACTCTCTCAGGAATGGTCGACCTGAGTCTGTAGAAGACTACATCTCATATACATGTCATACACATCATCCTTATCTCATAGGGTTATGGGTTTACTTATTGTTTTTAAATTGAAGAGATTGCAACGTACACACATTAGGGCTGAAAAAATGAACACATGACCTAACCTTTAAAGTATCTTATTTGTAGTGCAAAGATGGCCGTCGTTGAATCGATCAGAGTAAAGAGCGTTCCCTCCAAAATAGCTTACTATTTTTTTTAATATGGTTCGCGCTTTCAAATTATTTATTATTGGATAAAACGTATTAAAAACTTTGAAATAAATAAAACATACAAGTTTCAAGCCCAATCACATAATACGAAAAGTATTGGACCTTCTAGAAATACTACAGTAGACTTAACAAAGCATAATTGAAATATTTTGACCTTTCTTTTGAAAACTGTTATTTTAAAATTAATTCTGGTGTTTTTTTTAACTAGTAAAGTTATTGATTTCTTTAACAGTTGTTCAATGACTGTCTTTATCACTTCATGTGCTATACATTCGTGTCGTTCAACGATTCAGGTGCATTTGTTTCAAGAACTTCTCACTTGAGGGGTCCCTGGAGATCTTGGCAACCCTCTCAATACACAAACTAAAGGGGGAGTTAAGTGTTTTTTATGGGGTTATTGGTAAAAGAGTAGGCTAGTATACGAGAGCTTAAAGGGGAAAGAATAATAGTTACTGTCCATAATTGCGTTGTAAGTTGGCCTATTGTTCTAATTAAAAGCTATGAACCTTGAAAAAAATCGAAAATAATACAAATTAAAAAATAAATTAATTGATTTTTCTTATAGGGTTATAAAAGAGCATTGGAAAAAAAGTTAAAATAAATGGAGTAAGGAGAAAATGTCTAAAAGGAAGAGGAAGATTCTTCCCTGGAATGGATATCCAATAATATCTTGGCAGGACGGCAATAAAACACGGTAGAAAGCTGCGGTGTCTCGTCAAATGGGCCGAAATAATCCAGCCTATTGGAATCCAACCAAAGAATGAGTGCTCCTACATTTCACTCCGTTTCCTCCTATGTATATATACGTATATATTTCTCAATGTTACTTTTTATGTTTTACTTTTCCTGTATCAGGAAAACGATAGTTACTTTTCAAGGTCATTGTCCAAAATATATAGCTCTCGTACCCAAAGTACTTTTCCGATAACCGATTTCAAGAAAATTAAATTATTTGATGTAGTTTTGTAACATTACTTATTTTATAAATATTATAAATCGCCTCAGTTTATCTTACCAAGAATTTTTGATTTTGGTTTATTAATAATCTATTCCTTATCTCTTATTCAAGTAAATTTTGAAAAATCAAATACTATTTGAAATAATCTAAACTTTTCAATGTAAAAAACTTGTGTTTAAAGAAATAAAGATTTAGAGTAGTCGCATCCGTGCGGTTAGCGCATTAGCTTGTATGGCAGAAGGTCTCGGGTTAGATCCCCGGCTAAAGCCTGAAAATTATTTCTAGTCAAAACTCATCGTTTTACAGTATTCGCTAATGACTAACTAGTTTGAAATAAACCAAATATTCCAAGAAAGCAAAGTAGAATGTTGGAACTACTGAACAACTGAGATGAAGTCTAATTTTACTCCTTAAATAATATGGCATTATTTCTTGGTTAAATCATTAATAATTTTTCTGAAATACAATGATAGGAAATATTTTCTCATAAATATATTTAAAGTTTACAAAAGATGTACGACATCCAGCTTACATCTTCTTCCTGTTTTACGGATTAGGCACATTGCCTGTTCCAGCTTCTATCCATCTTCTTCGTGGTCTACCCAACGACCGTACGGTATTGCAAAACCCAAATCATGCCGGATTGTCTCATTTTTGATGTTATCCCTTAGTGTTGCTTCTTTCACCGATCTCAAAAAACGTATCTCAGCTGCTTCTAACTTCCTACCTCAGATTTCTTTAGGATTCATGTTTCAATACTGTACAGCTACCGTACCGGCTCTACATTATATTGACAATCCATTGCATTTAATCAAGCTCAGTGATTCTTCTGACAAAAATAATTGTTGGTGTAGTTTTGTTTTAGCTTTATGGTTGTTTTTGGTTTTTGCAAATATATCAGCGTATAATGTGGCTATGGACTGTGTCAAAATTTCAGACCTCGATTCGCTGAGGGTTTTCTTATAGGTTAATCGAGTATGTTGCTGACGAAGCTATTGAGGCGGTCATCGATGCGTTTCTTATATTCATTTCTCATAATTATATTCCACGCTAATTAATTTTCGCTTTTTAATGAGACTGTTTATTACAGGAAGATTTATAACAAAAATTTTCTTACATATTACATAATATTGTTTTAATTTTAGATTAATAATTACTGGTTTTAAGGAAATTGAAATGATATTTTTTACTAAAGTTTATTCGTTCGTTGTTATATGGCTTAGTGAAAATATATAATATAGTTTTAAAGAAAATAAACAATAATGTGAACCATGAATGTAATATTTTATATAAACGTTTAAAAAATTATTGTTACTGAGTAAAAACAGTAGCAATTATAATCAGCAACGAACCACTAGAGAGAGTAAATTTTCAAACTGTTACAATGTTGGGTATTCAAACAAATAGAGCTATTAAAGTTTTTGATTTTTAAGATCTAAAATCGATTGTATATTGTTTTTTTATGAGGAAATAAGTGATTTGGAATTTTTAGAAAATTCTTACTTTTCAGACTACGGTGCAGTATCGTTGTGCGTAGCTTACAAATAAGTTTTTACAATTCTTGAACAATAATATAATATACGGAGAACAAACTGATAATGTCATAACGGCCCAAGAAAAAAAGAAAGTTATATAAGGCAGATTCCATTACCCTTTCAGTTGTAACTTTGTTGTTAGCGAGGTAAATAAGTTATCTCGAAGCACATTAGGACTTTTCTTCAGGAAGGAGAAGAAAAGCATCTGGCCAATTAACACTTTTCTCTTACATTGTACTGACATCTCTGGAATTTTGATCACGTCTTTGCTTTCCCAAGGGCAACACTAATCAGAAGTTTTTCCTACTAATACAGTATATCTTTAAGAAACTTAATCTAGTGTACTGCTTGAATTTTTAGTCAACCACTTCACAACACCAGAGCAGCCTTCATATTTTCCAGCTTCACATAAAACGTGCTGAAAAAAATTAAGTATAATTTTCTTTTTAGTCTAATCTATTCCATGACAACTTAATAAAACTCTAGCTTACTGAGTACGTTGATAAAGTCAAACTAAGTAATTTATTTCATTATTAATGAAAAATGAATAAAGTTAAACCGGTGGCGAATGAAATATTTAGCTTAAATTTTAATTAATTTAATAGAATCATTTAGACGTTAACGTTAATTAATCAACAGTTAAAGTTGATCGAGGATTGTGAACTGGATATTAACATTGAGACCATGATATAAAAACTGACAAGGGTCTCAGTGAATTGGTGCACGACTTTGAATATCTTAGTTTACTAAAATCAGATTTTTACACCAGATATTGATATTTTGTAATTTGGTAGATGTAGGGTCATCACCAGAATGTTATATCCTGATAGTAATCATTTATGTCTTGTCGAACTAAGAAGCGAATCTTTTGTTCTTTTGTTCAAAGTTTTTCCATTTATGGCTCAGGGATTAGGACTCTCCAACCGAGATGTAATAACAGAATAACAGCTTTGGAAATGAGTTTCCATAGCTACATGACACATACATGAGTACATGAGTGAGTGAGTGGGTACATGAGTGTTACTACATGAGTTGCATGAATTGCATAGCTAGTTATGGAATGAGTTTCTGGAGGAGTTATCAGTTGATTGTTAGTTGTTGTCTAAATCGAGTAAGTTGTAAATCCTATTCCATTCTATCATATTCCACTATTTACTTCTTCCGCTCTTCCGAGATAAAAGTTCGATTACGGTCTTTAGCTAATGAAAAAACTAGCCAAATTATAAAGTTAATAAACACGTACACTGGCTTCCAGCTTAGTCTCGGATCTAAGATTTCAGAGATGGTTTTCGGTTTGGTTATTCGCAAAGCCTATGCCACACTAACTTAACGGCTGCAGTGTTAGGCGATGTCTTAACTGAAGGATGATCCCGCAAGCGGGTATGGCGATGGATCGGATGATGAAAAAAATTAAACGTTCAGTAGTGTAGTTAGATGTCATATTTAAACTTTAAATGGGTTCTCCAGTTAGCACATAGCCTTATAAAGCTTTGTACTGCTCTATGCATGTGCTGCATTCACATTTCTAGACCATCCTACCTAACAAAATTCTACGCGAGTAAATAATTATAACGTAGTATTGTTACATAACATTAAATGCTACATTTATTATGTTAAAATTTTTGTTTTGAGATATTATATATAGTCCATTTGAGATTACGTAAGTGAAGAATATTTTATTTAAAAAATAAAAAAATAAATTCCCGGTAACAGGTTCCTTTACAATGACAAAATTTAATCGTTCTTGAAATAAAAATCTGTGAAACAGAAACGAATCAGAAATACATAATTAAATAAAGAACGCTTGTTATTAATTTATAGAGTTCAAATTTAATGGTAAAAAAATAAATAAATAAAATTAGTTAATGAAAATTTGTAATTAAATTACTTTAGTTAACCAAAATTTAAAAGTTTAAGTACTCGTAGAAAAAAATAAATTTGTTTAAGAAGTGACACCTTCATGCACCACCTTTCTAAATTTATTAAATTAAATACAACCGAATAAGCTTAGATCAATAATATTCGATACGCCGATGACACTGCTATTTTCTCGGATAGTATAACCAGTTTGCAAAGGTAACAGAATAACCAATAGGGTAACAGAACATAGCAGAAAGTATGGTTTAGACATTAACATAAGCAAAACGAAATTTATGATTATTAGCAAGCATACGAATATAAGAGGGAATATTAAAATAGACGGTGTACCCCTGGAAAGAGTTAAGTATACTTACCTAGGCAGCAATGTAAACGAGGATTGGGATCACTCGCAAGAAATTAAGATACGCATAGAAAAAGCCAGAGTGGCCTTCAACAATATGCGAAAAATTTTCAAAACTCACGACCTTACACTTGCTATGAAAATGCGTCTCCTTCGATGTTATGTGTTCTCTGTACTGTTCTACGGCGTGGAAGCTTGGACGCTCACTAAGGCCTCAGCCAGGAGGCTTGAAGCCTTTGAAATGTGGCTTTATCGAAGAATGTTACGCGTATCATGGAGGGACAAAGTCACCAATGTAGAAATTCTTCGAAGGATGAATAAAGATAAAGAGGTTCTTGACATCGTGAAAGTGCGAAAGCTCCAATACCTGGGACACATTATGCGCAATAAGAACCGTTACGTGTTGCTCCAAAAGATTCTGCAAGGAAAGGTGTATGGTGCGAGAGGTCCCGGTAGAAGAAGGATTTCATGGTTGAACAATCTAAGAACGTGGTTCAACCAGTCGACGACCCAACTTTTCAAAGCAGCTGTTTCCAAAGTCAAGATAGCCATCATGATAGCCAACATCCGAACCGGATAGGCACCATAAGAAGAAGAAGAGAGAATAAGCTTAAACGTATACTTTATATAATCAATTTGTATTTATGTCTCATTCTTTGCATACATTACTCGTTTGCTTTTGCAATATAGCAGAAATTCCAAGTCTTATTAACATATATTTAATTCAATAACATGACGCCTACGATGTAAAGAGGTGTGGTCGTAACTTTTATGTTCATTACTTGTGTTCTCTATCCTTTTTCAAGATACGATGATGGACCTTGAACTTGCTAAGTGTGGAATACATTTTATCAATAAGTTTCATTTGCCGGCCGCGTTGGCGATGTTGGTAACGTGCTCGCCTCTCATCACGCGGTCTTGGGTTCGAATCCCACTCGGGCATGGCATTTTTTCATACGTTACAAAAAAATTAATTTCATCCTTCACCGTCTGCATTAGCAGCAATTTGCAAAACAGTCGGACGTTAAACAAACAAAAAAAAAAAAAATAATAAATTTCATTAGTATTTTTGGTAGCTTTACAAACAAAATTTTTGTACAAATTTATTTTGATATTCAGTGGTTATTTTTGTGTTTGACAGTTTAAAATCTTATCAACTAGTTAGTAATTAGCAACTGTAACGGGTTGTGGAAGAGTTACAGTGGGTTCTAATGTGTTAAAATTTTTAGACCCTTGCAGGGAATCAAACCGTATTACTTTGCATTCTAGTATACCTTGGACAATTGGAATTGGCAGAAGCAGCTTTGGCGTTTATCTACTCCACTCTTCGCCCATCACCGTGCAACGACGGTACAGTCACAAAAGTATACAATCGCTACTGTAATGTGCGACTCACGCACGGTCACTAGGCTTTGTTTTCACTGTTTTTACTAATAATCTGTCAGGCATATGATGTGACTAATTTGTTTTCATATGTGATTTTCTGTTCATTATATTATATTCAGACCAATTTGTTTAGTTAGTTGCGTGCGTCTGTAGAGTATAGTTTAGTGAGTTTTTGCAGTTTGGTCTTGTAATTTATAATTTAATTTTTTATTGGGACAAATTAAATACATATTTTAAAATTACATAATTATTTTTATGTTTGGACATTGAAATAAGGTTGTAGGCATTTGCGTACATGAAAATTTGTAGACCTTGTTGAAAGAATAGGTTATGGATATACTTTATGCGGAACTGTGTGTACAGGTGTACACGTAGAGCAAGAGTTGTGCCAGTTCTAATTGGTCACAGTATACGTTATTAGTACGGCCAATTTTTTCCTTTCTTTAGTAAAACTTTTCCAATCTTAAATTAATTTTTTCTTGATTTTCTTTTTGAAATTTACTACAAATTTATTCTTAATGGTTTACAGTGTTTCTAATAACCATCCAACTTATTAACTATCCATTCAACTGTACTGTGTCTCAAATAATATAGTTAATCATTTGCAATCTGTATATTTGAAAGAATAAGAGTTTTATTTTCCCAGTTTGATCTTAACTCCCACTGGACTGTTTCCGGTCAACATTTTTAATTAGCATATTTTTAAAACACATGTAAGAACACACTGAAACATTATGAGTGGCGCAGTCCCTTTTGAAGAAAATATCTTTATTACTTCTTGTTGACTTATAAATATTATTTATGGCCAACAGAAAGTTGTGAAAAATAATGCAAACATAAAAATATACGTGAACATATTTATACAAAGTAGGTAAAAAATTTCCAACTGAATGAACACATGAGGAAAATAATATATTTAAAAAACGGAAAATTGCGGAACGCGCTTTTACCCCACCTGTTACACTATAAGGAGTTGGAAATAACCAAATTCTTGAGATGGCGAGTGGGTGTAGGCGCCAGAGCAATGGAGTTTCTGCGTAAAGGATGATTGTGAAACATTTGTGCTAAGTATGATGAATAACTCTCTTAACCTGCTTCGTATATAAGATATGCTCAGGAATATCTACGAAAATGATTTCAATGAAGAAAAATTTTGTTTACAAAGTTGTAATAATGAATATTCATAAAAAATGGTAGGATTCCTGTTTCAAGCTTTATTTTATCAGTGTAAAGTTATGTACCATTTTTAATGTTTTTGAAATAGAACTATATGCGCTTTGATTCTGAGTTATTGAAAGATAAAGAGTTATTGAAAGGCAATGTGGTAACATAAAAATAATTTATATATAAAATTGAACAATGTTATTTTTTTCTATTCGGGTCTATAAATATAACAATTTGTAGTTGATCCATAGGGTAGCAAGAAAGCGGTGGAGGCGGCAGAAGTATACAGTAGCGATATAGCTTGGTGGGGTTGTTTGCAAAGAGGTATGAGGCGGGTCGGTATAAACCCATCACTGTCCGGCTTCAGGCAAAGAGGAAGCAATACCGTGAAAGGATGACATAGAGGTTGATTTGTGCCTCCCTTCAAAGTACGGATTCTCCCAGAGGTAGTAGCCTCAGAGCTTCGATTTATTGAATCGTACCGATATTTTCTGCTTTAATGCGAACGTTTTCAAGGGTCGGTTTCCTTCCACGGTCACAATAGCCGCCGCACAACTCAGAAGCACAAGACCAAACCAAACCACATTCACCGCCATCTATATTTCTCTCATTCGGCGTGTGCATTCTCTTTCCTCCCCATTTTTACAGCTCTTTTTCCAGCCCACCAACTTTTTATCCCTAGTTTTCTTTTCAAGTTCAGTATGCTTTTTTTAAACAATTCTTTCTTGGTTCCATTTATGGCTAACAAATTTTACTCGTGCCATGTCTGTGAATCGTCCTTAAAGCTTCTCTCCGCTTTCAATTGTTCTTTTACAGCTCATTGTTTTTATCCCTATCCATTACCCCATTGAAATTGATTTGGGGATATATTCATGGTGGGTGCTCTTCTATTCTACAAAAATCTATTTTCCTCAACGTCATCATGTAGTACAGTAACCCTCGTTTAATGTAAGGACTGAGAAGAGTGAATTAATACACTAAACAAGCCCCAAAAAAACTCAATATCCTTTAATAATTTTTACTTTTATTGATCTTTGGGTCAATTACTGGTAATTTCTTTTTACTTGATCATTGATCATCCTAGTACATAACCCATCCTAGTACATGGTTTTGTCCGTAGTTAGATGGGATAATTTCCACCACCTCTAGCGTAATGGGATAGTAGTTTAATGTAAGAAATTTTGTATTATCGTAATTTATTTTTTATGTAATGTGTAATATTATGGGAATAAATGAATTATTATTATTATTTTTGATCAATTTAAACGTTTAAGAAATATGGAACATGTACTATACATTTCATTACTGCTTTCATTAGGTTTAATAAATTCAATAGACTGTACATTTTTCAAATTTTTTCATTATAAAAATTTTTATCAGTGTTCATAAAATCTGGTTTGGGGTTTTAATAACCGAGGTAATGATTTTGATGCTTATTAACTGGCCGCATTTCTGGTAGTTGTTTTATGTAAAATTCTTCAAGGTTAAACGCCAACCACCTTTTTTAATAAGGGGACCCGTAAACGGTATCTAGATACTTGTTAAAATCAAACGAATGAAGTATGAATTAAGACAGTTTTCTGAAAAGTAGTTAGAAGTATCCAACTGAAACTTTGCAGGTCAACCCATACATACCATTTTATAAGTTTGGTAGTAAAATACTAATATTTGTTATGTAATGTTAGAGATGAAAAGAAAAACTGGAAACGTTTGCAAAAATGTTCCTATTTTATCAATAGGCCAAGCTATTTTCTAACATTTTTTTAATAATTTTACAACAGTAATTTAAAGTAGATCTGAGTATAATAATCCCAAAATTTGAGTTTGGAAACTCCAACAGTTTCTGAGATAATGAGTCATTTAAATAAAAAATAAAAGAATTTGAGGTCCATCTTGATACAAAGTTTATGCACAACGAAAAAGCTTCAAAAGGTTGGGGAGACTTCATTATTTATTTTTACAATAAGTTTTATTATGGCCGTATCAACATTTTTAGTTTTTAGCGACCCCATTACAGAACTAAACACAAGTAACATAACAAAGAATTCCGGTAATGCACTAGCAATTTATAACATTTATAAATTAGTAAATAATGAATTTATAAATAATTCAATGATTGGATTAGGTTTTTATATTATTTTACATTAATTGTACTTTTTTTATTAAAATTAACTTTGAATATTTAAAAATTTATTACATTTTAGTGTTTTTGTACAGTGTATGTCATTAACGCAATCTTTGTTAGTTTTTAGTAAGTTGATTGTCTCCTTTTATTGTTCGGGGTAAGGCATTTTACGAGAATGTGCTGTACAGTATATATCTTTAGTTCTATGTCACTAATGAAATAAATAAATTAGTGAAAAATAAATAAAAAAAATGTCGAAAACCTGTCATTGGATGGTGCTTTCAATGCACGTCACTCATTCTTTCACCATCATCATGACGACAATTTATCATGGTTAATTTGTAGCAGTTGTGAATTCCACTGTTAAGGCCAATCGCACCCCCGTTAAGTGATTCATATTTACCCGCTTTTATTATCGTCGTTAAATACACTGATTTTGTATTAATAACCTTGTTCCCGCCTCTGCCTGCATACTTGTCTTGATTTCCGATGGTGATCTCAGTTCATGACGTAATCATTCTCCCTCTACTCACATTCCTGTCTTCCCGGTCAACACACTCACTGGTTGGATTCTGCGGCATGTAGACTGTTCGTACCTTCGCTGCGCCGGCCATCCTATGGCGTCGCTTCTGCAATTGTCGTTACGCTTCGTTCGTTTCTGATGTACCATACATCATTTCAAGTGTGATTTTACTTATGTGTGTAATTTATATTCATTTACAATTGTTCTTGTTTTCGTATCAAACATTAAAGTTACAGTGTGAATCGAACCCCGGACACGTGTCGCGTGGACGCCGTTACTACACTTCAGGCCATTCAACAGGTAAGCGAATTAGTCTATTTTGTTGTACGCTTTCTAATTTTGTGTTTGAGTTGACCAGTGATGTCCTGCTGTTCCTGCAGTTACTTATCGTTTTTCCTTTGTCTCCCTCAGTGTATTTTCCATCGTTGTATCTTGCTTATTCAGTCGTTCCGCCGTTGGTTTCTGGCGCCATTAAATGAAACTAGGTCCTCCGGAATAAGTCGTTTATGCTTCAGTTTACATTAATCTGCCATGTGTCGTGCATAGTGGGTTGATGTCCTACCGTTACAAGTCGGCTTACCGCTTAACTCGTTTTATCCAATTTATTTTGGGTTATTTTCAAAACTCCTGCCATCCAAGCTCTAACATTTTGGTCCGTTCCGGGCAGGATATTTATCAGTGCATATTTGGAAATACAGTCTATTGTCTTAATTTTTCAATCGTCAACAATTTCAGTATTTTGTTTAATTCGTTGTTACATGGTGTTACATTACATTCATCGTGTCATTTATTGTGTTTCGTGTCTTACATGTGTTCAATATATTAATAAAAACATTAATAAAAATATTAATATTAAAAACAATTTCATTTATTCAGTTAAAAAATACGGGGTTAAGTTGCATAACAAATGCAACGCATTATCAGTATTGTGACGCGTTCATTCAATACAAGTTGTAACCAACGCTATGTTGACGTCACAGTAGTTCGGTTCAGTGCTATATCTTTCGACACGGCCAGAATTTGGCTAGAGTCGCCATTTTTTCCTTCGTTCTTGTTAACTGGTTCACGCAGCTTACAGCGCATGCGTGCCCTCTCTCTCATTCGCTCTCTCTCGTGCTGTCCGTCGTTACTGCTAGCGCTGAGAGAATCACTTCACTTGCGTCGTCTGCAACGTATACATCATACTTGCAACTAACCTAGATTCAATAAACAGCTGTGTTTTGTTTACATTCTATTATTTGTTTTTCGATCGTTGTCTTCGTTCATTATTTTCAACATGGACGATTTACAATCTTTAATCAAAAAACGCAACGTTGTTAATAATCATCTTTCTCGTTTTAATAATTTTCTTCAATCTGACGTTGAAGTTAACCAAGTCAAATTACGACTTGACAAATTCTTAGATCTCTGGTGTGACTTTGAACAGATACAAACGAATATCGAATTACTTCAGCCCGAAGCAGATTTCGAATCAGAACGCACTGCTTTCGAAACTCATTATTTCCAGTTAATTGATCGTGCCCAGAAATTAATTGAATCTCTGGACAATACAATCGTTTTACAAAATCAAGTCAAGTCTTCCAATTCGCAATTAATACAATTACCTCGAATTCGCCTACCTTCATTCGATGGGGATGTTGCGAAATTCCAGAATTTCATCAGCTTGTTCAATGATTTAATTCACAATAATTCTGAGTTATCATTTGTTCAAAAACTTCATTATTTGAGGTGCTCATTAGTCGGTGAACCACTGCGTCTAATAGAACACCTGCCTCTCTCGCTTGAAAATTATACGTTAGCGTACAATTTAATTGTTGAGCGCTACTCCAACTCAAGGCGCATAGCAAATGTTCACTTAAATCAGATATTCAATTTCGTTAAATCTGACACTCCGTCCTATCAATCGTTAAAAGGTTTTCTTAATATCCACGAATCATCAATCGGAGCCTTACGTCTGTTAAATATAAATTTACTTGAATATTTACTTTTTGAGATAGCCTATTCTAATTTGGATCCTGTAACAAAGCAAGCGTTCGAGGATTCAAATTCTAATTCAACCGTGCCTACATACGAGGCCTTAATGTCATTCGTTACCGCTAAGATGCATGCTTTCGAGCTCTCGAATTCATCTCAAACTACAGATAACGCTAGTTCTTCGCACTCCAGCGATTCAAACCTCGATCAACCGGACTCAGCTAACCCGGTAACCGATGATTCCAATTCTGTGCAAATTAATCGTAATTCTGTTTCACCGTCTTCTGTTTCTCACAATATACCTTCGTTTTTCGTCAAATCAAATTCACTCAAATGTCTGTCGTGCGAATCTCACTTTCATTCAATTCACAACTGTAGTGAATTTCTTGCACAAAATGTAGATAATCGCTACAAAATTATTTCTCGCCTTAAACTTTGTTTTGCCTGCTTCGGGCGACACGATCGCCGCAATTGTAGCTCAAATAAACATTGTCGTATCTGCCAGTCAAAATCGCACAATACGTTGCTGCATATTGATCGCAGCCCTCAAAAATCTAATTCGTCCACCGCTTCTGTTGTTAATTCGCATAATTCGCCAACTGCTAGTCCGTATCATCCTGCCGTACATCCGGACGCCGATTCACCGGCTACTGGATGCCTACTTGTAAATTCTTCGCCGCCTATTCAAGCTAATACTATCGCAACTCCGCCAATTAATTCTTGTACTACCTGCTGTGCTGATAAGCCGGTAGTTACTTCAAGTTCGTCGTCCTCGTCCATTATTGTTAACCAACCTGCCGATTATTCACTTTCATGTCGACTTAACGGCCAAACTGCGCTGCTAGGTACTGCTATCGTTCATGCTGTCGATTCATCCGGCAAAATCGTTCCGCTTCGCGCTGTGATCGACAATGGATCTCAGTCCAGCATCTTAACATACAACGCCGCTCGTTCACTGCAACTCGACATCGTTCCTACTTCTAAACGCCTGCAAGGCATTTCAGCCGAAGTCACCTCAGTTAAAGGTATTACAAATTTTACAATTCTGTCGCCGCAAAATTCTAACTTTCGCCTTCCGCTTCAGGCTACTGTTATTAACAAAATATCAGACCGCCTACCTGCTTCTCGAATTCATAAGTCAGTCGGTGAACAGTTTTCACAACATCTGCTAGCTGATTTTCGCTTCCGCAGCCCAAATCCAGTAGATTTACTGCTTGGCGCTGATTGTTTTTCAGAAATTCTCGATTTTAGTAAAACGCCTTTAATTAAAGGTACTCCATCCGCTTTATCAACCGTATTTGGTTATGTAGTATTCGGAAAATTGCCCGAACTACAACCACTTAGTTCTGCTTCAAGTAACGATTCGCTCTTAACATCTGTTTTCGCTAACAACGCTCAAGTCTCGTCGCCTGCTACTGATGTTAATCTCACATCGCCTGCTGTTCAAAATCACTCGTCAAATAAAAATTCATCTTCGCTTCAAATTATCGTCGCTGACCAACAAACTATCGTTCCTGCTAAGTCATCAATCAACCTCGATGTCACCTCAAACCCTGTAATCAGTGAATCTATCGCTTCTATCGTCCAGCCGCCTAGCTGCCTACTCGCTTCGCCTGTATTCAACAATAATTCGAATCACGCCGCTGTTTCAACTAATCGCCCTTCTGCTTCAACTAATCGTCTTCACCATACTTCTGTCTCTTCGCCTTCAAATCGTTTCACCGCTTCGTCCGAGATCATCGCTGTTGATCCTCGTCTCGCTTCGTCTACTGACTCCGCCAGTATCTCGACCGATCTTGCTGCTAGTACTACGCCAATTCGTCGCTTCAACTCTGCGCCTCGCTTCAAGTCAACGCCTCGATTCAAGTCTGTACTGAAGGCCTCCACCGAGTCGTCTTCAGTCAATTCTTCGCCAAACCGCTTCGCATCTCGCTGCATCATCGCTAATTCGCCAATAAAACCCACTACGTTCGCCTCAGTCGATTCTACGGCTAACCAACTCTTCTCAAATCATCGCTTCTCGTCGTCTCTCGCAAACACTCTCGATCAACCGCTGCAAGTCGCTTCGCTAAAGGGCAACCGGCCCTCCTCAGTCGTTTCATGTTCTGCTAACTCTCTTCGCACGCCTTTAGCCCCTCTTGGCGGGCGGGGCCCCAAACGTCGTTCACATTATTCACAACCGGTGAATAATTGTAATCTCAACTTTCTTCGCTCGTTCAATGCTTGGTGTGATCTTCGCAACTCTCGCTCGTCGTCTCAACCTCAATCACGGATTCACTCACAAATGGTTAGTGAAGTTCGCCGTACCGCAATTCTCGATTCTCGCCAACATTGTTCGCCTGCTCGTCAATTCGTTTCGCAACCCGCTTATCAGTTAGCTCTGCCTTTGGGCAACTAACTTCTCCGCCGTTCTCACTTCGTTTCACGCTCACCTCATCTCCATTCGTTTTGTTCTTCGTTCATTTTTTTGTTCTTCGCTTCATTCGTTTCTTCTTCTGCGTCGCTTCTGGTTGTCAACCCTCGTTGACAATCACCTCAAGATCGTTCCGTTACTCGTTGGCTTCCGCGCAAGCCGTGGAAGATGTTCCGTCCGTCGTTGGCCGGGCAAACCCGTGCGTTTGTCACGCCACCTCAAGATGCTCCGTTCTTCTCTTCATTCGATTCTTCTTCGTCGTCTTCTTTGCTTCGTACTCTTCGTTTGCTACGTTTTCCGCTCCCTGTTGCTTCAGGGCGGGCGGCTTCATTCTTCGTCTTCTTCCTGCGTTTACCGCTCCCTGGTTGTTTCAGGGCGGGCGGCTTCGTTCTTCGATCTTCTCTGCTAGTTTTGTTTCTGTAAATCGCTTTCATCGATTTAGGCGGGCGGTATGTTAAGGCCAATCGCACCCCCGTTAAGTGATTCATATTTACCCGCTTTTATTATCGTCGTTAAATACACTGATTTTGTATTAATAACCTTGTTCCCGCCTCTGCCTGCATACTTGTCTTGATTTCCGATGGTGATCTCAGTTCATGACGTAATCATTCTCCCTCTACTCACATTCCTGTCTTCCCGGTCAACACACTCACTGGTTGGATTCTGCGGCATGTAGACTGTTCGTACCTTCGCTGCGCCGGCCATCCTATGGCGTCGCTTCTGCAATTGTCGTTACGCTTCGTTCGTTTCTGATGTACCATACATCATTTCAAGTGTGATTTTACTTATGTGTGTAATTTATATTCATTTACAATTGTTCTTGTTTTCGTATCAAACATTAAAGTTACAGTGTGAATCGAACCCCGGACACGTGTCGCGTGGACGCCGTTACTACACTTCAGGCCATTCAACAGGTAAGCGAATTAGTCTATTTTGTTGTACGCTTTCTAATTTTGTGTTTGAGTTGACCAGTGATGTCCTGCTGTTCCTGCAGTTACTTATCGTTTTTCCTTTGTCTCCCTCAGTGTATTTTCCATCGTTGTATCTTGCTTATTCAGTCGTTCCGCCGTTGGTTTCTGGCGCCATTAAATGAAACTAGGTCCTCCGGAATAAGTCGTTTATGCTTCAGTTTACATTAATCTGCCATGTGTCGTGCATAGTGGGTTGATGTCCTACCGTTACAAGTCGGCTTACCGCTTAACTCGTTTTATCCAATTTATTTTGGGTTATTTTCAAAACTCCTGCCATCCAAGCTCTAACATCCACTAATAAAGTTAAAAATATATATCCAGTTTTAGATTACCCTAAATGAACTCAAATGCCCAAAGAAAAAGTGTTCAAAAAGTTATTTTATTGTATAATAAGTATTTAAAAAGTCATGAAAACAAAAGTAGGTACTTTAATACTTTATTTAGAAAATTCATGGAGAATTTTCACGGTGGACTGTAGATTTATAATATCCAATAACTACCTTACTTAAAAATGACTAAGCCTATAGTTATTACTTTCGTTTATTAAAAAAAAAAAAAACAAGATACAGGGGTGGGAGAGAGATGTCTATATTATTAGTCACAACATCATCAGTAGTATTAATAAACAAACATATTTTGAGACAGGCTAGCTTACGAAGAAAGTTTTAATTTGATAAAGAAACATCCTATACTATATTAAACTGGCCTAAAAGTTGTTGTTCTTACTAAGTTATCTGCTGTAAGATTGGAATAAATTAAGTATTGAAAGCAAACACTTCAGCGAATCTGTTTTCTTAACTTTAATATACTCAAACGAACATGTTGATTACCTAAAACGGATTCTGTAAATAAATCAGTTGTATGACTTCTTAATCATTTGAGCTCTTCGCTTCAAAACTTCTTAAATTTCAAGAGCTTTATTTTTCAATTAAGGAAAGACTGTACTTTGTATCCCGCCAATGTTAAATTTTGCTACTTTTAGGTACATTTTTTTCATAGGATTGGTAAAAGATAGGGAAATTAAACTTTACACACCATAGGTGTCGGGTATCTTCTCGAGCTACTGACATTTTTTAAATTTAATCAATTTACTGAAAAACTTCACTGAAAACTCTAACTGAAAATTCTTTAAATAAACATTCTTTAAATAATAAAGAAAATTCTTTAAATAAATAAATAAGTAAAACATACCATTTTTTAAAAATATTACGAATAACATAACATTTTTACAAATTGTTTTCTACGTTTTTTTGAGTATTACTAATTTTTGGAGCACCTGAGGAAGTCATTAAAACGTCAGTATATGTGGATATACAAGATAATTAACTGGCAAAAACTTCAGCCTGGTAGGTTTATTGGTTTCTGAGAAAAATGTATCTAGTGTTAAAAATTTAAATTTACGGGAAAACGCAAGAAACTAGAAGGCACTAATCAAAAACAAAATGTACAAAAACAAAAAAATTTCTAATCAACAATGTTGTTTAGAATGCTGAACCAACAGCTGAGAACACAAAAAACAGTGAGGCAGATATTTTAAAAACTAAAATTCTTTTTGGACTAAAACCAGCAGTATAAAATTGTGAAAAATATTCATTCATGGTAACATGTTAATTTTTCTATGTAAACTTGATAAAAACTTAATTTTTTCATAACAAATTATTTTTTTGATGTAATGTAATGTTTTTTCTGGTAGATCTAGGCCTAAACTATTGAAAAACATAAAAAACCATGAACCGAAATTTTGAGTTCAAACCATCGTGCCATCTCCCCCTAACCTGATTATATGATGTTATTTATAGGTTTAATAATGCTCGTAATAATAATTCTGCTGAAATTTAATAAGAAATTTTTCATATACGTACTTCAATAAGTTTTCAAAAATTTATACCATGACAGAAACAAAATTTCACTGAATTTTTAATGAGAAATTTGTTTTATTACTTGATTTTGGAAAAAATTGATACTAGGATTTTCTTTCTGTTTGTATATGAATGTTTTAGTGTAGGCCTACACTTACATACTTCACAATTTTATCCCGTTGTCATTAATTTTTTGAGCTGTATTAAGCTTACTAGAAAACTTGGAAACAAAACAACTCTTATTACTATATCTTTTTCTTAAAATAAAGCAATTACCGAGAGGATTCTATTGATCAAGGAAGAAAAAATTATTGTATTTTTTAGGGAATATAAAAGTAACATTATTGTGTATAAAAAATGGACTCCATAATAACTCGTACTGAATAAATGATTACCATCCGAATCTATAATTTTTCTTTGTGAATAATAAAAACGGATTAAAGAAATAATCATTTTTAAGCTTTTTTAATGGAGTTCTTCTAATAACACCATTAAAACTTTTAAGAAGTCCGAAAAAACTATACATAAATAAAACCACTTAGTTTTTGTTAATACTTTACAACTTATACATTATAAAGAAGACTAAAAATTTTCCGTTTTTACTGAGTTCAAAGTTATAAAAGACAAGGGGATTACATTTTTGTTCTTAGGCGAGGAAAATCCTTGCAGGAAAATAGAATTGCGGGTAAAATGTATCGGACACGGGACAGCTTATAACATTACATACAATGTATCAGTGTGTCTGTGTACACGTGTTTATATTGTACACCTGTACAAGTATTTGTGTTTTTGAGCGCAATAACTTTATTAAGCGAAGCGTAAAAGTTCCATAGCGAGTATAGAGAAGATGATGGTTCCACAGAGTGAGACTGCCTAAACACGTATATATACGTTCAACTTTTAATTAATGTAAAGTTAATTAAAAGTTTTTTGTTATGAAATTTACATTGCGCCGATCCAAGCATCCTTCAAGGGAAAAATGCGACTATCAGAAAGGTGGGAAGACATGAGAAAAAGCAACGAAGAAGGAACGTTAAAGCGGGAGTCGGAGAGAAAGAGATCGTTGTGTACTGAGGGAGCCACTGATGTAACGAGACGCCTAGATAGAGCACGTTTTAAGTAGGGAGAAAACTGAAATTTGATTCCGAAGAGGTTTTAAACAACGAAAGGTCTTCTTTGCTGTAATATTATTAGAGAAAGATCCTACTTATAAAATAATGATTGTTTTATAATTTTTCACTCAAAATACCCCTGAAAACCCATTTTGCTGACCCTTTTTAATTTAAACAGAGAATAAAATTCTGAATTTAAATTTCTTTATAAGGCTAGACGGGTTAAAGGGTTTTTATATTGTAATTTTGATAAGTGTCACTCTAGATTATAATAATAATTAGTTTTATATTAGTACCGCTATTCATTACAAACTACCTGATCTCTATAATTAAAATACTATTTTGGACAGTACTTAATTTATCGGTTTCCAAAAACAGTTTCTATATTACAATACAGTTTGTACCATTGTAAAAGTATAATATTGTACCGACACTGATCGGGGCCGACGACATGTGGCAAAACCTTGTTTGGAAAATTGGTGGCCGTGTAAAGGGTCGTTCGAAGTGGCGAACCGGCGTGATGGAAGTGGAGCCTGAAGAGTGACGGCTCGGGTACCGGGTTTAGGCCTAGCCTTCCCTCAGTGACAGTTGGGTCCCCACTGCAGCGTGACAGTGGTGGGTCCCATATCCCTGCAGTGTCGTGTCGGCGTAGGCTGTCTGCCGATAGCGCGGCCGAGGCGGTTCTCTCCGGGTCGGCGAAGACTGACCGGTGCGGGAATGCAGCGTCCGCCACCGGTAGCGTAGACCAGGGATGGTGCGTCTAGTCTCGGCTGGGCTCTTCTTCTTCAGTCGGGAGCTCTTCTTTCTTGTTCTTCTCCGGTTGAGAGTTAAGTGAAGAATCACTCTCGCGGGCCAGGGATGTTGCTTAAATCCCCCTCCGGCGAGTCCACTTCAAGGTGAAGGAGAGGCGCTGTAGGCTCTGCGCGTCTGTAGCGCTCCGCGCGACGGGTAGGTAGTGGGACCGTCTGCAGGTGGTAATGTTGGTAGGGGAGTCGGCGACAGTAAGAAAAAGAAGTTATGGTAATTCCTAATTACTATAACTTCCTTACTCAGTAACAATCCAATAAACAATGTAAGGAAAACCCCCATTGTTAGAATAAGTTACATTCAAATAATGTGTTGTTTAGGTCAACAGCCGAAAGGATGGTTTGAACTTCTAGAGGTTTTACTAAGTAAAAACGAGGAGTGAGGTGGTTTACCACTGCCTTCCTCACTGAGTTGAAAGAGTGTGCTTATCAGCACGTCAGGCTCTCCGAAAAGCACGCACTTTCCACCCTGCAAATGAGACCTTCACTTCATTCACCACAGGGTCTGTATGTGTAATGAAATTCATTACTCTCAGAGAAGATAACTCTGACTAGTGTTTTTTGCACCTCTATCTCTTCTGTTTTTAAAAAGTTCAGTCATAATAATTGGCTGACTGTATGATAAGAAACAGATCTATTTTTTGTAGCCCTGGAACCAACAGATCGAATGCAATTAATTTAACACTCCACCTGTCCGTTATGGGCAAAATTAGAATAGTAGTTAGACAATAAGTTGTAAATATAGCCAACTGTCAGTCATCTGATATTGTTTAGACGGGTATATTTCTTCCTCTGTGTTTTTTTGGCCTTTCTTGTACCTACCAACTTTCAGCCAATCACTGGGGTAGTTCTCCTTCCCGTTGGCCCTCCAGGTTGGTTGAACGGTTGATAGAAAAGGGAGGCTTGTCAATCAAAAGTTTCCTGGTTCGGACCCAGAAAATTTACAATCAGTTCTCTTGGGACTTAAGAGTGAAACGGTTAGTTAAGAAGGAGCAGAATTTGAAGAAGAGAGTAAGAGAACGAGAAGTGATCAGGAGAACAAAGAGAAGAAGAAGAAGAAAGGGAACACATATAATTCGAGGTAAATTCATTCGTATACTTATTAATGGTTTTTCCTCTCTTGTTTTTATATTAATGTTGCGGCAAAAAATGTTGGCTATATTTTAAAATAGGTTAGGATAATTCAAGGATTGTTTTGTTAGTAGTTAGTTAATTTAGTTAATAGTACATTCATAAAATATTTAGTTTAATGAAAGGAAATTTAGTTTCTATTTATTTTTCCCATGTTCTGCTGACAGAGCTGGCGCCCAACAATTTTTTTTATTATTGTTTTAGTTCTTACTAAAGTTGCCCACTAAAATTGCCCACCGGTCGAATTTGAAGGTGGTGCAAGTTTATGAAAGTTACAAGGGAATTCTTTTCTAAAATTTTTATCACGATTGAACAACATTTCGTGAGATATTTTGTTCACACACTCACACATACCGACAGACACACACTCGCCAATCGCTAAAAACGTTTTTGGGTTTTAGGAGGCCTGAAAACGTGTATTTCCTGTTTAAATCCTTTGTGAAAATTCGATTTCAAAAAATCGATATGAAAATAATAATTTCCTTCTCTATATATTCTATACATAGGGTAATATTATTAAATAGTATTCTATATAGGATAAGAGAAAATAAAATAGATTTTATTTAGGGCCTACTTTTTCTTATAACACGTATTAAGTTATTCTCCTCTTCCATTTGTAATTCATACTGACGGGAACAACATTCCTGTTTCCAGTATTGATTGGTTTAATTTGTACAGTCGTGACTTTGCGTTAAAAGTGTAAGGTTGTAAGTTTTACATTAGAAGTAGAAAGCTTCAAATTTTATTTGCTGTGAAGCACAGCAATCTTGAGGGGGTTACTACTAGTAAATAAAATGTTTTTCTTATTGTAAATTTTATTTTTTTAATATCGTTCATATCAAATACCTTCAAAAACCCGTAATTACAATTTATATTTAAATCAAATTTTGTGATTAAAAATCTGTTTTCTTCTTCATAAATCAAGATTCTAATAATATGATTGTTGACGTGTAGATAATTTTATTATTACATTATTCTTTATTTAAAAATGTACTTTATTTCGGTGTAAATGTACAAAATACATATAAAATATATAGGCAAAATATATTATACAAGAGAGCAAAAACAAAGTTTGAAGGAAAGTTTAATTTTACATGAAGAACATGAAATATAGAAAGCAGCAGTTGAGTTGAAACACACCGGGTCATCCTCTGACGACAGAAATATATCCCCAGCTATGTATATTTATTCTGCATCCCTTCCAAACTAAACCACCTCTTCTCCGCCGTCATGTTATCCCTAACACAAACCGCTACTTCAAGCTGTCGATATATTGAACTGCAGAATTCTATATCGCTAGCTGGAAACACACAAACACGCCCCTAAATACAGTATAGAATTAATAAGTCCTTGTTTTCTTTGATGAAAAATATGTATTCGTTAAAATAACTCACACTTATAAATCGAGGAGAAATACTTTGTCACTAAATTAATAAACCTTGACCTCTAACTGTACTTTTAACTGGAGTAAAATAATAAATTAATACTTTGTTGCTCACTTCATACTTTGTTTTCATCTGTATACAACACATTTGAATCCTGTCATTTGTCCTCCAAAATCAAAAAATTAAAAAGTGTTTTGTGAATATTCCTTAACTTTAATAGTATAAATAACATTAAGAATGTATTTCCCACCAGAAAGGGAGTTTTAACAAGAAAATAGAAATGAAAAAGAAGAAAGTCCTGAAAAAAAATTTGGTTCGGAGAAAACTGAAAATGGGAAAAATAGGTTAATAAAGTTGTATGTGGGAAAAGAAAAAATATAAAAGATAACAGTTTATGAGAAAAAGAAATACCAGTTTTTGAAACTAAAAATTAAAAAAAAAACTAAAAACAGTTATAGAAACTAAAAACGATGTGAAGGAAATGACGGCGTTAGGTAGGCTACAAACAAAAGTGAATTTAGAAAAATGGATAAAAATTTAAGGGATTACAAAAATAAAAGAAGGCGATAAATGACAAGAAGGAATAAATGTTCAGAAGAAAGGAAGAAGAGTCTAGTGAAGAAAGAACAAAGTTTGGGATAGATGAAAAAAGTAATGAAAAAGAAAAAACATCAGCTTGAAAAATATTAGCAGGCAGAAACAATAAGAGAAAAACATTATAATTATAAAATAAGTTTTTGTAAAATTGAACTTACAGAATTTAAAGATACCACGCGTACGTTAATTTATTAATATTCTTATAGGTACATTAAAAAAATAGGAAATAGAAAAAAAGAAATATGGACGTACTATTTTGTAAATATAATTCCACCTTAAGAAGAGACAGCACAGGTATATCTGCAAAACCATGAATTTCAATTATACGAGTAAAGAATGTAGAAGAATATTTGAATAATGACGTTGAATGTTTTTAGGGAATCAAACTCGATAACTTTATTACAACAGAATCCTGCTAACCTTGTTTGTGATCTATTAATAACGAAGTACCTTATTGTTATGAAATAGGCTAACTTTAAAAAGAGGAATAACATAAAGTTTTGTAAATAATTTCCAAGAAAATAGAATTTCCTGTAGGTAAAATTGCTGTTAAAGTTTGTCTAAATAATAGGGTGAACAATTTTACAAGAATATGCAACTTATACAATGTAAACATTAGGTGAAATTTACATAAATTAATGAAAATAAAAGTAAACCAAATAACTTAAATGTATGAGTAACTTATTGTCATTTTATTGAACTTATAATTTTAGTAGGAAATATGGTATCAGCCTGATACGAAATACCTTTATAAGAAAATAACCTTAAATTTTCAAACAATACATTTTATTAATTTTTTTTAAAATACCAAAACCTATTTTAATCGGTTACTTATTTAATTAAAGCTTTTAAGACAACAGAACATTTTTTGTCAGTTTGAGTCACCACTGGGAGGGGAGAAATACGACCTAAGATAACTTAATATTTTTGGTATAAGATAAAGAAATTAAAATCTATATTTTTAAAAATGGTACGATCTCTTATTTTTTGGAATGTTTACATAACTTTCTATGCAGAAGTTGGATGTGGCATAATTTTTTGGATATCTGCCCAGTAATTTTCTAAAATTTTGAAAACAGAAAAGAAAAATAATGATGTCATATTGTAGAGCGGCACTATACCGTACCTCATGTCTGTCTTATTAATATGACATTAACATACATCTTATGTCTTATGCCTTATGTCTTATTAATATACATTTATGTGGGGTTCACGAGAAGAGTTCAGGGTAGTAGTTTGATGGATCTACTCGTATTAAAAATGAGAAAATCTGGGTTCATTTTAATATCTCCACTCTATTAGGAACAGTTGAGAAATACAGAGAGAAGTGGGAGGAACATTTAATACGCATGAGTGAAGATAGATAAGCGAATTTGGCATTAAGCTACTCACCTGCTGGACGAAGAGATGTAGGTAGACCGGGAAAAAGATGGTCAAAGAAGTCGGAGCAGGTCGGAAGGCCTAATCCATGACAGGAAGAAGAAAAAGATTGTGTATAATAGGCAGTAGAAAAGAATAGAATTAATGTATAGAACAGATGAAAGAATCATTTTTTTCCAAACGACTTTACAATAATTATATGTACATATAAATAAAACAATTTATGAAAATTAATTTGATCAAAAATGTTTTAATTAGGTACGTAATTCTGTATAGCCTATCTTAAACATCTAAGATTTTCAACAGTGGATTAATTTTTGAAATCAGTTGGGTAGTTTTTGAGATTACCTAAGACAAACAAACAACGTAACCTTTTTTTAATATTAGCATACATTTTTTGGAGAAATTATAATTGTAGAATCACTCTTAAATTTTAAATTATAATAAAAGAAATCTTCAGAACAGTCTTCTAAAGGTCATCACACTATTTTTTTGCCACATGCAATCTTCTTAATGTCATTTATTATTGTACAATAATATAAGACACGTTTTAATGCGTTGTTCATTGTACAAAAAAGGTTTTTGCGTTCAGTAAAAATCACAGTACCGCTAATATTTGGAAAGATTTTATATTTATTAATATTTCATTACAAAATTTCTGGGAAGGTTTTTATACTTATAAAATTCTTTCATAAATAGACAGTTATCTTTTTTTCCTTTTACTACATTATTCTTATGAATTAACCATTGTTCTTTGGTGCACAAAATGCGGGTTACAATAATGCCGGTTGGTTGATCTTTCATGTACAAATAAAGCAGCAATACATTGAACTCCAGAAGAAAGAAGCTTGGAAAATTTAAAAAGATAATTTAAAATATGAAATTATAAAATCAAACGGTAATAAATTTACAAACTTTAGTAAATTTTATATCTTTCACATATACAAAAACTATAAAAATTGATGTATGAATTCTTTGTTTGAACGCACAAGAAAATTTATTTTAAAATTTTAAAAAAGAAATTCATAAACTTTGGCAATAATCGATGAACAGGTCTCGAAGTTGATGACAGGAGTATTCGACTTTGAATTTCGGCTCTTTAGAAATTCTAGTTTGTTATTTCTTTTACGATTTTGTAACGGCGATGTTATTTCATCGCTGCTGACGTGAGTGTTTTCTTTGCCGCTCCGCTGGGCAATAGAAACAACCGCGGTCGGCAGCTGATAGTTCTCAGAGATGATCAAAGAGTACTAACCGGCAAGATACAGAAAATTAATGTAAGAAGATACAATTTAATTCAGTACAATACAATACAAGTACAGTGTAATACAATACATTTGTAATACAGAATAATACAATGCAATTTAATGTATGATTCAAACTGTCTGATTTATTTTTTTAATGAAATAGCCATTGCGAGTTTTATTTGAGTGGACATGATGCCCAAATAGAATAATTTTATCAATATATTGAATTACAGGTATTAATGAATTTACATAAAAATTTTGGGGGAAATTTTTTTTTAAGATAAACTTTAGAAAGATAATTAGGCCCTCCCGCTTAATAATTTATCTCGCTTCTCTAAATCTGTCAAATAAAAATTGGAATATAACAAAACTATTCTGTATTTTACAATTTAAATTACTGACAACTAGCAAAATACTGATTAATATCCTAATCTTCAAAAAAAAAGATAACTTCATTTAACCAATCAAATTTTTTTATTTGCGAAATTACGTAATGTCATATAGTTTGGTACTCAGGAAGTTCTAAGAATTTTTATAATAAAATAATTTTTGAAATGGGTTGGGTAGTTTTTGAGATTACCTTGTACAAACAAACAAACAAACAAACAAACAAACAAACGAACCTTACTTCTTTTTATTTATTAGTATAGCTTGATACATTGAATTTTATTCAGCAGAATATCTTTTGTCTTCCTCAGTTGCAAATGAAATTTAAGTTTTAGCTATTAATTTAACCAATGTTCAAAATTTTAGGGGATAAAATTACATAAAATACAATTTACCTATTTAAAAACAGCATTTACAAAGAAATATCACCAACTTGTATGCACTCGATTCATTTTTAAATAGCATAGAAGGCTGTAATGTAAAAAAAAGTATTTTGGATAAAATTTTCATCCGCTAAACTATTCATTCAAAGAGTGGAATTTACTACTTTTTCACTATTGTTGTTTTCATCGTCACATACACGTCTACTTCTCTCTTCGATCTACATGTAATTTATTATTCCCTATGGCTTTTGTTACATCCTTTCCCGTACAGGAATTTCTTTATTCTCTTCTCGGTTATTATCTCTGACAGACATTTTTGCATCTATCTTTTAATACTTGGCAAAGAATCTGCGTAATTTTGGGCTGTATTAGGTCTTTATGCAATAGAGTGTATTGAAAAGTTAAGTGGATGGAGTCGCTACGGTGGCATTTATAAATACATATTTAGCTATGTAGATGGTATACTCGTACTATAATACTGTACTTTCTACAATTTAACGAAGTACCTACTAGAAAGTTTTTGTAATGAATAAAAGTGTTAAAACCATTTGACACTTTCGTAAGGTTGTGAAGGAATTTTTTACACACAGGTTTTACTAACAGTATTGTAATTTTTGATCTTGGCTTGTCTTGAGAGTGTTTATTGATTCATATGCAGATTGTGAATTCTTCGGAATGCAACGGCCAATTTTCATCACCTGTTGTTGTTGGGTTCATTTTCGCTGTTCTTCTGTTATTTTATCTTTCTGAGGTAACTAAATAGGACCTATAAAATTTTCCAATTTTTCCGTATTTTGTTTTCAAGGGATGCGGTGCTGTTTTGATTTCGTTGCAGCTACATCTTTTACTTTCCCTTCACCTATATGAATATTCTATATCCGTATCTATATATCCGTATATTATATACGGCATTCACTCATGATTAAAATTAGATTATGTTTATAATTTACATGGTTTTCTTATAATTGGTGGCAATTTTTAAAATTGTCGTCTATCATTTTCCGATGTCAGTCCGTCCGTGACATACAAATGTCGGAAATTACAAGAGACAGGAACAAATGGTTTTTGAATTCATAATCTACACAAAAGTTTGTGAATTGGGTTTTAAGTTCTAGTTTTTACCGGAACTAGCCCAAAACTGGAAGTCAAGAAATCTAAGTCGAAATCTGGAAACAAAAATAGTGTCATTCGTTTCCTATTAAAGAATAGATGCAGAAATCACTAAAGGTTTTTGCCATAGGTCAAAGATAAACCTTTTTCTTTCTTACGAAAGCAAAGTGAGCTTGATAATACAATAATATTTTCTTTAGAAAGAATTACCGCCAGCCGTGAGACGCGTTGTTTCATGAAAGATATTTTTTAACAAATGATATATTTTTTATTTTTTACAATGCCAAGAGAAAGCCATGTAAATGCTACACACTAGTTTTTTAGAGGAATTCTGTTGTTTCTCTGCAACTTATGGTTTAAAAGGATATAAATAAATATAATTGATACCTGTATAAATTTAAAAAAATAACAATAAATTAATAGAAGCTCTAAAAAGTGTTGGGATTAATCGAAGACATTAAATTGAAGTGATTGAAAAGAACAGAGAATATTATACAAGTGAAAGAATGAGTGGGAGAAAGAAAGGGTGTGATTGAGTGGTACTGATTTACCATTTGAATCCCTCCTCTGGGAGGACTACTCAAGGGTGAAATCTCTTGTCGTAGAATTGAACTTAACCTCGTCTGATTGAAACATTTCTTGTTAACCCCCTCAACGTTGTTGGTTCAAGAAGATTTTTAACTCTTTCTGAATTCTTAATTTGCATTGGAAATTTTTATAAAAGTAAAAATAATTCAGAATAATTGCAATCCAACATTATCATCTCTTTATATTTTTATTATTTTTAGTTTAAAGTACACTGTAACACTTGAAGCGTATCACTTAAAATATCATTTCTTAAAATAAATGGTAGTAATTATCGATTTTTAAGTTGCTTTTTCACCCCTTCAAGCTATGAATAATCTGCATTATATTTAAAATAAACAAGTGGGCTATTTTCTAATTTAAAATAATCTTTGTGTTCTTTTATCTATCTGACTGTAAAATACCTATGTAATAAAAATAGTATAGTTAATTAAAAAAGGGTTTTATTCTACGTATCAGTATGCTATTTTTTTTAACTTCTGTTTTCTTTCAGAAACTATACAATGTATTATTACTATCTAAAAGTTTACTAAATTTGCAACAAACAAATGGCGAGAAAAGTAAACAGATTTTTTTTAAAGAATGTATCCCACCGGACAATTCAAGAGTTGAACAATTAAAATAAATGAATAAATATAGAGAACAAACATATGAAAAATTAAATAGTAAATACATAATTATAACAAGAATAACGTAGAATACATAGAAGTAGCGTAGAAATTAAAAATTGTAACAAATAATATTGTATGATAAATAAAATGAAAGAAAAAATGAAAAATATTTACATGAGTAATAAAAAATTCAACAACAAAAAATAAATTAAATTACAACAGTTAAATTTTAAAGTTTTATAAAACGTGCACTGTAAACATAGTATAAATGAAAATTTTTTTAACAATATATTTTTGCAATTAGTCAATTAGATCTTTACTCTATTTTTTCGTAGGCAACGGCGTGTTACGTTTCGTCTTTGCCATTTACTGTATTAGAGGATTGACTTGGTCTGCTAATTGTTTGTTAAATTTTGAATATTTGATTTTAGCAGATTCTGCAAAAAAGGAATTTTCAAGTCAGAATTCAAAGTTGAATTGTTATGTAACATGGGGCATTGGTTATCATGCGAAGTACTTTTCATGCATAGGCTCAAATTTTCAAAATTTCGATACTATGATTCAAAATCGGTCGTAGATTGCTTTATATGTTAAATTTGAATGGTATATTTTATTTTCTGTTGATGAATTTTGAGAGTAATTTTGTACGATCAAATGATTTTACAAATAAAACGTTTAGTTGCAAACGTTTTATTTTAATATATCTCCAAACCAGTTCACGGACTAAATGGAGGCCCAAATATCAAACACAAAAGGCCTTCAAAAACAGAATATGTATGCAATATGTATTTAAAGAAACCTCAGAAACTATAAGTAAGAATCATCATTTATTGTTGAATGTAGGCCTCCACAATTCCTTATTCCGCACCGTTTCTGACCAGTTAATTCCTGCCACCAGTCAAGTCATCTATGTATGATTTTTATGAACGATCTTCATCTCTCTTCTTCCAGGGCTTTCACTGGTTCTTCTTGTTTCATGGATCATTTGTTTACCTCATTGTAGGTACAGGCCATCACCATTTTAGTGATGCTATGAGCTGTTTTATATCTATTAATTTAGTTTTGTGGCATATTTCTTACTCGTTCTTTCAATCCTCTTCAGGGACAACGGAACATATGTGGCCAATAACTACCAACATAACATTACAGCTTGATATCTTTCAACCACTTTGATGCCCAATTGCCACATATGTTGCCAGAAACCTTTGTTGGTTGCACTGCTCTCTTGTTCCATTATCAGTTATTCATATGTTTTCGCGTGTTTTTCAGAGCGAGGTATGGTTAATTTTCAAAATTAATTTTTCCGTCTAGAGGTTATCAGTATCAGTCTTTCCATGGATCTTTGTATTTTGACCAGGCTCTCCATCAGGGTTTAGAATAATGTTTGTGAACATGAAGTACATTGTGTGGATATGAAGTGCACACTGGTTAATAACAAACATTTTTTATCTAAAAGGAATTATTGGACTATTCAAAATTTTTATTTTCCTGCTTTTAGCACACCACCCTGATCTTATTTACCTCTTTAATTTAGATGTTCAGATGTTTTACTTGTTTCCCAGAATTTAATGATTTGTCCGTGATGGATATATTTTTTGGTACGCTGTATAACAAATTCATTGACCTTAATATCTTTGTTTTAATTAATTGGTTATAATTTTTGTTTTGATTTTATTTAATTTTAAACCTATATTTTTGGATTTGTTCTTCAATTCTATCAGCATTATTAACTGAATTTTTTCAACACTGTCTACTATTAGGCCCACAAAATCAGCGTTTTTTTTAAACTGACCAGCTTTTTCTCGTTTATACTGAACCCTTTGTCATCCTACTAATTTTTCTTAGGAAATTTAGAATTATAAAATTCATATTTTATAGAGATTAATTGCTCTGTATTGGAAGAAAACTGGATAAACTAGAAATCCCTCTTAATTCCGTAAGTACAGAATCCACACAGCGAGGATTGTTTTACGTCTGTTTCTTAACTACGGAACCTTCAGATTTTCTGTCTTAGGTAAAAATTGAGTAATGATAGATCTTCTTATAAATCCTGCATTATTTTTGTAATAAAATTCTTAATTTCTTTTGACCAAA
Organism: Catonia carolina; assembly: GCA_035578175.1. NCBI lineage: Eukaryota > Metazoa > Arthropoda > Insecta > Hemiptera > Achilidae > Catonia > Catonia carolina. The sequence continues at coordinate 60,146,335 of JAQMRL010000003.1, read as the reverse complement.
AGATAATTTTAAGGGGTTAGTCAAGTCAAAAAATTAAAATTTGATATTCTGTATACAAGTACTTAATTTAATTCATTTACTAACACGCATAAAATTATAACTCTTTTCATACAACTAATATGTAAAAAAAAGTTACCGCAAACCCTAAAGTAAGAGTGAATGGGTGAAGTCGATATCCTATAAAATTTTTTATAACTCAGTGAAAATACTAGCTGTTGCTTTTTATGTAAAATTGACCAAAGCATTTTACTCTGTAATTAGTTTTCAGTTTTCAGTTTAAGTACTTTTCTAAAAGAACTTTTAAACCCCTAAATAAGTTATGGTCTACCACATTTAAACATATTTGAGAAATATTATTACTCTTTCTATCACCACATCAATGTTATCAATTAAAGATTAAAGAATATGTATAATTGAAAGAATCAAACAAGTATCTTTAATAGGAAATAGCTATAAGAATTTATTTATCAAGAACAAAAATAAATAAAAGTTTTGGGAAACTTAGGGATAAACACAGGAAGTCAAAACTGTCTGACACCATAGGGTAATCCTATAGTATTTGTTCTTCTTTCTCTTTCCAATTTTGAAATTTGGGCTATCTCTTTGAATGTTTCCTTAAATATTTTGTATACAACTTTAAATTTACTAGTTATTTAACTGAAATCTGCTAACTAAAGGAACTTTTTGTCTTTATTTAGTAATAACTACAATCGTTTATTTATACAACCGGCAGTATGATGTTACGTGTTTAATGTCCTGTTTTTGTCTTGACTGAGCATTCATGAGTTAGCATTATGCTTACAATAAAACATACCGATTTCAGCAAATATACTGAACTATCCACCGAACCTTCAAAAATAGCACCAGTAAAAACACGAGGTTGAGATTTTATTAAACAATAGAGAGTTATCGAAGCGAGAGGAGAGTAGATTACAAGTATCTGAAAAAAATTTCTTCGACGTTCGTATGAGTGTAGTAGAGAAGATCGTTATAGGAATACCGAGATAAGGAAAGAACTCAACATTTCTTTAAACGACAGGATATCTCAGAACAGAATGCAATGGTTGGAGCATGTAAGCAGAATGAGGGAGGATAGGATAGCTAAAGAAACACTAGGCTATAAACCGGAGGGAAAGAGAAAAAGAGGACGCTCGGGAAAGAGATGGACTGATTTGAGAGGTTCGGAACAGGCAGAGATGCCTAATCCTTGAGAAGCAGAAGAAGAAGAAGTTGATGAATCATTCATATTATTTAAAAAAAAAACTTAATTTTAATACAAATCAAAAGTAATTTTATACAAAAGGCAAGATATGCACGTTTGTAATAAATTTAATGAATTACTTATTGTTAATTGCTAAGTCTTCAAAACTGGTTTTTATTATTTAAAAATTATTAGCTAAGTTTATTTATGATTTTTATTACTGTATTAGCATAATGTTAACTCATATTTCATAACATACTGAATGATGTGTAGCCTATCTTATAAAAAAAGTTTGCAACTAATTTTATTAAATTTAAAAGTAATTTATAAACAGATATATCGTCTATTTTTTATCTTATTATTCTTTTATGAGTTTGACCTTTAACTCGATGACCTTATTGTATAAAAATGCCCATAGAATAGAGAAACAAAACGCTGGACTACGTCCGTTTTGCAGGAATACGCCCTGACATTTGCATCTCGTCTCGCTGTAACGAACTAACTAAACCAAATGGTTCTCATTCCACAATGCTTTTTTTGTCGAGTGTTCAAGTTCAGTAATAGAAATAATGATTGCATCACGTTTACCATTCGTTTTTTAATTCTTCTGTTGATATAACTTGATTAAAATTTACTGAAGTTTTATCATTCGACGTATCCATGATTTTACATAAATTTAAATTAAATTTATAATATTTCATTTCACTTCAACCTATAAAAATTTAAACAGAATTTCTTTAAAGTAACATGATTATTTTAATAAGTTATTGAAAATAAAAATTAAACGTTTTTTCTAAGAAGCACTCGTGTGAGTGTTTCACACCAGATTTTTACTCTTTATTGTAGTTTTCTTTGTACAATATTTCATTACTATTATTATTTATCTGATTGTAGGTAATTCGATTAAACCCTTGAAAAAAAAATTGCAATTTCTCTGAAAAGTTTACTATTACTGTCTACAAAATTTCAGTCAAATTAATTTCAAACTACTTGAACCCTAGTTTTTTAGAACAAATAAACTAATATTATTTTAGCTATTTGTTTTACTAACGATTAGAAGTAGAAAGACATTGATTTTTGTTTTGAACCTTTTCATGTTTTTCTATTCAACGAAGACGTTCTACTATGTACTTGCAGCAAATCTAAAGGCCTTCTTAACAGATTTACTTTCTGTTTATTTTCCCCCTTTAAATTTCAAGTCTTGAATACGAAATAGCAACTCAAGTAACTGCAGATCTGTTTGAAACATCCAAACACACACAATAAATGGATTTCACTCTTCTATTCTGCTCGTTTATTTACTTAACTAAAATCTAAATCTAGTGAAATAATGTTTATTTAGACTATTGTAGAATAAACTGCTGTGAAATATTTTATTAACACTTTAAATATTTTTATCATTTACATTGTTAAAAAAAATGTAGAAAGATGTTAATCAGATCCATATTCGTATTTTTATTTATTTGTTTTCAAGTGCAAAAAATAGTTCATAAGTAAACAGCCTTCTCTTTTCCCCTATCATCATTGTATCTGGTAAAATGATGGTAACCTTTATAATAAAGCTTTATTTTGAAAACAAGAAATTTACGGTAAAAAAAGAAGTTGGTAGCTTCAGGTTACTCGGTATTTTTGAAATAACATGAAATATTGTAACGTGCATTCTGGTTTCTCTCATGGATCTGATTATTTACAAAATATAAAACTTTTTAACTTAGGTGGTATTTCTTAACAAATTTATTAATCACAATAAATTATTACGATTATAACTACTAGTAATTACAATTAAACTACTTAACTTATTGGTTGACTATTTAGATTACAAAGTGTTGCAAAAAACTTAAGACTTAAAAATAAACTAAAATAAAAAATAAAATATAACCATTTACAATCAAATAATTAATTACCTCTTTCTTACAGATAAAATAATTGTACTTCACTTTATGTATTCGAACATCTGCTACAATCACAGTGCGTTATGTACAAAACTTGTTTTAATTTATTCTGACACCACTTGACAATGGTTAATGCATTACTACTACTGACAATAAAGTGCTAAGAAGGTGATACATTACACCTATCAAAACTTAAAGGGAAAAGTCACTATTGCCAAAACACAACAGAATAACGTAATAAACAAACACCGTTGTCAATGTTACAATACTTTCTATGAGCAATCTGGCCAATTCACTTTACAACATGTGACTACCGAAAAACTAAAACAGTAAAATAAAAATAAATCATACAGACAATTATTTTGCATTCAGAAAGAGGGGCATTTTTGTGCAAAATGTTTTATTTAGTTAATTTTTAAAACTATTAATTTTGTATTTTAGAACGAACCATTATTATTTATTTCAAAAAAACTGATTACGTTTCTGAAGCCACACACATTTTTGGAAACCGTATTCTATTTCTACCAAGGAGAAATACAGAAGACCTTGGTAGAGGCAGGCAAGAAGATATTGCAGACACAAATAAGAAAAAAACAGAGATGGATGACTTCAGAAATCCTAGAGCTAATGGGGGAAAGAAGGAAGTATAAAGGCAGGAATAAGGCAGAATACAAGGAAACACAGAGATTGATAAGAGAGAGGATAAAAGAGGCAAAATCCACTTGGCTTACAAATCAGTGCAGTGAAATAGAGGAATATGCAAAAAAGTATGATAGCTTCAACATGTATAAGAAAATAAAGGAAATGACAAATACACAGAGAAAAAGGAAAGATGGTCTTCTTAAAGACAATAATGGAAAAATTATTATAGAAGTCAAAGAGAAATTGAATAAGTGGAAGACATACATAGCAGACCTGTTTGAGGATAATCGTCCAGAACCGGAAGAAATTGACAGTGAAACGGGACCGGAGATCATGATGGAGGAAATTAAACAGGCAATACGAAATGCAAAAAAACGGAAAAGCTGTAGGTCCAGACGAAATACCTGCGGAATTATTGAAATGCCTGGATGATGAAACTCTACATATACTGCTGGATCTGTTTAATGAAGTCTATAAAACCGGACAAATACCACAGGAATGGTTGGTATCTACCTTTGTAGCAATACCAAAGACAATATATGCCAAAGATTGTTCAGACTATAGGACAATATCACTAATAAGCCATACCCTTAAAATATTTCTGAAGGTAATTCATGGAAGATTATATAGAAAACTAGAAGATGATATGGACGATACCCAATTTGGGTTCCGCAAAGGACTGGGAACAAGAGAGGCATTGTTTGCTTTTAATGTCCTTTCTCAAAGATGCTTAGATATGAACATCGATATATATGCCTGTTTCATTGATTTTGAAAAAGCATTTGACAGGGTCCGACATGAAAAACTAATAGAATTATTGAAAAACAAAAATATAGACAGACGAGATTTGCGAATCATCATCAATCTGTATTGGAATCAAAAGGCCAATATAAAGGTCGAAGAACAAAAGTCCGAGAATATTGATGTAAAGAGAAGGGTAAGACAGGGTTGTGTTCTGTCGCTACTACTGTTCAACATGTATAGTGAAGCCATATTTCAAGACGCCATAACAGAACTGAGTGGTGGAATCTCTGTGGTGGAAGGATAGTAAATAACATAAGATTCGCTGATGACACCGTTGTGATGGCAGACACCCTGGAATCGCTGCAAGAATTGGTGAATAGAATTAACGATCATTGCATTGGATATGGACTTAGAATAAGTGAGAAAAAACTAAATTTATGATTGTCTCGAGAGCAGAACATGGAAATGAAACATTAACAATAGAGCAAACCCAAATAGAAAAAGTAGAGGCATACAAATATCTGGGAACCTGGGTTGATGACAAGAATGACCAAAGCAAAGAAATTAAAGTAAGAATTGAAACTGCAAGGCAAGCATTCATAAAATTGAAGACAATGCTAACAAACAAAGACCTTCACATGCCTCTCAGATTGAGGGCTCTAAGATGTTACGTATTTTCTATCGTCCTATATGGAATGGAAGCTTGGACATTGAAAAAACAACACATAAAGAAGATAGAAGCGTTCGAAATGTGGTGTTACAGGAGAATGTTGAAAATTCAGTGGGTCCAAAGGGTTACCAATGTTGAGGTGCTACAACGTTTAAATAAGGAGTTAGAAGTTATGAAGAGTATTAAAACAAGAAAACTAGAATATTTGGGTCACATAACCAGAGGAGAAAAATATGAGTTGCTGAGAATTATTATGCAGGGAAGGATCCGAGGAAGAAGAGGTGTAGGAAGAAGACGCATCTCCTGGCTGAGGAATCTTAGAGAATGGTTCAACTGTAGTTCATTGCAACTATTCAGAGCAGCAGCCAGCAAAGTGACCATAGCCATTATGATATCCAACCTCCGATAGGAGATGGAACTTTAAGAAGAAGAAGTATTCTATTTTATATTGACAGTATTTTTTTTATTCTACAGTATTTTAATTTTTATTTTATGACTGGTTCCGCCAATTCTCCTGTTTCTCACAATCTGTATTTGTTCCACTATCTTTGAATCCATTATTGCGCGTAAAATCTTTCTCTCAATTATTTTTTTTTCTTAACCCGACTGTCTCTGTTATCCCTAAGCATTTCAATTGTGTGCATACACACACTCAATTTTATCTGTGTATCGTAATATCTCATATTAGCTGGTTTGCAGAGAGCTTCCTTCCTAAACAGATTGTGTTCTGCGAAATGCAGTGGCTATCTTACCGTGCTTGTGTTTTTCACTTTTTTTGTTAGATTTTTACTATTGTTTCACTAAAGTATTGTGACACTTATCTCTAAGGTCCGTTTCGGGATCTGGGTAAATTAAATAATTAACACACTAAAGTTCAAAATTACAAGTATTTATTACAACTAAGAATTACAATTAAATAATTGACTACAATCTACAAGTATATTAAAATGAAACTAGTTAATAAATTACAAACTAATTAGGCTATAATTAACTAACACAATAAATAACTTAACCAATTTACTTAATACTACATACAGAAATGGCACAAAATAAATAAAAGTTTTAAACAATGGAGAGTAATCCACAGTACGCTGTCCTATTCCAAATGTAACCGTTAAGCACTACACAATGTACACTCGTGGAAGATAAATCAAAAACTGACTCCAGATCGTAAACAAACCGGTGCTTAAATAGGTGGGCTAATGGAGAGTTCGAGAAAAGACAGAGATTTTGGATATAATAATAAAATACAAAATCCTTCCGACGGCTTCTGGATAAATCTTAACAACTGTAAACATTAATTAGGATTGAATAAAAGGTGTTATAAAAAGAAAAAATATCTAAACAGGTAACCACCGACTCTGACAATGCCGAGTGACACAGTCAGGCCTACCTTTACTATAAAAGACCATTTATATTACACAATATTTCTTAACTTGTTCTCAGAAAACATGCTTTATTACCCTACTACTACTCTGTTACTCTATTACTCTTATTATTTATTATGATAACATTTATAAATTCTTGGTCCCCCTAGAAAACTCTCGAATAGTCTTTCCTTTTTGATATTGTCACAGTATGCTAAGCTACCGATTTCTTCTACTAAACCGTAATAGTCTTCAGGTGACATGAGTCAGTTTTCATGTTCATTATGTATTTAATTTTCTTTTTAAAGAAAAAGTGACCATATAAATACTGTTATTTTTTTATTTTTTTAGTGAATGAGATGCAGAAAATTACTAATAAAAATGTCATTTTGACTTATAGAAGAAAAATAATCAGCCGTACCAATCCACAAAAAGTTAGAAGTGTGTTTGGCTGTATAAATGGACTAGTAATTAAATTTGATAATTAAAAAATTATAGCTTGTTACAGTTATCAAAAAACTGTTTCCTATTGACGTCCCTGCCAGGAATGTTGCAATCATCGAGGTAGGTTATCAAGTTGATTATTAAATACAAGTTGTGATCCGTTTAGGTTTATTATAGTTTCTTCTTAAAGAGTCAGTACAATTTGAAGAAAAATATCAATCAGTCTTGATATTTGTAGATCATTGTGCAGAATAGCTTTGATTACATAAGTTGGAGCACTTTTGTTTTGAACAAATTATGAAGAGTATAAACTTTTTTTGTAATTTAGTATTTAGAAATCTTTTGTTAAAAACTGAACACGTGAATACCGATGAAATTAGAGAACAATGACGTGTTGCACTTATTGATTTCTTTCAAAAATATCTAAGGTTTTAATAATTTTTTCGAGCGTGTTTCCTTGATAAATTATTTTACTATACTCATAAATTTATAATGTAACTTTTAGATCGAATTTTTTTATTAAAAAATGGATTGGTTTAGTTACACCAATTTGTAACCTTGAATATTCTTTTGGGCGATTCACGCTTAATCGTTTTTAAACAAATTAAAATTTTATAAATTCGGTTGTAATTGAATAAAAATAAATTGTGTTTTAATTATTTATTTCATCGGTTGTGGTTAAAATTTAAATTCAGGTATGCCAACCTAAAAATTTTAAACAGAAAGGTATTTTTTTTTTTTTTATTTAACGTCGCATCAACTACAAGGTCATTAGCGACGACGTTGGGGTGTGACTGTGTGTAAATGAGGATGAAATGATTTTTTGTAACGTATGAAAATATGCCATGCCTGAGTGGGATTCGAACCCAGGACCGCATGATGAGAGGCGAGCACGTTACCAACTGCGCCAATGCGGCCGGCTAAAAGGTATTTTTGTTGAGTTTGGTCTCAGCACCCAGTGGGCTGATTTTGGTCAACGTTTTTAAAATGTAGTTTTCCTCGTACAATTTTACCGTCAACTATCGTTAACGTTTAACGCAGAAACTGGAAAATTAATGGATTTTTAAACCTTTATCACTGAATATTTACCGCACTGGTGCCATGCTTAATCAATGTTCTATGAAGAAAGGCTCCATGAAGACTTACAGTTTCAAGAAAGTTTCCTTCATTTCAGTTAAAATTATACCATTTTAAATAATCTGAAAATCTTCAGTTGTTCATTGCGTAGAAAATGAAAATGTCCCTGCCGAGCCCGTTGTTCAAGTTCGTACTGTAAAAAATTGGACCGAAAAATTTCAAATTGCTGTATTAACTTATATAATTTATCGGTTCAGCAACCTCATTTTCAAAACCTACGTCAAAAATAAGAATCACAAATAGTAGCTAAGTTTTTCACTTTTTAATTTTATTCTGTTTAGGTTGTATAATTTGACATGTTTTACATCGTGGTTGGAATCTGTACTAACGTGCGTGATTTTTGTTTCTACCCGTGGTTTGTAAAATTGTAACTGGTATTTGATTTTTCTATATTATATTATGTTCTTTATTTCAGGTTCTTTCGGGATCTAGGTATTTAAAAATAACATGTTTTCCTTCTAAACTCAAAACAAGTTTTTTTTATTTACCAAAAAAATCACTTACGTTAACTATTATAGTTATAACTACTAGTAAATTACTAAAAAAAACCACTTAATAATAGAAAAATTGATTAAAAATATTTTTGAAATTAAAAACTTCAACTAAACTTGATTAAAGAGAAAATGTGGCCATTCACCATCAAATAAATAATGAATTCCTTACTGAAATGTATATACAGTAACAATAGTACACTATTTGTCTGTCACAAACTAAACTATTTCAATAAGCGACACACAAAAGCGGTTTATACTGTTTCACTTTAAATTGTTACAGGCAACACAACTGACTTCACAACAAACTGTTTATTATTGATTGACAAAATGGAAGGAACATAAGCTATCGTAAATCTTTCCACAGGAAAAGAAAATATGAAGAGAATTCTAGATAAATAAATAAAAATAGTAATCATAGAACCCGATGGAACACAATTGACCCTACCGAAACCTTCCACTCTATGGTAGAAAAACCAATAAGTGATTAAAGCTAGTGCACCCAACAAGTAACAAATTACATTTGTCAAACCTTCGTATAATAGCCGCTTCTATTGCCCCATCATCTATTATTAATTTTTCACAATATCTTTCATCTAAAATGTGACTATAATGGTCTTTTGCGGTACTGACCAGCGTCCTTTTGGTTGTCGATGACAATTAGGTATTTTATTTCTACGATTTAGCTTAAATGAAAAAGTGGAGGAGTACCGGAATTAATGGAGGCAACATTTGGAACCAATGCTAGAGGAGAGAATACCTTTAAAAGTGATGGAATATGTTCCAGTTGGAAGAAGGGAGGTGGGAAGACCTTGAAGAAGATGGCAGTAGTCGAGATGTACGTGCTGGAGTGCCTCGTGTTTGTGTAGGTGTAGACGTACAAGATGGTTTGTGAGCTCGGAACAGACTTATGCCTAATCCTTGATAGTAGGAAGAAGAAGAAGATTTCTACGATTAGCCGTATTATTGCCATATTAAAGGTTGCTTTAATAATTACAGTGGTCTTACAACACTTTGATATTGGCGTTTTCCCGTAGGGGTTGCAATAAGCCCATGTGAGGTGCGGGAAAAATTGATAGTAATAAATTATAAAATAATTGACCACCTACATGGTATAGTGACTATTGCGCTGCTTACAAAGCGAAAGGTCCCGGGTTCAGTTCCCGGCTATGGTCTGGAAATTTTAAGGGGAGACTGTAGGATAGTTTTGAATGAAAATTTCGGTTTTCGGTTTTTAAAATTTTTTAATAGTTTTAGACCTAGATCTACCAGAAAAACATTAATTTATCTCAAAAAAATTAAGATTTTATTAGGATTACCCAGAAAAAGTACCATCATGTCACCAATTCTTATTTTTCTTAATTTTATACTCTGGTTTAGTGTATAGGGAATTTAAAAATTTTTAAAATATATAGATCACTGTTTTCATTAATCTCAATATCGTCAGTTTGTTCAGCTTTCTAACGAACTGTTGATGGGAAATTTACTTGTTTGTGTTTTTTTAATTTTGATTTGTTCCTTTTCCCGAATATTTAGATTTTTAACTTTTAGGTACATTTTTTCAGAAACCATTAAACCTACCAGGTTGAAAATTTTACCAGTTAATTATCATGTAGTACATTACATTGTCATGTACATAGGCTACAGTAGATTATTATGTAGTACATAATTATACCGACAATTAATGACTTCCTCAAGTGCTCCAAAAATTAATAATGTGCAAAAACGTAGAAAAAATGTTTAAAAATTTTATGCTACCTATTAGTTTTTTTAAAATGTTATGGTCCAACAAATTAAAATATGAAATATGTACCTAAATTAACAAATTTAACATTGACGGTACAAAGTGCAGTTTCCCCGTAAGAAATCCTCTAAAGTGTTAATAAAATCCACCGTTACAGTACCAAAACCCACTGAAGTCGCTAAATATGACCAAGCTGTCGATGGAACTTTAAATAAATTAAAATATAAAAGTAAGTTTTTTATGAGAAACTTTGAGAAAATAAAATATACAACTTTATTAAATCAGTAATTACCAATTATTCATTTGTGTTGAGATAAAAATCACTAAGTAATAAAACAGGAAATGAATTAAAAATTTAAAGCGGAAAAATATCAGTAGATTAAGGAGAATAATAACATATAGTAATATCAAGAATAACAAAACAATCCGTGTCAGTTATTTTACGTTATAATATTGTACGGTGTAAATTTTACTCACGTATAACGTGGAGATCACGCGTTTGATAATAAAGTACATCTATAACCATAGCGTAGCAACAGAGGATATCGCTAGAGATATTAGTTTGTTATTTTCTTGTGTTTTATTTGCAGTTTCAACTACACAGAGCTTTGGATGCATTCGAAGTAAACTACCATGTAGAGATACGAAAGTACTACATACACAGTATAAACTTCAAATGCAAGGAAGCCTTTCCTTTACTGATTGCAGTAGAGCATTAAACTTTTAATAACTTCAGAGCATATGTGACACGTACATTTATGTTATTTTTACTTTATATTTTATTACCATATTTATGGATAAAATTTTAAATATAAAAAACTACCAACGAATCGTAATAATACCCCTCATAAACTGCTTAATATGCAAAAATAAAATGTAATCTTCTTAGTTTAGCATTAAAAAATAAATCACTCTATATTATTCATAAACATATTTAAAAAAAAAACATAAATAATAACTATTTTAAATAACCAACTTATCTCTCCTAATATAAGTTAGTAAACTTATTAAGGGTTATAATTTAACTTTCTTACCCAATAAAAGTTAGCAAAGTTCATGTTTATGTACTTTTTTATGTGCATGAGATAATAAACATTCACTTTAACGTAATATAATATCAGATATGCCTATTATATTATAAGAAATATCTGAATCTGTTTTCATGACTTCCACCTTTGTAAAACAAAATAATTATCCGCATCTGTTTTGAAATATTAATACGAGTTCAAAATGGGCGTTACCTGGGATTCAATTTTGGTAAACATGGAAAAAGTATACTAAAATGAAATATCTTCTTCTCAATAACTGTAGGAAAACTACTGTATCTGGCTATACTAGTAGTTATAAAAGAAACGTATTTGTTTGTACGAAATAATCTCAGAAATTATCCAACCGTTTCAAAAATTCACTTCGCTATTGGAAATTGAACGCTTCTTAAGTAAATTAGGTTGTATGGAATTACTAAGTAATTTTCAAATTTTCGAAAAAACTGTGATTGGTAAAATTAGGCAATCTCTATTTTTATTTAATTTTTTTATTGTTTATTTTATTTATCTATCAGTGTTATAATCATCTATTGTATGCAATGCAGTTAGGTATAATGCAGTCAGATATCAGATACGGTACAGTACCGCCCTACAATATGACGTCTTTACTTACTTTTTCCTGTTGTCAAAATTTTAAGGAATTATTTATGGGGCAAACATCCAAAAAATAACGTCACGTCTGAATTCTGTATAGAAAGATACAAAAGACTCCAAAAATGTTAGAGTGCTTACCATTGTTTCAAGATACATATTTAACATAGGCTATCTAGGACATATGTTCACTTAATGTTTTCCTTCTACTGGTGATTCATATTAATTGCATAAAAAAATCTTATTTCCAGTAAAAACTGGATTTATTTGTACAGTCATGATTTGGCTTTTAACGTATGACGTTGGGTGAGAATTTAAAAGCTTAAGTTTAGTTTGCCACGAACCGCAGCAAGCGGGTTAGTAAAAGTAGTCGCGTTGCTATTAGTTATTTAAATTTAAATTCATTTACACTGCTCAAAAACAAACGTAAGTTATGAATATAATCTCTTCTTCTCCTCCCTGTTATAGATTAGCCTTCCGACCGGTTCCAACTTCTTTGCCCACCTATATCACGGTCTACCTACATGTCTTCGTCCAGAAGGTATGTAGCCTAATGCCTGTTTCGCCCATCTATCTTCACTCATGCGTATTAAATATTTCTCCCACTTCTCTCTGTATTTGTCAACTGTTCCTAATCAACTGATCATGCGGTCATGGATTCGAAACCCATTCAGACATGACATATTTTTATACGTTACAAAAATCATTTCATCCTTCACCGTCTGCATTAGCAGTAATTGCAGAACAGTCCAACGTTAAACAAAAAAAAAAAAAAAAAAAAGAAAAAAAAGAAAAAAAAGAAAAAAAGCTGTTTCTAATAGAAGGGACAAATTTAAATGGGCCTAGATTTCCACACTTTTAATGTTATCCATCAAACTACACTTCTGAACTCTTTTGAAGAACCGTATTTCCGCCGCCTGGATTGAATAAATATAACGTAATATTTAGGCTTTTAGATGTTTTCTTGATGTGTCCATATTCCCTTTTTAAAGTCTCCTGGATGCAGTTTACAAAACAAAATTGTGTGTCAAGACCATCGCCATCTTAGTGATGCCACTTGCTACTTTACAAAGGTATATTATTCTAGGTTTTGCCGAATATCCTCATTTCTGACTCCGGTTTCCTATTATATACCCGTATTTGTCATCACCTTTCCACAAATCTTTGCTTCTTAGCCAGTCTCTTCATCAGACATTTTGTAAAGAATAGATTTTGTATAAGAGCATGTGAGAGAACGAGAGTAACAAAAACAACGCTGACAAAACAGAACTTTTTAGTCTCATAGGCCTTTTCTGATTTTTAGGGTTTTACATTATCTTCCCGAAGCAATTCACGCTGATCTTATGTGCTTATAAATTTCGAATATATTTGACTTGTTTTCCGGTATTTTTTGATTTTCCCGAGATAGGTATATTCGGTACACTGTAATAATAGTCATCAACTTATTGTTTTTCTCTGTTAAAACTTAATCCTGAATTTTCGGAGTTTTTCCTCAATTCTATCAGCATTAACTACGATTCTTCAAAGCTGTCTCCTATTTCACAACACAAACGTACATTAAATGGTTTAGCCTTTTCTTGTAAATCATGATCTATTTGCGCTTAAAATTAAGTTTTAAAACATTTTTGTGTATGTTGAGAAATAGAGTCAGAAGTAACTATAATCTCTTTAGAAGCGTAATCTAGAAGTCCACATTAATGTTGTTTTGTTGGTTTAGCAGTAATTACAACTGCAACCAAATTATTAATTTAATCATTTATAAGATGACTGCAATTTTGAAATAAATGCATGATTAATACAAAACTAACACTCTTCTTGAAGTTTGTCTGTTTGTTAACTTTGTAGTTTTATTATAGAAAACTGATGACGAGATTGCAAGTACAGTAGTTTATTGCTGGAATGAGCTAGAAACTCTATTAAATTGTCAGAGAAACTTATAATCAATGACAGCTTTTGAAGAGATTGTTGAGTTATAGAATAACTACACAAGTTTTAGCAATATAAAAAGAAGATTGTGTTTTGAAATTAACAACTTAAGTTTGTGGTTAATGAATTTAACTTTTTTTATTTACTAAATATTTCTAACAGCTGGTGAAATATGTCCAAACAGTACAATAGAATTGTTTTTAATTCCAGTCATATCTATAATCTAATTTGGAAGAGAATAATAAGTAGATTGGTTTTTTATTAATCATAAGTGAAGAAAAAAAACCGTAGTGGTCAGTGCTACTGGCTACTACGCCAGGGGTCCCGAGTTCAATTCCTGATATGGTTTGACATTTTTCCTTAACTCATTTTCATCTATCAGCCTTTTTCGCCTCCATTAGCAATAATGTGCAAAACAATCAGGCATAAAACAAAGAGCAACCTCAATCAAGAGTTTTGAAATCTTTTGTAAACCCGTTCTTCAGTATAAATTGGTAGATCATGCAGTACCTAATCTTTCTTAACTACCCATAAAACCAAGACCAAATAAGAAATTAAACCGATAGATAATATTTTATTTATAGGGAAATCCATATTTCTATGCACCTCAATGATATTTGTCACACTTTTCAAAACCTTTAAAGATAATTAGAACTTTAATATTAGCGACTCTGTTAAATTTAGAATGCAAAAAAAAGTTTTATCTTAGGTTCAGTGTTTTTGACATTTTTATGGATTTACGGCTCCAAAATATTAATTTACAAAAAAATATTTACGACGGATTCAGGCAATTCAGTCAAAAAACATTATGCTTTATAGTACAAGCATCCGTTTACATTAGTAACAAAACTTTAAATACAGATTTGCAAATACCTATCTCCCACTATTCCGTCCAATATCTATACGAACGCTTTTAAAAAAAGGCACAAGAACACGATAACGCACTTGTGCTTTCACTTTCCATCTTATATCTACTGGAAATCCCGTAATACTCTTCAAAAGACGCTGGAGTAGCACTTGTTAATTTCAGAAAATAAACCTTATTAAAATTATTCAAAAGTTTTAAAATCACATTCTTGAGGAGTCACCAATGGGGCTGGACCCCTCTCATGCCTACCATGTCGTTTCAACACAATCACCATAATCATCATATTGGTTGGAGTGACGTCAGGTTTTTCAAAAAATTCCCCAAGTGTCTGAAATCCATTTAAAAGATCACAAATTTTTTTAAAGTAATGTACATAGTAATTTAATTTCACTGCGTACGAAATTAGAATTTACCACGTTGAACAAACCCTGTAGTTTTGATTAATCATTTGTAAGTTCAGAGAAATTTAGCATTAAGGCTTTAAAAATGGTAATATTCGGAAAACTTGTTAATACTTAATGAACTTGTTCACAGAAATAACAGAATTACAACATGTTATCATCATCCTGTCACTAGTTTCCTCTTCTTGAGCCCAAACAGCTCCTCTTCTTTCTTTATCACTAAACCATCTCTCCTTCATTGCTTTTTTGGCAACGCATCTTTTTCCCGATTCATACATAACTGTATCCGCTCCACTCTTGTCTACCAATTAGTATTTTCCCCCTTCATCTCCAAGAACAATTCATGCAATCTACCCTCTTCATCATTCTGATAAGACCAAACAACCGTAGTTTTGTCTGTCCAACTCTCGTTGTCAGGCTGTCTAATCCGATTGTTCCTTATTTATATGATTTTTTTATTCTATCTCTTTTGCGTTTCGAAGTATATTTCTATTGAACTTTATTTCTGCTACCTGTTTTCAGTTTTTCTGTTTTCTGTTATTCAGCAGAAACCCTGCGTGTTTCTGCTGAATAATTTTGGAAATATTTAAAATAATTTAGTTTTTATAGAAAGTGATTTTTGTACCATTGGAAAGTAAACACACATTTCAACCTGTGAATCCTGAATCCTGGTTGAGAAGGCTAAGAAGCCCTATGATGGCGACATCGTGGTAAGGAACACCTGGTCGCTTGGGGAACAATATAACAGAATAATTGCAACCTCAAGAAATTTAGGGGGAATTTTATAGTTTAAATAGGAAATAGGATTCTGGTTCGTGGGACATTGGAACTGGGACTTGAAAGGAGGTAATTTATTTTTAGAAGTTATTTGTGGAAAATTTAAATTAAGGGACAAGTGGGTTTAAGAGCGGCTCTTTTATTTTATTTTATATTTCAGTGGCCTTTTTTCAGTTTTGTGGGAGTCCTATTATCTTGGGGAGGGGAAGGCATGCATTTTACTGAACGTGGACTAAAGGTATAATTTAAGGTAGAGGTTAGTTTATGATTTCAGGGGAGACGGAAAGGGTAGAGTTTGGCATAATCACCGGCCTTTTTATGTTCTGAGTGTTTATCAATTTAAAATGGCGGCTCTTTTCACCGTAGTGGAGTGATTATGCATAGGAACATGGGGACAACTACCAACTGGGGGGAGTGAGTCAAGTAGAAGGGGCATGGGCAAATAAGAGGAATACAGGGCAGAATAAAAATGTGGCAACTCTAAATTTTGTTAAGTGTAATTGTAAAGTGTAAAGTGTTTTTGTTAATTTCAGTGTATACTGAAATTTAGATAAAGTCGTGGAATGGTAATGGCATAGAGACTTCAGGTGGGTGTGGGCGTCGGTACAAGTCCTGAATGATCTGGGGTCCGTCAGTTTTCCCAGCGTCGTGTAGCCGTTTCGAGGTATTGTAAATAAAGTCCTCCATAGAAGGGAAGAGAAGGTGTTCGTGTATGATGCGATTGGATATAAGATAGTGGAACTGTGTGATGCACCGGAGGACTTTGTTCTGGTATGCTGAAGTACGTCTTTTGTTGGACTTGGAGAGAAAGGGCCACCATACCGGTGACCCGTACAAAAGGAAAGGACGTAGGATAGAGGAGTACATCAGAAGTTTCAGTTTTGAGGAGTATGCAGGAGAGAGGAACAAAGGGATGAGTAAAGCGAACAAGGCCCTACCCTTGCTAAGCTTGCTGTCAATGTGCTGTCGAAGTGTCAATCGTTTATCTAGGTCAACCCCTAGATATTTCACGCTGTTCTGCCATGGTTCCCTTAATAAAATTATATTTGCTGATAATTTTATAATGTTATATGGGGTGTTTTATACTGACCAAATCATTGGTGTTTTTACTTTTCTACTCTTCCTATTCATTCAGAAAATGTTGTAGGATATACTCAATAAAACACGACAATAGTTAGGTAATCACAGGAAATGTTTTAACAAAGTTATTTTGTTTTATCTTGTCTCGTTGAATTGGTTTATTCGTCTAAGGTGTTACTTAGAACAATGGACGGAAAGAACCGGAAGATATTGAATTCAATTACTGAAAGAAATCACACGATGTATTTGTCGAGGGAGGAAAGTGAGGGTGGCTTTTCCCTTAAAGGATGAATGAAAAAGAGCGTCTTGGGATTAACCCATTGGTGTTCTTTCCAACACAGAGAGAAGGGCAGGAGCAAAGAAGAATAAGAAGATGAAGAAGGGACGGATAGGATGGGATACCAATCAGATGAAGTGGCAGTTCCTCTTTCGTAGTGCACAGTTAACAAGAGAGGACATACGGGATAGATCAGGTCTGGTTGGACTGGACTAGAAGTCAATTTGTGCCGCGGAACAGTGACTCTCAATTTCCACGGTGGGATTAAATTGTCCCAACCAAACTCCGTTTCCATTACAATACATTGACCCAATCCAATAATGTTCACTACTATGTATAGATAAAACCAAAACGTCTATCATGATTTCACAAATTGTTGCCATGATATTTTTTGCTTCAATAAATTTAATGGAGTCAAAATTAAATTACAATTATTAAAATCTATGTTGAAACTATGTGTATTTTTCTCCTTGTGTGCGAGGAAAAAATACTGTATGAGATGAAATTTATTTTCCTCTTTAAACGCGTAAGTAGATGTAAATAGAACGTATACATTTCTTAAAAAAATTTGAAAGAAATTGCAGTTTACCTTCATTTAAATAAAAAGAAATATCATATCAAATAAAGTACTTATACAAACGTTTTTTAGTGTATAATATAATATTTTATGTTAAGGTATTTTGAAACTTTAAAGCTCGTAACCTATCGTGTTTTTGTGTATACTTATCATAAAATTGTGTTTTTAATTACTAACTTTATTTTCTTTCTGGTTTTCGTGAATACCTACATAATATGTATATAATGAGCTATTTTGGAATCTTTAACAACACAATACATACGTTAATAATTTATAATGAGTAATTTTTAAATTATTCTGTCGTAACGAATTGCTAAGTTGGGTTATTTTTACTAATATAAATAAAACATTCTCGCCTTGAACTCGAAAACCAACAACTACTATTTTCCGCCCAAAGATTGAATGGTTTCATGCGAGGTAGAGTAAATTACGTTTTTATTGTCTATAAATTTTTTATTGGGCTACTGAGGACAGACGCATGGTATTAAAAATGGCCCGAGAGAATATACGTTGAATAAAAATAAATTCTTACGGTTTTTTGTCTCTTTATAAATGTTCGTTTGAGATATGGTTGAAAGTAATTTAGGAATAATGTTTATCGTTTTGACATTATATATAGTTATAATACTTTTCAACAGTACTATAATGTGAGTTCAGACACTAGGGTGATTCCCGATTATGAAGTTTAATTTACATTAATTTCCTTGAAATTCGCAAAGCAGATTAACGATTCTCATTTTCTCAGTACTTTTAATAAAGGAGCTGATATTGATGTCAAAAAGCTCAAATTCCACGACATATCGAATTTTAGTTCTGAGAATAGACATATTTGATTCTGGTTATATCAAGATCCTATTAAATTATTAGCAAATTGGAATTCTATTGAAGTGAACAGTACTACACAATATAAACTGTTCTTAGAAATGCCTTTGAAAGCGCTTCAGCTTTTATAAATATCGTTTAGATCTTTTAACTGAAAATTAATCAGGATTAAGAACACTTTATTTAATGTTAACTAAATAATAAGAGTAATAAAAACTGTATTTGCCCAGCCGTAGTCGAATAAGTTTTTAAATCCATTACATATTAATTCAAGTGCTGTGCGTGACAAAATTTTATTCAATTACATGTTTTAGGAATTATTTGAAAAAATATATATTATATTAAACTTAAAAATACTTAGATCAATTTTATATTAATTTCTAAAAATAAATTTTAATAGTAAAGAGATTATTGTCTGTTTAAATTCAATTCAAAACTGAAAAGATTTAAAAACAATTTTTGGAGATACATCACGGTTTTAAAATGGAAAATACATGTTCAATCGCAGACCTTTATAAAAATGTTATGGCTATTATACTGTAATGTTATTACATATTCTTTGTAAGGGTAAAATACCAAGCGCAGCTGGTAAAATACTGTTAATAGAGCCTTAGGAAGTTGGAAGCCTAACATATTATTAGTTAATTCAATTGTTGAAAAACCTCAAGAGTGACACTTCTTTAGGGGAAAGCTTTCCTTTCCTGGAAATCCTTTTACTGGAAATACACGTTTTCAGGTCCTCTAAGCTAAAAAAAAACATGTTTACCGATTGGTCTGTACAGATATGGGAATTATCCTTAGATGGGAATTTATATTTAAAGTGAAGAAGAAGAAGAAGAAGAAGGATTTTAATTATTTACATTAGCAAAAAGAAAGTCGTGTACGAGTGTTTCACACCAAATTTTTGTTATATAACGTTCATCCACTAAGGACTTCAAATGCGAGTATATACACATGCATTTTTGTGTAGGATACTTACTTTTCTGTTAATTAATTTGGCTGGGAGAGAATGTAGAAATTCTTATTGATCGTATTCATAGGTAATTGTTGTTTAGGTCATCAGCCAAAAGGCTGGTTTGAACCTGTAGAGGTTTTACTAAGTAAAACGAGGAGTGGGGTGGTTTACCATTGCCTTCCTCACCGAGTGGAAAAGTACGCTTATCAGCATGCCGGGCCCTCTGAAAAGCACATATTTTCCACTCTGTAAATGACACCTTCACTTCATTCACCACAGGGTCTGGCTGTACAATAAAATTCATTACTTTCAGAGGAGATAACTTTGATTAGTGTCTTTTACACCTCTACCTCTTCTGTTCTTAAATGATTCAGTCATTTAATTGCCTGACCATGTGTTAAGAAACAGAACTATTTATTTTAGCCCTACAACGAACAGATTGAGTGTAAAAAATTTGACAACTTCACCTGTCTGTTATGAGCAGCATAGGTAATTAGCAGAGGTTTATAGCTTTTGTATGCCCGTAGTAAAATAATTATATAAGCTAGTATGCTCAATGTTGATTTTGATATGCTTTGAATGAGACACAGTATATAAGTGGTAAATAATATAACTAATTTATTAATAAAGAACAAACGAAAAGAGTGAATGTAGAGACAAAGAACTAGTGAACAAATACCAGATAAAATTAACAAAGGAACAACTTAACTATCAAATGAACTTATAAATTGACAAAGTAAATACTAAACTATTGTAGCAGGTAAAATAACAAAGAAATAAGTAAATCAATAAATTATAATAAAAATATGTGCTTTGAAATAAAACATTACACAAAACAAATATATTTAAATAATTTTTTTACTTCACAATACTAAATATTTTTTAATATTCTATTTAAATAATATTAATTATAAAATAAACATACAATAAACACAAAACACAACCAGACTTTAATTCCGGAATCAAAATTAACTTTTCTCCAAATACAATCCTTTTAATTTTCGATTTGCGCCTCCATGCGGTCCGGCTGAATAGCTTATAGAACTGTAGAACTTCTATATAATAGGTGAACTAATTCGGAATTACTTATGGATAACATTCATAGTTGTAACTCGGGGCTTGCCCCACCCAAGGTTAACTACCTTCGACAGTCAAATATGAAAAGGTCTTTTGTAAATATTACATCGTCTCGTTCCATGAAAGAGCGAGTAAAGGTTATATCAGATTCGGTGGGTAACCAACCAAGAGATAACAACGAATCGAAGCCTTTGAAAAAACCTTTAAAACACAGAATCGAACTCAATCATATGAGCTACAGTACATAGCCACACACAATATACATTTTTTACTTAAAACCGGTAAACTCAAAAATCTGACAGACCAGCTAGACAGATTACACTAGAAGATTTCAAACGAAAATCAGAAAAAACTAAAGATACTAAAAGACAAACACACCATACTACAAGATAAGACTAGAAAATACACGGAAAGGGTGTTTTCAGATGAAGAAAGAAAAGCAAGGTTCGATAGAATGAAAAAATACTGAGAACAAAAACTTCAAAAGAGATCCAAGAAGTAATTAATTAAGTGATCCAATGTAGTCAAACAAGAATAAAAAAAATACAAAACAAGATAAAAAATAAAATAAATTACTTATAGAAATTTTTTACCACCTATCGTTTTCAGATTTCTGTCCACACATCCAGATTTCAGAAACTACAAGCGGTAGCAACAAACGATTGTTGGATTGGTAATGTACACTAAAAGTTAGTGAGCCTGGATTGCATTTGAAGTTTCGGTTTCTACAGGAAGTGGCCCAAAACCGGAAGTCAAGGAATCAAAGTCGGAATTTGGAAACAAAATAGTGTCAAATGATTCCTCTGAACGAGTAGGTACAGAAATCAGTAATGGTTTGTGCCATAGGTCAAAGGTAAGCCTTTTTTTTCTTACGATTGCTAAGTGGGCTTGAAAAAATTGCCACCAACCATGAGACGCGTCGTCTCATGAAATGTATTTTTAAATTAATAACAATCCTGGAGTTGTTACACTCCTGTATTGTGTATGAAACTGTATTTTATAATACGTAGGTACTATTTTAATGTTATAGTGAAATGTGTATTGTAAAATAAATGTATCGGAAATCAAGTTCACTGTACTGGAAAAAAATCAATGATTAATGTACTGAAAATATTGGAAAGTTCCAAATGACAAACATTAATACTATAAAGAATAAAAAAAATAAATATAGGCTACTCATGACACATTTATTCTCATAGTAGACATATAAAGCATTCTTTTACGTAAAAAAAATTGTTAATCTGTAAGATTATTTTCATTCTGTTTGGTTTCACATTTTGTGACTATACATATGAGAGTCACGACAATGCCTTTTGTGTATAAAAGGCAGTGAGGAAGGAAAGAGAAGGTCTGACAGTGCTGCTAACCTTAACAGTGACACCCTAATTTTCACTACCGTGCAATTACACCGTTTGTTAACCACGTGTTGCCATTCAATTAATATACTTCAAAGTTTCCAACAGAAATCTAGCCATTATTTTAAAACCAGTAATAATGAATTTTCACATTTTGGCACCACTTTCCAATAAAAATATAAAAAACCTCCATAATTTCGTCTACGAGACGTCGTCTGTCAAAGCTGTCTAATAATAGATTCCAATATTCTGGTCGTTTCCTTTTTTTACCACATGTCAAACAAACTGTTGATGAAGAAGAATTAGGTTTTTTACTGTCTTTAATTCCCTTCTTTATATTTCTATTTGTTGAAAGAGAAACCTCACAGAAGCTAGCTGCTCGCTCATGGCTTTTGTTAAGAGGCACGGAAAGGCATTTTTCTTTAGCTTGAAATTCACAACATTTTATTACACTGCATGTTAGATTTCGTTAACCTCTGTGAATAGTCCGTTAACGTTTTCTAGAAACCAATATTTCTGTTTACGGTAACAAACAGTTATATTCGTATAGTTAACCTATAAAAAATTCTGCGATATACTGAACATAAATGTGGTCTGGTTATAGAGTAAGTTGTGTTGTTGGCTGAACTGATATCAAGGTAGTGGTGCATGCACAGTAATGTTTTCCCCCTTTTAACCCTCATTAAAATCAAAGGCATCTCATAGGTCAAGTAACTATACTAGCAAAATAAATAGGCTGAAAGTGTAAAGAGAACAATCAGACTATTTGTAATAGAAATAATGACTTTTATAATTAATTGTTGCTTTGGAAAGTGTGTTGTCTTTTTATTAAAAAATTTAATACAACTTTCTTGTTCGTAAAGTATTTAAGTCTTATATCTCTCAAATCTTTGAAAAAATTAATGTGGTCTTTGTCAGTAACCTGCAATCACACAATAGGCTAGGCCTAAAGCAAGATGCGGTCAATTAGAATATTTATGGTATGGTGTTAGTTTAATGACGAGCAGTCGAAGTAATTGAATTTTATTTATTGGTAGTAAACGTTCTCACTAGAGAGGCCATTATGCCATTCAGAAGATCTTGTACATGATCCTGGGTACACGATCTTGATCCCAGAAATTAAACTTGTCTGCAATGTATTACTGTTCGAAATTTTTTAATAATACTAGAGTCTACCATAAACAGATTTAAATTTGTCTGAATAATTACCATAATCACCAAGAAAATTTTGTGCGATTATGTAAGTGTACTAAAAACCAGTAAAATACTTCCTAACTAAAGCTGCTTAAAAATAATAAATTATGAAATACCCGGTAGGCTATTTTTATGTATTGTCAAGAAAATTAATTATCTGGTAACTTAAATAATGCCCGATATTTTCTCACATGTTTATTTCCCTGAAATGATTACTGTAAAGTAAGAAGTGCTTGGGTGGTGAGCAAGAGAAATGTTGACAGTAATGAAAGTTGAAGTACATTATTAGAAGTAGAAAATGTAGTCGAAGGACAGAGCCCTACGGAGAGCAACTGTTCTCCGTAGGGAGATGAAATGAGGAAGAGTTGAAATAAGAGTATGTTTGCATTTTCAGTTACGTCTGGCACTTGCGAAGACATTATTTTTTAACTTTGAAGGTCAACTATTATTAAGCGCTGGGTTGCAAATTTAATTTCTTTTAATACTTCGGGAGGAGTTTTATACTGGAGTTCTTAAATTTTTCTTCTTTTTTGTGTATTGTACATTATTCATTAAGATTTAGTTTAGTATATAATTTACTAATTAGCCTATTAAATAATTTTATTTATGTAAAAGTTTTGTTTTATTGTACCCAAAAAACACGCTAATCCGAAATTTAGAATTTTGACATAACCGCACAGATTTATAGGGTTTTAACTAATTTTTTTCGTATAAACACTTTTAAAATAAAAACTAATTAATTTTTTAGTGAAAAAACTTTTAAACACAAAAATAAAATTTAAACAATTGATAAACAGTGTAGTTGAGAATAGAAAACGAACAAAACGAAGTTTTTAATTACAAGATATACTTACAAGAAATATATAAATTGTTTTGGGGTAAATATTTCTTCTAGTTCATTAGCATTTTTCAGAAATTATACATTTTCACTATTGTCTGCTTGCATAAAATCACTAATTGCTTGCTGTCGTAATACGAAAACCTTGATGATCACGCAATATTTCTCCATGAGCATGATGTCTAAATAATGCATAGCATTGTTATGTTGCTCTACTTACAGCAGTGCTTAATTATATAACTGAATTTATTAAATACAAAATATGTACGGTTGGCCATCATTATTTTGATAATTCATGCGTAATATTAAATTTATCTATATCTGGATAATACGATTTTATTGTCTTGCACATTTATTTTGGATAATCCGAACACGTTCTGGTCCCAATTAGTTCAGATTAGGGGGATTGTTATGTACGTACTTATGTTTGTTGGCATTTTATCTATGATATCTTGGTTTTAATATAATATTTTAAAAGTAAGATTTAGGAAATTATTATTAAAGAAATAAAATATATTACATTTTCTAGGATGGAAAATGCGTTTATTGAAATGTCAGTAAAAAGATGGTATTTCATCTAAAATAAAATTAATAAAAGTAGGCTTGGTAAACAATGGGTGGATATATTACAACGTAATAAATTTTAGAAGTCAGAAGATATCAGTTCTTTTCATCTTTTATTTTACTTTTGTAACAAGACATAAGTGATTTAGTTATGACAACGACAGTAGTATCAAATTTATACATTTTTGTATGGTTCAAAGATTGCTTTGCATGTGTTTGACAAAAAAGCAAGAGTTTTATTCCATTGGAATTTCAAGGAGAACTGATAACGCATCCAATATAAGCGAAAGATCTTGTCCCCATACTGTTTCCTCCCTTTCGATTTGTGTGAAGTGTTCCGTCAACCAATCATAAGGGGAGGGCGTAAACGAGAAAAAGAAAGTATGGGTATGTGTGTGAGTGTGTGTGTGTGTGTGTGTGTGTGTTTGTGCACGAGAGTATGTGTAAATGTGCACCTAATAGTAACTTCGTAACAATGTCTCATTTTACTGGCATGTCAAATACATACTGTCATAAGTTGCTCGACCCTATCTTCTAGCCGAGAAAAATATTTGTGACATGTTCGAAGCTAATATTTTGGATTTAAAAGAAAAATTCGTCTTGAATTGTAACATACAGGTTAGTTTATGGGAAAAAATTTATTTTTGTGGTTAACGACATTGGTTTATTTATTATTTACATTGGTTATTATACAATTTATTGAGTTAACCAAATTTTATTTAATTAAATATAATGAAAATTTATTTGAATGAGGGTGTTGGGAAAGTATAATAAATCAAGTCAGAAGGGACAGGGGGATGTGGCTATAGAACTAAATGCAGCCGAACGAATAACGAAGTATCTGTTAATTAAATGGGTTTCAAGAGAGAACTCACTACAAGGGTAAATAAACGGAAGACTAGATACATCGGGGACATTAAGTGATACATGGTGAATATTTTGTTGGCAACATGCAGAGTAAAAGAGGAACCGGAAGGCCAAGGAACTAGCACTAAGAAAAAGTACTAATAGAAATTTCCCTACTTACTTCTTATGAGGAACTACTACTACTACTACTATTACTACTACTGCTGCTACAACTGTAATTACTACTGCTGCTACTTCTGATTGTATTGTTGCTACTGTTGCTACTAGGTACTGTTATTATTGCTATTTCTACAGTCACTATTAACTAATCCAGCGACTACTAAGTTACTACAACAAATAAGTTACTACTATTGCTGCTGCTGCTATCACCACCATCACTACTATTGCTAGCTTACTTTTTATTAATACTTATAAAAAGTAGTGTTAATGACAGTTATGGGATTCAGTTAGAAAAAGGACATGAAAACAATTTTTTCTGATAGGGGCTCGTAGTTGCAGCGGCTAGACGAATTATATAGAGAATAAGAACGAACCAAATTTTTTGTAATTTGTAGAGTACCCACATCTTTTGTTTTCATTCTTGTCAAAAAGTAATTACCGTTGAAAAATAATTTTATTTCAGTAAAATTTAGAAAATTTAGAAGCAAAAAGTTTTAATAAATTAAAAAATTAAAATCGTAAAATACAGAATTCGATAAGTTCATTTTTTCATTTTGAATAATAATTTCTTTTAAATATAGCTTACTTAAGCATACCGGGACGTCTTAAAAGAAAATTTATTTGAATTTTACTTAAAAGCTGTAAGTAATGCAATGGCAATGAATCAGTTGGCCACAACGGAAGACAGCGTAGCTTTCAGAATTGAATGGAACCCACCCACCCCGTATCTGTTCACGGCCTCGTCGACGAGCTACTACTTTACGTAGTGACTGATGGTCTTCATTTGCATATTTAAACTGAATGCGGTACTTGGTAAAAGATAAATGTCTTTATGATAGCAGAAAGCCATTAGCTAAATTTATCTGGATGGCGGGAGAGTTCGTATCCTCGAGTTGGGTCTCGATTTGGCTAGATGTATAAGAAGAAGAAGAAGGTTAATTTTGTACTATTTAAATGGAAACAATTATTGCTTTTCAACCTTCATTTTAACAATTATTTTTCAGCAAGTATTTATTACAAAAGGGTGACGAAGTAAATTAAGGAATAATAGCTTTTCTAAAAGCGTCATTATAGTCTACTGTTTAAAAACAAAGGAGGATTCAATTTAAAATTTATACGTACGTCCAATCATTTTAACTTGAACATAAATAAGAAATACTATTATAGCAGGTGCCGCATATTACAACACTTGTTATTACAATCAGCCGTTTATTATGATCAAACAAAACAGAACAGAGTCAATCATAAAACTAGATGTACTTTTCTTCTGTTTGTATGATCACGTATTTTTATACTCCACCGTTCATTATGTTCAAGGCTTTTAAAATATATGCAAACTTATCTCCAACTGATGCGAAATTATCTATGGGAAGGTTGTTTAATATGGTTCAACTTCATTTTGGTAATAATTGTGTCCAACGAAAAACAGTCACAGAATCGTTAGGAAAGACTGACGTGCTGAAGTATTAGGTACAATAAATCTAAAATAATTAAAAATCTAAATTTTGACAGTCAATAAAAACAACGAAAAATATTTCAATACATTCCCAGTACTTCTTCTGGTGGTAATTTCCTTTCATGCTGAAAAAACAAAAACCAAGCGTACTGTATTTTTCGGACCTTATCATATAATTATTTAACTGATCATAATAATATCATGAAAGTTTGACTACCAAAAACACCCACTGACCCGTACTGTAACTATAAGTAATATTGGTAATAACCAAAGTAGTTGATGTTACGTTAAATTAATAAAAAAGAAAATCTGGTGTGAAAAATTCACATGATTTTCTCTTGCCAATGGAAATAATGAACAATAACCTATGTTTAATCATTGCCAAACAATGATAAATGTAAAGCAACCTAAATTTAATTATGAGTGAATGACTAAAAATGAAAATCAACCTCTATTGAACTTAAAAATAGTACGTAAAATAACTATTTAACGCTAAACTAAGCACTGTAGAAAAAATGCTTATAAATAAAAGTTATAGATTTTTTAATTTTCTATAACTTAGATTATATACACTTTTGTGGTTAAATGCATACAAAGGCTGTAATCTTAAAAACTCTCTTTTTTTACCGATTTTGATGAGTAAAATACAAAAAATTAATAATTCACGCTAAACTAAGCGTTATAGAAATAAAAATTTTTGAAATAAAGTTGCATTTTTTAAAATTTCTTACAACATTAATTATATACACTTTTACTCTAAAATGAATATTAAGGTCACAATTTTAAAAAAGTACCATAAAACATAAAAAAAAATAAGTAATAACAGGTATTTAGTAACAAATGTATTACCTTAATTATTACAGCAATGCTACTAGTAAATTACAATAAAGCACAACTTAATAATAGACTAAATTGATTAGTACAAAATGTTGTAAAAACTTAAGACAAACTAAACTTAACTATTTTTAATATATAACCAATTAAATCAAACAATTTATTAAAGAGTCGGTTATTTGGGGCGAGAAAGAAGAGGATGTATAAATTCAACTGGAGGCTTAGAATGAAATAATTAAGAGTTTTGGACTTCAAATAAGTAGAGAGAAGAGTGAAGTAATGGTTTTTGGAAAGGACAGACAGGAGAGATGAAGTACTTAAGAGCAATAGTAGGACAAAGAGAGGTAAAATAAAGAATACAGAGATTAGAGTGGAGCTAAATGGGAATGTACGAGGTAGAGGGTGGAGAAAATGAGAATAAGGTGGTATGGCCATGTGAAGAGAATGGGGGAGGAAAGGTTACCTAGAAGGATGGAAGAAGGAAGGGTGGAAGGAACAAGATCAAGAGAACGTCCAAGAAAAATATGGAAGGATGAAGTTAAGAAGAGTGTGGAGCGACGGGGATATAATTGGAAACGAATAGAGGAGAAGAAATGGTGGATGGACGGAAGAAGATGAGAGGCTTGGTGAATACCCAGACCCCGTGATAGCTGGAACGGGCACTGGATAAAAAAAGAACACAATGAGTATTCTAAGTAATTAAATACACAATGAACTAATAAACGCAAAGCTAAACGAGAATAAAAATGACAACAGGAATAAAAGAATAATATACCCTAAAGGAATACAATAACTTTCTATCCTATAGAAAAAGTAAATAATGATTAGACTCTTGTACGTCGGTTTGCACCTAACAAACTATACCTATCAAAACTCATATAACAGCCACTATTGTGCCGAATGTTACAGTACTGTTTTTAGAAACCGGTATACCTGGTTTTATTTGTGATATGTTAATCTATTTAAAATAGGATCAACTGTTTGCTCATAACGACTACAGTGGGTAATTTTCTAGCCCCTGACCGCAAATCGAACCAGAGACCTTCCGCTTTGCAGGTCAGCTTAATTTAGTGCTATGTACCATTATGACATGAAGGCGGCCTATAAATGTTCAGTTCATCGCTTAAAACTGTTTTCATTCAATAAAATAACATGATAAAACGTGAAATGTTTATATGATAAAACGTGAAATCTCGACATTTATTATGAAGAATGGCAACTCATTAATTTAATGTGATTATTGATCAGAAAATAAAGCTACAGAGGAGTTTCACTGTATTCAAACATTTGAAGAAACCAAAACTCTGGCAAAGTGATTGAATGATTTCCTCTTTTTTCCAAAAAAAATAAAAATAAAGGATCATTTGTTTTAAAGTGTATTGAAAACTTCCATGAGGAAAATTTACTGATATTATAAATTATTAAAATAAAAAATACAATTTTATATAAAGACGGAAATATATTTGAAGAAAAAATTCCAAGATAATGATGAGAGAGTAACTTAAGATTTCGAAGCGAGGAAATTGTTACTGACGCTTCAACGCTCTGCTTTTGATCAGTAACACGGTTGCACTGCACTTTTGAAGATTCGTTTTTCTCTTTCTCTACGACACACTTTTTCTGGGATTCCCGTTTTTCCTTTTTCCACCAGTATCATTTACTCATATCATTTTTTTGATTGTTTCCATTGTATGTTGGATCTTTACACATCTAGTTACTTTAATTGTATTTCTTTATTGCATTCAAAACTGGATAAAAAAGTGTTTGATTTCTTTTGTAATGATTTATATATCAATTTATTCGGGCTGAGTTTTTATACTATAATATTATTCATAAATAGAGTAATAAAAAATAATTATGAAATACTAAATTAAACTTTTATTAAATTCTACATTGTTCAATAACACTTGAAAGTTCTATCTAGTTTCATGGTCTTTTCTTTCTGGCACAGCAACTTATAGAAAATATTCACAATTAAATAATTGAGTCAATAAAGGGCGAGAAATCAAAGGCGTAAGACAAGCTGTCCAATGTTTTCGACGTTATTCAATATTTATGTTGCTTTGATTTAACAATTTGGAATCAATTAGTTAACTCTGGCATTCAGCTTTGGAATGTCGTATTCCTACATTTATTGCTGCACACAGATTACACGGTTATTATTTTTGACACAGAAGACAAGCTCCAATATGGCTTTCATAAGTTGCACAACATTAGCGCAAAGTTTGGTATGAAAATATTGGCGCTAAAATAAAAGATTATAGCATTCAAGGGAAGATGCCTGGTTCGCTCAAAAATTATACTTGGCAACCGAACTATAGAACAAGTTCGAGATTTTAAATACAGTATTTAGGATGCAGGATTTCCTATGGCAAAGATGATGACGTGAGTGAAAAACTGGCAAAATTCAGCGCTGTATGTGGTTCTATTTGTACGAAAATAGGAAAGAAAACGAGACAGTACACCCAAATGAAATTTTATAGAGCAAAGGTTGTACCACTCATAACATATGAGAGTGAAACATGGGTGTCGTTACAGAGGAACGAATCTCGTATCCAGACTGCTGAAATTTTTTGCGGGGAGTTAAAGGTTGTAACCTGTTAGATAGAGTACGTAACGAAGCTATACGCGCCGAGTTAAATGTTCAGTGTGAGACGTTAAGGTATATAAGAGAAATTGGTCCAACCATTCGGTTCGCATGCCAACAGACAGAATTTCTTTACGAGCATGGAAATATGAACATAGACGGAAGCGAGGCTTGGGAAGACCTACAAAGAAATGGATGCCAGAATAGATCATTGAGCATAATCCTTGACAGATGATGATGATCATTGAGTCTCATTTGTGCCCAGTACATTTTTCATTCCTTTTGTTCACGTTTTTTACGATGTCGCTCTTGTATTCTATTCTAGTAATACTTCATTACTCATCATTTTCTCGGTTCATCTGATATTGTGTTGGACCCCGTGTACTATATTGCTTGTCTCTTTTAGACTGTAGAATATCCCTGCAGCTTTGCCTCGCTTGTCGTGAAAGGCGAATGAATGGGTAACCTACTATAGGCTTTCCTATGGAAGGGATTTTAGTGCAAACACAACCTGTAGCTTAACATGCACAAACATTACGCCACATTACAATAGACAGCTCCAACAGGCAACATAACAACATATTACACTTTGTATCATTAATGT
The DNA here is from genome assembly GCA_035578175.1 of Catonia carolina. Classification (NCBI taxonomy): domain Eukaryota; kingdom Metazoa; phylum Arthropoda; class Insecta; order Hemiptera; family Achilidae; genus Catonia; species Catonia carolina. Next base: position 60,115,148 of record JAQMRL010000003.1, on the reverse strand, counting down.
ATCAAGAAAGCAACAGGAAATACTAGAATACAACAGTATTCACTACGCGTTCTATAGTCAGTGACATGACTATGGATTATTTTAGTCCGATTAATTTTACTTTGACCTAACTGCATCAGTTATAGAAATAACTTTCGAAAATGAGGGCTATAACCCAACGGTACTTTAAAAAATCGGTTCCAACAAAGACGAAGTATTCCATCAACATAATAATGATATTATTATTTTAAAATGTACCTAAGAACTAACTATTTATGGCCGAAATTTAAAATTTTTATAAACTTTTAATTTATTTGTGGCGTAATGCTCAGTGCACTAGCCTACAAAGCGGTAAATCCTGGGTTTAATTTCTGGCTAGAAAACTGTTGTAAGTTCAAATCAACCGTTCCTTAACCTAATGTAGTCGGTAATGATCTAGCTGTTGATACAACTTAGTACAAAAAACTGCAGTAACTGCTATCTATTTGAGGAAACCCTGCAGTGAAAGAATGCTGAGAATGTGGGGTGCATTAGAGGACTTCAGAAATGTCTAAAGTCACTTTACATGGTCTTAAATGGCCATGTATGAAAAGTAAAAATATTGGGTGCCATATCTAGGAATAGAACATGAGAAAACTGGTTAATAAAAAAACTAAGCTTCTTCGCATTAAACTAAAACATTTTAATGTATCAATTATTGCGAAAATTATTCCTTAAATCACCCTAACCTATTTTAAATATAGCCAGCTTTTTTTCTCTCGCAACTTGAATTAAAAACAAAACTTAAAACCCCTTAATATATATTACAAAATTAAATTACCTCAAACTAAATATATCTTTTCTTTCTTCTTCTTCTTCTTCTTCTCCTCGACCTTCTGGTCACCTCTTCAAGTAATTACTATCTCCTGTTCTTACACAACTGTTCCAAGCTGAATTTCAAATGGACCTGATTTCAGTTTCCAATATCCGAAATCAGGAAACCTCTAGTTGATTAGCCTCCCTCTCCTACCAACCGTTGAATCAACCGGAAAGCCAAAATGAAGAAAAATCATCCCAACAATTGGCTGTAAGTTGGCTGGTAAGTGGAAGAAAGGCCTAAAAACACAGAAGGGGAAATACACCCACCTAATGAATACTATCTGGTATCAGATGATAGACAGTTGGCTACATTTACAATATATACAATATTTACAATATAGTTTCTAACTACTATACTACTGTAACTACTTCTAACAATGGGGGTTTTCCCATACACCAGTTGATAGGTTATACTTTATTTCTGGGAGTTACTGTAATTATGAAGCACCATAACTTCCATTGTTTGTACTTTACAACGGTACAACCCTAAGTCAGGAAAAAAATAAAATCTAGTGATTTTTTGAAGTTGCTTGAGGCGGTGTGATGGTAACAAGAAATGAAAAACAGAATGAATAATATTGTTATTACGGAGTGTCTTAATAATGAAAATTGAAAAATATTTCAAAATTAAAGTTATAATTCCATTTTTATTTAAGTAGAAACACTGTCTGCTTTTAATATTATGTGTTCAGAAATTAGGTTAATATTAAGAAGTCATGAACTATGTCAATGTTTAAAATAAAATTTAAAACTATAACTTATATATTCGCTAATATAAATTATAATAGAAAATACATTAACATTATTTGTAAGTTTATAGAAAATTTCACATTCACTTTAAATGAAAATTCATTATAACTATATGAGAAAAAATAACTTCTGACAATCGCTGTAAAATTTTTGCAGTAAAAGTTCCGTAATTTTGATGGCATATAATTTAGTGTATAACTCACAAAGAAACTAGCATATGGGTTTATACGATTGCCATAAATCTCAATTTAAAAAATGTAAAACTATAATGTTATTCATGAAATGTAATAATATTATTTAAATGTAAATTGTAAAAGTTTTTGACTTATGTAATTTAAAAACTAAAAGTAGGTAATTAAAAAAAATAATATGACAATAATATTTTTATTATAGAATGCAATTTTTCCAGATTATATAAAAAGGAGTAGTACACACAGATAGAAGAACTGCTGAATACAAAATTTAATTTAAAAGAATTCAGCAAATGAAATTAGTTACAAAAATATTTTATAATCGGTAGCTTTTCCCGAGTAACGGAAATAGCATTAGAATTTATGGTTAGCAGAAACGAAAACAACTAAATTAAAATTTAATAATTCTATTAGCTACTCGGACAAAAATAAAAATTATCACTTAAAACAAACTTCTGGTATGTGAAGCATACATTAGGAATATTCAAATTAGGAATATTCAAACCGGTATGGTACCCGTTTAAGTGGCATATCGAGTAACTCAGGTATCCAAATTCGTTAGGGATTTCGATCTAAAGTCTTCCGAGCTGGACTCTATACCTGCACCTCGTACACGACAAACCACCGTATAACGGTGATGGATTTTTTTATTTCAACTGTAAAAGAAGATATTTCGATATTTTGTTTACCGTAAGAAGCACGAGTTGAATCACACGATAATTATTTGCCTACATGTTTCCTTATTAATGATTGTACAACACGAAAGCTGAAGGTATCCAAAAGACTTTTTGTTTAGTAAATGTAATTCTTAGGTATAGTTACTCAAGTCACGAGTTTGCCTTTGGTTTTATTAAGGGGTAAAGGAGGAAAGCATTAGAGCACATGCGCGACTGCTTTAATATAAGTTCACCACAACCGTAAAGTTCTATACCCAAAGGATATAAAGTATATCGTGGAACCTTTTGTAGGTTAACTGTACGAATGGAACTGTTTGTTACCGTAAACGGAAATGCCGGTTTATCGAAAACGTGATTGAACTGTTCAAAGTACTGAACGAAATTTAATACATGCAATGTAATAAAATTCTGTGAAGTTGAAGATAAACAAAAATACAGTACGTGCCTCTTAACAAAAGCTGTGAGTGAACGGCTAATTACTGTGATGTTTCTCTTTCCACAGTTCGAAATATAAAGAAGGAAGCTAAAGACAGTGAAGAAGAAATTCTTCATCTACGGTTTTTTGACGTCTGGTAAAAAAATGAAACGGTTATATCAATAAGAAAGTGATGCCGACATGTGACACATTATTACCGGGTTTGAAAGATAGGCTAAATTTTAGTTGGAAACTTTGTACGTTAAGAAAAATTTTAAAGGCCATTGGGCTAAAGTGGAAAACTGTCAGTCACAACGAAGTATAGTAATTGAACGGCAACATGTGGTTAAGCAACGGTGCAATTTTGCACAGTAGTAAAATACCGTGTCTCACTGTTGAGGTTGGCAGCACTGTTAGATTTTTCTCCCTTCCTCACAGCCTATCCATACGCAAAAGGCATTCTCGTGACTCACTATTTATAGCTATGTTTTTCAAAATTTAGCTTAAACTATATAAACAGTAATTGCTTTTATTGTGTAAACTACCACCACTGGGCGGTACCTTCTCATGTCAGTTTTGTTATTTTAACAAATCTAATTTTATTGTTCTTTAAAGAACAGATTGTAGATAAAATTCTGTTAACAAAAAAAGTCCGAATTTTGGTATTGCACGTATAGATAGTGCATATTATTGAATGTATAGAAATTTAGAAATTTGTTACTTTTCATAATAAAAGAGCCGAACTATACCATAATCACTTAATTGGAAAAAAACAGAACAGAACCGTACGACATTATTTATCGTATTTATGGATACATAGTTTTAATGTGCTCGTGTGCTTGGGTGTGAGATAATCAAACCAGTCACACAATGTAAAATGAGATCCGACAATACTGTGGCTAACTCCGCCGACCTTCAAGCTCACAATGACATGACTCATTCCTTAGTGCTTTATAATTTTAATCACGAAAATTTTTTTAAAATAAATTATTTTTATTGGTGTAATACGTTAAACATGAGCAATATTCGGTAGAGATTTTATTATAATTAATAATTATAATACCCTATTATTGGGTAAATATAATTGGAAATTTCCACCTATTTGTTTAATCAAAATTCTGGAAATAATTACCTTAAAATAGGATTAATTATTAAAAATTTCTAATCACAACGCATATTAAAATGTGAAAATGAAATAAATTTCAGATAATGAATGCATTGATTATTTTATATACAGGGTCCACTGTATAACATAAAACAGCGTCATGCATAATATATTTATGACACAAACTTGATGTTTTCATTATAGCAAATTTTGCTAGCTAAATCATAAAGTTAATTGTATATTTTATACTTTCATACCGTATTTATTACATCTACTTTAACACCCTTTCTCTCCTACACTCATTGTATTCCTCACTCTCTCTTGTTTTGTTTACCATCTTTTTTATGATCTCTAAAGTGAATTTATGGGGCCATTTAAATTTTCAATATTACTATTATATATTTGAGGCTGTTTTGCTTTAGATTTAAAGTAATTTCAGTGCTGTTTCACGTGTAGTAATAACTGATAGTGTCCGGGTTAAGCAAGTTATTTCATCAGTATGATTAACAATTGTTTTGAAAATTATATTTGGATTACAAAAAAGTGTTTTAAAATTGATGTTTGTCGATTATTGTTAATTTACTGTTTGCAAATTATTCTTAACTGTTATAAAAAAATTGATGTTAACATTAGCGTGACTTGGTTTGTCTATCACAGCCATGACAAACAATATTTGTTTTTGTTTTTTACTAAAATATACCATTAGAATACTGGCAAGATAAATTGAGGACTGACAGTGAGGATGCAACTGCAGCTGAACAGTCTCTCTTGTTTTAAGCGTGCGCCCTCGCTATCGTACGATTGGGCCTACATTCAATGGCCTAATGTGCGTATTGTTGTACTTGATCACTACATAACCTCATTGTTTTATAAACAAATCTTTTTGAAGTGTTACGTAATAGCTAATTTATTGTTTTTAAACGTTATTTATCCAGTCAATCGTGCATTTCCTTTAAAACCCTTTCTTGACCATCGGGACTTCTAAATCCCTGATTTTTCTGTAAACAGTTAGGGCTCCAAAAATACACCAGATCGTGTCACCTGTGTATTGAATCAAGCCATCACATGGTACTTTTGCGTCTAATCTTGTGTTGTTATTTGTATTTCTGAGATTTTTTTTATCGCGTGGTCTAGAAAGAGTTAACTTATTATTTAAATTTATTCCTACAAAAGCTAGACATTTGAATAAGACACAATGAAGACAAACTAGACGTATGGTGACTGTGTGATGCGAACTTTTTTATTTGTTGTGTTTTGTACCGATCGTACTTTATTGGAGGTTATGTGTTAACTGCGCATGTATGAACTAGTACTCAATTTCTCTTGCCAGTATTCTACATAAGTTCGACTCGTTACTAATAAATAACAATACACGGTGAACAAAAACATACCTTATTCAACTGTATATCATAAGTTCTCAAATAAAAAATCGTAGATTGACTAGTTTTCGCCTATTTAGAAGCCAAATTAACCTTCTAAAAAGTTTAAAAATATTAACACAATACAAACAACATAAGCATTATAAATTGTGTTAGTGCGGTTATAATAAATAAAAAAAAACATGACACATCCATTATTCCTTCTTATAACCCACTCACGTACTAAAAAAAAATTCAAAATGAAAATATATTTCTGGTAGGCCTAACCTGACTGGCCAAAACGGAGCTGCTGTGACCAGGTCCTTTCATTGACAACATTCATTGAAAGTGGATTTCAAGGGAAGCTTAAAACCTCCGCTGCTTTCATTGACTTATCAGCAGCCTATGATACAGTGTGGAGAGAGGGCATGATTTATAAGTTTCTTCGTGTAATTCCATGCAAAATAACATCTCGTCTCTTAAATAAAATGCTGAATGACAGAACATTTCAAGTCATCATGGGTTCCAACAAAAGCACACAGAGGAAACTGAAAAATGGTCTGCCCCAAGGATTGGTGCTCGCCCCGCTCCTCTTCAGCCTCTACATTGCAGACTTGCCCAAGACTACATCCAAAAAGTTTGGCTATGCTGATGATTGGGTGTTAGCAACTAGGTGTGGATCGTTTGAGGAGGCGGAACAAGTTCTTTTTCATGATTTGAAGAGAATGGGTAGATATTTCCGACAATGGCGCTTGCAGCCTAATGCTAGCAAGACTGAGGTTTCTTGCTTTCACCGTAACAACAAACTTGCCAAGAGAGAGCTCAAAACCCAGTTCGAGAACAAATTGCTTCTTCACAATAGTACCCCAAAATATCTAGGCATAACACTTGATAGAACTCTTTCTTTCAAACATCATCTATCAAGAATAGCAGAGAAATTGAAAGCAAGGAATAATATTATACAAAAGCTCTGTGGAACAACTTGGGAGCTTCAGCCTCAACTCTTCGCTCAACAGCTCTGAGCCTTGTGTTCTCAGCTGCTGAATACTGTGCACCTGTCTGGCTAAACAGCCCTCACACTCATAGAGTAGACGCCCAACTCAACAATACCATGAGAATGATCACTGGCGCTATCAGATCAACACCTACCGAATAACTTCCAGTATTGAGCAACATACCACCACCAAACCTGCGCCGCAAGAATGCCCTCATTAGAGAGTATGATAAGATTGTCGACAATCAAGACCTGAGAATTCATGCGGATATTGAAAACGCAAATAAAACTCGTCTGCGATCAAGAAAGCCACCTACAAAAACTGCAATTACTGCCAAAGAGGAAGCATTTAACATACCCAGTGCATGGCAGCAAGAATGGGCATCAAAGCAGCAAGAACAAATCCCATGGTTTTCACAAAAACCACCAGGTTTTGGACTACCTCGTAGAAAATGGTCAGCTCTAAATAGAATAAGAACAAAACACGGTAGGTGTGCTGATTTATTGTTTAAATGGGGCAAAATACCAGCGCCTTTATGTGATTGTGGTCAAAGACAAACTATTGATCACATAGTGAAAGAGTGCAGAATAACTGCCTTTAGAGGAGGGACAAGAGCGGATTTCCTGATGGCAACTCCAGAATCAATAGCCTACTTGGACAGACTGGATGTCTGTATATAGACTTAAGCATGTTTTTATAATTACGTACTGTATGTACATATTTTTCATGTTTTTTTATGACTGTTTCCCAAACAATCATTAATGTTATTTCCCATCCTTATAGACAGAGGGTCATATTTGATCCCAATATATAACAATTATGATGCTGATTTTTAAATGTCTTGAAAAGCCATACGCTAAATAATTAATGATGTAGTGCTCGAGCAAATATTACGCTGCAAAATTATTTAGGTTGTGATATCGGGTTTGATGAAAATTTGGATAAAACGAAGAAAGTTGGCAAATTCCAAGCAGTGTGCGGCAAAATTAGCAGAACCGTAGGCAGGAGAATAAGATAAGAAACTCAGATAAAATTTTACAAGGTGATGGCTACCTCAGTCCTACTCTAGGAAGTGACTCGTGGATTAGTATCAGACCACAGGAGAGTTAAGTGCAGGTGGCAGAGATGCGATTCGAAGAACAACGAGTTGCAGAATATAGGGACCAACGAAGAAATGAGGAAATAAGAACTGAACTGGATGTTTACAACTTGATGGGAAGATTGCAGAATATCGAAATCGATGGAGGGAGCACGTAGAGACAATGCCTAAGGGAAGGATCCCTCTCAATATTTTGCAATGCAAACCGGTGGGGAGGAGAGATGTTGGGAGGTCGCACAAATGATGGCAATAATTCAATAGATTGCCACTGTTGTGAGTTGAAACAGCCTAATTCTTGATTGTGAGAAGAAGAAGAAGACGTTCATTCTTAAAAGAAAATTATGCTGAAATATGGATGACGGCTGAATTGATGACGGATTGGATTAAGATCGCATGAAATCGCAGGTTTGGAGCACTATGGAGAAACCAAGACTTGCCAATGGTTAATGCAGGAAAAATAAAATGAGATTGCATGTTCAATTAATTTAGTAAAAAAAAAACGGTAGTTGATTCTGACATTAACAAATCGATAGTAATGACGAGGGAAACAACGTTTGCTATTCATTATGTAAATTCACGGAATAAATGCTTTGGTTTATATTTTTGCTTGTATGTATGTACCCCAAAAAGTGATTTTTGGTACTGGGAATTGTTAACTAGCTTGCTACAAAAAGAGTACATGAAAATTAAAGAGAAATACAAATGTTAGTTTACGTATCTGGGTGTGATAATATTAAATTCATGCAGTTTTGTAATACACGCAAACCAGACGTCTTCGCTTTTTGTAGACATATATAAGAACGTATTAGTGTGCGTGTGTACATGTGCGTGAGACTTGTCTGTTTTGGTTGGTAGGTTATTCGTTTATTCGTGTTAGGAAGAGACCCCTTGCTATCTATCCTTATGTCAATTTGAGTGCTAACGAGCCTACTCACTCAGTTTCTTTACTTCGTTCCCTTAGTCACCTCCTCGTCATGAGACATATTTTATTTGACAAAACCTTCTGACTTTATATACAACCGCTTCCGACCTCATTCTCCTTCTACTCTAGCTCTGAAAAATTATTCTCTCGGGAACATGTTACACCATACAGCCACCGCAGTTTACCAGTAAACAGCGTTATAAAATACTTGTTGCTGTCTTTGATTACTGTCGTCTACTAATTTTCAAAATTACATTTTTACTAGCATTTTTAAAAAATAATTACAGAACAAAACCCTCGTAATAAACTGGATACACGTGTATTTATATATCATTAACTCAAAAAATATTAGAGGCTACAGTTTTAACATTAATATGAGAAACAGTAAAAACCTAAAATAAATAAAACAAGAAAAAACATGAAATGTTAACATGAAGTGTAAACATGAAAATCGTTTATAAAATTTAACAAAGTGAAAACGTATGTGTTGTAAAACAATGCATAAATAAAAATGACAAAGTCAACGACCTTTTGCAGCAAAACCTTTTTTTTTTACTTTATTTATTTTTGCCCATCTAGTCGTGAAGTCGTCGCTGCGAGTCAGCTGGTTTTTGGAGACGAAGGTTCCATGGTTCAAACCCTAGTAAGCTCCTAGTTCTAGTAAAAGTCATAGTAGTAAAGTCTCAGTAAACTTTTACACGGATATGAATTTTACACAGTGGTTACCGGTGTACTTTGATGGTTGCGTTTCAATGGAATGGTCTACCTGAGTCTGTACAAGACTACACGTCATTCTTATTTCATTCGGTCATAAGATTACTTGTTGTTCCTAAATTGAATTGACTACAAAGTACACTCAAGAAAAATTATAAAAGACTTTTTTTTTGTAAAAGTATGCAAGCCTTAATGGAAAATAAAACTTTGTAAATTGGTTAGTGATTTTCCGATGAAGCCACATGCCTTCCTCCGTGTGCCAAAGTGAACAGACATAATGTCAGAATATTGGGCTTGATAAACGCACATCGAGATGCGGTTCTCCGAATATTTTTGTATCACTCACAACAAAGTGTATGACCACTTTTTTCTTTGATGAATAAACAGTCTCTGGATTAATTTCTTGGACATGTTAACATCTGGCTTCTTCCACATTTAGAACAAGATAGCGAATACCATACTGCAATTGGACGGCGCACCTCTTCATTACCACTTGGATGTTAGGGCTCAACTACACCAAAGTATGCCAAACAGGTGGATTGGTCGTACTGGTCTCTATAATAATGCTCTCTTGAACTGGCCTCCAGGATCCTTCGGTATCACCCCTTGTAATTTTTTTCTTATAGAGATTTGTTAAGGATAAAGTGTATACATCACCTTTGTCAGAAAGTATACCTAAACTACAGCAAATATGCGCCGCAACCATTGTTTCGATCGACCAAAACACTCTTGTAAAGTCTGGCAAGAGCTTTATTACAGAGTTGATGCGTGTTGTGTCATAAGAGGTGCCCACATTGTACATTTCTGATACTAACTCTCGTAGATCAAACTTTTTGTTTTTTTTTTTATCTTTGTAAACGCAATTCAATAATTCAGGCTGAACCCGTATTTGTACAAAAATACAAAAGGAAAACTTGTAAATTTTCTTTGCGAAATTCCGCATGTCACAAAATAAATCTGTTGATAAATAATATTAATAATAATACGCGATGAGAAAGTGAAAGATTTACCATAGCATATTTTAGTATTAATTTTGAACTGATGTTCAATCAAACATTTAATTTATATTTAAAATTATTCTAAGATATCACTTATAAAGTTGAATAAATTCAGGAAATATTTTGAATGAATATAAGAAAATTTGAGTTATTAGTGGGGATATAATTAGTATAAGTAATTAATTAGTAAATTAATTATATACAGCAAGGGATAATATCAGGAACTTTTTTTGGTCAACGTAACTTTTTCTAGTTATTTTTGTTTTTAGATAGAAATTGAGTTGGTAAAGACGAATCCAGCAATGACAAGTGAATCTAAGTACATTAAAAATAAATATTGAGAAAAAACCATTTTCCAAAAATCACCATTCACCATTTTCCAAAAATAGCAATGCTATAAATCAGGAACTTTTAAGAAAAAAAACTCCAAAAAACTTTAATAGAAATAAATAAATTAATAAATAAGAATTACATAAATTAATTAATTGTAACAGTATAATTAATTTGCACGTATCTTAAACGATTAAAATAACTTAAAAAAACTGCATTATTGACGGTATAACAAAGGAAACATTATCAAAAGTCATAAATAAGTTATTATTTAATTATTTACTAAATCTAAAACTTATATCAAATCTAATAATTTCCAAAATAATTAAAGTTATTAGAGACTACAAAAACAATTACCACAGTATTTTGATTATAAGGAACTTAAATTTCGATTTCCAGTGAGACTTCTTGGAAAAATAAAGAGAAATAAAATCGTGAATGAATTGTCCATGAAATACGTGTTTTATAAAGAGAAATCAATAATAAATGTTAAAAGCCGAATAACTGTTTCTGTATTTCTTAAAGTAAAGTAGTTCATCATTAGTAGGCTATTATTTTGACTCTTTAGGATTTGATAGTTACAGGTTTAGAGTTGAATTAATGCTTTGTTAGGGCGTACTATAGCTATCGAATTGCTTGAATAAGGTGTACAGAGGCTGTCTAAGGGTTATCAGCAGCGTTAGGGGCTATAGGTAGAGTGTGTAGAGAAAGAGAGAGTGACAGAGAGTTATAGAATAAGATAGGAGAGAGTAGAGGAGGGCTAATGAAGCTCTAAACCATAGTTGTTAGTAGTCGACCCGTGTTATCTGATGCCTAGCCTCCAGCGGCGGCGGCACTGCGGCCATACCGCGGCGTCATATCTCGCACAACAAAATTATTACTTCCCGAGCTGTGATTGGAGCTTTACAGAGTCACCTGCTGATCTTTCTCTGATACGTTATATTTTACCTTTTAATGCCCTCAATGATGGCATAATCATAGGTCTAAATGCAACCCGCTATCATATCTCTGATATAATAGTTTCAAAGAAATATAATTCGATAATTTATTGAACGTTTGCCTCTGTAATAACAAAGAAGTAAAACTAAATAAGAAAAAGTGTAACTTCTTTGTCGGTTAACTTTATTAACAAGATATCTGATGTGAGTTACATATCATATTTTAATATGAGATTAAAAATTATAAATCTAAACTGACATGGTTTTAAGTGTTAGTTATAGCTTCCGTATTTTGTTATCATTATTAATGAAATACTTTTATTTATGTAATATTAATATGTTATAAATGTTAATCGAACCAAACAAGTTACTTAAACGGATTGGTGCGCCTTGTGCCTTGTATTGTTAATAGGTACTCGTATCTCTAAAACTATTTCAGAAAACTCCTTGATGTATATATTAATCAAAACTTAACATTTGTTTCTTTTATTTGTTACTATCTTTAACATTTTTTTAAAACGTAATACGTGTTTAAACATTTAAAAATAAATTTTGTCTAACGAGCTGAAGAAAAACTTAAATATTATTTTTTCCAACCATGTTATTCATGGGGGAAAACAAGGAGGGACCGGATAAGGAACTCGGTAGTAAGAAGGGAACTAGAACAAACCCCCTTGTTGGAATTATTAGAAAGAAGGGAATTAAAGTGGTTTGTACATGTGTTATGAGAAAGGAACGACTGCCGAAACGTCTGATGGAGACCAGGCCGGGTACAGGTAGAGGCAGAGGAAGACCACGCGTGGAATGGGAGAAATGTATCCAGGGAATGGCGGAACGAAGAGGAAGGAGCGTTCGGGAAATAAGGAGATTAGTAGAGGATAGAAGAGAGTATAAGAAATGGACGGACACCCCGACGCTTCACGGCACTTAAGGGGAAGATGAAGAACAAGAAGAAGAAGTCCAATCATCTTGCTGTTTAGGTCATCAGCTGAAAGGCTGGTTTGAACCTCTAGAGGCTTTACTAATTATAACAAGTACTGAGGTAGTTCACCATTGCCTTCCTCACTGAGTGGAATAGTGGACTATACTTAACGGCATGCTAGACCCTCCAAAAAGCATCTAATTTCTACTGGCAAATGACACCTTTACTTTATTTACCGCAGGGTCGGGTTGTAATATAATGAAATTCATTACTGTCAGAGTAGATAACTCTGACTAATGTCTATCTGTTTTTAACCGTTTCGGTTTTTAAAAGGTTCAGTCGTATAATTGGCTGACCATGTGATAAGAAACTAAAATGTTTTGTAGCTTTGGAACTAGCAGACGAGTGCAAATAATTTAACACTCAACCTGCCCGTTATAGACATTTCCAACCCTATCCAACTTATTCAAAAAATTATATATGCTCAAAGTTAACTCTGTAGTCATGGTGCTGTGTAAATCTGAAATAAAATTCTGAAGTAGCACTGAGATTCGTGTACCTTAAGATGAAAAATGTAGGTTTTTAGAAATCGGGCGTTAAAGCTTAGATTCAAAAATCGTGTTCAAAAGAACAAAAACACATACTGATAAACAATATAATACCAACTTTAGTATTTTAATAGAAAACCTAGAATGATGGTGAACATATTACATTAATTACTTTGAGAAAGTAGATCACCCATTATTGTTATATCTCACAATAAAATAATAAATTATATTTTTCTAGGTTCAATGCTTATCATGTACATATTTGTTTGACACTAATTTAAAGTGAGATCTGCAGTCTTATAATACCTCTGTACTACAGTCTCTATGATAGTCGTAAAGTTTGTCCTAAACCCGGTCTGAATAACTGATGAACTAAACAGTTTCTGTCTGCCAAAAATTCGGTGATATTTTTGAACAGGATTCACAAATATTAAAAATGGAATAAAAATATTCTCCAAGAATTCTTAACTTAAATCTCATTACCTTATTGAGTATGATTACATTAAAGTATAAACTGCATTATCTAACGATTGATCCGTCACTTATTGTATTATTGTCATTACACGAGTAATTTTGACGTACAACTACAAGATTATATAAGATATGTACTATGGGTACAACTATAAGATTTATTTTAATTTACAGAATGATTGTATTTCCTTATGTGTTTTATTCTCTAGCATAAAAGAATAACGTGTAAGTGGAAAATAAGATATTGGTGTTTTTTGAAACAGATTGATCTTTACGGTGGAGGAAGTGTTACGATACGAATGAATTGTCGTTACTGGTCGACTTTGACAATCAATTAAACTCCGGGGTAACTGCTGCAATGAAATGTTGAACGGAGGTGATGGTAGTCGTTGATCACTGTTGACCTCGAGATAGCTGAGAAATGGCACCGACATTGATAAGACTTGGAAGCGAAAGAAAAGGTTTCTCTGATAATTTCCTACCGATGGTTGTGGACATTCTCGCCCTCGCTCTCTAATTTCTAGGGTGACAGCGGTGAAAGTGAAGGCGTGGTGGGTACGGTGCTGATAGCAATGGAGGTGGCATGGCACGAACTTCGATAGCCTGATTGTTTTAGCCGCATTCATCTTCTTGGCTTTTTCCTTGCCTGACCAAAACAGCTGACGAAGCAAAGCTCTCGTTCGTTCCATTTCTGTCTTTCTCACTTAGTCTTTACACCCTCACTCCATCTGTCTTTATTTATACACCTTCTTTATTCTCCTTCTCACCTAAAGCTCTTGATTCTCTCAAACGCTACTCCTACTTCTTCATTCAATCCTTATCAAGAGATTTCCAATTGTAAATGAAAAATCTTAAGAAATTTTCTCTATTTCATCTCTAATTTCACCACTTTTTGTACAACGTCATAAGAAAAAGAATACGAATAAGAAAGACCGCCTCCGATAGGATTTCGTAATCTTTTTTCGACTGTCAAACACAAAACCCTTTAATGGAACTACGAAATAAATTATTAATCAACGGCAAAAGAACCCTATCAAGATTCGGCGTTATCTTCTCCTCTAAACAGTCTCTCATCTAGCCATCCTTTTCTCACTCAACCCTCTATTAACTACCACTAACGCAAATGAATCTCGTACAATAAAGCGCTTACTACTGATAACGACAATTCACTTCTAAAGCTTAGAATTATTTCTTTTCTTTTTAAAAGAAATATTTTGTTTATATTGAGTTTATTCTACTACTATTAATTTCTGCTTTTCTTTAGCTTTATAAAAAGTTAAGGGGTAAATTTGCTTTTCTTTTAAATAAACTTTTTATTTGTGAAGAACTAATTATTTTTTATGTAGGAACGGTAAAAAAAGTTCACTTTGGCACATTCTGCAGCGTTTTGAAATTGTATTGATTAATTAGAACGCACCGCCTTTGATGTGAATGATCGGCTATTATTTAAGGTAGAATTATTATTTCAATGAAATAACTATGAAAACAACACTACGTGCCTAATAAACAGAACTTCTATTCTGTTAAAAATTGAGTTACCCCGGAAAAAATGAAAAAATAACTTTTCCAGAAAATGAATACATAGTAAACGTCTACTTTAATTCTTAAAAGTTTGCTACCATGTATTCCACACAGACGGATGACTGACATGAAATGTTCAAGTAACTACCAAACAAAATACATTTAAAGACAAACAAACACACTATGTTATCTACTGTAACCACAATCTAAATTATCTATCAACCTGAAATTAATGATTCAGAAGACATTTATAAAGTTTATTTGCTTGTGATTATTTGTGTTGTGTTTTCGCTTGTGTTATTAATATTTGACATTGTGATTTACAAAAATTGTAATATGATATAAATATTTAATATTTAAATTATTCATAATATTTAATATTTAATATTAAATATTAATATTTATATATAATTAAAATATAATATACGTATAATATTTAATATTATACGTAAATTATACTTTTCTATGACTGTACAGATTCTTCACGAAGAAACCTAATCCGAATTTCGCATAACTAGTCATGCAATAAACTATTATGCATCCTTTCTCAACGTTTGAGGAACAACGTTTGTGATTCTGGAACAAGAATCTTAATAGATAATCATTTTCGGTAAATGTAGAAATTAAAAAAAAAAGTTGATATTTCCTCAAAGCCACAAATCAATTATCGCTCTTTTTCATCCGATTCACTAGCTGCATTGTACAGTTGCGAATAAAATAATAATAAAACAACAAAGAAGAAATTTCTGTACAAATTTAAATGATTTGTGTTATTATTTTAACTTTGTTTTGTAATCAGGAGCTATTTTATAAAATTGCATAGAAATTTTATTTTTTGAATTTTTGACATGAATAGACTAGCATTTAAATATGTACATCCACTCGGGTTTCTTTATTTTGTACAGTTGATACCCGTTACCTGTATATATTTATCCGATGCAAGTGTCCACACAACACTGTCTCTTGTAAATTTCATCTAATACAATGTTTAGGGTTCCAAATGTTTCCATGATTGCTTTATATTCCCCGTGTGATCCAACATTGAAATCCAAAGACTTCTCCGTAAGTCCATCTGCACCCCTAAAATCATCTTTTTATTTTTTTCTGTATAAATTTCCACAATATTCTGTAGCCTACTGTACACCAGAATGCTTTGTTGTATTACTCTTTGCATCTTTGTTTTGATCTAAATGTTCTTTGACTACAAAACGGAATTTAATATTTAGAAAAAAAAATCTGCTAATGTTTACGGCTACGAATTAAAATTAAAAATATAATATAAAGAAGGTTTTACAATTTTTAAATTTAATTTGCGATTTGTAAGTGAATGTAGTATATAAAATTTTAAAGTACCTATATGATTGCGGTTGTATTTTATTTGATAGAGCGACAGTGGACTGTAATGCGGTAACATAAATTAATTATAATATATGCGAAGTAAAATTTAATGAAATCTTGACTTACCCCTTTTTCCAAGACAAGGAAAAATAAAATAAAAGGAATACCACCTGCGCAGGGATAAGGTACAAGGTTTCCAAATTGCGGTGTTCCGAATTCCCGTGTTATAAGAACAGCGGTCATATGCGGTTAACGAGGCAGCGGTAACAAAAGGCGACGCGCACTGTACGATGGTCACTCAACGACTGTGTCGAGTTATCTGCTACCTATATTTACTACCGATAGCGGCGATAACAAAAATAATTTAATTATCGGGCCTAAACATCCTCCCCGCCCCTGAAACGACAGTTTCTGAACCCCAAAAAAATAAATAAGGAAAAGGAAAGGAGACATCTTCACTTCAGCGGGGGCTGTCACTGAAGACTTGCGAAGGCGAGGTGGCCCACGGAAGAAAGGGAAAAAGAAAGGATAATAAGAAAAATAGCGTAAAAAATATATGGAAAAAAGTAAAATAGAAAAATCTAAAGGCGTAGTTTCCGTGTAAAACCTCTACACACAGATTATTTACAAACACAATAAAAAATAAATAAAAATTACAGAAAAGATATCGAAATCATTATGCGAAAATAGAATAGAATAAACTAAAATAAAAGATACCTTGAATAAATAATTAAAAGAGAATCGAAATATTACTGGGTCGGCAACGGACAAATTTTAGTCACCGACCGCGTAAGTACTCCTGTTCGAGTGCGAACTTTCACGACTCGAATAATTCCGTCCGGACCAGGAATAACTTCTTGAATTACTCCAAGTGGCCACTGAAGAGGCGGACAATTATCAGTTTTAATGATGACGATTAAACCGGCCTCCACAGGTTTAGCGGGAGAGTTCCATTTTTGTCTTACTTGCAGGTTGTGAAGATACTCCACGTTCCATCTCTTCCAGAATTCTTGGATCAACCGGTCTAAAAGCTGATATCTAGTAAGATGATTCAGTGGTTCATCCAGTAGGTTGCAAGTAGGCAGTCCTTGTAGAGGTTGTTGCACTAAAAAATGAGCTGGAGTAAGAGCTGAAGGGTCGCTTGGATCCGAGCTTAAGCAATAAAGCGGGCGAGAATTGAGAATAGCTTCTATTTGTGAAAAAACGGTGGAAAGCTCTTCAAACGTTAAAATTTGTTGACCAATTACTCTATAAAGATGGCTCTTCACAGACTTTACATTGGACTCCCACAAACCGCCAAAATGCGGAGCATAAGGTGGGTTAAGCTTCCATTCAATTTGGTTCTCGGCTAGCTCTGACCCCAATGCATGGACGTAAGCGTCTGATTTTATTAATTCGTATACTTCTTTCAACTGAGTTCTGGCTCCAATGAAGTTTGTTCCACAGTCAGAATAAAGCGTCTTGCATGGCCCACGGCGAGATATAAACCTTTTAAAGGCAGAAAGGAACGTCTGAGTTGACAAATCAGATGCTAATTCTAAATGTACTGCTTTGACAGTTAAGCAGATGAATAAGCACAAGTAAGCCTTTTGAGGGCGAGCGCCCCTGCGTCTTGTCCAGGACACCCAGAATGGTCCAGCGTAGTCCACACCGGTGTGCAAAAATGCCTTACTTGGCTTCACTCTTGCAGAGGGTAGGCTTCCCATAAGAGGAAATACGGGTTTTGGTCGAAGTTTAAAGCAAATATTGCAAGAACGGATCAAGTTTCGAATTATGCTTCTTCCACCTAAGATCCAATATTTCTGGCGTAGTAGCGATAACACGAGCGTCGGCCCTGTATGGAAATGCCTTTGATGACAATGATTTATGATGAGATTCGTGAAGTTATCTCGTTTTGGAAGAAGTATAGGATGTTTTTGCTCGTAGCTTATTTCCGAATTAATTAACCGTCCACCAACACGTAGAACACCTTCTGACAAGAACGGATTGAGCTTCCTAATTTCCGAAGAGCAGCCCTTTCCTTCAATAAGCGATTGTATTTCCGAGGAAAAATGTTCCTTTTGTACTTCTCTGACTATAAGTAATTCGGCGGCGGCTAAATCAGATGCGGATATGAGACCATCAACGCAAGGAAGTCGTTTTAAGAACCGTAAAACGTAAACAGTGGCTCTGAGCAATTTATTGTAGGACGAGCATTTGTCTATTAAGTCTCGAAGCGGGTAATCTGCTGACTCCGTAGCAATCAAAACACGTTGTTCATCGACGAATTCTTTTGACGAACTGATCGGATACTTAGGCCAGAGAGAATAATCTTCTTCTAGCCAGCTTGGGCCTCGAAACCATAGCTGATGGTCAACCAAATTATTTGGCAGTAGGCCGCGAGAGAGACAATCGGCCGGATTTTGCTCTCCATTTATGTGAAACCAAGCTGAAGATTGTAGATTTTCTTGTATATATGATACGCGGTTAGCGACAAAGGTTTTCCACCTCGATGCAGGGCTATTGATCCATTGAAGCACTATCATTGAATCCGAGAATGCGAATATATTCTTGAACTTAAATTGAATTTCACATGCTTTGGACACAAATGAAATCAATCGAGCAAGCATAACTGCTGAGCATAGCTCTAGCCGCGGAATTGTATTTATTTTCATAGGTGCAACACGAGATTTTGCACATAAGAGATTAATTTTGAATGTATTATCTGGTTGCTGAGCTCTAATGTAAACTACAGCACCATAGCCCTTTTCAGACGCGTCGCAGAAACCGATAAGATCTGCTGTGTGTCCTTCAGAAATAGCGACATGGCGAGAAATTTTTAATTTTAATAGTACTGGCAGTTGCGATTGAAAGTTGGTCCAAGTCTCCACGATTTGTTTTGGAGGGCTTTCATCCCAGTCTATTTTTAATGACCATAATGTTTTTATTAAACATTTTGCTAGCAGCGTTGCGGGAGCTAGAAATCCCAAAGGATCAAATATCCTAGCTATTGACGACAAAATGTTGCGTTTTGTACAAATTTTATTCTCAGAGCATATCTTGAAACTAAAACAATCCGATGATGCGATCCACTGCAAACCCAAAATTTTTCTTGTGTCATCATTTTGGAAATTTTTAGAATTCAGAAGTTGATCTTCAATTGGAATTACAGAAACTAAATCAGAGGAATTGCTTGACCATTTGACCATTTCGAACCCACCAGCCTTAAACAATTTTCGTAAGTGATGGTATAGCGTCTGAGCCTCTTGGAGGTTCTTTATACTGGTGACCAGATCATCCATATAGATGGAATTATTTATTTCGGCAACAGCTTCAGGATATTTGGTTGCTTCATCTACGCCTAATTGCCGAGTGACTCGAATCGCGAGAAATGGAGCTGGCTTGACACCAAAAGTCACAGTATTTAGTGTCCACGCGCGCACTTCTTCATCTGGGGAAAATCTCCATAAAATCTTCTGAAATTTTCGATGTTCGGAATTGACTTCAATCTGCCGATACATCTGTTTCACGTCTGCAGTAACTGCAATCGGATATAAGCGGAATCTAACAAGAATTTCTATTAAGTCACAATGTAATTTAGGTCCTGTATAAAGAAGATCATTAAGCGAACGATTATTTGAAGCCTTAGCGCTTGCATCGAAAACTACTCGAAGACGTGTGGTTGCACTGTCCGGTTTTATTACGCAATGATGTGGCAGATAATAACTGTCGTTAGTAAAAGTTGACAGAGACATGTGACCTTGTTCGATGTAGTCTTTCATGAAGGCATGATATTCTATCTTCATGTCTTGATTGGCTTTAAGTCGTCTTTCTAAAGATGAGAAGCGTTTTTCGCAGACAGGTAGTGAATCTCCGAGAGTGGAAGGATCTTCTTTAAACGGCAGCGAAACAGAATAGCGACCAGTCGGTAGTCTCTGGTGGGTGTCGATGAAATGTTTTTCACATATCTCGTCTCCTTTGTCCAAAAAAGTGGGTTGCGGGATTTCTTCTAGACTCCAAAATTTCTTCATTAAATCATCCAGTGAAGTCTCAGTAGTAGACATGTAGACTTGATTTTCAGAACGATTACTGTGCGAATGATCCGATACAGTTCTTCCCATAAGAATGTAACCGAAAAGCGTATCTAAAGCGACTGGAGTCCCGGGAGGTCCCGTTATTTTATGTGATTTTATTATACGCGAAAATATTTCCGATCCCAACAGAATGTCTATCTGACTGGGAATATTACACGTATCATCAGCGAGCTGAATATTTTTTAAGTGCGATAATGACTCCAATGAAAAACATCGGCTGGGTAAACTATCAGTTATTTTATCTATAACAAAAGCGTCTAATTTAAGTACCCTTTGCGTATCAAAGCGGGAGGCGATAGAAAGTGATGCGTTAAATTTAAGAGGACGAGTGCTAAGTCCAATTCCCTGAACCGCTGAATTTACTCGTGATACCTTTAACCCCAGCTTGCGTTGAAATTCGGCAGTAATAAAATTTGATTGGCTGGCGTTGTCAAGAAGCACACGAGCTTCATGAGCGCGGTTCATCGTATCAAAAATGAGAATTTTTGCAGTTGATAATAGAACTATCGATTCTGGCGGAGTATTTTGAGAAGTCATGCTAACTGACGATGTTGAGCAGTGCGCGAGCGAAGAATCAAATGAGGTAACTTGTTTCGAAGTGTCAACAGAAGGAGTCTGAGTATCCGATTTACTTGCGTTCAGTTCCTCAGTTTTCGTCACAGAAGGTTGACTGTCACGATGCAAGGTAGAGTGGTGTCGTTTGTTGCAGAAAATGCAGGTCTTAAAACTCTTACAGTTCTTAGTAGTATGCTGAGATGACAAACAATTCACGCACAAATGTTTTGTTTTTACAGCCGAAAATCGGTCAGCGGATGATAACCGTTTAAATTCAGGACATTTAAAAACTTGATGCAATTCATTGCAAATTGCACATTTTGGGGGTTGATAATTATTATTCTTACTCGTCAAAAAAGTATGAGTAGGTTTACTTTTGTTAATTTTATCTTTAATTTGAGAATTCTCGAGTTTATTAAATTTTGAATTACGAAAAAGAATTTTTTCGTTTTCTTCTGTAAAAGTTGAAAGTTGATCGAACGTAGGGATATCATCCTTCCTACAATGCATTTCAAAATAGCGCACAGTTTCTGGATCTAACTTTGAGAGGGCTATTTGCAAAATAATAAAATCGGCTAAGTTACCGCCATTAATAGCCTTAAGAGCATCAACGGATGCTACAAAAGAATGCAAAAAGTTTTCTAATCCTTGAGCAGATTGACAAGTAAGAGGTTTAAACTCTAAAATTTTATTTAAATAAAAAGACGCTAAATTTCTTTTATCTTGATATTTATCTACAAGATTTTTCCATAAAATAGCATAATTTTCAGCGGTAGGCGGAATTCCGGAAGTTACTGCTAATGCTTTTTTACTTAGTTTACCTACAAGGTATCTAACTTTATCGGAATCGGATAAGTTAATATTTTCGTGAATATTACTTTTAAAACTTTCAAAAAATATAGGCCATTCCGAAAGTTCGCCCGAAAATCCGGGTAGTTCTAAAATAGGCAACTTAATTTTAGGCTTAATTTCAGTAACTTGTTTACTTTTTTGTTCACTGTTGTTAATTTCTAATTTAAGCGAATTTTCTGCGGTTATAATAGCACAATATAAATCTTCTAAAGCATCAACTGCTTGAAAACTAGGTTCAGTGTTATCATCTATTTTTAATGACAATTCATTTATTTCATCCATAATTAAACGAAATTCATTTCGGGTTTCTTTAATAGTTAAACATTTTTTTATGAATAAATCTTTACAAGCGGGTATATCCAGCTTTAGGCTGGCATCATACGTTTGCTGAACTCTTTGGTAGAGATGGTTTTTCTTAGCTTCTAATACCCTTAACCTTTTTTGATCGGTTGCCATATTTTTTATTTTTTTTTTTAAATATAAGAAATGAACCAAATAACAGGGTTATAAATGCAAACAAGTAGCACGGAAATCGCGTAACTTAATTAAAGAATAATTTCTTTAAATTAAGTTATAATAATTAAAAATAATTTAAGGATTAAAGAATTTATTCATGAAGATAATCAAATTGAAATAATAAAATTATAATTATTGTGTTTATCGAAATTTAAATTTAAATGTTAACTTTGTAGATAAGCCGATAACGAAATAACAAAATTTGTAGGAATAGGTAGCAGATAACCTAAAGCGAATAACAAGTTTTATGCAGGTTAAAACTCGACACAGCATACAAGAATTGTAATGCGTATTATGCTAACAATATATATAATTGAAAACGTAATTAAAGTTTTCCGACTTCTTAAAAAAAATGAACAGTTATGAATTTTATGCAAAGCGCAAATTTAACAAATATGCGTATAGCGTGCAATAGCGAATAGCGTATTTTAAACAAATTAATGTTATTTACATTTACATTAACATAGCGATTTAACGTGAATTCAGTTGACATCAAATAAAACACAATGTAAAGGTATATCCTCGCGAAGGAAAACCAATGGTCTTTTCGAAGCTATCCGCCCGAAAGTTAATAATGTGCTTCTGGAAGATATCAGGTCCGGAGGTTACCAATGCTTGCGGTTGTATTTTATTTGATGGAGCGACAGTGGACTGTAGTGCGGTAACATAAATTAATTATAATATATGCGAAGTAAAATTTAATGAAATCTTGACTTACCCCTTTTTCCAAGACAAGGAAAAATAAAATAAAAGGAATACCACCTGCGCAGGGATAAGGTACAAGGTTTCCAAATTGCGGTGTTCCGAATTCCCGTGTTATAAGAACAGCGGTCATATGCGGTTAACGAGGCAGCGGTAACAAAAGGCGACGCGCACTGTACGATGGTCACTCAACGACTGTGTCGAGTTATCTGCTACCTATATTTACTACCGATAGCGGCGATAACAAAAATAATTTAATTATCGGGCCTAAACACTATACACAATAAACAACAAAAAGAAGATTTTGTGAGCCGCTAATGAAAAAGATACGAAGTTAGGATTTCCATGACATTAATTTTGAATGAGATTTAAGAATATTAGTATTTTTTTTGTACACGTCTCAAGGAGATTAATAACTTTTATGCAGTTACATTGTCCGCCACTGGAATAAAAGTTTTGTAAATTACCACTCATGCAGATTTACAATTTAATTCGTTTTCTAGTTTAATACAAATTGTAAAATGTAAACTTTTGAATTAAATTAAATCATGAAGGTAATTTAATAAGTGTGGTTATGTAAAAGTCGAAAGGCAAGTAGAATCATGTACTCATTTAAAACTGTTGTAAATTTTGTTGCAACAAATTTTATAAGCGTTTGTGTGAATTATTTTACACAAAGAGAGAGAGAGAGAGAGAGAGAAAGAGAGGGAGAGAAGAACCAAACCGCGTCTACTTGATGTGTATTTGTTTGTGACATGATATTGTAAGTGAATCTAGATTTTGTGGGGTTTAAAGTTTAAGGGAATAAAGGGATTGTAAACTAACGGATATCTTTTCAGCTGTGTAAATATCTACACGTACGTACGTACGTACATCCACGAACCTACATTCTCACAAAATTCATCCTCACTTTCCTTTCCGTTCGCTATTTCCTTCCCTAAATTTCTAAGACGTTATTCTAACTTCCGCTTATCAACAAGAAATAAACCTACGTTAACTAACAGTAGTAAGTTGTTACAAAACAGAATCTCGTACAGTTTCAGAATATATCCTATTTTATTAGTTAATTTATTACTGTTTATTTGTTGTTTGAAAAGCAATGAATATGAAAGTGATGAATCGTGAATAAAAGTGACTGTGTGATTTATATAAATATGTGCAACCAGACAGCGATCAAGAGATTTAGTTAACCAACCTGAGAGCTTTATTGTATTTTGTTTCAGAAAATTTTGTTTTTCTTGGTTCGAAGCTTTTAAGGTAATTCCCAATGAAGTGCGTAACTGTAAATTATTTGATACATTTAGAAAGAAATTTTAGTATTGTACTTTTTCTCTTCAGCCGGAACACTAAAATGACTCTTATAATATTGTGACAGTATCTAAAGGGAATGTGTATTTAAGATTTTCGAGGAGGACTGAGATTTAAAAGGTGTTAACATAAATAATAAAAGTGATAAATAGGGTTTACAAGAAATAGTCAGAAATATTATGTGTACTATAAATGGTTGTATAGTACAGGTAGGTCTGCCTATTGTTGTACGAGTATTGTGAAAGGGTCGGGTACCTATTTAGATAATTAGCCTTTTTGTAACACGTTTTTTTCAATCCTAATTTGTTTACAGTTGTGATGTATCCAGAAACCGTCAGAAAGATTTTTGTATTTTTATTATTGTATTGAAAATTTCTCTTCCTCTAAATCTCCATAAGCCCACCTATATAAGTAGCCAGTTTGTTTATGGTCAGTCAGTTTCGTTTTGTCTGTAATTTAGTGAGCGAATTGATAGTGCATAACAGTGCGTTAGAAAAGATCAACGTTACTGTGAATTACTGTCTATTATTTTTAACTTTTATTTATTCTGTATCATTGTTTGTAAGTAGTATTTAGTATATTGGTTAAGTTTATTTATGGATATTAGTTAATTACCTATAATTAGTTTGTTATTTATTATAAGTACATTAATTGTAATCTACTTGTAGATATTATTCACTTTATTAATTTTAATATTTGGCTGTAATAAATACTTGAATTTTAAACTATAGTATGTTAATTATTTAACTCTAGAGTCGACAATCGTCGATTTTGAGACAATGTTACCGCTTCTTGAACCGGTCGCGTCGCAAAATCGGATTTGCTTCATACCATTGCAATGTTGTCGTTTAGTTTCAATTTCATCTACAGACAGCGTTGCTGTTTTGTACAATAGTTTGGTTATGTACAAAGTAAATTTTTACGTATAATACATTAGTTTTAGTTGCATATTCTGCCAGTGTTTCTCTGTTGAAACCAAGCTATCCTAGAGCTGAAAGCTAGGCCCTATCATTTTTCAGGTAATCAAAATCATGATTCAGCTGTTTGTGGCAACTATCGACCGTTACCAAAATGATATCACAAGGACGTAACAGTTTTCACGACAGTGAAATGATGTCAAGTGAATGTTTACAAGTTAGACGAAGGTTAGCATATCAGTCATCGTCCAACATGATACGACACGCAGATGATATATAACAATCAAGTGCAGAAGGCTCTAATTTGTTTTGTATGTTAAATGTCACATGTCATGGTTATTAGTTTATTATAATTTGTTTGTTATTTATTATAAGTAATTTATTTGTAGATATTATTCACTTTATTAATTGTCATTTTTAGTTGTAATAAATACTTGAATTTTAAACTATAGTGTGTTAATTATTTAATTTACTCAGATCCCGAAATAAATATATTATTATATTGTATTATATATATTATATAATAGAAATATTATTTGTTAACATTATTCTAAATTACAATGATGATTTGGTTAAAAGTTAGTAATGCGGGTCGAATGTGAGTATGCGTGTTTGTGTGACTGTATGTTCTCCTCTTTTTTGTTTTTTATTCTCGTATTTTTTTCTTTGAAAAGTATAATTATTTTATGAAGAATGTCAAGCTAAATTGTATAATATTCCTTCCCCGGCTACAGACAAGATTTTCTTTGTAGGTAAGGTAGGTAGTATTTTTGTTCATAATTCATTTATTTGAATATTTTTCCTTCGTTTACATAATTGTTTTTAGTTATTATCAAAAAATATGTTAGTTGTAAATATGTACAGTACTAATAAAATATCTGTACACATTGATGTGTACATACATTGCATTTTATTATTGAACTAAAATAAATTCATTTTTAAAAATAGTTTCTTAAATAATTTAAAAAAAATAAATACTGGTTAATTAATTTTTTAAATTAATGAAAACAAAATTGCAACAAATGACCTATACTCATAGACGACTAAACTGCCCAACCGTTTACATTGATAATATTCCGCTGCCTCACACTACTCAAACAGGCTATTTAGGCTTACACTTGGACAGAAAACTTACATGGAACGCACATGTTACACACACACGCTACAAACTCAAAACACGCTTCTATCAACTGAAACGCTTACTCGATAGACGTTCTGAATTAAACATGTCACACAAATTAACAATCTACAAGACAGTCTTAAGACCAATCTGGAAATTTGGAGTTCAACTTTAGGGATCTGCTAAACCTTCACACACGAAACGTATACAAGCGATTCAGAACAAGATTCTACGAACGATGACGCAATGCTCCATTTACATCACAAACTCAATGTTGTACAAATACTTACAAATCCCATACGTAACTGATGTCGCGAAACAACTATAAAAGACGATGCATGACAAATTTGAATTACATGACTACCCTCTCATACAAAACATGTACACTAGGGTGATACCGGGTGCTCAGCTCAGACGTTTGAAGCGCCTCTGGCCAAGAGATCTTCTTGGTTAACTGTAGGACTGTGGTGATGACTGCACGCTCTTTCAAGTAAACCAAGTTTTGGAACCTTAGCTTCACATTTAGAAATTGTATTATTATAATAACAGATACTAAATTTCAATTGAAAGTGTCAAAAAAAAACTGATTGTCGAAGACGAAGGTTCTGTAGTTAAAATGGTAGTAAAGGTAGTTAATTTTATACGGATTTGAATATTAGACAATGGTTACCGGTGTACTTCGGTAGTTGGGGTTCAATTTACAACACTACTCAGGAATCGTTGACCTGAATCTGTACAAGACTACGCCTCATTTATACGTCATACTTATCATCCTCATCTCATTGGGTCATGAGGTTGCTTATTGTCTATAAATTGAACAGATTGCAACTTATACATAAAGATTTATAATAAATCTTTTACGGATATTACACACAAATTTGGGAAAATAGCGGAGAAAATAAAATAATTTATTGTTGCGGAAGATCCAATGATGAAGCGTAGTTTACATTTTCCACGGGAACTAGAGAATCCAATATTTCGCCATTCAAGGAAGAACGAACACTAATATTGAAAAAATGCAAACAGTCACAGTTACTGATTTTTTAAAGTTAAATAATTGGGCAATATAATGTGTACATATTTACTTTATTACAAGAAACTGTTATTAAAAATAATACAAATGCAGTATGTTAATGTACAGAAGAAAGATGGAAGTAGGGATATGAATTACTTTTGGAAAGAATGTCGCTGTCTAGTGACAAACGCCGGACATTCGTAGCATAGTCAACACTGCTATACTCATCGTCACTAATGTCTCACTTATAGCACTAATATTTTTGCATTAATGTTACAACAAACCATAATCTTTGTAATATTAATAAGATCGTAAGTGTATAATTTACCGACTCCAAGTGGCTTTATTTGGTTCACAATCCTATCATTGTTAGTTAAATTAGTGCTTCGTATTGCTGTTTGAATCCCAGGTTAATAGTTCATACATTAATTTTTTATTACAAGAGTAATATACTAAATAAAAAGGAGACCCGCTAGCCGTTTAACTAGCATTTTAAAAAGTTTCAAGTGGCAAAAGTCAGGCAACTTTTTATGAGGGAGATCATGAGGAAGTTACTTAAGAGTAAAGCAAACGTACAAAGTAGAACCCATAAATAGGACATAAGAAACAATCACCTGCTCTTTCCAGACAAAGCAAAAAAGTGTATGTTGTTTTATGAACGACACTTCTCTCACTTGGCTTCTAAATAATAGAATTTCCTACGTAAAAGTATAATAGACAAAAATGAAATTAAACTTAACGTTGAAATTCACGAATAGATTTTTAATATCAGCAGGGAATAGTGGAAGTGGTAGTAACTGAAGTACAACGAAACAGTGAGCTCACTTACAGTAATATTTATGAACTAAATGTTTAAATTATATGTAAGGGAAGATTTCCATCAATATACCACGTAATATGTTTTAGTTTTTATCTTCTGAGTTTTAGTTATAACTTCTAAATTTATTTTATAATAACCTGTATTTTATTTTATCATTATTGTGATATTCTAGAAATATTTGAGGTAATAAATTGTGAACTGTATGGGGTGGAGTGTATTGAACATGGATGATGAAAATCAATAATAATATTTTTATAAAGGGTGTGAAATATTCGGGAAGTGTTAACTAAAACTCTTATTTTGCTTGTTTGTAAGATTTGTAAGCGAAATAATTATCAAGAACAAACCCACGTTCTTCTTTGGAAAACTACATCGTTGACACAATAGAGACAAATGGATACATGTATAGGACTAGTGTACAAGAACGATATGTCAATTATTAGAAGCTGTTAATCTTGAATACAGTGTTGCTAACTGATATTGTAAAGAGACATAATATTTACCTAGGCCTATGTGTTATATCTACCTTCTTAATATTACAGTTGCGTCCTTTTTGAAACACCCGTTAGAAGGTGAACAAGTGATTGCAGACTAGCCGCTATTTCTGAAAGAAATAAATCACACGTTAAAACTCACACAAAAGCCTATTTTTAAAATCTCCATTGCTTAACCTTGTATGTTACAATCACTGAACCTGTTGGAAACAAATTTATAGGTATATTGGTATTGGGGAAAGCATAGTGAAAAATTTACATTGGTAATAAACTTACATTTTTGGAATAAAATTTACATTTTGTTGACGTGGAAAAATAATAAATAAGTAAATAAATAAATTAAAAAAAACATAGGAGCCGAAATAATAGCCGGAGTAAACACAATAACATTATTACTGTTTCATTGCAATATGGTTTTATAAAATTAAATTATTAAACTTCTTATACTGAAATAAAGTTTAATAAAAAAATAATGATAATTTATAAATTTACAGAAAATATCCTAATAAATTCATAGATTAAATGCTTATTTTTGGGGTTTTTTATTCAATACTCAAATATTCTATTCTAGTATAAAAAAATCTGTTTTATTTCTAACTTTATCAAATGAATTGTATGTAGTTATTATTAAATAGAAATAATTTTACATTGAAGTAAAATAATTTGATTAAATTTTTTAATTAGTTAAACGTGTAATTTAATTAATAGTTGAAAAAAGGTATAATGAATTCGTTATAGTTTAAACGTGCACTCACAGTACAGGATTTCTAATAATAATAATAATAATAATAATAATAATAATAAAAAACAAGTGAATGTGGATTTTAGCGTGAGTGGTATTAACCCGGTCATTTATCTAACCAACCAATACCAATAATGTAAGCATTTTGATTGAAACGAAGCATGAGACCAGCGGTGGGTTCATCATTCGTATTATCACACGACTCTCATTAAAATTAATGAAATTGCCAATCAAAACAGTAAAGTTTTGCATCATTTAACAGGATAGGGATGCGCAATTGCCGCTGTGTTATGAATAATTCAGAAGACTTAAAGCTATGAATCTTTACAGCGTCCCTTCCATTTACTCTTTATCAAACCGATGTATCTTTTTCTCTGTTCTATACTTTTTATCTACTCATTTTTCCATTCCAATTTAAAATGAAAAGAAAAGAAAAACTATATACTTTTACGTTGACGAGCGTATTGTAATAACTGTAACTTGTTTTGCATGTCACAGTTTTTTGTTTTATTTACAATATACTCAACTGCGTTAGACTCAGCATTTATATTTCTCATCTTCGTTATTTATGATGTTTTTTCACCAACACATATGCGTTTTCCTTTTCAATACCGTATACATACTAGTTGTAGTTGTTTCTGCTTAATATATCAAGTTCATAAATTTCTTTCATTCTTTTACAGAACACAGAATAAACTTGTTACTGTTATATTAACAATAACTTATATAATATGTTGAAAGGTATCTTGATATATGAATTACAATATTTATTTTACAATGATAACGCACAAGGAATACAAGAATAACGTTTTATTAAGTTAATTTTCCAGGAAGTTTGCTAGTAGATGTCTTTTAATGTTGTTGTAACACAATTGTATAAAACATAAGAAGTAATTAAGTTGAAGATTACTCAATGTAGTAATAAATCTAGTAAACATCTGTATGTTCTTATTGGTTCGGGTGACTATATTATAATAATACAGTACTGTATTGTGAGGTTTTTTACAAGTTTTTTCTGGATATGATCGTATATGAATAATAAAACTTTATTTAATTTTATAACAAATATTATTTACTAATTAATTATAACTACTCTTAGAAAATTACAATAAACTACTCAACCCTTTATAGGACAGTACTACGGAGAAAATATATATGATGTAAAATGTTAAATTTTGCTTTACAGAGACTCGAATAATATATTTCTAGTGCCAGAACGTTAAGATATTTCTTTTTTTGATGTTAAGCCCTGGTAAGTATACTTACCAAAGAACGTTTATTGAAATGGGAATCACACAATGTTTAGTGGTAAGAATGCATATTAAAAAAACTTAGCCTATACTATATTAACAAAAAAATGTGTAGAATAACTCTTATCTTAACTTTATATTAATGAAAAAAACTGGAATTTCCTAAGAACTGTACAAAAGTAACAACAAAAAAACACGGTAGCGTACCCATTCGTGCAACTCACGAAGCAAATGGCCGCTGCGCACTAATTACAAAATGCAGACAGCCTCCTTACCAAAAAATACCTATAACTCCATAAAATTTCAATAAAGTTCAACTGCATAGCTTATTCTTAAATAAAATCAGCCTTATTGCCAGTGGTAAGTATGCTTACCAAAGACATAAAGGGTTTACTAAATTTGACAAAAAACTTAACCAAGTCATAAACTATTTTTAACAAAAAAGAAATATTTCCTTAATTGGAATTTCTGTACTTAGAAACCAAATAATTTTACACTTAGTGCTCGTTACGAAGAACTACAACATCCGCTACATGTTATGTACAGAAATGGTTTTAAGAGAGTTTTTTACGTTGGAGGAGAGGAGTCCAGTATGGCTCCCGTACACCAGGATTGTGAAACTCATCCGAACCAAAACCTCTCCACATCGCGAACCATAAGCAGTACACCAGCCCTAAAGCAGGAACACAGTGTATGTACCATGGTGTATCGCGATTTGTTTTCCTTGAGCTGTGGTTTCTCGATGGTCAAACTCACCTCTTAACCGCCGCCCGTGTACGTCCCAAAGAACTGGAGCTACTACAGACCTATACAACACGATCGTCCTTCTAGCACAATAATTCTTAGGAAAGATACATGAAGTCTCTTCTTCATACGGTATGGATCCGAGTGCTTCAATGTGCTACGCACAAAACGCAACAGGGGGGACGACCACTTGTGAGTCGGAGAAGTTTTAACACTAACACACTCAACTGGCTTCACAACTGACTTACTACTATTCACTTGACATTGTTCAGGTAGCACAACCATTAACTGGCTAACAAAAGAGCAACCGCGTTTGTATAATAAACCCCACATAATTCTAGAAATGTGAAGAATATTCCGTATAAGTAAATACTCGA
Source organism: Catonia carolina (assembly GCA_035578175.1). NCBI lineage: Eukaryota > Metazoa > Arthropoda > Insecta > Hemiptera > Achilidae > Catonia > Catonia carolina. The sequence goes on along the minus strand of JAQMRL010000003.1, from coordinate 60,083,534 downwards.
AACATAATCGAGGAATACTGAAATAGACATAAAGCAATAATAGAAAAATCTACAAAATTAATAGCAACAAAAATAATATAATGATCTAATGGAAGACAATAGATCTCTTTACCTTTTACTAGAAAAACAAACAATACTGGCAAATAAATAGATTACGTTTGTCAAACTTGGCCACTCACCCAAAAAATATACAACTGTGGTTCACTTATATTCCCCCGAACGTTACGATGCTACATAAAATGTTACACACACTTGTGTAACATTTTAGTTAATAGGCTTTCTAAATTTTAAAATTTTACAGTAATGTCAATTACTTGTGTTCATTTTTATTGGAGACTTCACCTGGCAAATTTCCTGGAAAATTAATTTTTAATAGCACTTCATTCTTTTTGTTGTTGTGCGTTATCATTGTAAACTAAATATTGTGTTTCAGGTAAAATGAAAATGGGAAGAGACATCGTTACTGATAACTCTGTTATACAGCGTACGGACGAAAAGATTTAACACAAACAAGTCACTAAGTGAGGGGAACAAGCCAAACATCTGATGCAGAGTGGTGCATAAGATCAGCGCAATGTATTTTCGGAAGGCAAAGTAAAATTCTGGAAAATAGAAAATATTTTTAAAACTAAAAAGTTCAAGCAACTTGGACTGAAGTTACGTCAATTGTTCTGGCTCTTAGGCAATAAATCTCAACTCTCTCTTGAAAATAAAGTACTCGTATACAAAGTAATACTAAAACCAGTTTGGACTTATGGGTTAGAGCTATGGGGTACAGCTAGTTCATCAAATATAGAAATACTCCAGCGCTTCCAATCAAAATGCCTGAGACTATTCACTGCAGCCCCATGGTACGTAACCATTGAAATACTGCGTAATGACATACACCTGCCATTTATAAAAGAAGAAATTAAACAACATAGCGAAAAATATTTACAGAAATTAGAAGACCATCAGAATCCATTAGCGATTAACCTCCTCGACAACAGCGAAGTTACTCACTGACTGAAACGTTTTAAAACACTAGACTTACCTCTACGAATTTAAAATTTACGATTTACTTTGCGATTTAAACTTTTTTTTCTTTTCCACTTCAACTACTAATCAGCATCATCTTATAATAGACATCGTTATCATCTCTATCATCGTCATCATCTCCAGCTTCATCAGCTTTGTGATACGGGGCGTTGAATCAAGTTTAGATTTTGTACATATATATATATTTTTTCTTCACGTTTAGTCTTGTTGAAACACACTACTGAGTGTGGTTTTTATTTTAATTCAAGGACATTACTCAGACTTTATCGTCTTTGCTTAAAGTTTTTAACTGTTAAGTTTTAATCACTTTAAACAGTTTTAATCAATTGAAGTTTATTCACTATTACAAAAAAAAGAAAAAAAGTTCCGTTTTTAATCAGTGTATACTTCCAGACTTCTTGTATTCTGCACAAATATTTAAAAAAGCCTGAAGGAGAGCCTGGTCAAGACACAAAGATCAATGGAAAAACTGATGCTGAGTATTTAAATTGAAGGACTGAGTAAGAAATAAGTATGTACGGCAGGAAACTAAAATAATACATAAAAAATACGTAAGTAGTAGTTAGATACAAGGTAAATATTTTGTATTGAAATTTCATAAAGATTTTGGTCGTTACGGTGGGGTTGGAAAGTATATTAATGATGAACACGATGAATTTCCTATATTTTTACTGAAAAGGAATCCGAAATGATATATTTTTTTTTTTTTTTTTTTTTTTTTTTTTTTTTTTTTTGGTTTAACGTCCGACTGTTTTGCAAATTGCTGCTAATGCAGACGGTGAAGGATGAAATGAATTTTTGTAACGTATGAAAAAATGCCATGCCCGAGTGGGATTCGAACCCAAGACCGCGTGATGAGAGCCGAAATGATAGGTTTAGGTTTTGTTATCATCTAGGATATGTCATTTGATCATTATTTTTGATACATGATTTATTAATTTGATTAGATTTTCGTAAAAAAAAATATTTCAGGAAGAATCTTTTTATTAGATTTTTTCTTAGTTTAAATTAACTATGGATAAACTTATTCGTATATCGGATGCATTTAAAATTAAAATTAGACGTGTACCTAATTTTTAACAAAGAGAATTGATGATGGATTTGCGAGAGGTTTGTGTATCAAATCTCCTTTGTTTGATCTCATATTCTTTCAAATAAATTTGGTTATTAAACCAGCTTTCTAATTGAGTGAGAGGAAGGTACTGTAGAGAACCATTCATTATACAAAAATTATGAATCTTACAATTAAGTACAATTAAGTCTACAGCAGTTGAAATATTCCTTTGATAATACTTTTGTTAATTGAGTATGGTGGTTAAAATATGAATTCTGGAGAAGAGTCTTTGAATTTGATTTAAGATACCCTTCCCACTTAAAGTATTAAAATTAATAATAAATGAGTTTCTTTATTTTCTTTTAAAGAAGTCATTTTTAGTTAGAAGAACCACAAGTTTATTAATAAGCTGTTTCATAGATAATACTTTGATACGGTCAATTAATTAATTGTTAATTACCTTACAAAGAATTGTAGTAACTTTTTATTATTATTCTAACATTCAGTTAAATAGCTGAAAAATAATCCAAAAAACTTTGTAAAATATTCCATGATTTTCGTATAATTTAGATTGTAGTGTCTGTTTATGTGCTCGATAAATTTCAATACTTGATAAAAAAACCATTTGATTATTTTTATTACAGTTGTTTCAACTGAACTTGTATTTTCTTCAGTCGAATTTTGTTTTTGTAACGCCCGACTGTTCTGCACATTAATACTGTGAAACTTATCTCTAAGGTCCGTTTCGGGATCTGGGTAAATTAAATAATTAATACACTAAAGTTTAAACTTACTGAACTTAAGTTCTACAAAGTTAAGGCAGCTCCAGTTATTCTGTACGGAAGTGAGGCGTGGACAAGACAAAAACCCAAGAGCGGAGAATCCAAACAGCAGAGATGAGATTTCTGAACTAAGGGTTGTACCACTTGGACAGAATAAGGAATAAGGAAATCAGGTCAGAATTGGGGTATTTACAACTTGGAACAAAAAGATAAAGGATTATCGCCAAAGTTGGAGGCAGCCTATTATTACTCTTATTACTTACGTTAACGTCAAACTCTCGATCTTTCTCTAAACTTTTTGAATAGTCTTTTCTTTTCGATATTGTCACGATGTTAATACAGTTGATGAAAGGTGATAGATGAAAATGAGTGATACAAAAGTTTCCAGACGTAAACGGAATCAAACCTGGTACCCTCATATAAAAGCCAGTTGCGTTAGACCAATATAACACGGAAGAAGAGTAAAAGTATTAGCTCTAAAGTAACATTCGTTGGTGGAGCGAATTTTAAATGTGATTAACTGGCAGACGTGAGCAAACTACACAGAAAGTACTTGTTCAATTTTACGCAATCTCAAAAATATATCAAAAGCAGCAACCAAATCGGGTGGTTATCAATACTGTATAGTTTCGTTTTATAAATAAACGCTAAAGGCAACGTCTCCGTTGCCCAATAATTAGCGTGCTACGCTGTGTAAATCCCGGTTTTGATTTCCGGCTAGGATCTGGAAAATTGTTACTCGTTGAAACCCACTATACCGTAAACCGAAATATTTACTAATGACCTCCCGTTGATCCAAATTTACAATAACTTAAAGAAATCTAAAACTACCTGAATCATCACCAATACCTGAATTATTTCTGTCTTGAATCATTAGAGTTAACGAAACCGCTGGTTAAAATTTCTCAAATCCATTATAATCAAACCCGGAAAACTCGGCTTTATAATAAATACTTCAGCTATTCGTATAACAATATACAGCGGAGAGTGATTAATTTATTCTTACATTAATATAAACACTACATAAATGAGTCTACCTATTAAATAATTTAAAAACATATTAAAAACAATGAGAAAATCTAGAATATTTTCGTTATATTGAACAATTTTAATATTTTGGAGTAAAAAAAAATCTGGGAAAATTGAAATTGATTTCATAAAGTACATACTACGACAAGAAGACTACTAAAATATTCAATTAAAATTTAACAATACGCAATTTATAATTACGATAACGAATTCATTTGTTTTCTGTTTCACAAAAAAGACTCTTATTGAAAATTGAAATAATTGAATTTTTATTTCGGTAAATAACGTTCAATTTTTAATTAACAACATTCTCCGGTAACACTCAAAAGAGTAATTTAACTAAAATAATTTTCAATTTTTACCTTTCATTATTAAAAATTAATTCAATTTAGACAATGGAGGCGAATCAAATTGTTAAGTTACACAAAAATCCTCTGTGTTTTTTAAATAAATTAAACATTCGTTTCAAAAACATAACAATATAACTGTAATTTATTTCACATACTATTGTTAAAAATTAATTTCTTGTGGTATTTTAACTTTGAGATTCTTGATTTATAACTTTATGTGTAAATTTCAAAGAAGAAATTAAAATTTTGATTTAAGAGCAAGCAATAAAGTTCCAAAGAATCATTCAGTTTGATTAAATCGTACTACATGATTAACAAAAGTCATAGAGGTAATTTATCTTATTATTTACTGTAAGCTATTGAACAGGGTGCGGAAAAATAACTTCCCTATTTCAAAATGTAAACAAATTAAAATTTTTTTGTATACAACAAATTTAATTTAGGTTATTTTTTCTGTGACTCGGGAAAATTAATCTGCTTAGGTTTTAAAAATAGTGTTGGAGAAGTGGTATCCATGATTGTCAATGCATTACTCTAATCGAACACTGAAGCTCTTCTCAGTAACAAATCTCTGCAGCATAGTTATGAGGTATGCGATGGATTTCATCGCTTATTTCTTGTTTTCAGGTCTTGCAGATTCCTAGGGTGACGTTTGAACACCTCTGCTTTCAAGTAACTTTGAAAAAAAATCACACAAGGTTAAATCCAGTGAGCGTATTGGCCATTCAATGTCAACGCCCCGAGAAATCAACCAACCAGGAAATATTTTTCTCAAATTATTCATTGATATTCGGGAATAATAGGCTATGGCACCGTCCTGCTGAAACCAGACGTTCTTAAGAGCACGCTCTCGTAGTGCAGTTTCAAAATATCCTTCAATCATGTCTCATACCTGTTCGAGTTAACCACAACACCGCTTTCTTAAAGTTAATGAAGTTCAATGACCTCCAAGTCGTGACATTGCACCCCCTACAGTAACAAGTTCACTATGAAGAGGCCTTTTGTGTATCTATATAGGGTTGTTTTCCCTCCAATATCTAAAGTTTTGTTTATTTACACAGCAGGAGAGGTGAAAATATGCCTCGTCACTGAAACAAAACAACGGAATCTGGTGGATGACTGTCCAGGATGTTTTGACATGCTCCCATACGGCTTTGTCAAACACGTTTTGAGAGTTCTTGGAAGATAATCATCTTAAACTTCTTACCTCCTTCGATTGCCACTATCCCCACCTCTATGAGTTTCTCCCACTACACAATTCTCAGCAATAAAAATAGAGACCTTATTTTGCCGCACTCTACATCTTAGATAATTCCATTACTACTTCGTTTATCCGGATAACCAGATTATCCGGATAAACTTCAATCGGAAAATAAACTTTTCATTCATAAAATCGCGACATCCCTTGAGCAGTATTTAAACAGCGTTGTAGTCTACATGTAGTACATTAAAACCTATTCTGTAGTAATAGAACCTATTCCTCTATTCTGTAGTAGAAAATCAAGAAGTGAATGGAAGGCTAGTGCGCCCAGCAGGTAATAAACTACACTTATCACACAAATGTTATACAATAGCAGCCTACTATTATTCCATATAGCACAATATTAATCAACGAATGATTTGTACGATTGCATCAGCTATTTCGACATCAAGAAGAAAAATATATCAAAACTAATTGTAATACAATATTAACCTTATTTAAACACCCCTACATACTTAAGCCCGTTTAAATATATATTTTAACTTATGTTTATTTTTTTAAAGGAACATTGTTATGTTTACCCAATAAAAGTCCATAATTTTCACAAAAATGAAAAATAAGATGACATTATTAAATATAACGCCGCTGTTACGACTACCAGCATCTTCACATTTTATACATTTCACTCTCTCATCCCATGTTACAATTTGCGCTCCGTTTAACATGTCTCAGTTTTCCTCTTTTCTTCGTTTTATATAAAGAGGCATTATTATATTTCTGCTCTCGCCAAAAAGGAAAATAAACAAGGCCATGTTATTATTTTAATCAACAAAATTATATTAGCGTAGTATTACAAATTTGTCTTTTATATTAAAGTTTTATTTGTATTTTTCTAAAAAGAATTTTTCTTAAATATCTAAGAATGTAGAACATATTTATTAAAGTTTACATTAAAAGAATTACCTGAATTTTGTTGTAACGGTGAAATGTTTCCGATGTATTCTTATAGTTTTAAAATATGTAAAAGTATAATAATGAATCAGCGTCTTGTGTGAGTGCCGTTCTCGTATTTCTTTTTATACTGGTTTGATGAAATTCCTGCTGTCTTTAACTAGTTATTCTTTATGTACCTAACTTAAAAATTAAATTTGTTTACATTTATTAAGTATTCTAATCATATCATAAATTATATTCTAGTTAGATTATTAAATTTGAAATATAAAGTTATAATATATCTAGCAAAAATATTAACAAGAAAACTGTTGAATATGTAGAAAAAACAGAGTACAAATAATTTTACCAATAAAATATCTTGAGCTGCTTAACTTCGCTCATAAGATAGAACAGAACACATTTGTATTCTGTAGTAGATTATAGAAAGGTAGATATTTCTTGTGGCCGTACAAAAGATTTTCTTAAATTAATAATTAACGGAAACTCAGGTATTAATTGGGAGTCCTCGTTCCTTTGTGTCAGACTCATTCTCTGATGATCACCCACCTCAGAACCTGGCACAGTGATTTACGAAACGAGAGGAAGAGAGAGAGAGAGGAGAGAGAGGATTTAAGTAGTATCCTCCCGTACTTTAATTTTTAATTTGATTTTCTGAATGAACGTTCTTATCTTTGGCCTTCCCATTTCCTCTCTTACCTAAACTTTCATTGGAAAATATTCACAATTAATTTGTGTACAATTTATTTCATTTTATTTTCATCACATTCTTAGTAATAATTCATCGATCACCTTTATAGCCACATCTTAATAGCTTTTAATCTTGGTTTATCCTGTTTCACCAATATCCACATTTCTCTTTCATTGCAGTAAAACGTTTTCTCAAATTTTTTCTCAAGATGTTTATATAATTATTCGCTACCTATCGTTTCATGCTTGTTTCTAAATGCTTGTATCTAAATATACTCTTCGTCTTATTTATTTACTTATTGGTTGTAAAATTTTCTGAATTTTAGTCCTTGCTTAATTCTTCAATTTAACTCTCACAAAACTTGTTTGTAAACAGAAGATATAAAGTAAATTTTAGTAATTAAATCTTAAACCACTCTGAGAGTAATAAATATGGGTAGAAGAGAAAAGTAAAATAAAAAGCAATACTGCATGTTATCCGATTTTGTGTATGTGGAAAGAATTTCAAATTGACTGTCGCCGATTGAAAAACTTTTCCACCCCTCTACAAATTTTCACAAGAGTGATGACCTCTTTAAAGAAAAGAAAAAAGGAGAATTCCTAAGGAATTTGGAAAATATGAGACAACCCTTTCCGTTTTTACAAGATGCTTAGTAGAAGAACTAAAGTAAAGTGGACATCCCGAGGTCCCGAGAGCTATCGGAGAATTCCAGCTGACGTAATGCAATAGGTATCGTTTTGCCACCTGCGCTGTTTAGATGAGGCGCAGGGATAAAGAGGGTGTGTTTTATAAATCCCCGTGGATAGGTGGATATAGGGGTACAAGGGAGGGTATCTTGTTTCTGTATGCTCTGAGCGTTTTGCCGCTTCTTTTCATTTCCTTTCTTCCGGACAAATTGCGCCCCGTGACTCGATATATTGGAGGAGCCCACTACTACTGCTAAGGAAACATTGTGTCCGCACGTGACCTCTAGCACTAACCCTACATCATCGGCAGTTTATGAGCTGATAAACTCAAAAGACAAGAGACCGTCTAACCTTCACTAAAAGCGTCTTTTATCTTCAACGTCAGAAATACTAATTGGAATGCCATTGAATTAACATAACTAATTCGTATTATTTTCTCTTTTAGTTTGTTAACGACATACCCGTTTTTGTTATCTAAAGTATCTACTACAGTTTAATTGAAATAAATCTAATGATTTGCCACTATAAAACTAAAATTTAAATTTTCTTAAGAAAATAATTCTTTTTAATTATTAATTTAATCATCCTCTTAAGTAAAATGAAATATTAATACATCGTTTATTAAAGTATTCTAATGAATATTATAACAAAATAGGCAAGCCTACATACAATTAAAAAAACACAATAAAATTTTAAGTTTCTAAGAAAAAAGATCTTTTTGAAATTACTAATTTATTAATTCTCTAATCCAAGAAAGTAAAGTAAAATATTAATACACTGTTTATTAAAATATTCCCATGAATATTGTAACAAATAATGTACATACAATTTTAAAAAACACCAAAGTGAAACCAAATATTGCAATCTGAAAGTTTCTACAAATGTCTGGTTAAATCGTATAAAAATATTAAAAAAAAAATTGATTATGAACCATAATGAATTACACCGCTCAAGGTGCATGTAATGGTTACAATGATTTATGGAAATCCTGATTTTCTCAGTAATTTGATTAAAAAATTTAGAAGTAGGAATAAGTTGAAATTTAGAAGAAAGAATTTAGAAGTCTGACTTGGAATCAAAACTTTACATTTTTCCTGTAATACATTTTAGAACTAACTGAATATAAACACACCATCCTTACAAAAATCGCCTAAGTCTGGCTTCTCTTAAGTAATATACTAATTATGACATATAGACTTATACTTAAAGATATAAAGTGTTTCCTTCTAATTAGAAAATGAAAGTGGATGTTATTTTGAAGCTTAAGCTTCAAATCTAGTGGAAGAGGCCATACATACAAAACTTCTATGCAAAAATCTTTTTAAGGTATATAACTACTGTTTATGACAACGATAAAGAACGCAAAGAGCCCTGAAAACCAACAATTTCCTTTCTTAAAGTTAAGAATTTCAATTTTTAAAATTGCAGAAAGATATTTTAAGTCATAATGCAAACTACTGAAACAAATAAATGAATACTTTTGTACAGCACAATTTTCTACTGGCCTAACAACATATTTAACTGAAAACAACGTGTTAACATTTTACTCCAATTTATTTAATAAACACATTAAGTGTAAATTTTCAATATTTATTTTAAAACAAAAGCTTATCTTTAAAAAGACAAAAGTAGGCAATATTTTTTTTATTAAAGAGGACAGCCTTCTGAACAATTCATATTATTTTGTATTATTTTTAATTGAAACATAATATATTACAAGTTCTTAAATTTTTCCAAAAGTTATTTTTTTAACTTATGGGCTTTCTGTAATGACCATTTCATTTAGGCTTGTTCAAATGATCCGTTACAATAAATCTTCATTTCTCACAAGGCCCATTCTAAAGTACCACATTACCTTCGTAACCAGTCCTGTCATAAGCCTTTTAGCCCTTGTTTATTTCTGGAGCTCCTTTACCAGCACTCATCGTCATAAGTTTTTACGGGCTCCAACACAGATGTCGGCACTAATTTCTTCGTTCTCACCTATATTTTACCAGACCAAACATAGAACTTAGTCTTTAAAAACCAACTGTATCCTCATGCGGTATTCATACGGTTTTTGATACTACACAATATCTCTCCCACAGACGAAATAATGACCGGAGGTATTTGTAGATATTGGTCACAATAAACAACCACATCATTTATTTCAGAGAGACTTTCAGGAATTCCATCAACACTAAGATACTCTGTATTTTTTGGTATTTGTATGTAGCCTCCATTGAGCTTGATCTTTCATTTATGGCTCGTAAGCTTAAAGTAAAACCATATTTACAAAAGAAATCAGTGGGAAATCCTATCCACCATTGAGCTTGATCTTTCATTTATGACTCGTAAGCTCAAAGAAAAGACATATTTACATAAGAAAACAATGTTAAATCCTATCCACAATTGAGCTTGATCTTTCATTTATGACTCGTAATTTTTTTTGTTTAACGTCCAACTGTTCTGCAATTACTGCTAATGCAGACGGTGAAGGATGAAATGATTTTTGTAACGTATGAAAATATGTCGTGCCTGAATGGGATTCGAACCCAAGATCACATGATGAGAGGCGAGCACGTTACCAACTACGCCAATACGGCCGGCTATGACTCGTAAGCTGAAAGAAAAAACATTTACAAAAGAAATCAGTGTGAAATCCTATCCACCATTGAGCTTGATCTTTCATTTATGACTCGTAACGTCAAAGAAAAGACATATTTATAAACGAAAACAATATGAAATACTACCTTTTATGGATATTGATAAATGTGAAAAAAGTTAACATTGAATATTACATAAGTATTCGAAATTTTCTTAAATTTAATGTGTAAGTTAGTGTAATTTTTTTGTTTGATAAATCGAAGATGAACAAAAATTATCTTCGACTGTAATGAATATTCACAGATTTATTCATAATGATAGTGGAACTACCAGGTCATGGAGAATGAAAATTTGGGTTAGAATTAATATTTTACTTGTTTTTAAACTCTTAAAAAGTATCTAATATTTTTATTAAAATCCTAATTAATTTTACAATAGATTAAGCATTAATAATATACGATTATAAGCGTAGGCCAACATGTTAGTGATAGGCCTATCATATTTCAAATATTTGTGATACAAAATTTAATCATGACAAAACAATCGAACTCATGTTTAGAACTACGGTTGAATGAATAATGTTACTGATTATACAATGCTGTGCCTATTGTAGGATGAAATCGTTACTGTCAAACAACTGAAGAGAAATGGAAGGTTCCTTATGCAAATATCAATATTATAATATTTCGAATAGAAAATTATTTGCGATTAATGATAGTAACGATACAATTTAACAATAAAATAAATATTACTTAGAATTTAACTCATGGTTGTTTATGAAAGCCATTTTTCAAAGCCTACACACTTTTTATGGTAATTTTGAAGTACTTATTTCTTTTTTACTATGTTTTTATATTGCTATAATTAATTCATTGATTAAAAAAATTTTATTAAATAAATAAATTTTAATATTTTTTTATGAATTCATATTTAATTAGAATAATATTGCTGAATGTAGGCGGAGATTTAATGTAGCCGTATACGTAATTTTTCTAAATGGTAATAAAGAACAGGAGGAGGCCTATTATCCTAAGGACTGAATGTGATGTGGCTGTGCGGGGAGAGAGACGTGAGAAAGAATGAGAAAAAAGGGTAGAGAGGTGTTAGGGAGGAAGGTATGAGAGTGAGGGGGAGAGAGAGAGAACATGTTTATTTTGTGGGTGTGCTAACAACAATTTTTTTAAATCATTAAAATATACATCATGTTGTCATTGCGAGTTGGAAGGTCGGTGGAGTTAGTCCACCGTATTGTGCCCGGATCTCATTTTCCATTTCCTATTTTGTAAAACATGTCACACAACACACGAGGATATTGAATACGACTGTACGTAGGGGTATGTACCTTCAGTTACGATACGTTACAATACCTTATATTAGTTCTGTCTTGATTCTCAGTTCATTATGTATTTTCTTTGTATATTTATTGTACGATATAACCTTTTTACTTATCTTTGAACGCAAAAACGCGGAAGACGATTAAGTGATATATCACTTCTTTCCATGGTTTTAAAAGCTTTAGGTCTATTTTTCCCACATGATCTCTCATCATAACAATTTTCCTTATGCTAAGTTCCTCACTAATATTGTCACCTTTATCAAAGCTCTACTTGAAATTCGATTAATATATTATCAGTGGTTCGTGGGATTCTCCTAAATGAAGCAGTGTCTCGACCATAAACGTTACAATGGATCTGATGGAAATCTTATAAATACAAGTTTTTGTTTACTCAGTCATAATTTTTTACAAATCACCTTTCGGAGGCACCACTAATTCTTTATGCCTTATTGGCCCATGTTGGTTGTCTGTTACTTCATAAACTTACTCCTAGATTAGTAGAATATATTGCTCATTGGAATATTTTCTTGCTTTCTACAGCCAGTTTACATCCAATGCGGTCCCTACAGATTATTATCGATTTTGTTTTCTCTATGTTAAACCTTTCAGATAAGATTAAAATTAAATTGACAACCTGTCGAGATTCGTTTATTGTACTTTTTATTATTTCATCCCTTATCAAAATCTTAGATCAACGATCTGTTGAATCCCATTCAATTTATTGAATACCCGTTCATGGCATCTGCATTAATCTGAAACATCCAGTAATTTTAAGCATTAAGTGTATGTGGAGACGAAGGTTCCATGGTTCAAATCCTAGTAAAGGTAGGCTTTTATCTGGATTTACTGGTGAACTTTGATGGTTAGGGTTCATTGAACCATACTCCTTCAGTCTGTGTCTGTATAAGAAAACATTTCATTTATACGTCATACATACCATTCTTATCTCATTGGGTCATGGGATTGCTTATGTTCTAAATTGAAAAGATTGCAACGTACACACATGACGGATAAACCCCGAAAAATTATTTCAAAAACCAAAAAATTCAAGTCTGAGGTAAATAAAATGGAAAATGGTAAATAAAGAAAATGGCCTGTTACAACAAAAATAGTCATAGATGATGTTTTGCTGGCACAAAAGTCCTACTGCGGCTATCTGGGATGTAACGTGGGCATGGGATGTCGATCAGGACGTTGAAAACAATATGAACAGATTTCTAGCTATATGTGATGCCATCAGTGGAAAACTTCAAAAGAAGACTAGAAGGGAGACAAAAATAACATTTTATGAAGTGATGGCAAATTCGTTGTGTTTTATGGAAGAGAGTCTTGGATCACTGCAAAGTTACAAGAGAGCAAGATTTAGGTGGCAGAGATGAGGTTCCTATGAAAAAAAGTGTAGTTTACATGCAGATCATATAAGGAATGAAGAAATAAGAGCCAAATTTGAAATATATATCTGAACGAAAGTAAAGTCAAGGTAAATGGAGACAGCACTTACAAGGTTCCCTTGGATACCACATTGACGAAGACACATTGGAAGGCCATAGAGAAGACAGCAAAAGTTGAATTACGGAGTGTGATGAATCTCTAAAAATTGAAATAAAAATAAATAGATAAATCGCTGAAAACAGTATAATATATAAAAGTGAACTCGAAAGAGGCAGGAGACTAATCCTTGATAGCAAGATGAAGAAGAAAAATATTTTTGTATACTATCTTATCGATCCAGATATTTCGAAACCCAGATAACTGTAGTTCAGATGAATGGGTTTTTCTGTATTTTTACAAACTGTATTCATTTTATCCAGTATCTGTTTAGTCTGCAATGATGAAAAACAAATTCAGAAATAAACATTCTGTTAGTAGATTCTCCTCTGTTAGAAAGATTTGGCAGTTCCTTTGTTGAAAATTACGTCGTATATTCGTCGATAACATATTACAATAGCTTACGTATAAATAAAAAGAAACCTGCAAATTCATTTCCTTAGAAATAACACAAAATACAGGAAGTTTGTTTAGAGCCGACACAAAGCACGTATTTCCAATATTATTTATTTACACGGTCTACGCGGCGCAGTAGATCGATCACAAAGTGGCCCAACAAACGATTAGATTAAATGAGAAGAACCCGTGACAACAACTGTAATGATGTGGTTTTCACTTTAATCTTGGTTTACCGACTTCAAATTTGATCGAGTCGATCGATCGATATTTCTGGAAGTATATTTATATCTTTTGTCAAGGATAAATAAAATAACTGGCTTTATTTTAATGCACCACACAGATGAACAGCACAGAACAAATTTTTAATTTAAGGAACAAACAAAATATTATCTTTCTCATCTTCCATATGTATGATTAAAATACCAACAATTTTATGATTATAAGGTCCGAATAAAATTTACGTCCTTTAAACTTGTTATTAACATATATGTTACAATATTAGGAACGATATTATAGGGTTTTATTTAAAATGTTAATCGCTTTACATACTTGCACTGGACCAGAGAAAATATTTACCTAATGTGTTTCTTTATTTCTGTAAAATGTTCATGTTTCATATCCTTTGATTGAAAAAGTTTTAAAATACTTTCTGTCTGTCCAACTAAAACAGTTATTATGCATGATCTCCCTCACCAAACAAATCATAGTATCTGGCAATGGTAAGAATCATCAGAGAAAATTATAAAAGGAAATCATCATAAGCAATTAGTGATTATTTATTTAACTTTTTTGCGCGGTTGTCTAATTTTAATAAGATAAATAAGGAGGCCACTGAAAAACCTTTTAAAATTTACAAAATCTAAACAGCATTATTTTTATTATAAATAATAATTTTCTTTGACTATTTTTTAATTAAATTTTAATTAAGTATGTGAAGAATTTTTTGCGTTCATTAATTTTTGTTTATGCGCTTATAAATATTTTATAATATAATTTTGTATTTTTCTTGTATTTATTTGTTAGGTAGTTGTTTGTTTTTTGTTTTTTGCTTGCATTAATTGTGTTTGAACATTGCAAATTATTATAATAATTAATATTTTTCAGAAACTATTAAATAGTAAATTTTAGTATTATGTACTGTAACATCTAAGCCTAGGTTCGTTCGGGATCTGGGTATAATAAATAATAAACAGACTTCTTTTAAACTTATAATTATTATTTTTTTGACGTGATTATTAATTGCAATTAATTATTAAGCTTACACTACTAACAAATTATAATTAGATTACTTCAATTAAATTAATTACAAAACAAATTTAACTAAACTCGAGTATAAATAATATATATTATACTGTCATTTATTTAACATTCAGAACAATGATTTACCTAATTACAACCCCTTGCAAACGCCCATACGCACAAACACTATTAACGTAATTCAGAACCGGTCCCGTAACGACATTATTTCGAAGCGGCCCAACAAAATTAATTCCATTTACAGGCCAAATACTTACTCACTTCAAAGGTGCTAACTGTTTTTCTATCCGCGGTCTGATATTTCTCAAGCAATTGATACCCTTTTAACTCTTTCTCTTCTTGACTGGAATACATGGTAGAAGCAGTCAAAATACAAAACAAACGTTTCTGCTAGTTTCGTTTTTACTAGAAGTGCTGGATGTACCCAAAAATTGAAGCTTATAAGTCCACGTGGATTTTAAAAGGGATTTATATCAAATAATTTTTGAATCGTTTGACAAAGGTGAGTATTTACCAATTAACCAGTGTAGTTTACGTACTGTCGGCTCAAGGTGTTTTTTTTTTTTTAGTAATTATGTGATGTTTCCATGTATGCTACAAACAGATTGTTTATTAAACACAGCCGCCTTTGAATAGGTACTCCCTTTCTGTAGTTCGATAGATCACATTAAGAATGAGGCAATCCGGGTCCATTTAAATGCTTTTCTCTTTAAAAACAGTTGGTAAATACACGGAGAAATGAGAGGAACACTTAACACACATAAATAAGGATATATGGGAGAAAAGAGCATTAAAAAAATCTGTTGTGAAACACTCACACAACTTTCTCTTGCCAATGCAATTAATTAACAATGTAACCTAACATTAGTAATAAAACATTAGAAATAAACAAAAAACTAACCTCAAACAACATAACCTTATTTTAATCATGAGTGAAGGACGCAAAATGAAAATCAACCTCAGGTTGGCTTAAAAATAAGGAAAATCACTCACACGCTAAACTAGGCTCTGTAGAGAAAAATGCTCTAAATAAAAGTTGTAGATCTTTTAACTTCCTATAAATTTGATTAAATACATGTTTGTCGTAAAATTCATACTAAGGCCGAAATCTTAAAAATATCGATTTTTCACACGTTTTCGTGAGAAAAAAAAGAAAATCGCTAATTACCGCTAAACTAAGCGTTATACAAAAAATGTTTGAAATAAAAGTTGTAGTATTTTTAATTTTCTTCAACTCTTATTATAATAATAATATTTTGCACTAAAATGCACATTAAAGCCGCAATCTTAAAAAAAAATGTTGTACGTGAAAACAGCCTTACCAAGAATTTCAGTAAACATGGCGCCTACCCTATCTTGTAAAGCGTAAAAGTTTAGTTAACCAGGTGATTAAAAAAAAATCGTAGGACCCATTTTTGAAAATATCGCAAAAAAGTGAAAAATTACACGAATAAACTACTTCCAGTTGACCGATTTTAATGAAAATGTTCGTGCCGGGTCCGGTAGTGGTGTAATATAGTAAGATTGAGAAGGAATAATTATAAAAAGAACGAGAGATATTTCTTTTTTCTATTAATATTAGAATTAATACATTGTCTTTGTAAAATATACACAGCGGTCAGAATTCTAGGAAAGTGCAACTTCGTCTCGTGTTGCATCCGCTGAGCCGTGCGGCGAGGGGTGAGGAGGAGGAGGAGTACGCCTCCCCGCCGATCGGCTCAGCTGGACGGCGAGACGTAGTCAGTCAGTATTGTACTCACATACGAAACGGGACTCGATAAAAGTTAATGCAATGCAGTAATTGAAATATAAATTAAAATATAATTTTTTATGTGTAATGTGTAATGTGTGATACATGTATGCCGCATCCGTGTGGGACCGAATTAGTGTAATTCATGAGTTTAGTTCTATTTTCTTGAGTGGATTGTGAGAATATTTTTTGTCCGGTGCTCATTTGGTGGAATGAGGGTGATCGCTCATTTCGGGTTGGTGATGTTGGTCGTCGTGGCTTGCCAGATGGGTGAGTGGTTATATTATATAGATGTATAGTGGGATTTCCTGGAATTCTGACTCGCCCCGTACTTAGCGATTATGTACTTAGTATTTAAGAGGTCGATCCTGCAGTGGTCTTCCGGAAATGGCGGTAAAAGCGCCCAAGGCACTAATTTAGGCTGACCTCCCTCTGAGGTTTGAAGTATCTGTGCCGGCAGCCCTTTCCGGAATATGCACGATCGACATATAGTCTGTAAGTGGTAATAGGTTAAGTTTAGATGAGGAGTAGAGGTTACATTAGGTAGTCAATTAAGGGAGGTCCTAGACCAATTTTATTATTTTTTTTTAATAATTAAATTTTTAATTAAAATACTGAGGAGCGTATTTTATTTCACCCATCCGCTTCCACCTCATTCCACTCCGGCGAGGCTTACAGTGGAATGTAACTTAACTTTCGAGTTTCAAGTTTGTAAAATGTTCCGTTCTTGAGATATTCTGTTTACACACAGACAAAGACACACAGCCACACACACACACGCACCAATTGCTAAAAACAAGTTTTTTGTATTCAGGGGTCTGAAAACGTGTAGATCCGGTGAAAACTCGATTTCGAAAAATCGACATGAAAACAATACTTTCCTTCCTATATATTCATATAGGCAAGATAAATTAAAATCATTCCTGATGAACGAAAGAGGTGGGTAGGCCGTAAAAAGATGAGCAAAGAAGTCGAAACAGATCAGAACACCTCATCCATGTCAGAAAAACAATGAAGAACTAATTTTTAATGATAAATTTTACAGGTAAAGAACATAGAATCAGATTTATCTTTTCAAAAACGTAAAATTAAAATTATTTTAATAGGATTGTGGCAAAATTATTCCTCCATTATTTTGTATTAAAATAAATCGTATTTTATGTTCAAACCCTACAAACCACAAACATAATGTCTAACTACAAGTAACACTTTGCTGAAAGTATGTTGATACCCACACATGACCGACAGTTAAAACATTACACTATTAGTAAGTTAACACCGTATAAGAGAGTTTTACCGTGTTTACCGATTGTACTAGATCAAAATTTGGTATCAAATACTATCACATCAAAACTGTAAAAAATATTCTCGTTCACTCTGATGGCTCAGTTAAAAGAGTATAACGTTTACTCTCATTCTATTTATGTATAAATTAAAAACTTAATGGTTATGAACCTCCACACAATTTCAATAGTGGCGTGCGCAATTAACATTTTTGCTTTCTCTTGCCTATATGAATACATAGGAAGAAAAGTATTGTTTTCATGTCGATTTTCGAAATCGAGTTTTCACCGGATCTACACGATTTCAGACCCCATGAAACCAAAAAACCAGTTTTTAGCGATTGGTCTGTGTGTGTGTCTGTGAGTGTGTGTGTGTGAACAGAATATCTCAAGAACGGAACATCGTACAAACTTGAAACTTGAAACTTAAGTTACATACCACTACCGGACCCGACACGAACATTTTCATTAAAATCGGTCAACCGGAAGTAGTAGTTTATTCGTGTAATTTTTCACTTTTTGCGATTTTCTCAAATACAACTCCTACGATTTCTTTAAAAATCGCCTCAATTACTAAATTTTTAATGCTCTACAAGATAGGGTAGGCGCCAATAGGATAGGTTTGCTGAAATTCTTGGTAAGGCTGTTTTCACGTCAAAAAATAATTTTTTTATAAGATTAATATGCATTTTAGCGTTTAATTATATAATAGAAAATGTAGAGAATTTAAAATCCTACAAATTTTAATTGTAACTTTTTTTTGTATAAGTTAACGCTTAGTTTAGCGGTAATTAGCGATTTTCTGTGTTTTTCTCACGAAAACGTGTGAAAAATCGATATTTTTAAGGTTTCGGCCTTAGTATGCATTTAACGGCAAAAGTGTATATAATCAATTTTATAGGAAATTACAACTTTCTACAACTTTTATTAAGAGTATTTTTCTCTACAGAGCCTTGTTTAGCGTGAAAGAGTGATTTTACGTATCACTCATTTTAGCCAAATCACTCGTTGTATCACTCGTTGTAGCCAAACTGAGGTTGATTTTCATTTTGCGTCCTTCACTCATGATTAAAATAAGGTTATATTGTTTGAGGTTAGTTTTTTGTTTATTTCTAATGTTTTATTACAAATGTTAGGTTATATTGGTCATTATTGGCATTGTCAAGAGAAAGTTGTGTGAGTGTTTCAAACCAGATTTTCAAATAATAGAAATAATCCCTTAGAACAGTCAATCAATTAAAATGAGCAGGATAACTAATTTACATTTCTTAATGCTACAACGATTGATTTATCGATGGAAATCTGTAGAATTATAAAAATCTGGTGTGAATATAGGACAAGAGAAAGTAAAAAAGCTGTATAGGTGTAGAAAAGCGATTTACGATTATAAATTCACTGGGTTAAATTTTATAATGAATGAAATTACAAATTTAGATGTACAATGTTTTGATGAAATTTGAGTAACCGAATTCGTAAAGAGTATTCAAATTACAGGAAATCCGACATATGTCGTCATAACATTCAGCTTATTAAATGTGACGTCATGGTATTTTAATTAAATATTTTATACTCGGAATTAAAAACTTTTAGCTTTTTTCCAAACTCAATTAAATACTCTATAAAATCATTTAGACAATCTTAGAGTAGAAAAATATATACTTAGGCATAAAATTTCTATAAATAATAAACTTTAGAGTAATTATAACACATTTAACAGAATATTGTACTTGGTAGTTTGTGCTGCTTTTTACATGCTGATGTATATTACATATGCTACTTGATGTACAGCTGAGTATGCTGTAATATTAACGAATTTTTCCGTTTTTCCATATTATATCAAATCGTTATATTCGCTTGAGTTATGTTAACTTTGTTTGTGGTCGGTACAGTTCTGTTTTTAAATAAAAATATGATGTAGTTAGAGTGATAGGTTAAAACTATGGGATACAGCTGTTCATCAAATATAGAAATAATGCGGAGCTTTCAATCAAAATGCTTTAAACTGATCATTGCAGCCCTCTGGTATGTAACCAATGAAATATTTCACAACGATCTAAACCTGCCCTTTATAAAAGAAGAAATGAAACGACAAGGCGAGAAACATTTAAAAAAGTTAACTTTTAAATTTTTTTTACGTTAAACCTAAGAAGTGTCATTTTTGACCCCTGCCTTTCGTTTTATGTCAGTTATCTTTAAAAATAGGAGATACAATAAGCAACAATTCTGGGACTTATTCTATTCAATTTTCCAGATCAAAAATTACATAAAACGGCTAAATTTACCCATTAATTGTGACCCTAGTAATCTCAGTATGGTTTCATTTCACCGGAATAGCTGAAATCCGGGGGAAACATTTCATTAGCTGCAAAACCATATAGACGCATTTTAGAACCTATGTTTAGAAGTATTTTTCTCATTTTTAGCTCTAGAATCAGATCACGAGAGATTAGATAGCAATTCTGAATCATTCATGTATTAAATACATTTATAATACATAAATACAATATAATATACATATTAAATATATAATTACATAGTATTAAATACATTTAAATATAATTAATTACATTATTAATACGTATTTAATATAGGGTCAACAATACTTGTGTTAAAATAATAACCTTTCGATTTCTCCATAAATTTGATTATTTTTATTTCAATATTGACAATGAAAGAAAGAGGTATATGGGTTATTAATTTTCTTGAGTTGTGCGGATAAACCTACTCTATTCTAAACACATTAAAATCTGTTCTGATAGATTAAAATCACCGATTTATAGACTAAGCTAGCTTTCTAAAAAGTTGCACACAAAATGTTCCAGAACGTTCAAAACAGTTAACAGAATACAAACAACTTAAAAATGTGTGAGTGAAGTTATATATAAAATATGGGATGCGTCAAAATGTTGTGATACCTTAGATATCTCAAAAGAGTATATTTAAGACGATAAAAAATGTTAAGGGGTGAAGTACCGCAAAGAAAAATATTTTTTACTTATTGGCTTACACGCTAAATTCAAAATGCTTATTACAGTAAATTTTGTTTACTGCCAATAGGAAGAAACAGAAACACATACAGTGAACTATATAATTTTTCTCTTTATAACAAATCGATTTCTAGGCTTTTACTTCTTGGAATCAGACATGAACATTCGAAAGAAAAGAAAATATTTTTTTCAGCAATAAGAGAAAAATAGAAAGGAACTTACATTTGAAATGACTGTGTTCAGTTCCTCTTTGATTATTGTTCAGCAGGGACAGAAGAGTTCGGGTCGGCAAGAGAGCGCACAGTCACATAGCGTACGTAGTTAGTCAAAGTTCGGTCTGGGTGTTCCGTTGGGAAAGGAAATTCCAATAGGGAAGTCGACACAAAGGCATTCTTTCCTCAGTCCAGCCTAAAGAGAGTGAGAGAGCTTCCCTGCACCACTGTATCGAGAATCAATCAAAATGTTTCCGGTTTGTATCAAATCAATATCATCTGTCAAAACTGAAAACTGAAATGTGACTAGACACAATACAATAATGTTAACGGTTCCTGTCATTATAAATACATTTTCAGTGTTTTTATTTTAATAAAATATTTCTTTCTTTCAAATACCATATATTTATGCTTTTTTTAATTTAGAATACTTTTCTTGAAAATGAAAGTACGTACACGATTTAAAATGACTTTATAATTCCAAGCACTTTCGATTGTGATACTAATGGCACACCTTTACGAAACCTTTTTTAAATCTTTTTCTTAAAATCTCCCTACAAATCTATTTCCCATTTAATTTATGGAGCTAATTTTTTAACTACTTTTTATCCTGTAATTAATTATTTAAACGTTGTATTATGTTATTCAATTGACATCCGATTTTGTTACATTTAAACGTGCAACATAACTTTCACTCAACAATGAACGTGAACGTCCTGTTAGTGACTGTAGTTATCCTGAAAATATCTAAGTAACATAAAATAAGTTGTAAAAAGATTTTTTCAAGTTGAGCTGCACAGTTGCACATTTAAATATATGAAGTGAAAAAAATCCTGTTTTTAGTTTATTTGAAGTCATATCAACATCTTGGTCAATAACTACTAGTTTGGATTAAGGAATGGAGGGTTAAAGAGTAATAATTTCCAGAACCTAGCTGTTAGTCGGATTCGGAACCTCTGCTTTGCAGTGTAGCATGCTAATCAGTAGGTAATGTAGACGGCCAACTTTTATTTTCTTAACCGTAATTCTGCCCATAACAGACAGGTGGAGTGTCAAATTTTTTACTCAATCTGTTAGTTGCAGGGCTAAAATAAATAGTTCTGTTTCTTGTCACATGGTCAGCCAATTAAATGACTGAATCATTTAAGAACAGAAGAGGTAGAGGTGTAAAAGACACTAATCAGAGTTATTTCCTCTGAAAGTAATGAATTTCATTATACAGCCAGACCCTGTGGTGAATGAAGTGAAGGTGTTATTTGCAGAGTGGAAGATATGTGCTTTTCAGAGGGCCCGGCATGCTGATAAGCATACTTTTCCACTCAGTGAGGAAGGCAATGGTAAACCACCTCACTCCTCGTTTTACTTAGTAAAACCTTTACAGGTTCAAACCAGCTTTTTGGCTGATGACCTAAACAACAACAACCGTAATTACGACTAGTGAAAATTGATAAAAAATCGCAATATATGACTGGAGATGTCTTACAGGAGAGTGCCAGACCTGACCAGGAATCGAACCTGGGACCCCAGCAGGAGAAGTTAGTCGCGCTGACCACAACACCACGGAGCGGCCGCCTTTTATTTTACTAAATTTTTTATTTACCTGATTTGGCCGATGTGGATATACGGAGCTTAAATCTATGCTTAAGCGAAAAAAATCTAAATGTAAATAAAATACACGCTTTTTAAAACAATTTTTTTCTTTCTCTTGCCCTATATGAATATTGACTATAAGTTTACTCGTGATGAAACGTAAGCTGTATTGTTCATTATATTGGCAAGAGAAAGTTGCGTGAGTGTTTAATACCAGATTCTTACGTTTAATCACAAGTAGTTACTACTACTTACGAAGATATTTATCATACACCAACATTTCAACGTAGTCAAAGCGTAAACAGCCATTAAAAAATTACACTCATTTTTATTAAAATTCAAGTAATCACACAAATTCAGAAGCAAGAACATTATTACAACCACGCCTACTACAAAGCCGGAAAAGAAGATTAATGAAATGCTGGAGTCTTACATAAATCACCTCTGTAGGCTTGCTACTTTTCGATTTCCTTAATCAAAACAAAAACAGAACATTACACATATTTACAATATACTAAAGGTTGTACTAACTTATAGTTGCTTCTGAATAAAGCAACTAAAAAATAAAGACCATAAAAAGTCAATTATTTATTTTATATTTCTTAGTAATTTCGATTTTGATGTAGGTCTAATTAAAATTCTTAATGGATGACTTACGGACGATGTTGTGTAATTCTCCAGTGTCATTTTAGTCTTCCTTTTGAATTTTACAATTAAGCACACGAATCAGTGCATTTTCTTTTGATTCTGATTTATCTTTAAATCTTCGATAAATCTACAAAAAGCTTTCTTGATGTAACTGACATGTAGGTCGATAAACAAAATTTTGTTTGATGCTTTTTTTGAGACCGCAGTGGATCACTTGAGTCCATTTCTGGGCACTCTCTTCTGGTTCTTTACTTTGATTTTCCTCCAGTAATCTTTCATTCTGGCAGATCTTCTTTGCCTTTCTGCTTCTGAAAAGATCACTTTCCTGCTTCCTCTTTTATTTACTTTTCCTTGTAAACTAATATTTTTATCTTTTAGCAGTTTCATGTGTTCGGTTTTATTTTCTAGATGTTCGAAGGTGATGCCTAATACTTCCACATCTTTCTTGATTTCTCTTAACCATATTACTTACGTCTTTTTCTGGTAGAGTTTTCTGACTATTTGGTTTGTGATTCTATCTTTGGGTGTTCTGATTTTATGTCCAAAGAAAGATATTCTCTTTTTCCTCATTGTTTCTATAACCGATTCGGTCTCCTGGTAGACCTGTTCATGATGCTTTTGTTATGAGAAATATAAAATTGTTTAAAGTTTTTGTACTAATATCACTTCAACTTCCGCTTTTTAATTTTTAATTATTTATACGACTGTGTAAAGGAAATGAAATAGAACTGTTTCCTTCAGTTCTGAAACCAACACGTTAAGAATAATAAGGTTTTATACTCTACCTGTCTATGATGGAAATGTGTTTTTAATAAATACAGATATTAAAAACATGAATAAAAGTTTTATTGTACATCCAAATAGGTTGAAATAAAAACATAAAAGAAATTGAAAGGCATTTAAATTTTGAAGTTATAAAGGAGTAAAGTTTTTCTAGTAAAACAATAAAGTGGAAATAAAAATTTAAGGTAGACTATAGAAATTGCATGGGTATGTAGATTATTGTAATTTTTATCATCAGTTAAATGGTTTATTTTTGTAATATTTTTTTTAACAAAAGGATATATTGGTTTATTTTACAAGCTAGGTAAAGACATTTGAGATTTATTTGACGTGTAAGCTGAATTTAATTTATTATAAAATCAACATATTTATACGTCAGTATTAAAACCATCTGAATTGATTTTGAGTGGAATAAAAGAAAAAATAACGAGTGTTTTGTGGATATACCAGTGAACATACGGAGTATAATAAAACAGAGAAATTAAATTTAAATAAATCCTTTGAAAAAGCTGAATTAAATTATGTTTTCTATAAAAATCTCGTATAAAAAATATCCTATACTAGTCAGAAGATAGTAATGGTTTTTATAAAAGTGGCTATAAAAGTTCTATTCAGAAACATTACTTCTTATTTTAGACCAACTCTAATATTAAATTTTAAAATAAACCTTTATGATTATAATCATTATAAACCAAAATGTTAGACCTTTAGGCCTTTTTCAACTTAAAATTTAGTTATCTATTATTTAAAAAAAGAATTGATGCCTATCTCTGGAGGTCATGCAATTCCACGTTGTCCAATTGGATTGTAATTGAATTTGTTTTCAGTTGTTCGATAGCCTGGCATTCACAAAAAATAACTACTACTATTTTGGCTTGTATTTTCAAATGTTGATTCGTCCAGAAAACCTTGCATGTATGATAGTTTAGCAGTTTTGACGAAAAGTACTGAGTGATGCATATCTAAACTAACTACATAATATCCCAAATGCAAATACCTACTCATGTTCATCCCGATTTTATTTTAAAAAAGTTCTTCCTTGCCGTAAAATGGGTGAAACTGTACAAAAAAACTGTAAATATCTCACTTCTGGCTGAAAATCTGATATATTTAATAATTTAATTTTAGGACTTCAAGGAGTCATTAATGAAAAATGTTTTAAAAATGTTTTCATAGTATGGAATGTAATATCGAAGGTTTTAGAAAATTTAGGCTGTGTGAAATTGTAAGCGACTCGATGTGATTAGTTATTAAATATCAGGATTAAAAAAAAACATTTTATAATATTCTGCAGTTTCTTAATTTATTTTTCAAATTTTCATAGGTTTCAAGTTTTGTAGTATTTGAAGAAAACTGAAATTAAGAAAACTTTTATTGAAATTTCTTTTCAAATTTTCTCATGTAACTTGAGAATGAACTAACCAATATTTAACTTTATTTAAATTTAGAATAATATTATGCATCGCTGCACAACCAGTGAAAACTTTTTTGCAGTTTACACTTTATTTTAAATACTCTTTCAAGGAAAACATCGCTCATTAGCAGGAGACTTGCTTTTAAAAGCATGCGTATAAAAGCCACAGTAGTTCACTCGTGTCTTGGATCTAGTACTGAACACATCGATTAAAGAGCGCGTTAACATGCAATTCTTTATAATCACCTGGTTGTATGTTCATAGGTTATAATTTTTCTTGAAAGACCAAAAAATGGCTGACAAAACATATGAAAGAGCTACGTGAGCAAGTATTGGTAACGTTGCAGGGCAAGTCATTGGCTGGCTATGAAGTGGGTAGGGGGCAATGCTTACGTTCAGAGCTCATCAGCTTTAAAAAATGGTATACAATATAAATTGACCTTTATTTTACAATTTTCTCATTTACTGTCACTGGTATTGATGATTTTAAAATATTGCTACTTTTAAAATTTTTCATCTAACATTTTGTTTTATCCGTCCTTCCGTCACACCCAGATACCAGAAACTACAAAAGATAGCAACAAACAGTTTCCAGATTCGTAATTTACATAAAAAGTTGTTGTTAAGGTCATCAGCCGAAAGGCTGGTTTGAACCGTAGAGGTTTTACTAAGTAAAACGAGGAGTGAGGTGGTTTACCATTGCCTTCCTCAATGAATGGAAAAGTACACTTATCAGCATGCCGGGCCCTCTGAAAAGCACATATTTTCCACTCTGCAAATGACACCTTCACTTCATTCACCACAGGGTCTGGCTGTATAATGAAATTAATTACTTTCAGAGGAGATAACTCTGATTAGTGTCTTTTACACCTCTACCTCTTCTGTTCTTAGATGATTCAGTCATTTAATTGGCTGACCATGTGATAAGGAACAGAACTATTTATTTTAGCCCTGCAACTAACAGATTGAGTGTAAATAATTTGACACTCCACCTGTCTGTTACGGGCAATATAAAAAGTTAGAGGGTCTGAATTTAGTTTGAATAATTCGGGTTTTGACTTGAAGTGAGTCAAAACCGGAAGTCAAATAGCTACCTAATTAAAGTCAGAATCTACAAAAGATAGCAATAAACTGTTTTTGAATTCATAATCTAAACAAAAAAATATATGGTCTGAATTGGGTTTGAAGTTCCGGTTTTGACCGGAAGTCGCTAAAAACCGGAATTCAAGAATTTAAATTCGAAATTTGGATACAAAAGTAGTGTCATTCAATTCCTCTTAAAGCATAGATAAACAAATCAATAATGGATTTTCCCATAAGTCAAAGGTAAGTCAGAAGTAAGCGGAAGTGGACCAAAATCGGAAGTCAAGAAGTTAAATTCGGAGTTTGTAAACAAAAATGGTGTCATTCAATTCCTCTTAAAGAGTAGCTTCAAAAATCACTAATGGATTTTCCCATAAGTCAAAGGTAAGCCTTTTTTAAAATTACCACCAGCCATGAGACGCGTTGTCTCATGAAAGGGATTTTTCTTTTTAGTTGGTTGTAGAAGAGTGATAAATGAACCTACAGGCCTTTGCAAGACCTACTGCATAACAGTTACTTAGAACCGTTCATACTAGAACTGAGATACAACGAACTACGAACTAAGTATAGTAATGTGTAGGGTATTATACACCTGCTATAAACCAGTTTAATGTTTACTATAATAATAATGAACGACCAATAAAGCAGCGCGTAAGGAAGAGGGAGTATTATTACAAACACAGCATAAGAGTGAGAGCAGAGAAGGCTGATAAAGGGTTGAGGAATGAAACTAGTAAGCTGACTGTGCAGCTGAGCGACCGAAGAGTATGTTTACGAGCAATCTAACCGTGTATCGACTGTCAAACGCCGAGTACGTGAGCGACCCATCAAATTCCGTTTTATAGTTTCCTAACAGAAAACACACACAGAACATTGTATAACTTGTAAGGGTGAACCGCAGCAGTAACATTTCGAAAACTGGAAATAAACTTTCGATTCTGTTTTACTTTGTTTGTTTACATAAATAAAAATATTGTTTACTGATGTTATTCTGCGGAGAAATTTTATATTGAAGTATTAAATACGCTTTTGCGTTGCTAGTATTGATGTAGGTCAAACATTAAAAACTGGTAACATATAATGTAATTGTTGGTGAATTTATAAAGAAATTTAGTTTTATTTATTTATTTTTTTTTAACGTCGCGTCAACTACAACGGTCATTAGCGACGACGTTGGGGTGTAACATTTTTTTACACTCCAACAAAACATAAATAATAATATGTTTATGTTTTAATAATAGGTTTATGTTTTATTATTGTACAATGGAGGATGAAATGATTTTTTTTGTAACGTATGAAAATATGCCGTACCTGAGTGGGATTCGAACCCAGGACCGCATGATAAGAGGCGAGCACGTTACCAACTGCGCCAATGCGCCCGGCATTGGTGGTCGGCCGGCGCAATTTAGTTTTACCTCAATAACATTTTTTTCTTGGTAACTTCTATGTTTATCAATATTCATTAACATATTAAAACTCGAACGTACTACACTACGGTCAAATTTCTAACACGTAACAAATTATTAAAAAGATCTTCTATTGTTGATGTTAAGGTTAACAGTCGAGAGACTGGTTTGAACCTCTAGAGGCTAAATAAATCGAGGAGTCAGGTGATTTATCATGCCTTCCACCCTGAGTAGAAAAGAATGCTTATCAGCATACCAGGGTCTCTGAAAAGGATCTACTTTCCACCCTACAAATGACACCCTCACTTCATTCACCACACGGTCTGGCAATATGATGTTGTGCCACAGTTACTTTTTAACTTTTATAATATTTTCTTAAAAATACTAAACTGATTTATTGGACAATCAATAAATTGACTTGTGGCTATAAACATTATAGAATACTAAAAGTCTACAACCAATTAGTTTTTTGTTTAAAATGTTTGGTGTTCTGGATAAGGTTTTTGCACAGTTTTCCTTGGTAACTCCAAATGAATGCCTGGTCAGTCCTGTTTTGCATTCTGTGCTGTAGTATAACTTTCCAATTTTCTACCCGAAATTTTTTAGTTGTCTTATAATGTATTTTTATATTATTTTACGAAACAGAAAATGTATTATTTTACTTAAATACGGATACGATCCCCAAAATTATAAAATTTCATTTTTAAGCGCCTCGGTTTCAGTGTAAGTAATGTACGAACAGAAAATGTTTAAAATTATATAGATTGTACCAAAGATTTATGTTCAAAACCTCTCAATGAAAATTGTACATTAAAAGTTAAGAAATTTAATTTATTTATTCTTTAGACCTGAGAGATTAAGTGTTACGAAATTATGGTATAAATTTTAATTAAAGCCGATTGCAAAGTTTTCATGGTTTGTTCGTAAGCTTCTTAAAAGTTGTATACACAAAAATGCTCCATTTTTCAACTTCCTGAAAATGGCTGCTACATTACCCTTCATTCATCTCCCTTGTTCTAACTTTCCTAAATTGGCCTGCTCTACCTCCTGGAATCATTGAAAGTACATAAAACAGCAAAATAGAAAATATCGAAATTTATTGAAGAATTAATACGGTGTTCTTTAAATATTGACATTTTTTGATTAAAACAAAAAACATAAGATTTTGATGTGTAGTTTCTGAGCAAAAAACCTTCTATTTGATTTTCCGCCTATACTTTACAA
Organism: Catonia carolina; assembly: GCA_035578175.1. Taxonomy (NCBI): domain Eukaryota; kingdom Metazoa; phylum Arthropoda; class Insecta; order Hemiptera; family Achilidae; genus Catonia; species Catonia carolina. Next base: position 60,054,246 of record JAQMRL010000003.1, on the reverse strand, counting down.
AATCTTGTTTCTCATAAAGATACTTTACAAAATCTTGTTTCTCATAACTGTGTTGTTATATTTCTACGTGATATTTGGCGGCTCTAGTAACACTATTGATTCATCCGTCGTTGGTATCATTTTATTAAAGTCCAAAAAGTTAAAATTAATACATAATACCATGCCTGTACAGTACATTAATTTCATCCTCATATATCAAGCATTCAGACCTACTACTAGAAAAAGATTTTAATAAATAATTTAGGTATGTTTTATATAATACTTAATATTCTATAATATATAGTAAATCTACAATAAATAATTTATATGCAATTTACTATGATGTTTTATTTATAAATATCATATTTTTGTAGACGTTTAAGTGTCCTGTAGTCGCTAATGTAATTTTTTGTTGATTTGACTGGATTAAAAATATTTTTTTAGTTATTTTATTTTGTAACCAAACACAATTAACAAAAATAACCATAATCTGTAATTAAAAAGTGTAATTAGAAACTACCCAGTAGGGTAGTGTCCAAGAGAATTAAAATTGTGTTAAATATAAATTTTAATTAAATTTTTACGACTGGTGTTGTGTTAATATATCATATCTCTCGCCATTGGCGTTTCAGTTGTCTAAGCGATTTCTGGTAGACCGGGAGAATTTACACGTAGTATATTGCATATCAATGGATTATTCTGATTTTGAAGTTTGTCTCAAATTGTTTGAAATATACCAATTGGTACAAGAGATGAGCAAAGACCGAGGAACAAGTGGGTACCGGAACAAGTACACACCTATAGTATTAATAAGTGACGAATGTAGAGCTTTTCTGACGGCTTGATTAGATGTAGGAACAGTGCGGAACAGTCTTGTTTACCTACACAAGAGAGTTCCTTTCTTGAGAGACGGTAACTAACTAAATATTGCAATCCCTTTAATGTTTATGTGTGCATTTTATAATGACTCATTTTTTGATTTTATATTTTTACAGTGGAATTATGAACAGTGGTGATGAAATTCGATAGTATTAACTTAAATAATTTATAACAGCATCACCAAAAACGATACAAAATAAAACAAAACTATAATAAAATCATGTTAAACACTCTAAACAGTTTTATAATTTTATAAGAGAAAACAATTGTAGACAGAAAACAGTTTCATGTAGGAAACAGAATTTATTATTTATATTTTTATGCACGTAGAGCCACCAAATTTTGCATATAGCATTTTTAAAATGAAAAGAAGGTTTTCATATTATTAAAACTTTATTTGCTAATTAGTTTGTTATTGATTAACAAAAAATCAGTCCGGTTTTTTCATTAACAATAATGCTGACGTTGAAAGTAGGCAGACAACAATGAACAATTAAAGAATATCAGACTTGACAGGGATCGAAGTCGGTATATCAAGAGACCGTCAACAGCTCCAAGAAACCCGTTCGAAGAACGGCTATATTAGCTAGTTTAACAGTAAATAATACAATTTACTGTTAAACTAGCTAATATAGCCGTTCTTCGAACGGGTTTCTTGGAGCTGTTGACGGTTTATTTCAATACAGAAATAATATACTAAAGGGTGAAGCACGACGTGAGGAGTGGATCTCGTTTTCAACCTAGTCGACTCGAGCGCCCAGATAAGCTCTAAATGCTGTTATATTGCCATATTTCTATCACCCGTGCACCAATCAATCTGAAATCAATAATTAAGCTGTGCAAAAAATAAGAACACTCATTACTATTTCAACAATCAGTATTTTAGCTGTATTGTACTGTAGAGCTTTTAATTGATTCTCGATTGATTGAAATAAGTTACAGGTTAAATGGAATATTTTTCCTGTAGTAAAACACTAGTTTAAAATTTTCATTACATAGTAATAAAATTGAAAATTAATTTATATTGATTGAATAGGTGTTTTTAAGGTAGTGTAAAAAATAATTTACTTTCGGGATTATAAGTATTAATTTTATATTTCTTCAATTTTATCAAAAAATTGTTGAGTATTAACTATCTTTTTTGAATTTTTTAATACCTATAAATTTGGTTTAAATATTTAATACATACTACAAAAAACTGGTATTATATTTTATGAAGTATACATTATATTTTCTTTTATAATGATATTTCGTTATTTTATAACACAACCCTCCATAATATTATCATCATTACTTAGTTTACAATATTGATAAAATCAAGGGATGGTACATGATTTTGAATATAACCGCACTTTCATTTTTCCTTTTAGTTATTTTTTGTGGTGTTGTTATATCCTTAGTGAAATCCCAGCTAATGGATTAAAGCGATAACCTGGTTTAGTGTCAAAATGGTTTGGGTTTGTCACAGTAAAGGGGTAAAGAGTGGTGTCGAGGTGCGAGAATGCGATACAGAGAGCGCTCTATGTTAACGCTAACCAAGTTATGCAAAATAGATTGAATATGGCGAATAGCTTAGTACTATTACCATCCCAATTCAATAAATTGTTTTATTCGACGCGAGAAAATTACTTTACATGAGACCCGAGGGGAAGCATCATAGAGTGTAGTGCACAATATAGTCATATTCGCCTCCACCAACTAACAATATATACTACGTATATTCCCTTTCATAATAGATACCCCGTTAGATAATATACGAATTGTTATTAAAAGAGAATCTAATTAGCGTGTTTAAATAACAATTTAAAAAACAATGAAGTTTTTGTATTACATTTACCTAAACAGGAGCATTATAACTGTATCATTAAAATCTCGTATATCAGGTTAATAACATAGTTATGAAATATATAAATTTATAAAATTCGTTTAGGATACTAATTAATTTACTGATGTAATTATTTATTTATGAAATATTACTTGATTGAACATAAATATTTACAAGAGCCTCGCATAATTATAAACAAACATTCATCAATTCATTGTCATGTGTAAATACGCAGTTCCCATAGGTGGAATTTTCAAAAAACCATTATTCTTTAGTTTGCATAACTGTGGCGTAACTAATGTATGAATCTTTAGACACAGTTTCTTCTGATTTAATTAAAGACTGAAGCAAACATGTTACATTATACTCAACTTTTCAGTCGGTAATAATAAACCAAATCATTTTGATTTTTACCAGTAAACTGAAATTAGTCATGCCGTTTGATGGAATAGCTCAACTAAATTATTATTTGTTTAACATTCACTTTCAGTAAGAATATGCTAACAACAATATCATCTTTTATTTTTCACAATTTCTATTTATAGCTATGTAAATAATATGAATATGAAACTATAAAGTAATACTTTGTTTCTAAGAAGGTTAATATACTGAAAACTATGTAAAATATTTTATTTTCTTGCTTTAAATTGTTTTTGAAATAATTATGTGTTTAACTTGTTCAATACGTCTATGAAGATCCACCTACAACGTTTGAGTATCTGCAACAATATCTGAACACAATAAAAGACTGGCAGAATAAATAGCGTATTAAAAAAATGAAACAAAAAGTGCATAAATGTTACATTTACACTAAGAAAAGATACATGCCTATCAGTTCACATAAATAACGCTCAGATACCTAAAGCAGACTCCATACGGTATAACTTTGTGTACATATTGACAAACGATTGAATTGGAAAACACACACACACAGAGAAAAGGAAACAGCTGAACACAAAATGTAAACAGTTCGACACTAGGTAAACATTCGACACTGAATCTTAACAAAAAATTTACAATTTACAAAGTAATTCTTAAACCAATTGGGACGTATGAAATTTAATTACGGTGCTCAGCACTTCTTTCCAACATTAAAATCCTGCAAAGGTTCCAATCGAAGCTATTCAAGATAATTACAGAATCATCTTGGTAGTACATAACGAACAAAATATTTCACAGAGATTTACATATTCCAACAGTATAACGAGAAATCAACTTATTCACAACAAAATACTAAAGAATACTCGAATCATACTCAAATCACCTCACCATATCACTTTTACGCAATTCCAAAATGGGTTCTGGAATACAATCCTAAAGCAAAGCTCGGATACAAAGCTTGGGAAGGCCTCTACAACACCGGAAATATTTTATTTCTTTTTACACAATTCTTCGATAAAAAACATTTTTGTGCCTAACCAGGCTAAGTAACCTGTGCTAAAAGAAAGAATAAAAATTACCTTCAATTTATGAGCTGAATGATAAATTCAAAAATTTACTCGATTATATCTAGCAAACTATTACAGTTTTTAAGATTTCTTATTAAAACATAGTCGTTTTTAGAGTAAATTTTCAGTTGGGAACCAATTTAATTTCATACTGTATCGTATTATATAAAATTCGAATTTTTAAAATTGATATATTAATGCTGATCGTAATCTTGAGGTAAATATAACATAAATTTAGATACACTATAATAATAACTTCACTTTTTAAATTCATTTTAAATTCTCTTTTAAGTATTATCCATAAGGATAACCATCAGCGTATTTACATGAATTTTATTTTTCTATACTAGAATATGTAAAGACACGAGTTTTATTATTGTGTATTTTACCAACTACAATTTGAGTCTGAAAAGTAATGAGTTTACATAAGTTTACGTAGGTTGACTTTGAAGTTTTCATTAACAAAACGTAGGTACTCCATAACTATGCAACACTCATAGAGTTTTCAATATAATCTTGAATTTTTTTATTTCACTTTAAAAACCGCAGAAAATTTTTATTACGTGCACAAAGAAATAAAATATTTTTCTCTATTCAATCTTCCTGATACTTCACTGCTAGGAGCTGTTCATGTTAACAAAAAAAACACTATCAAATAACAGCTTCGTATGACGTGCATTTATTTCGAAAGGGTTTCTCGTACTGGTGGTAGGCCGGCTATCATATTAAATGAGAACTTTGAAAATTTTATCTCTTACAAAAAGAATTTAACATCGGTCCTTGCTTTTATCTTTTTGTCTACAAGCCGCCGTTTTAGTTTTCACTGTCCTGGGCGATGCCATCTGATTCTCATCAATTTTTAATAGTTTACTTCCGTTTTTGATGTCCTTCTTTTTTCCATAAAATATATATGCCTTATCATTGAGTCACTTCTATTAAAAAAAAATCAACATTTTAGATTTACAAAAACGTTACATTTACTAAGTAAACAAATTTAGTCCTCTATGTGCATATAAATTAAAATATTACTTTCGATTTGAAAGAAGAAAAAGTTTTGCGTAAATATTTATTAGATGTAACTTACTCATCCATTCACACTACATAAGTTTTTTTTCATAATTAATGCGGTATTTGAAAAATTATGGATCGTTGGTGCAGTGGTAGAGTGGTAGACTCAAATTGTGATGCGGGCTGTTCAAGCTTTGATTCACAGAGTTAAAAAAAGAAAACTCGTAGGACTTACTAACCACAATTTCAGAAAACAGTTGTCTCATTCCATGCTAATGGGTTTGTCCGAAATAATCAAATTAATTAGTATCTTTTTGTACCTACAGAAAGTAAACGAGTTAAAGGAATCAGTCAGAAGTACGTCTTAAAATCAATTTATTTCAACTGTATTAAATCCGCTTAATAATAATGAAGACATCAGGCGTTTAAGAAAAATATATATTATAGAACTAGCAGATAAATTACAATTTTTAAAATCAATATAAAATATTCAGAATGAAGTAAAGTTTATTAGTAAATAAAAATATTCAGCACATCAAAATTAAGTAAAATAATAACTAAAATCACTATAAAAGAAAAAAACTAGGTTAGTGCTTATATGGAGTTACTACTGTTTCGTCACTGAGTGGCAAAATCTTACAAGCCTCTGAAATCCTACTATTTGCTAATAATCTTCAAATTTATAAATACATAAAATTAAGTAATAAAAAAGAATAGAGTACTAACCACTATAGTCACTAATATACATGTTAAAGGTGAATTAATTAGATAAATTATGTAACATAGTTCAATTCAGCAAGTGCTAGTATTTTAGTGATTACAATATTTTATACCTTAAGAAAATAGAAACTACAGATGAAGGCGAGCAGGATCACAGCACAAAGCCAATTGACTTTCGTTAATCGCATCCTGAGTTGTCACGTTGTGGCCTCGCTGTGGATGACAGCCTAACAAAATGTCAACTGGAGTTCGGTGGAACAAAGTGTGACTTACCGAAGGGGCAACCTAACATCCAACCTTGGCTGTTATTGGTTAGAGCTCATATGCAGTATTTAGTTCGTTGGGGTGTAGTATTTTAGTACGTAACATTATCGGCATCACTATGGGGTCAACCTTCACATATTCCTATTTAATTTTTCCTTTAAATTATTTACAAGAAATATATATAAATTTTAAATTACACACGATTTACACATTGAAATTTATGTTAACATTCCAAAAATTAAAGAAATTGTAGGCCTACCTATTTTTAAAGAAATATATTTTATCTACTTCTCCCTTACCGTTACCAATTGGTTTTATTTGAAAAATCATGATTTTGCTTTCAAAAAGTATTTTTACGTGAGAAGTTGAACGCTTTAAGTTTAGTTTGCCGTAAAGCGCAGTGAAGGTGTTTAATAAAAATAAAACTAGTAGACTATTAATAAAAATAATTATTTTATAATAAAAATAAAATAAAGATAGAATAAATTTAAAAAAATTGATGCGGAATGAAATTTTTGAGTCAGTAAAGATGCCAAAGGGAGCTAAATGGTCAAATGACAGATGAGAAGAAACAAAGGACCTTGGAGTATTGACATATTGTGAAAAATTACAAAATTAACTTGTTACAATAAATCCGGGTTGACCTCTGGATTCAAAGTAGCTGGTACATTAGTTCTAGCTTACCAATAGGAACTATGATACACTCTCATTGTTAGAAACGTATTGGAAAAGTGCACAACAAAATATACATATTATCACTTAAGGACATTAAAAATGAAAGGAAGAAATAAGAAGATGTTTGATTTAAACACTTTTAAAAGAAGATTAACTTTGTGTGGATTATTTAGTCATATTTTAACGGAATAAGTTTGTCTTAATGTGATTTTTGTAAATTACGCGTATTTACTTATTTAATTTTTGTGTGTTAGTCGCGCATGCGTCGGGTTTTTTACAACTGATGATTTATATGTATTTCAATTGCTTTTGATTTGACGCAGTTTCTTAAAAAAGGAAATATATTTTGTTTTTAATCTATCAAGGGTTTTATACACCCTTAGCAGTTGAGTAGATGTTATGTTTGTATTTTAACTAATGAAGCGTTAAGAGGATATAATTTGAAAGAATTTGGTAACACTGGTTTTTTCGGTCGCAGTAGGTTTCTTTTGTGGATGTTTTTATTTAACAAAATTTGACGAGGGTTATTGACCATGGCAATCGATGCTCGATTAACTTTAATTAAAAAAAAGATAAAAATGTAAAAACAAAGTTGTTCTACCGTGATACTTAGTTGATTGAGTTCGAGAAAAACAATATAAAATAAAACTGAAAAGGTTTTACGAATATTTAAATAATTAGCCAATGAAATGTTAGATCACGTAGAATAAAATTTTTAAAAGATTTCCGGTTATAGGTACCTATGTTTTGTTTTTTCAGTAAGACAATGACTGATTTTTTTTGAGATTTATGAACTCGTTTGTTATTACTAAAGGCACGGAGCTATCCATGCGTGTCTTAAACATCTTTTGTAGTATCAAAAATAGAAGTTTTTTTCTAAGAAATCGAGTTAATAAACTAATAATGATTTTGTAAACTGTTAAGGTTTTTGTTTTCGTAAACGTAATATACAAGTAAGCTATAAAATTTCTTTAAATATACAATAATGAAAGGGGAGAGAAGGAAATGTTAAAAAAAAAACAGACAGGTTATGGTGATCTGTTGCTTATCTTTCGAATGGCCTTTTCATAAACTTTCTAAAAATAACTTAGGTGGTTAATAGTGTTCCGGGATTTAAAAAAAATAGAGGCGATGACAAGAGTTATTAATTACTTTCTACCGTTTGCAACTTAGTTTAAATTTATGGGAACTGTGAGTACAACAATTTACTGTTTTACATTTATATTATATGAACTGTTGGAAGTTGTTGTGTAGCCATACAATAATTCAATAAATATGCAGATGTCCAGACTTGATTAATTAAATATTAATTTTCTTTCATCTGGAATTTATCTCCGCCATACTTTGGGGAAAACACTTTCAATACGGTTTGTTGATTTTTCTTCAATTTATTCTGTTAAAAGATGCTGGATTACATATTTTAAACTATTTTTCTATTAATCCTAATGTGTAAACTATGCAATCTGTTCGATTTAGAAGAAAAAACATCGCCATGATCCAATGAGATGAGGATAATATGTATGATGTGTGTAGAGGTGTACTCCTGTACAGATTCAGGGCGTTACTGAGAAATTATGGTTACTTGAAACTGAACCATCAAAATACACTAGTAATCACTTTCTAGAATTAAAATCCTTATAAACGAATATTTAATAGGATTTGAACCACGGAATCTTACGCTCCGTACGTCAGCTGTTAAACAGCTGAGTCGTCTCGAAGACTTTACCAATACCTAACCCGGTGGGTTTTAAACTGTTAATTCTGAAAAAATGCTAAAACTATTATCGCAAAGTATCCATCATTAACTCACCTAAATGACCGTTGTTTTAAACAAACAATTGAAAAAATCAAATTCGAAAAAGTCTACATAAAATATTAACAACCAATTACATAGTGTGAGATATGAATTTATTATTTCAGTTGACATACAACACTTACGGTTTCTATACTATCTAGTAAAAAACCGTGACAACACTGATAAGATGAACCAGAACAGAGAGAAGGCATTGGAATTGAAAATTGATGGCGGATACCACGTGGCAGACCTAGAAAGCGATTGTTAGTCAATGAATAAAGAAACTTAAAGGAAGAAAACAGTTTATGCAGAGAATAGAGAGAAGATATCTCTTCTATAACAAAAGTGAAAATTCTTTCTTACTGGCTAGGAAAAATGATTGTAGGTTTTTAATTTCCTACCACTTTAGTTACATGGTTTTTGCTCTAAAGGCACGGCCTTTACCTTTAAACAACCTACCTTTAAACCTTTAAACAAATTACTTGGAGAGCACCCAGCCCTTCCACGAATGTCAGTAGACAAGCCGCTTTCCCTATCTTGTAGAGCATGAAATGCAGTAAATTTGGGGATTAAAATAAACACGTAATAGCCATCTTTGAGAAAATTTAAAAAAAAACGTGAAGAATCATATGAATAAACTATAGCTTCCAGTAAATATTTGTGTCGAGTCCCCAAGTGGTAGGCATACCTGACTTAAGTTTCTAGGTTTCAATTTTGTATGACATTCTGTTCTTGATATTTTATTCAACATACGCGCGCGCACACACAAACACGCAAGCAGACCAATCGGTAAACATTTTTTGTTTTCGGATAAGGAGCCTGAAAACGTGTATTTCCGGTGAAAATTCGTTTAAAATTGTTTATGTTAAATTGTTATTTTATTATAATAATTATAATATAATATAATAATACTTATAAAATAATTATTATATTTCATTAAATTTGATTCGATTTAATCGATTAAAATCTACATCAAAATGCCAATACTTTCCTTCCTATTATGTTCATGTAGGGCAAGAGAAAGTAAAAGAAACAAGGTTTTCATTATTTATGAAATGTATTTGGCCCTGTTTAGAATTGTAAAACCCGAAAATCTGTTTTTAAAATACAATATATTTAATTGTATCTTGTGTGAACGTTATGAATTCTACCATCTGATTTTTGTGCTGTTGAGTTACATATTACAATACATACTATTAATATATTATGTAATAATATGTAATATTATTATATTATGTAATATAATATGTAATATCATATTACAATACATACTATTATAATATTACAATACAAACTAGAACTAAATTAAAAAAAATATATATTACAGACCTTGAACGAAAGATATTATGATATTTTAAACATGTTAAAATCGAAATATAAATCAAAAATATTTTCTTACATAAACTAAACAAGAATATTAATAATTTTTACTACCAATTTTTAATAATAAAAAGTTGAGTAAAGGAGATATAAACAGTAATTTTTTACGGTAAAAATATTTTGAGAAATGATAATAAAAATTTCTGAACTATTGTGAGGTATTTTCTTCTCGACATGAACATATTACAAGATAAATTTAAAAAGACGAAGTAGGTAAGTAAGTAGGATAGGAGAACGTAGAAAATTCTTAGAATCAGTCAACCGAATTGGAATTGTTTGCCATCAATATCTTGAAAGGAGTAAGAGAAGAGAGTAGGATACTAAAGTAGAATGTATAAGAGTACATTACTGGAAGCAAGAATCAACTGTCGTACTGTATATTATATTGGTACGTATAGTTTATAGAAGAGCGGTTCATTTATTTCGTTCACTCACTTTGTCAGTTTTGTGAGTCAGTTTGTTTAAAATAAAACTCTAAATCTACAGCAGCGTTGTTAGTTTTATAAGTTGTTGTTTCTGTTGATTTATAGGTCTACTAAGAATCATAAACAAGTAACAAAAGTATACCGTAATATACAGTGTTCTTGTTTATTATGTGATACGGTAAGGTCTTAACTTAAATAGTAATCGATTTCTTGAAAACGGTGAAGAAGGAGTGAGACATCTATCCATTCTTGGATCTAATGGTGTGTGAAGTGAAGAGATGAATCGGGATGAATTATTTGTCTTCTAGTTTAATACTGCCGATCCCCGTGTATATTCTATCTACTATAAACTGTTTTAGTTGGTATTTGGGGCCGCTGTCAGTACCAGAATCCATCACTGTAAACCGTAGACCAAGAATGAAATGGGGAAGGGAAGCAAACAGACTCGGTTCAACATCTTGTAAACATACAATGTGGCTCGTTCATAGGATATGCCAGTAGTCGCTTAAATAGAGGCAACATTGGGACTGTTTACATGTCGCGGTATTTCCGCTAGAATGTTAGATTATCGTTCGTCTTACCCTACTGGCAAATAACTCAAATGATATACTACAGAGAGAGTATTGATATTCAGAAATATTATTGTGGAAGTAAAGCCAAAATTCAAAGGGATTAAACTAATGTATTACGCAAACATAACAAACAAACTTATATATTTATACTTTTGTGTTCCAACGCATTAAACATTATGCAATCAAACTCCAAAGCTTTCATGAACATCAGTAGAAAACAATAAAGACATTGGATTAGGAATTGTATAATTCTACGTTGTATATTGTGACACATATCGCTACGGTCCGTTTGGGGATCTGGGTAAAATAAATAATTAACAATACTGTTTAAAATTTGCAAGTACCTATTTATTACAAACTATGAGCTACAATTTTATTAATAATGTGACTTAAATCTACGAATAAATGACTATTAAAATACTTATGATAAATAAAAAACTAATTATAGATTATGAGTCACGAGAATGCCTTTTGCGTATGGATTAGCTGCGAGGAATTGAAGAAAAATATGACAGTGTTGCCAACCTTAACAGTCAAACACTATATTTTACTACTGTGCAATTGCACCGTTAGTTAACCACTTGTTGCCTTTCAATTAATATTCTTCGTTGTGACTGAGATTTTTCCACTTAAACCCCATTTCCTTTAACATTTTTTTTAACGTACAAAATTTCCAACTAAAATTTTGCCTTTCTTTCAGCATCAATTTCTTACTGATATAACCTTTTCCTTTTTTTACCAAGTCTCAAAAAAACTGTAGATGAAGATCTTCTTCACGGTCTTTAAGTTCTTTCGTAATATTTCGAATTGTGGAAAGAGAAACATCACAGTAGGTAGCCGCTCGCTCATGGCTTTTGATAAGAGGGAAGGAAAGGTATTTTTGTTTAGCTTCAACTTTACAGCATTTTATTACATTGCATATTACATTTCGTTCAGCACTGTGAACAGTTTGACCACGTTTTCGAGAAACCGACATTTCCGTTTACGGTAACAATCAGTTATATTTGTACAGTTAAACTACAAAACGTTCCGCGATATACTGTATGTTGTCTAAGTATAGTTTACTTTGTTGTGGTGGCGAACTGATACCAAAGCAATGGTGCTTGCGCACTGCTGTTTTCGTTCCTTTACCTCTCGTTAAAACCAAAGGTAAACTCGTGACTCGAGTACCTATACAATAAATCAATAACAATAATTAAACTTAACCAATTACAAGACTATCTCGCACTTAATTACCTAAATACTACTCACAAACTGTTATGTACGTTTGCAGTATACAATGGACCTTTTTCAAGGACGCAACGCTGCTAACTTACGAGGTTCAAAATTTACTCGTTGATGATAGATCAAAAAGTAACTTGGCACTAATCAAACCGGCTGCGCTTATATACGTACGCTAATAGAAGTTACGTGAACAAGATTCTGATAATAATAAAAAGAATTCTTATGTATATCCAACCTACTTCGACATAGTAACAACAGGAATTAAGTACACATTGTGCCGGTTCAGTCGCACTGCGGTATAAACGGAAATGAGACAGCGGACACGGCCGCCAAAGAGGTGTTAAAGACCGTACTGATAGATAAACATCTGTCATCTCATACAGATAACAGGAGACATCTGCACAACCAAATTAATCAACACTGGAACCAAATCTGGTCTCGACACCTCCAACGAAACTTCACTACATCAGAACACACATTTTTGAAAATCCTCAGCCTCACTTGGACCTTCGAAGGCATCAAGTTCTACTTATACGATTACGCATTGGATACTCTACACTTACACACAAACACTTACTGAAGAAAGAAGAACCACAACATTGTACGCATTGCAACACGCCACTTACAATCAAACACATCATCACAGACTGCCAAACTACACAATCCACACGAACAGTATTTAAAATTAATAACATTTTACCACTTAATTTAGTAGACAAAGTAGTGGTTCAAAACACAATAAATTTAAAAAAAATAACAAAATTTCAGATTTGATATAATTGTAAAATCGCATGTTATTTTTCATTGTGTCATTCTATTTTTTATTTTTCTGTTGTCTAAATTTTAATTGAACCTAACTAAATTTAATTATGTTTATGAATATGACCTAATTGTTTGTTTGATGTCTTCTTTAGAAATGTTATACTATATGTAATGTATTTACATGTAACGTGGTCGCTGATAGCCGCGTAGTCGATGCGACCTTAAATAAATAAATAAATAAATAAAAAGAAGTCTTGCTGCCGGTTTCTACATCTTTATAAAAGGTAAATAACATTATATTTGAATACAGGACATTATTATGGTTGCTTAACAAAAGCACTAATTATCGAAATAGATATACTGATCATTACCAGGTAGCCGTTACACAATAGCCTTTTCAACACCTAGCCATTTATATAAAAAAATAATTCTACCTATTTCTTGCAAACCCTATTAATTAACTATTTTTTAATTACATTAACATTTTAAATCTTAGTGCCACTAGAGAATTCTAGACACACTTTTTCTTTAGATATTACTACAATATTATATAGGATGCAAGAAAAACTAAATAAGTTATTTGTAAGAAAGCTACTTCAATTATTATTTTAATCATTTATAAGTATTTCTAATTAAATGCAGCGTTATTTATAAAAGGATTTACCCGATATTTCTTTGTTAAATTAATTAATTAAGTTAAGTAATTATAAATGTCTTGGACGTAATATTGTAAAAATCTTTTTATTTCCAAACACAATTACTTATTTTAAAATGATCTGAATGATTACATAAAAACTTATTTAATTCCCAATTATTTATAAGTAATGCTAGTTAACGACAGAGTAAAGAAAGTATTATCATAAATTATTAGGAAAGTAATTTCCTCGACTAAGCAACCAAAATATAATTTTGTACTTCTATACTGCACGGCTCTGCAGCTTTCATCTTTGCTTTTATAAATAAATAATAATACTTCTCTAAATACTCCTAAAGTTTGGGTACTTATTTCGTTATTAAACCTTAAGTGTACTTATCATTTAACGTTAACGTAATTTGAATATCTTTTAAGGCGGGATATTATATAACTCATAAATACAACTACGCAAACATAATTCTAAATCTAGATTAGGTTATATAAGTTAATTATTGGGTTATTCAAATGTCTTTCTGAATTTAAATATTTTATTAAAATGATATTCAATAAATTGTGATGAGTTGCGTCACTCAAATAAAACTCATAAAATTTATGTTGAAATATCAGTATTTTTTTTATTAATCAGCAAAATCTATAATCTACTTTTACGTAGATTTCTTATTTCCTTTTTACGTGCCTTGACCGAAGAAAACCCCCTCCAATGAAGGAACTCTGTAGATTTATTTTATGTTTTGTCTATTAAGTTTAAAATAAATCCGTCGGATGTCTTCATTTCACAAGTTGCGGTCTTTCCATAAGGTAATGTGCTTACTCCCTTCCTGTACAGCTTATACACCGTCGATTTACCTAATGGCACAAACGCTACAGCAGCCTCTTTTGCCGACCCAGCTGTAGCACCTAAGCATCTGCCACAACATCTGGATAAAATATAAGGTTAGCAGAATAAATGGCGTATGAAAACATATGAAACAAAAAGCTCACACGTAATATTTGCAAGAAGATATACATGCCAACCAGTTTACCTAAACAGCATAATGGCACCTGAAGCAGATATTAAATTACGAAAACTATAATTTCTAAACCCGGGCTTTGCACAGTTCAGTGCGCTAATTTCTTGACCACAGAGGCATTCCAATAATCCTATATATAGTATTTATTGGCTAAATTAGTTACCCATGGGGTTATTATCGGAAACTAAGATTCCGTGTTTCAAATTATAGTAAAGGTTTAATACGGATTTTAATACTAGCATTGTTTACCGGTGTCCTTTGATGGTTAGGGTTCAATTAACTCCAACCATATCTCAAGAATGGTCGACCTGAGTCCGTACAAGAATACACCTCATTTATACGTCATTCATAACATTATCATCTTATTGGTTTCATTGGGAGGGTGTTTATTGTTCTGAATTGAACAGATTGGAACGTACACACATCAGGAATTAAAAATAAAGGACTTGCAAATTATTTTTGATACCTCTAAGAAATAGATTACCAAACAAAAGTAAAAAAAAAACAAACTTACTGAAGACAATATCTGGGAAATAGAAACTGTATTTTTGTTTAATAGTTCAAGGAAGTGACAGATTTACTTTACTGATTCTAGTTAGCCTAAAGCAGAAAAGTCCTGACGTGGTATTAACTCTGGAACCGCCCAGGCTAACTAGAAAAAGGTGATTTTCTTAATAGTATAAAGTTGTGTGAACTAAATGTAATCAGTCTGATTGTAGTTAAACCGTAAAGGAAAGTAAAGGTAATTGTTTAATTTGTCTGAATTCAATAAAACGTCTCTTTAAAAAAAGAAACAGAACTTGATTACTTGATAAATCCAACGATTTTTGGCAACGCTGTTTTATCTCTTAATTTTTTTTTAAAAAAGAAGAATTTCATAGATAAAAAATAAGTGCAAAATTCTTAGTTAACTCGTTAATTGGATGGCATTTCTATTAAAATAAACTAATTGCTTAATATAAACAAACTATTACCTAAAACAACAGAGTTTAGCGCTGTCAAATACAGTTGAATTCGAAGTGTGTTAACATTGGTCTTTAAATTAAGTCTTTAACTAACCAAGCAAACATATACGTAGTACTAACTTCTTCAGTCAACTGTAGGATACACAAAACCACTTGCTGTTGGTGTTAGATATTTTGTAAGGTTAAAAAATTCATAAAAAATTGTCTCAGTAGTACAGTTTGTAATTTACCTAACTATTAATGTATAGATTCCTGGGTCGATGCTACGGTCTAATTTAAAAAGCTCATTCACTACTTACTCCAGGTTTCTTCTCGCTTAAATACTCTTAAGCAGAATGATTAGTTCTTACACAACTCTTAATTGATATGCTAGGTCATGAAAATGAATACCTCATAAACCCTTTTTAGGGTCACTAAATAGTCATAAAATTTGCTTTTACTTTAGATATAAAACATCTATACGTGCGATACCTTTTGGCTTGACAGTCGACAAGCTCAAAAGTGCCATCTGCGTACAAAACGTTTAGAACTTAACCGCCGCCAGAAGCTATTATTCTGCTTAATTAACCCTCAATAAAAATTGAACCTCCGTTTCAAGATTTTAACGTACAAAACCTTTTGAGACCAATCTAGACTTATAGTGTCCAGCTCTTTGGAGTAGCGGCAGAGAGTAACTTAAAGTTACTCCAGGCCTTTCAATCAAAATTCTTAGAACGTGCTTCTGGTGCCCCTTTTGATGAAAGCTATAAAACCCTCTACAAGATTTAAAAATTCTGAAATTATAGGAACTAACTGTGTCCTTCTATATTGCGCAATCGACTACATGAACATACCAACCAACTAGCCTGTAACTTTCAAGGAACTTCTCAACTGTGTGACATCTAAAGCAAAAATGAAGCAGAGACCTCTAGGTTTGAATAACGGACAACACCGGTACTTCAAAACACAGAATGTACCACTGAGTACCTCTTCTCCTGAAATTTAAATTATCTACTGCCCGTTAAATTAAATATATACAGCAATTGTGCAAAAGTAAAGATAATAAAAGTTTATACATAAAATTTTATGATGTATATAATATTTCTATTTGTAGCACATCAATACTAATTTTCAGGGCTGATGAGCTCTGCAATTGCGAATTGCCCCCTAACCACTTCACAGCTAGCCAACGACTTGCCAGCAACGATGCCAACACTTGCTCTCGTAGCTCTGTTATAAATTTTGCCAGCCTTTTTTTAGACTTTAAATTACAATTAAAACATATAAACATACAACCAGCTATTTTAAGTATTGCATGTTAACGCGCACTATAATCGATGCGGGCAGTACGAGATGCAAGACACAAATGAACTACATGTGCATGGGGCTCTTATACGCATGCGCGCATAATGTTTGTCAGGCTGAAATATTCGTACAATCTGACAACGCTGGCAAATGTTCGTACATCGTTCCCATTCAAAATTAAAAAGTTACGCGAATCCAGAAATACGAACATGTCACACCCACAACTACCACAATTTTGATTGGTCTAAACGCGTGAAAGAGTAGAGCGCATTACTGTGAAAAGCATTATAGTTTTAACGAACTATTTTTCTTCTATTTACAATAAAACTGTTTTAATACAATTTAAAACATGAATGTGAAAAGTGTAAGATATTAAAAATTTATTTGTAATAAATAACCTTTTATTATAGTGTTACAAGTATTTTGTACAGTTTCCTTCATCATTCCAACTATAAACTACCTTCAAACTATCAAATTCATCCGATGTGGATATAATTGTGTAGCTTTGTTCGGCAAAAAAAAAACAAACGTAAACAGGAATCAAACTTTTCAAAACAAACTCTAACGTTTAATCACTTGCAGTCTCTTGTACGTATGACCTTAACGTAGACACAGTATAGATCTACCCAACCAATAACAATGCAAACACTCGTTCCCATTCAAAATTAAAAAGTTACACGAATCCAGAAATACGAACATGTCACACCCACAACTACCACAAAATCCACAAAGGAGATTAAAAATAAGCTGGAACACGGAATAAGCTGGAATAATCTTATATAACAGTGACAAGGGTTTGTCAATAGGTGATTTCCTCAATCAAGACGAAAACAATACAATATTAAAACACGTACATCATAGATACTGCTGGTATAAATATACAGTTGCAGTTATTACTAAATAAATACAACAAAATATTCCTAGGCAATTATTATCTTGTACGTTACACCATTTAAATATAAACAAAATTAACAAAGTTTACAACAAAAGTTAATTTGTTACTCCAGTTTTACTAAAATTGCTTCCGGATGTTTAATTTTAACTCATTAGAAAAAAATAATTAAAAATTTTATTTTACATTTAAATTACGTATATAGGCCTAATGGATTTTCAATTACATTCTGGTTAAATTTGTGTTTTAGGAAAGGAGTGCGACATTTCTAAAAAGGTAGGTTGGCTTCAAAGCTTACGCTTACTCTTATTTTAACTGTGGATTTAATTTTAAATTTTGTTTTGTTTGAAAGTGGCGGACTTATATAGCCTGGATGAGAAACGTTACTCATTACTTGAACATTACAACTGAAACCTTAATTACGGTGATTACTGTTTCAGTGAAACCCAGGTTGTGCTCAATAGGCTTTTGCTTTTACTAAATGGTCCTTACAACACATAACCCGACTAGTTATTACTAAAAGAAGGGACTGTTATTACGAACACCACAAATACAAACCTACGTTAGCTTTAAAAATAAATGGCAGTTACCGAGTAAATTGTGTATTATTACAATAATACTCTTAGCGTAAAGGAACGGAGTATTTTCTTTGCTGTACTTTGTGTATCAAATTAACTACGGCAAGTTAATTATGAAAATGTTAAGAGTTCACAGAAATATTTATGAAATTTTATTGAATGATATTTAAATGAAGAGTTTCTTATTTATAATTGTCATAATTAATAATTAGTAAATTAATTAAAATAATAATTATAAATTATTAATTAATGAATACTAATTAAGTAATACATAATTTATTAATTAATACGACAATGTACTTTCTTGGAGTGAAACATGGAAGAAAAAAGAAAGTAATGTTAAAAATTAACCAATGCTACTATAATTAAATTGGTTTTGTTTGAAATTCGCCAACAATCCACAATATTTACTACGCCATTTTTTTCAATTTTATCATCATCTTCATAAACAATTGCACAGTAATAGATTACGGCTCTTTGTCTGTTCCAGTTCCAAACTTAGTCTGTTCATTTACTTATATCTTTTTTTAAAGTTCAAACTTTGAATTATCCATTGGAATTTATTCTATAAAGAAATTTCGCTATTTATTTTCTTGTTATACTATTTGCAGATCATTCAGGGTTTAGAAGATGTCCTCCGATTTTCAGTATATTGGTTAAATCGTCGTCTGCATCACAAAGTGACGTAGTACCTGAAAAAATTAGAAATTTGAGTCAGGTCGCCTATGAATGTGTCTAGGTGTACTCTACACCATCATGAACTGACTTATCTAACTTATATCTTTGTTTGTAACAAAGATACGAGCAATAATGTTTCTGCGTAACTCACGAAAAGTTGTGGATTGTAAATCACGTACTGTCGTTTAATCAGATACGTCACTTTGTAAACTTGAATTGTGATTCCTAACTCTGACGTATCTGTAGATTCGTCAGTTTGTGATCCGGTCGCTTACCTAATGAAACTGAAACTGTATGTGACGTATTCAAATAAGTAAGCCTACATAATTAAATAAAACTAAATAATAAAATTGGCATGTATCTCCTTGATAGTGTTAGGCAGCAATCGTCAGGATATATCACGATATCCATATTTCCATGCACAAAATATATGTATCGTATTTGTACAGCGTTGTCTAAATTAATGTAGAATTTATAAAAACAAAATAAAACAGTAATCGTCATGCATTTGTTAGTATTCATTTTCGATCAGGATACTTTTATCTGTAAAGATAACGTCATTCGTTTATATTACATAATACCTATGTTGCCGTAAATCACGTATTGTAGTAACTCGACAATTTATACATTATTGAAAAAATCAATAATTTACATTAATATTATATAAATATTAAAAAATACAGTCTTTTGTTGGTTATTTAAAGCAATGATTACGGTTTTATTGTAAAGAATTGCTGAGATGTAGGATCAAGAACTTAACGCAAAACTTCAAACGGCTCTCCTAGAAAAACATGATTTTCAGATACGACGGTTTGTGATGTAGCCGACGAACTATGCAAAGACTGCAATATTTTAGTTTCCTTTTTAAAAACTAAAATAATGGCATCCAAAGTAAAAACCTGTCCGCTCAAATAATATTGTATTGTAAAATCAGGTGCTGGAGCAGGTACCTCATTTCAATTATCTAGAATGTTATGTCAACTACGATAGAGATGATGATGTAGAGAAGAAGGTTAAAAAGTTTCATGCAGTGTGGGGAACAATTAGTTGAACACAGAATAATAAAACGAAGAAGGAAACAAAGTTCTTCTTCTTGTCGTGTCTATTCAGTTCGGTTGTTGGCGATCATCATGGCCATTTTGACTTTTTTAGTAGCAATCCGCAGCAATTTCGTGAAGCTCTTACCGAACCAGGTCCTCCGATTGGCGAGCCTGGAAATTCTTTTTCTACCAGGAATGTTCTTTGTTTCTGTCTTCCCCTGCAGAATGCGCTGCAGTAAAACATATAATTTTTGATTTCTCATTATATGACTGAGGTACTGCCGCTTGCGGCACTTAACAATTTGAGCAATTCCAGACCCTTGTTCATGCTCAACAAAACTTCAACATTAGTGACTTTCTACGTCTACGACATTCTCAATACTCTTCTATACAACCACAGTTCAAAAGCCTCTAGCCGGTCTACAGTCGGCTTGTTCAAGGTTCAAGTCTCAACACCATAAAGATGAAAAGTTAAAATTCTACAAAAAATGGGTGCTCGAGAATTCATCTCTGTTGTTATTTAGGTCATCAGCCGAGGCTGGTTTGAACCTCCAGTGGTTTTACTAAATAAATTGAGACGTGAGGTGTTTTGCCATTGCCTTTTTCACTGACTTGAAAAGAATGTTTATCAGCATGCCAGGCCCTCTGAAAAGCACTTATTTATTCCACCCTGCAAATGGAACTTCACGTCATTCACTACAGGGTCTGGCTGTGTAATGAAATTCATTACTCTCAGAGAAGATAACTTTGACTAGTGTCTGTTACACCTCAACCTCTTCTGTTCTTAAATGCTTCAGTCATATCATTGGCTGACCATGTGATAAGAAAGAGAACTATTTTTTGTAGCCCTGGAACTAGCAGAACAAGTGCAAGAAATTTAACACTCCACTTGCCTGTTATGGGCTAAATTTATCTTTATAGAGGTGTATCATGAATAATGATAGCAAGGAAGAGCAGCAGGTTTCAAGCTGCAGAGTTAAGATACTTGAGAGGTGTGAAAGAAAGTACCAGACTTCATTTTTAATAAAGAAAGGAAGGAGTTGGATATTTACAGCATGAACGAAAGTGTGACAGAATAGGGTCTACCGTCAACAATGGAAAGGTCATATTCATAGAATGTCAGATGATCGTACATCTGTGAGAGAAATAAAATATGATCTGGAAGACGTTATGTAGGATGGCCACGAAAACGATGATAAACCTTGTGAAATTTGATCAGGCATAAATCTAATCCCTGATGGAAGACGATTTTCATTCTATTTATTTTTTCAAAACTTTTTTATAATTTATTTCCTATTCATACTGTACCGAATAGTTTCACAATTAAAATGAAATAGAACGTAAAATTTGAACGGTTGTATTAATGTATTAATAATTTAGCTTCATTGAGTTATGTACTAGTACTGGTATTTGACTACGGGTCTTAATCCAATGGTGCTTTTGTGATGACTTTAGTTTAAATGTTATTATAAATTAGTTTTCAGGTAACAGTTAAAGTAATTTGAAATCGTTCTGTGAATGAAGTTGAGTTGTAATGTAAATTAGGAATGTAGTAAGTTAGTTAGTAAGTATGTAGAATATGTAAGGAAGTAAGTAAGTCAGTAAGTAGATGCAGTAACTTGTATTACCTTAGACAGAGGACAGAAAATTATTCTGTCTGTTATGTTAATGCACACATTAACGACAGTAATGTATTTGTATGAAACACAAAATGTAGTCTACATTTTGATTGCATAGATTGAACGGATAGATAGAAACTAAAGTGCGGTGAGAAGCAATGAACATAATCATTAAAGTGAAGTACAGTAAAATTGTTGAAGGAAGGAAAATCTCAATAGTATCTCGAGTTGCACAGACGCTGGGTATCTGGTGGAGAATTCAACCGCAGCCATTAACACAGTAAATGAATCTAAAATTCTACTATCTTCTTCCTTTTGAATCGGTCAGCTTATAACAAATTTTCAAGAAAAAAGATTGTATAACTTAGTCTTTTCATTAGAAATGTTTTAACATTTTAAAAGTTTCCTCAGGAAATTATAATTAATCCCATTCAATTTTCCAGTGACTCGTTTAAAACACTTAAATTTTATTTACATTTATCTTATTAAAGAACAAAAAATACAAACAGAAAAAAATAAAAAAACATAATAATCAAAATTAGAACAGTAAATAATTTTTCAATAATTTTCCTAAAATATATGTAACTATTCGGAAAATTTTATTCCATTTTTAAAAAAAAAAAAAAAAAAAAAAAAAAATTAGAACACAAAAATCTGTGCTCACCTATTACTAGGCCTATTATCTCCTCAATTTTATTACTTTCTTAAATTTGCATCAACATCTTGGTTAATAGCGATTACTCGTAATTTGGGTTAAGGACTGGTGCATTTGAAGTTAACAATTTTACAGACCCTAACCGAAAATCGAACCTGGGACCTCCACTTTACAGCGTAGCACACTAACCACTGGGGGACGAAGGTTGCCGTGGTCAATTTTTTATTAATTTACTGACATTATTGATTTTATTCAATAATTTTCCTAAAATATATGTAAATATTCGGAAAATTTTATTCCATTTTTTAAAGTAAATATGAGTAGATAAAGAAAGGCAAAATAAAATTTTTATCAGTTTATTGTTGTTGTTAAGGTCATCAGCTGGTTTGAACCTCTACAGGCTTTACTAAGTAAAACGAGTAGTAAGGTGGTTTATAAACTTCCATTCTCACTGAGTGGAAAAATACACTTATCAGCATGTCAGACACCCTGAAACGCATCTACTTTCCACCCTGCAAATAACACATTTACTTCATTCACCAGGGTTCTGGCTGTATAATGAAATTCATTACTCTCAGGTAAGATAACTGTGACTATAATGATTTTCACGGTTGATAAGCTTTCCTGTTCCACGCGTTTAGACCAATCAGAACGTTTGACAGCGTTGTCAGTTTGTAAAAATGTATGAGCTTGACAAACATTACGCGTGCATGCGTATAAGAATCGCACTTATTCACTCGTGTCTTGCATCTCGTACTAAACACATCGATTATAAAGCGCGTTAACATGCAATACTTTATAATAAATCAGCTGGCTGTAGTTTATAGGTTATTATTATAATTGAAAGACTGAAAAATTGGCTGAAGAAATACATAATGGAGCTACGAAAGCAAGTATTGGCAAAGCTGCTAGCAAGTCAATAGCTAGCCATGATGTGGGTAGTGGGAAATGCGTACGTTCCGAGCTCATCAACTTTGAAAAATAGTATAATGTCCTTCTCATCTTCTGTTCTTAAATGCTTTAGTCATATTATTATTAATTAGCTGACCATGTAATAAGAAACAGAACTATATTTTGTAGCCATGGAACTAGCAGATCTAGTGCAAATTATTTAATACTCCACCTAGTTGTTATGGACAAATCAATTCATTACCTCTAGTAAAAATTGGGTTAAATTTGATGACTAAGCTGTTTATAATAAATATTTAGGCAATCTAAAATATAAATATAGGTAATCACAAGAATAGATAATTTTTTTAAGTTTTTCCAAAGATTTTTAAAATAATATTTTTTCTATTAAATGTAAATCTTTGATTTGCTCTTATAGAACAATGAATAGATAAGTTCTGAGTACGAATCATGAGCGAGTAATATCCCAAGGTATTACTATGTAAATTACAAGTTAACATACTTGTTTTGCTCTTGACGTGAAAGTATTAAAATAAATCTGTAGAATTTAGTCTGTACAGTCTTTTTTGTGTTCTGTTATTGTCCAAGAGATTGATGGCTTCTGATTCTGATGGTTTTAAAGTCGTGTTGGGTAACTAGTGCAAAACTTTTGTACTTTTTTTGTACTGTGAGAGTATTGGTGTTTCTGTGTATTACAGATTTGTGTACGTACTAAGTGGAATCTGTAATGTTTCGAGGTAATTTTGACTGAAAACATAAAATTATTTCAATACTACAATGACTGGTAAAGTTGCATCCCGTACGCCCACACAGGTTTAAGTACTGTTTTATAAATTAATTTTATTTTGTGCCGATAATTTAGATTTTATGCTAAGCATCCAATATAGCTGTTAGTATTTGTGAACTGTTTTAAAAGTATATTTAGCGATTATTCTTTAAATTACAATATATTACTGTTTGCTTTTAAAGAAAATTGAACGCAAACAATTATCTAAAGGTAATGTAAAGAAGAATTGTAATATGTATTTCCTTCCCAACGTGCCCTCGTGCTTTTTGGACTTAGGACACCGCATCTCTTAACAGCTCTGCTGAGGTACAAAGAAACTAGTCACATAGATTCTTCAACCAAGAAATTTTTCTTCCCACATCTCTCTTCCCTTGAATCTTGCCTTGTATTATCAAGCGTAGCATTTCATATCTTCGTCCCCGCATAATGACCTAGATATTACATTTTCCTTTTATGGGTGGTGTAAACAAGCTCCTTTTCTGTTCCCATTCTCCGCAAGACTGTCTCGTTGGGTGCTTTATTCGTCCAGGGTATTTTTAGTATGCACCTGTATAACCAAAGCTAAAACGCATCTATTCTCCTAATATTCATCTTCCTTAATGACCAAACTTTTACGTCATATAACACGGTTGAGAAGATGTAACATCGAACCATCCTCAACCTCGGATTAAGGTTCAAGAATTTATTTATTGAAAGGTTTTTCATTTTAACAATTGCAGAACGAGCCATCTCTATCCTTCTGTTTATTTCGGCTCTGTGATTACTATCTTCATGTACTATTGTACCAAAATATTGATACTTGCTAACTGTCTCAACTGCTGTATTGTTGAACAGCAATTGCTTTGTACAAATTTTGTCTTATAGACGTAAGCAAACAGCAGGATTGAACCATATGGTTTGAAATCTCAGTCCTGAAAGTTTGGCGTATTGTGTAAACAATATTCGATAAGTTGCCGCTGCTAAACAAAAGTGCATTAATTCTTTTATTAATCGTTCTTTTCAAAATAATTTATAATCCTTCTTGAATGTGAAATTAATATTTTAATTAGGTTAATTTTCAGAAATATATTTATTAAGGTAAATGTTAACTTAAAAAATCAACTTAGTTTTCCAACTTTTTAGGATTTTTACACTTTATGAATATTACATTGTGACTACCTTATTAATTCGCGTTAATTTTTAATAATATGCTATTTAATAAGTCAGAAAAATGTAGGCGGAAACGTTGACACAGAACGTTGTCTATCTTTCTTACTCTTTTTACTATTGGCGAAATGTAACATAAAGAATAAAAAATTAAGCAAAAATATTCAAGACGTCAGGCTTAAACTAAAATGTATTTAAGGATGACGGGTATACCTTAGAAAGCAAGTTATAAGGCAATTCCTATTCCCTTCAGACTTGCTTTTGTTTCATCCTTTTTTGAAAGTATTGTTCGCAATGCGTTGTGAATATTAAAGGATATTTTGAGAGAAAAACTGAGTGGAAGTTATAACAATAAAATAAGTGGATGGAACTCCTTTTTTGCTATATTTATATTATTAAGTAACTTTATTCAAGTTTGAACGTGAACAATAAATACTTCAAAATTCTATAACAAGGATAACAAGTTTTTAACATATCTCTTTCAACAGTTTGTCATCACAATGTTTGGGACCAAAATTAATAACGTCACTTGAGTTTTTAGTAACGGAAAATTTATATTAAGCAACACTATGCTTTTATAAAACAACTAAAGTCAAAATAAATAAAAAATATTTCTAGCTTGCAGTTTATTCAATAATATTAATAGAGTAAAAAAACTCGGAATTCAATTACTGATTTTAGAAATTGAACAGATATCAGATAAATACGTTAATGAAAACATTCTATAAAGTCTGTTAATATGATATAAAATAAAACAAACTGTAATAAAAAGATAAATAATATCCTTCTTCTTCTTCTTCTTCTTCTTCTGACATCCACGGCATAGGCATGTCTGCCTGTTCCGGTCTATAAGATTGCCTCCTTCTGTTAATTTTTAATTTTGTCGATTTCTTTTTAATTTTTTAATTTCTAGTTTTGTTCCCATCTTTTCCTAGGCCTTCCAAATAATATCCTAGCAGTAAATAATTTATAATTAAAAAAATATATGTTGTATTATAATCAATAGATTTTCTCCTTCTTGTCTACTGTATGTCTGTCTGTCTACTTGATGGCCTCCCGCAGAAAGGAAAAGAATCGGCCAGCTACTAGCCTTCTCAATAACATTTAATTATGTACTACTACTAACTAGTACACTGGAATTGGTACATAATGAAGTGTTATTGAGAAGGCTAGTAGCGGGCCGATTGTGCTCCTCTCTACGGGAGGTAATCAAGTTATAGACAGCCAGTATCTCTTCCTCGGGCGACCTCGGTTTCTATTTCCTACCATTTTGTAACCCAGCCTGCCTAGGTATCCTTTTCTCGCTCATCTTTCCACATGCTCTACCCAGTGTTATTTATTTTGCAGTACCTTATCATTTATGGCGAAGATGTTAACCTTTTTCCTTAGCTCTACATTCCTACAACGGTCTTCTATACTACATCCACAAGTTTGCCGTAAAAATTTCATTTCAGATGCTTGCAATCTGTCCCCATCTCTGTTTGCTAGCACCTAAGTTTCGCTACCACAAAGTAGGGTTGACATTGCTTGTATTTTATAAAATCCCAACTTTGTATCCCTACTATTGTTGGTTTTTTAAGGTTCTCTGGATAGTCCCGCATATGTTGGAATCGGTGCATATTATTGAAAGAATTTTTATCTTGTTGATATGTTACGTTGCAACCCCGATTCTGAAAGTGGGATACCTGTTCCAGAATATTGTTCTCTGTAACAATTTTGTCCTGACTGGATCCGTCCCTCTGAACGCCATTACCCTCTTCTTCTGTGTTTTAATAATAATAATAATAATAATAATAATTTGAAAAATAATAATAATGATAATAATAACGTATTTTATAACTAATAAATTCGTTTATAATAATTGAAATAAATTTTATACATCATTAAATAAAAATGTACAAATCAGTTTATTATGAACAAAATACTACGTACTTTACCTACAAAGAAAATCTTGACTGTAGGCAGGAAGTTTATTTTGTCTCATCAACGTGAACATCAATTAAAATTAGAAAATTACACCAATACACTTGCAATTAATTTACTAGACAACAGTAACAACAAACATCGACTGAAACTTCCCTATTGCAAAAAATTAACTTATGCCATCTCAAAATTCAAATCATATAAAATTAAAAATATAAAAATTTAATACATTACAGTGGGGCCGAACAGTACTCTTTCATTATTATATTTTATTATTATAAGTAGAATAGGCTATTAGTAATACATTTATAATGATGTATACTTATTTAAAAAAATAATTATAATTTTCTAAGTTATTAGGTTTTTCTCTCTCTCTGTTATATATATTATTTTGTCATAATATTTTTAAAACATTTAATTATTTCAGCGTGTTTTTGTTTTATATATATAGTTGGTTAAGTTTCGATAAGAGAATAAAATTATTGGATTTTATCCTCAAAATCTTTTACCTGAAGTATTTATCTTTGTCAATTTACTCACATATGCTTGTACCTGTTGATTGTTTGATTAGATTGCAAATAAACTTGGTTGATATAAAAAAAATTTGTGACTATTGCAATTGAACAGTAGCTACAACAGCATAATATTTATCGGTTTGGTGCAAATAAATCTTATTTGTTTACTCAGTATATATAGTCAAGCAATATGGTAAGTAAACCTAAACATATTCTTGTAAATCCGAATTTCAAATTTTATCTCTTTCTTTTTGCATAGCATCTGTATGTTTGAATTATTGTAGATTTAAAATTACTACTAAAAATTACAAAATATATACTATTAATTTATAGGCAAATATTTATTTGGTAAATAATACACGATTATAACTTACTTAAAAAGGAAATACGTATTTTATGAAAAAAACACTAAAGAAAAACTGTTAATATTGTAAAAAGGAAAATACAACTCTTATTGATGAAATATTTATCTAACCCCATCAAAATGCGGTTCATACGATGCGATCCGATGCTGAGTAAATCTCTGTGAAATTCTAGTTTATACTAAAAGAAGATATTGGCAAGAGTTGTAGAGAAGGTAGGTCAGATCTTTTCGCCAATTTGCTTTGGCTTTCTTATGAGCTGTAAAGGATTGGTAGAGTTGTGGCAAGGGTAGCTTATTTGAAACCACCAAGAAAAAGAGATGACTGCCTATTTACAGTGAATTTCATAGTAAACCGATTTATTTTAGACTGTTAAATGAAAACATTTTATCACATCTGGAGCAAGAATTTTAAATATATTGAAATTAAATTTGAACTCACAAAATTATATTATAACGAATAATTTTGTGGTTGGTTACCTATGGAAATAAAATTTTATTTCTCTTTTCGTATCTTTAATTTTTATTACGATTCTGTACATTGAGCTGCACAATTTCAGTATAGAAGAAAATATGTTTAAATAGCGGTGGGGAATTTCACGTCGAGAAGAAAAGGTACCCAGTGGTACATTCTTCGTTTATAACTACGAGTGTTGTCCGTTATTCATACCAAGAGGTCTCTACTCCATTTTTTGCCGGCCCGTTGGCGTAGTGGTTAGCACAACTGGCTTCTACGCCGGGGTCCCGGTTACGATTACCGGTCAGGTCTGGCATTTTTCATCACTGATTTTTCATATATCATCAGTCTCCAACGTCTGCATTAGCAGAAATTGTAAAACAATCAGCAATCAGACGTAAAACAAAAGAAAAATCTACTTTAATACTTTACACATCGCACAGTTGATTACATATTGCAAGTTCCTTGTAGCTAGATCACAGGCTACTTGGTTTGGATGGTCATTAGTCGTACATGAAATTTACTATAAGAAAGTCGCGGTTAGTTTCTTTACTGTCGGAATTTCGAAATCGTCGTGGAGGGTTTTATTGCTTACATAAAAAGGAGCACCAGTAGCAAGTTCTAAGAATTTTGATTGAACGGCTTGGATCGACTTTAAGTTACTCTCTGCTGCTACTCCAAAGAGCTGGATACCATAAGTCCAGATTGGCCTCGAAAGTGTTTTTTAAATTCAAATTTTGAAACAGAGGTTCAATGTAGATCGAAGGATAGTTAAGCATATGAGTAGCTTCTGGCGGCGGTTAAGTTCTTAACGTTTTGTACAGAGAAGATGATTCCAAGTTAGTCGCTTGTCAAGCTATCTGTCAAGATATCGTGTCAAGATCGTGTTGATCGTGCGATATCTTGTCAAGATATCGCACCACTCACGCCTGGAGGATATGAACGTTATACAGCACCACAGGCGGACAATTTGACGTCGTAAGGTAAACGTAACCTGAGTTGATCAATCTAGGTTCACCTTAAGACCCCAACGAGTAAACCAGTCTTTTATTATTCGCCAGTCTTTTCCCGTACAAAAATTGCCGTGTTATCAGCATACGTCGCGGTTACCGATGTGTCCAAAATAAACTCATCAGATGCAAATACACTATACAGAAATGTGGATAGTATTGCCCTTTGGGTCCCCCGCGTTAATTTCTTTGCAGTTCAGAGTAAGCAGTACCGTACAGGACTTAAAAAAATTTATAATTAAAAAATGATTTTATTAACTTAATATTGCGAGTCACTCATTTTATTTCTAGATACAAAATTATTATTTTCATTTGTAGACATTTCTTCGCATTGTGACAATCCTGTTACTTTCTTGAGTAATAAGATTTTATTAATTTAGAAATCCAAATATTAATTTTCATTGTCATTATAAAAAATACGAATAGGTCTCCTAGCCTGTTTCAACTCCAAACCTAGTAATCTGCTGTTAGTTAAAGAAATTGGGATGCCCATCTCTTCCGAAGTCATTCAATATCACATTGTGCGGTTGGTTGGCTTGTAAGTAAACACCTGTTTGAATGCTCAATCATCTGGCATTAAAAACAAATGAATGTACCGCTCTTACCTGTAAATGAATAAATTGTATTGTCATGTAAAAAATTATACCTTGTACTTTCGTAAAATTGCATTACGCTGCCATGGAAAAAATTATTCGATTAAGAGTATAAAATGGAAGGTTTATACTAATGCACAGAACGCAAAAAGGAAAATGACTAGGCATTTATTGATCATCTATTAAACGGTTTGAATTTTCACTTACAAAAACCTAATAGAGATAAAAAAATAATTATAGGACAAGGCAATTGTAGTTCCGAATACTTGATATCAGCCTTGGCACATAATTTCATGCCTAACATCATAATTTCTTTTATGGTCCAGCTATTGATATCCTGATAAAGGTCTAAGCAATCACATCTCAAAAGATTTTTATATTGTTATCTACTGAGCAGTCTGGTCTTATGTTCTAAATTATACTATGAAACTAGCAAAATCAAGGCGAGATAATACCTTAAAACGGTGTCCTTCCGCACCCTACTGATCAGCGTTTTCCTAAAAGTATATAAGTCTTTAAAATTTTTCTAAGTTTGTTTTTTTGCTGCGAATTCAATTTTAAATTGTAAAAACACATTAAATTATTAAAATGTACTAAGAATTTTACTTTAGTAGGCTTTAAATATCGTTTTCCACTGTATAAATCTTTGCTGAGTGAATTAGGTAGTATGCTGTTGGTGACGTTGTAGGGACATTGTGTTTTGTTAAAAACTCAATAATAAAATTAGGATCTCAATTTTAATAGTTAACTAATAATAAGAAACGGATTAAAATACTTCATTAAAACAAAATATACTTCTTATTTATTTTTAAACATTTATTTTGATTCAAATTCTCAAATCCAATTGGGTAACCTGTAGAAACGTTTAATACATCTCTTCTCAGGGTATTATTTTGGTGAAGTCCAATTATAGGAATACAGTGATAACAAGTTAATCAAGATTTAAAACAAACATATATTAACAGTTTCTAAAAATATGTTAATAAACTGTTACAAAAAATAAACTTTTGTTAGTTTCGCATTTACATTTAGAATTTCTAATGGATTTTGATAACCAGTCCCATTTATGGATGAAATTTAAATCAAATTTAACATTTTACATGATTTCTTTATGGTTAGTCTATAATAAACACAATGAATAAATGGCTATTATTATTGTGTTATTAAACACAATGAATGGCGTAAAAAGAATTCAGAACCTTCGCTGCTAAATACTGTTTTCGTCATTATTAAAATCTTATAACATATATTTGCTACACATTTTTTTAAAATCTGTTTGAATGTCTTTATAAGCTTCTTGTCTATTTTTGTATTTAGAATTCTCTTACAATTCTAGAAATAACTTACTTGTTTGAACAATATTGCTTTATTAAAAGTTCTTAGTTGTTTTATTCAAATTTACTAAAACAACAACATTTACAATTTTAAACAAAGTAATATCAAAGTAATGACTATTAAATCTGTCGACGATTTTGTTAAAACTGTTAAGAATTATTTATATAGGTACTGTTTAATAAAACCATTAACAGGTAAAACAACTGTTTGTAAATAACGCTTAACGGTTGTAACAAAATCATCGACAGATTTAATCGTCATTACTTTGAAATTACTTTATTAAACAATGTGAATGTTATTGTTTAAGTAAATGTAAATAAAACAACTAAAAACTTGTAACAAAATAATAATGTTCAAACAAGTATTTATAAGTTATTTTTAGAAATTGATAGAGAAGTCTAAATACAAAATGACATACAAACCTGTTTCAAAAGTGTTTGTAAAGATAACGCTTCAAGCTATTCCATAAAAAATGTTTAGTTAGTAAAGTCCTATAACTCAATTTTTTGACTACTGGGTTGAATTTACTAAATCTGAACTTTGGAAGACCTACACGAGAGCAACATGACATAAACGGGGTCAAGCGGGATTAAGATGAGAAGACGGAGAGTTTTGAGTGTCATTAAGGTGATGTTCTTGGACGACTGTAGTGAAGTAAATATCTTACTTAGAGGACTTAGCAAGGTATTCGTCAAAGCAGTTGGTTAAAGGCATTTCCAGGCATTAGAGATTTACGGAAAGAAATTCACCCCTCATACCAATTTATTTTTTTCTTTTTAGAAAATCCAACTTGCAACACATTTCAAAAGGAAGGGATTCTAGATTTGAAAGAACACCATTACTGGTGGGGTAGGTAAATAAGTCCAAAAGATAGAAACGGGGTTTACGTTTTAAATTACTTGGCTTTGAAATCATTTTTTTCTCTTTCCTAATTATAAAAATAATAATGAAATATACAATTTTCAAGAAATTATATAGACTTTTACATTAAAAACAAGGAGCGGTTCGTAATTTCTATTTTTATAATATTTTGACTTTTAAATTAAAGAAAAATGAACTTATAATATTAAAAAAATCTCAAATAATATTATTTTCATTGACCTTTAAATTGAGCTACAAAATAATTTAAAAAAATGTATGGTTGTAAATCGTTAGTAGGTTTTTCAGAAATTGTCTATCAAATTTACATTTTAATAAAAAAAAATAATGCAATGTAAAAAAGATTTTTGTAGGTTGCTTACATTACAGATATTGTCTTTTTATAAACTAAAACAAATCGTGACGATTTCTAAAACAGACTATCCAAAAGTCATCTTTGCAGGATATGTAACAGAGATTGGTCTAACCACCAAATTCATCCTTCTTCTTAAAATTTCATCTCTTATTGGAGGTCAGATATCATCATCATTCTGCGGATTTTTTTCACTGCACGGAACAATTCCGTATTACTACAGCCAAACCAGTCCCTCAGATTCTTTAACCAGGATGCCCTACGACTGTCAACGTTTCCCTTGCTCTTTATCTTCCTCTGCATGATATAATGTGAGATGTGATAGTTAGGACCTTTAATCACCTTCAAATTCATTCACACCTCTCCATTTTCCTTTTCCTCCTCCTCCTCCTCCTCCTTTTCCTCATCCTCTTCTTCTTCTACTACTACCTACTACTACTGCTGCTATCTTCTGCTTTTTCCACTGCTTCTCTTTTTAATTATTCCTTTTCATCTTCTTCTTCCTTCTCTTCATCATCATCAACATTGTAGTCTTATTCTTCTGCGTCTGAATTTCTTTTTCACCTCCTTTTTTATTATTCATTTTTTCCCCTGATTCTTCTTCCCTGTAGCTACAACTCAATGCTATGTTTTTGTTTCAGTAAATCCAGTCCAATTCAAAGCAAACTTATTTTGTATAACAGAGAAATCTTTCTGTTAAAAATCGCGTTTTTTTTTTGCCTAAAGCGTCCGGGTTTTAGGCGCTGGACACTTGTCTTCACCCTATCTAATAAGTATCAAGATTTACTGGTGATATAACGTCTCCGTATACACCCTTACATGGTATTTACAACTACACCTTACTGGATATTACTAGTACTAACCCCCAGGCAGCCACCCAGCTATTTTATTTCTTCACAACCCCAATAGTCACGGGTTACTACTTCCTGAGACCTCCCAGGTGTTATGGAACTGTTCGATTGTAGGGGGATGCAGTTAGCCGTCGCGTTTTTCGCCAAACACAAATGGGGCTACATAAGCAGCTTCACTTTATCTTTATCGTTTCTGATAATTTACACTTAAGTTTTATTTATTATCTAGTTCGGAGGTTGTCCTGCTCAGAGAACTCAATAAAATTTTTTAATAAAAGTGAAGAAAATATTAACCGGTTTTGATGTAAGTCCTTACCAAAACGCTGAAATGAAAACAGAAAAACTGTACAATTGATGTTACATTAGTTTTAATCTTAGGTAGATCATAAGTACGGAAATAAATTAAAGAAAATATTATATTAAGATTTATGAATAACATAGTAGGTTCAAAACCTTTCCTTAGCTTTGATTTTTTTTTAAACAAACCTCATCTGCGCTACGTATTGTTGTCTAGCGCAATTAGAGTAGTTCTAATTAAAAAATTTTTATTTATAAAAACACTTATAGACCACCACTTTGACGTTGAAAAACATTACGGTAAAATTTCTTGAAAACAGTAACAGCTAATTTAGGGAAAAATACAATTTTAGCAGTGTTTCCACGGGTTCAACTATGAAGCAAATTTACACAAACAACCCTATTTCCTTTTTTTGAATTGACAGATTTATCTATAATATATTCTTAATAGAACAAGAGATTTGTTATAAAAAATTGTCATAACACGGTACTCGTATCTTCCAGAGAAGATAGTTTTATAAAACACAATGCTGTTTACTGATTCATATGTACTATTACAATGACGCTAAATTTTGAAAAAAATTATATAGTAGAAATATACGTTACGAAACAAATAATTCTATGTGGTGCCTCAGTTTAGGCTTCATATTGTATCACTGTTGTCTACTAAATGTATTGCTAAATAATTTTTGTGGTATTCAAGCCGTTTTATGTATTTTATACTAAAATTAAAAACATGAAAAAATGGCTTTAACATCAAATTTTCTAAAGGTATACTATCTCAAAATCAGTTATACAGATTGTTTTACAGAGAAATTACCTAAATTAATTTTATTCTAATTTTGTTTTCAGAGTAGTTCTAATGTTAATGATGTTTTATTTATAAAAATACTTCTAGACTACCTCTTTGGCGTAGTAGTTAGCTCGCCAACATACAAAGTTAAAGCTTCCGAGTTCGATTCTGGCTAAGGTCTGGAAACTATTACAAACCAAAACTCACCGTAACCAACAATGGTTATATCAACCATGCTGTTGATGGAACTTAAAATAAACTAAGAAAAAAAAAATTTTCAAGGGTACCTGTAAATAATAATTTTACTGAATAATAAAAGAAACAATGTTTTAATTGGTTAGACTAGTGGATTTTTAATTATTCTGAGACAAGTTATTTGGAAGAAAAGTTAAAATATAAATTTTTTTCAATATGTTTTATTTACGGTTTACGATTATGCAACGTAGAAATGCCAACAGAATTCAAGAAAAATTTGTATGGTTGCAGCACAATTCTTACTACACTAAGAGGAAGTAAAAACGGCTTTTCATCATGAAAATTTACATCCATATTTTTATCAATACTTATTATTTATGTTTATATAGTGATACTTCAAACCCATTCAATTCATGCCGAGTGAATAAAATATTCAATCTACAATAGTGGTATTTGCTCTAACATTTCAAGTGTCTCGTTAAAGGAAATGGAATTACACAATAACATATACATACATGGTTTTATTTCTTAAAGAAAAACCTTAATAATTTTTCCATCAACTTTTGGCACAAAGTTTAATTTTATTATCTCATAATTAAAGATAATAATAATTTACGATTTCACCCAGTTAAAAAATTTGTTTCATTTTCAATTTTTTGACGCAGCTAAACACACTTCGGCCTCCTCCGTACGAAGTGGTTAGCGCTTTAGTCTACCTAAATTACGAACCCGGAGGTCCCGGGTTCGATCTCCGGCCAGGGTCTGGAAATTTTCACAAGTCAAATCCCACAGTTACAGTCACATTATCCACCGTAGTCACTAATAACCAAACGTTTATGTGACTAAATAAATAATTTAAAAAAACACACTTCTTTTTATTGTTTATTAACACAAACATCGCCACTACTGTTCAACATGTTATTAACATGTCGCCACTACTGTTCAACATGTATAGTGAAGCCATATTTCAAGACGCCATAACAGAACTGAGTGATGGAATCTCTGTGGGTGGAAGGAGAGTAAATAACATAAGATTCGCTGATGACACCATTGTGATGGCAGACACCCTGGAATCGCTGCAAGAATTGGTGAATAGAATTAACGATCATTGCATTGGATATGAACTTAGAATAAATGAGAAAAAAACTAAATTTATGATTGTCTCGAGAGCAGAACATGGAAATGAAACATTAACAATAGAGCAAACCCAAATAGAAAAAGTAGAGGCATACAAATATCTGGGAACCTGGGTTGATGACAAGAATGACCAAAGCAAAGAAATTAAAGTACGAATTGAAACTGCAAGGCAAGCATTCATAAAATTGAAGACAATGCTAACAAACAAAGACCTTCACATGCCTCTCAGATTGAGGGCTCTAAGATGTTACGTATTTCCTATCGTACTATATGGAATGGAAGCTTGGACATTGAAGAAACAACAAATAAAGAAGATAGAAGCGTTCGAAACGTGGTGTTACAGGAGAATGTTGAGAATTCAGTGGGTCCAAAAGGTTACCAATGTTGAGGTGCTTCGACGTTTAAATAAGGAGTTAGAAGTTATGAAGAGTATAAAAACAAGAAAACTAGAATATTTGGGTCACATAACCAGAGGAGAAAAATATGAGTTGCTGAGAATTATTATGCAGGGTCCTCGGATCCTTATCCGAGGAAGAAGAGGCGTAGGAAGAAGACGCATCTCCTGGCTGAGGAATCTTAGAGAATGGTTCAACTGTAGTTCATTGCAACTATTCAGAGCAGCAGCCAGCAAAGTGACCATAGCCATTATGATATCCAACCTCCGATAGGAGATGGAACTTTAAGAAGAAGAACACAAACATCCTACTGCTTATTCAGAATCTGTTAATTTGTTTAACAATTACTAGAGAAGAGAAGACTTCTGACCAAAGGCTTGTTTACCAGTTGTTGGTACTTGGTACATAACAAACAACATAATACACAGAAATTTAAACATTCCTACAATGTAATAAGATATTAATACAATCAGTACAGCACAAAGTAACAAAGAAGACTCAAATTAAACACAATTTATCTTAAATAGCTCTAACTATACTAGCCGACTGAAAGGAAGACGTTCTACGTTATTTTAAACTGATAAGTCAATTCAGGAAATAAATTTACAAAGATCTTCTATTGGCGGGGGTTTCGGTCATGATATGAATAAAGGAAACCAATCTACTTTTTACATAGTATAAGAAAAGAAGGTATATTTTGCTGTAATTAAACAAAAATGTGTTTAAAACATTGTTAACTCGTTGCTAATTGTCGCAGTAGTTCGTGACAACTATAAATGTACCTACGCAAGAAGGTCCCTTAGCTAGGACCTCTTCCTTAGAAATAGATATCGGTCTAGTGTATATATTCCTGAATGGGAGGGTTCACATGTGATTCAAAATTACCGTGTATCGTCGTATATAATTTTCGTTACAGTAAGCTAATTCTACGAATGAATTCCATTAATATGGAACTTATCTTTAAGAAAATAACATTACAATAAACTAAATTTTTTTTTAAAGTTTCATCAACTCTTTTTGTCATTAGTAACAAAATTATAACTGTGAAATATTGTAAATATAATGTTACAGTATTAAAATTTTCCCAAATTACCAGGATTAATTTCCGACTGAGCCGCTTGAATTCGCTAAATTAAACATTTTTTTTCATTCCACATCAACCAACTCTTAAGGGAATCATTTCCAGGAATTTCATAAAATTTCTTTCTATACTCTATTCACTTTCAAAATGCAATACAGCTCTTATGAGAACCCGTTGTGTTATCAGGAGTACGGAAAACATCAGACACTGACAATAAATCTCCTCCACCGACACCGTCCGAAGATCACTGACAAAAATATTTAGGATTTCGCTTACCACGCACTAACAAGCTCATTTTTAATCGAAAGATTCTGAAAAAAATACTTTTGCTTTCAAATGAATTGTATTTTATTAGTATATTTTTATATAGATATGATGCGCACGTACAAAGTTGGACGTTTAAATCTTGTCATATTTTTTGCGTTTCACATCATTTTATTTTTTTCTTTCAATGACGACATATGTGTTGTATTATTCTGGTATAAAATACAGAATTTTATCAGTAATTTCATACATGATTAGTCATATCGGACGAAAAGAGAAACAATAAACGAGTTTGAAAAAAATCACTGATTCGAAAACAGGTCAAAGGTAAAAATTGAGTCACGTTCTCTTATTCCGAGAATTTCGGTACCATTTTGACACTTGTGAACGTATACCAAACGTACAAAGAAGAAATAATTTTTTTTTGTAATTGTCTATTAAGATTTGAACAGAAACTATTGTTTACATTAAAAAAATTACAAAAGGCAAAAAGATAAACAATTGCATTATTACAATAATTGTACCTAATCTTTAAAACGTTACAAATATTAAGTATGTTTACTTATTACGTTATTCAATAGGAGATTGTAACGTGGCTAGTTGATATATTTACTTAGTGTAGTGTAGCGCTCAAATTCCCATGAAAAATACATTTTTTTTTTAATACATTTATTTAACGTCGCATCAACTACAACGGTCATTAGCGATGATGTTGGGGTGTAACTATTGTTCAATGGAGGATGAAATGATTTTTTTTTTGTAACGTATGAAAATATGCCGTGCCTGAGTGGGATTCGAACCCAGGACCGCATGATGAGAGGCAAGCACGTTACCAACTGCGCCAATGCGGCTGGCAAAATACATTGATTATGGACTTTCTATACTGAAATGAACTGGCATACTGGCTGTACTGGCATGAAAACAAGATGGACTTCTGGTCGCCAAGATAACTGCTAGTAGTTGTTTTAATCTAAAAACATATACGGGTTTATATAAAGTCTTTTTTTATGTGTTTCTAGGTGAAACATTTTAACAATTTCGTATTTGGGAATAGTTAGTAAGTACGAGGTATGGCTATTAAATAACGAGACTGACGTAAAAATTTTATTTTTATTTTATACAAATAATCACTTAATGTCACCTTCAATATACACTCCTTTTCTATCCCTACAACACTACATACGAATTTTCCATAGTTGGAAACAGTGCTGGAAGTCATCTTCTGTCAGCTCCTTCAGGACACGTGCCGCTCAAAAATGTTTGAAATGAAGCTTGCAAAAATGTTTGTACTGACACTTTGTAAACGATTGAAAAAGACTCAAATTTTTTGGAAACGATAATTACATGTGATGAAACGTGGTTTTTTACTTATGATCCGGAAATGAAGCGCCAATCCATGCACTGAAAGAGCCGAACTTCACCGAGAGCCTAAAAACTCGAATGAGCAAGTCAAAATTTAAAGCAATGATGATTGTTTTTTTTTATATCCATGGGATTGTGTACCTTCACTGGGTTTCTGAAGGTCAAACAATTAATCAATATTACTACCTTGAGGTACTTTCAAAACTACGTCAAAGAGTAAGGAACAAACGCCCCGAAATGTGGAAGGACAAATCATGGGTTCTCCACCAAGACAATGCGCCAGCTCATTCCGCGTTATCTGTCAAGATGTCCCTAGCCAAGTACAGCATCTCAGTGTCAGAACATCCACCTTATTCACCAGATCTTGCACCACATGACTTCTACCTGTTTCCTAAAGTGAAATCTGCATTAAAAAGGACGAGATTTGAGTCTGTGGAAGCTGTAAAAGAGAAAGCGGCACGTGTCCTGAAGGAGCTGGCAGAAGATGACTACCAGCATTGTTTCCAACAATGGAAAATTCGCATGGAGCGTTGTAGGGATACAGAAGGAGTGTACATTGAAGGTGTCAATAAGTGATTATATATAAAAAAATAAAATATTTTACAACGTCAGTCTCGTTATTTAATAGCCACAAATAGTAAAAATATATCTAGTGCGTTGGTACCGCCCATTCGGTTTATTCTCGTATCGGCGGGGCATGACAACAAGATGGACTTCGGGTCGCCAAGATAACCTCCGATGGTTGTTTTAATCTTAAGAAACATACCGGACTATAAAAAGTGTTTTGATATATGTTTCTAGGTGATAAATGTTAAGTAATTTTTTTAAATTTCTTATTTGGAAATAGTCAGTAAGTACAAATATGACTGGTACGCTGGTACCGCCCTTCGGTGTACTCGCATATCGGTGGGGCATGACAACAAGATGGACTCTTGGTCGCCAAAATAACTCCCGGTGGTTTTTTAAATGTAAAAAAATATACAGGTCTATAAAAAGTGTTTTATAGATGTTTCTAAACTACATCCAACAGTCACTTGAGACTGTGGGAAAGATAGGCAATTCCAATTTAATATTGGTTGTATACGCTTTCCAATACAACTGTCCTACAAACATACGTAGCATTTAATAAATACCGTATAAGTTATAGCTGTAATAGTAATTTAAATTAAAGTTAAAATGATTAGTGACTATTATTTAAAGAATAATGTTTAGTCCCAATATTCGATTAAAAGACGCAGTATTTAAAGTTAGAAAGAAATAAAATACTTCAAAATAAGTTTAAATAGTTACATTTATAGAATAAAAATTAAAAGAACATTTATAGAATTTATAAGCCTATGGCGATGAAATGGATAAATAAATATTTTGAAAGAATAAAAGACATGTTTAATTTAATTTTCATAACACAATACGTTCCTTTCATAACATAATACGAACATTTTCAGAACATAATACTCGTATAATGATTTTACGAACAAAATGCTGTACATTACCATAAAAATAGATATATTTAATTACAAATGTAATAACAAATCTGTCATATAATTATAAATATTTCAGATAATAACGTAAACATTTTTAATCGCAAACGTAATTTGTTTCAATATCGTAGGTATAATACAGCCTAATAAAGTCTGTCGACGCTAAGATTACTCCGACAGTAAGCAACCAGCAATGCAAGAGAGCTTGCGTATTAAGTATTTAAAATACGCACAGTATGACCAAAAACAAAATTCCATGCAACATGACTAACCGTTCGTTGTAAGCTGAATGTAATAAACACGTTTAATTCATTTGTTAGAAAATGTTTCATAAATCGAACATTAGTTTTTACTATTAATAACTAAAACTTTACTATTGTTATTCTTCTTTTTCTATTGTTACTCCTACATCGTTATTTTTCGTGACATTATTTACAATTATTACATTACTATTTATGCTTAATGGAAAATCCAAATTATCGGCACAAAAGAAATTGTTACTTTATAAAACAGTACTTAAACCTGTGTGGACATATGGGATACAACTCTGGGGCACAGCAAGTCACAGTAACATTGAAATAATTCAATGGTTTCAGTCAAAAATTCTTCGAAACATCATGGACTCACCTTGGTACATATCCTACACTATATTGCACAGAGACACGAACACTCCCACGGTACACGAAGCTATACAGAAATTTTGCACCAGTTACCAAACAAGACTTGAAAATCATTAGAATCCAGAAGCCATCAATCTCCTAGACAACAGTGGAACACCCTACACCCTACAGATTTATTTTAATATGTGATTGTGTAATTTATTTTACATTCCTGGCAAGATAAATTCAACAAAATGAGAAATTTTATAGAGTAATACCAAGAGGTATTACTTACTCAAGATTTATACTTACAACACATCTACTTATTGTTCTATGAGAGCAGATCGTAGATTTACAGTTATTAAAAAAAAACTATTTATGAGTATATACTACGTTTTTATTGTAGACTCAGTTTCATTTTTGGTCACAAGTAATATAGCAGACTAATGCTATAACAGGACAGTAAACGATTCCAGCGATTCGTTGTTCATAATTTCAGATTGTTTATTTCGTATCATTAAAATTAATGTCTGTGATTAGTTTAATAAAACTGTTTGCGCTTGCTCGTGTTTAACTCATTTTTAGTTTCGTCAGTTATCTTTTGGTATTGTATCGGTTCGTATTAATTTTCTTCGTACAATGAAGTTGATAAGTTTTGTAAGCTGTGTTTTGTTAAAATGTATGATAATGAATGTGAGTTAAGATTTTGAAACAAAAGCGGTTAACCGCTAAAAAGAAGTAATTTTTTTTTAAATGTCTTTAATTCGGTTAGTAAGAAAAAATTGCTTTGTTAGATGTAATGGTTAAAACAATTAATTACGGATTCGCTTTATGGTAAAACAATAATTACAAGTAATTTGAGTGATATAATTGAAAACATTTAAAAGATAATGTTTATTTTAGCTGTATGTAGAAATTTTTGTGATGGAACATAGTGTAAGATAATTTTGTCAGGCATAGAGGTAGATACGCGCCAACTATATAATGTAAAACTTTCGTTTCCAACCTATAGGCGATTGCCTCGTGCGGAGTACTCTTACAGTAGATCAACTAGTGAATGTTATAGTGCATTTTTTTAACACAGTACGTAACAGCGCTCTGGCCATATAAGCAATGGTATCTTCTGACTATTGGACAGAGTATAGGTGATAAATTTTTTATTTGGAAATAGTAAGTAACAATATGTTTAGTGCGTTGGTACCGCCCATTCGGCTTCTCGCGTATCGGCGAGGTATGAAAACAAGATGGACTCCCGGTCACCCAATGGTTGTTTTAATCTTAAAAAATATACAGTTCTATAAAAAGTGTTTTGATACATGTTTCTAGGTGATAAATTTTAAGTGATTTTTTTAAAATTTTGTATATGGGAATAGGTAAGTTAGTGAGTAAAAATATGTCTAGTGTGTTGGCACCGTTCATTTGGTATACTCGCGTATCGGCGGGGCATGACAACAAGATGGACTCCGGGTCGCCAAGATAACTCCCGGTGGTTGCTTTAATCTTAAAAAATATACAGGTCTATAAAAAGTGTTTTGATATAATGTTTCTAGGGGATAAATTTTAAGTAAATTGTTATAATTTTGAATATGGGAATAGTTAGTTGTAAGTGGATAAGATATAAATAGTTTATATTATGTAGTTCCACTTCATACTTCTAAGAAATTAATTAATTAATTAATTTCTTAATTATGTCGCCTCTCATCATGCGGTCTTGGGTTCGAATCCCATTCAGGTACGGCGTATTTTCATACGTTACGAAAAAATCATTTCATTCTTCACCTTCTGTATTAGCAGTAATTGCAGAAAAGTCGGACGTTAAACAAAAAAAAAGTATGTAAAGTTAGAAGATACAAATTTATGAATTTAAAAAATGTTAAATGTATTAATAAATCTGAAATTAGCTGCTATGAGTCACAGCGCTGCAGTCCGTAAGAAGAATTATTTAAAATAATGTCATAGCAGTTCAGGCTCCCCGTGATTAAAATTGATGTTTAAGATTTTCAATATTCGTATTCAAGTATTAGCGTGGAATTTGGAATTTTGATACAAGGTTTTTGTATAAATCATTTTCAAGACTTAGTAACAGAACTAGAATACAAAACAGCCTAAATAATGCAAAATACTTTTCTGAAAAAAATTCAGATTCAAACAAGTTATAAAATTGTATTCAATTCACTTAAATATAGTAACTTACAATATTCAGTCAAGGCTGATTATAAATGGAATACTTATAGGGAAATAACAATGAAGTATAACGTATTTTAGAATTTATATCATGATATATTTTTAAATTTTACCATAGAATTGCTTATAATGCATTGGTAATATGATTCAGCTGTCAAAATGTAAAAAGCTGTGAAAAGTATTGAATCATAGGTTTCAGAGTTTCCGTTCAGTATGTGGGTTCAATAAAAATAAAGAACAAACTTGTAACAATTTATTTATTTACTCGTATTTACACAACTTATTATTAAACCTAGCCTAATAACAAATTTTTAATTAGATTACATAAATGAAATAAATTTACAAAACTTAAACTTAACTAAACTTTGTAACAATATAATGCTGTTCTTTAGAAATTAACAGCAATTTCCATCCTGTAAAAAAATTATTATAAAAACGATGACCGGACGAGCGAGGGCGTTTGGGTAAATATAAGCCTCAAATATTATTATGGTTGTAAATTGTTGTCAAGTATAAACTATTGTCAAGTGGCACGAGAGTTATATGTTTTTAATTTCTTTAGTATAATAACAATGTCAAAATCCAGCTTGACCGCTCAGTTTTATTGCAGATAGTAAGCGCTACTTTCATTCCCACTTCTGATGACCTATGACATTTTAATCACTGTAGTATTGAAGAAAATGATTGAAACGATATTTTTTTGACAACTCTTGATTCTCTAAAAATATTTCTTTTGAGAATATCAGCGAATCGAAGCCATTTAGTCATCGTAAATAAAAAAGTAAATGAAGAACATGACT
The DNA here is from genome assembly GCA_035578175.1 of Catonia carolina. Lineage (NCBI taxonomy): Eukaryota > Metazoa > Arthropoda > Insecta > Hemiptera > Achilidae > Catonia > Catonia carolina. The sequence continues at coordinate 60,010,208 of JAQMRL010000003.1, read as the reverse complement.
TTCCGGCCACTTTCCATTATGGAGGTCGAAGCTCAAGCCCTGCAATAGGGTTTTTTGGGTATGTTATTTTGAAAGCCATCATAAAATGCGTGTCCAAAATTTGAAACTTATATATGAATTAAGGACCTCCGTAACCTAGAGATTAGTGCGCTAGCATATAACGTGATATAGTTAGTAATAGTAGTTAAATGTTTTGTTAAATGGAATCAACTATTTCGCTCTACTTCCTCTCATAGACAGGTTAATATTATTTTTCCTAGTATTTTCCGATAAAATTCGTAATAATGTAAATAAAATAAGAAAGTAATAATTATCAAAAAACAAAACAACTATATAAGATGTGCTTACGTTACTATGCTAGTAGTAACACTAAAATAATTGTAAATATTATAAAAGTACCAGAACTTTATTGTATTATAAAAATATAAAAATTGTTTCATCACAAAATTATTTATGTTGCTTTATAAATGATCTTTATACCATGGTTTATAGCTTCACACTTCATATATTTAAAATAAAAGGAAGAAAATATTATTAGAAATTTTATTTATATTACATAGATAATAATATTTGATAGCTTTAGTTTTTAATAGCTTAGAGATAGAAAAAGACGTTTGGTTTAAGTTAGGTAAGAAATTATAATCGTTTAGCGGTTGTTTCATACGAGTGGGAAGCGTAGGAAGCAAGAAGTCTGATAATAATTACTGTAGCAGCACCAATTTATAAGAAGTGGAATATCAATTTACATGATAATAGACAATAACAAACAAGGTGTCCTGTCCTGGTCGAGGTTTAAAAATTAGGGGGAAACTAATAGAAGGCGTCGAAGAAATTGGGAAGTGGGAGTACGGAATTTGATTAAGTGAAGGCAGCCGCTAAACGATTTCACACCTTTTAAGAAGATGTTTTTGAAATTAACTTGGATACCCTGAAGCATTAAAAGGACTCATCTTTTGTCTACTTCTACATCTTTTTTTAATTTTTATCTCACGTGGTTGTTGCGGTTGCTCGGTGCATACAAACACGTCGGAATGTTACTGCTGTGATTTTATCTCAGGAAAGTATTAAAACACGTGGTTCATGCACGGGCACATCTATTAAAAAATAATATTTCATAAATTGCAGTCTATTTAAGACAAGTTTGTTTAGTCTAATGCAAATGATGTCAGATGGTTGAATCCTTAAAATTTTATAAGGTGTTGAACTCTCAAGAAAATATCTCATCATTGACGTTTTAGAGCAAGTATAAAAAAAAATCTGAATAATTAATCTGTATAAATAAGTGCCAAAGACCTCACTGACTAAATGACTCGCTCACTTTTCACTAAATCCGTAACTTCCCGATAGTACGGTTAAATATCATGATTGATATTATGATTTAGTACGTTTCTTCCTTAGATGGGTAAAATTGAAAAAAGAAACATAGCTTCTGCATATCAATCACTTGCGCCCTAAAAGTAAAGAGAGATAACTGCCCTAAAAATTACAAACAATAAAACATATTATTACACATAGTATATAGGCTACAATAATTTATATCTTATTGCAAAACAATGTATTGCACATATATTATTTCTATACCTTTTCAGAGAGTTACAGTTCAGTTGAATTAGTATAAGTATTCGACAGGTTTTAGAAACTTAAAATTTGTGTAAAGTATGAAAAATAGAAAGATAAAAATGAACATTTAAAAAACCCAATTAATAACAATCTTTTAAAAACCTTTAAAATTACTGTTACGTTGCTTGAGATTTAGTTATACGAGGGGGTACCCAAAAGTATCCGGAATAGCTCTGCTGTGGGCGGAGCTTGTGCAGTACAAATTCCCGCCACTAGGCTGCTTGTAGCGCTACTCATTGCCAGTTCAATGCCATTTTGTTCGTTGATCTAGCTTATTCTGTTCTCGTGCAGTAATTGTTCTCGCTAGTGCTGTTTTGTGCTCGTGTCGTTTTTCATGATGGCAAGTTTTAATGAACAACGTGCGGCTGTGAAATTTTGCTTCTTGCTCGGTAAAAACGCCGCGGAAACAGTTGTAATGTTGAACACAGCTTACAAAGACGACGCTATTGGAAAAACCCAAGTGTACGAGTGGTTTTTGCGCTTTAAAAATGGCGACATGTTGATTGAGAACAATCCTCGTTCTGGACGACCGTCGACTTCCCGAACAGACGAAAATGTTGTGAAAGTGAAAGAAATTGTACGAACAGACCGACGACAGACCATTGAACAAATATCACAGGTTAGTGGGTTATCTTGGAGCTCAGTCCAACGCATTTTAACAGAAGACTTGACAATGAAAAGAATCGCTGCCAAGTTTGTGCCTCGGGTTCTGACAGACACTCAAAAGGAACGTCGAATTGAAACGTGTAGTGATTTGAAACAACAGCTTGAAACTGATCCAGATTTCATGTCAAAGATCATTACAGGTGACGAGTCTTGGTGCTATGGGTACGACCCAGAAACCAAACAACAATCCAGTCAATGGAAGACTTCATTATCACCCCCACCAAAAAAAAGTCGTCAAGTCAGATCGAACATCAAAACAATGCTGATTTGTTTTTTTGATGTGAGGGGAATTGTCCATTCAGAGTTCGTTCCACCAGGCCAGACGGTAAATCAAGCTTTTTATCTTGAAGTGTTAAGAAGACTACGAAACAGCATTCGTCGTAAAGACCTAATTTGTGGCAGACAGAGGACTAATTTTTCCACCACGACAACGCGCCTGCACACACGGCAATCTCGGTTACCCAGTTTTTGGCGAAAAACGGCATGGTTTTGCTACCACACGCACCGTACTCACCCGATCTGGCTCCGTGTGATTTTTTCTTGTTCCCACGCATGAAAAGGGACATGAAAGGTCTCCGATTTAACAACGTTGATGATGTCAAGAAAAAAACGACGGATGAGCTGGCAGCCATCACTGAAGAGGAGTACAAAAAATGTTTTGAACAGTGGAAGCATCGGTGGGACAAATGTATTAGTTGTAATGGAGAGTATTTTGAAGGGGATAAGGTTCTTTTGTAAAAAAATTAAAAATAAATAGTTTTAAAAAATAATTCCGGTTTCTTTTGGGTACCCCCTTGTATCTTCTGCTCTCTAAAAATTATAGAGACTAGTGCAAATTTCCCCAAATGGGATGTCACCGGATGGCAAGCGAAAGTGACTGGGGGAAACCTTAAATGTTTAGGAGCCCTAAAAGGGCCGTTTAAGTAGTATGGGCGTGGTGGGAAAAGTTGGTTGGTGGTCGGGTGTAAACAGTGAAAGTTGTCGTGACCGTCATGGAGGTGGACGACATGGCGCAGACTATAGTCGTCTTCTTGCGGTGACATCACCTTATTCCCTCATTGTAGTGCGTTGATGACTTTTTCGTCTGGACCCGGTGGGCGCAACACTCCCTCGAGGAATTGCTGTGTGCTTCGCTCGCGGTAGCGGGCGATGACGGTCCTGTCGACGGCGGTTATGATGTCAGGTCTGCGAGCGGAAACATCATCTCTCTTGCGAGGTTGTTGGAGTCCGGTAGCCGTGTGCCGATGGTTGGTAACTGGTTGAAGCTGTAGAGCGTAGTGTAATGATGACTGGGCTAAATCCGCGGCGTTTTACATAGTATATAGACAGTAGGTGCTGGCCAGTCATACGCTCTCTGCATTGATGGCCTTTGTCTCTTGGCACGGTCAGAAGCATTGTTGGCTTCTATATATCGCCAGCCGCTCACTGTTGGAATGTGGGAATCATTGTCGGCCGGCAGCAATGTACCTAATAAAGAGGATGACGGTAACAGGGAAACGTTTTCAGCTCCAATGAACAGGTGGAACGTTTGACTGAATGGATGCCTTGTGTTTTTGATACTGCTGAATTAGCTAGATCAGCTGGTGGTAAAAAGTGAATGAATATAAAATTTCTGAATGGTAAAACCATCAATTAACCAAATTTAGAGCACTTGACTGATTAAAAAAATGAAGAAGAGCCTCCTATGTCTTACAAATCGACGTTTCTGAAGCATTTAGAACGGCAACACCATCGCTGGGGAAAAATAGAATTCTACAAATTTAAACAAAATAAAAGCAGAATAAAAAGTAAAAAAAAAATAAATACAATTACGGATTATTTTTAAAATGTTTATAAAAGTGTATTTTGTTTATAAATTTAACTCTTCTTTTCAAATAAAGTTTACTCGTTTCATTTTCACTCTTTTTAGTTTAGTTATCGTTTGTAATGTTATATTTTATTTTAAATTGAATAAAATTATATTACAAATGAAACTATTTTTTAGTTTGAAAGTTTAACCTTTTCTTTGCGATTTTTTTAGTATTGGCGGATTATTAGCTAATATCGTGTCAGTCATTACCGCGGATAAAGTAGAGTGTATTATATTTAGTTACTATTTATATTGACACACATTTTTGTAAATTTATTTTCATCTATTATCACATAAATAGATAAGCTTTTTTTATTAATTATGTAAAATAATATACATTAATATGACAAATCAAAATAATACAAAACGCAAAAAAGACTCCTTGAGAGGGCACTCGCTCGATTCTTTTACTTAGTTTGTTAACGAAATTTGAAGAGTATGTTCAGTATAGTTTAATATTGTTTCACTGTGCTCAGAAGAATCTGGTGATCAAATAAGAGGTGGGTAGAATCAAAAGTAACAATATTCTATGAAAGCAAATTTAAAGTTAAAATTAGCTTGAACATCCCGTGTAAAAATATGATTCACAAAAATAAAAATTATTTTCTTATAATTACAATAAAATTGTCGAATAATTTATTTTTAAAATATGGATTTTAGTTATAAAAAAATGTTTTGTTAGCATGATAATCATATTTATATTTTCCTTGAAAATTTAATTTGATAAAGTTTGCAAACTAAGAATAAAAATACACGTGTTTATAATGTTCCGACAGAAGGTCAAGATAACTTTATACTTCAAACAAAATTTGCAAGTATAATAAAATTTGCATAGGCTACATTTTATGCAAATTTGGCAAGCATATTGAGTGAAATTTTAATGTCAATATTATTATTACAAATAGTAATAAATCTATCAAGATTATTAATGAGACAAGTCTGATTATATTTTACAAATAAATCAGGTTTAATTTTACATTTCAATTTTATAAACGTAGCATTTTATGTGAAATTAAACTTTCTCTATTCTCTCAGAAAATATGTAATTTTATGAGTTATTAAAATAATTTTAATAGTTATCATTATGAAAATCCTATGGTCATAAGAGAAAATATAATGTAATGTAAATTGCGTGGATTCTGAGCGTTTTAGAAAAGTTTGCATCCACGAAAACACATTATTTTAAAAATAGTGTTAAAATTCAAATCATAATTTTAAACATGTCTGTGACAAAAAAAGTTATTCCATCCACGAAGGGTAAATAGATTTTATAATATTCAAGTTATTATAACCGTAATAACTAATGTAAGTAATTATATTGAAATAAATATTTGTCGTGAATTTTAAGAAAAAGTTTATTATCTGAAAATAACCAGATCCTGAAAAGAACTCTGAATAAACAAAGTTAAGATATGTAAAAATTACTCCACTATCCCGACATAATAATCGTACATACTATTTATTTTCTGCCACGTCACATATAGTTCAAAAACAAACATACTGCAACAAAAATTGAGAAATAGGTTGTCATTTTTATAATAGTTACCTAGATTGTGTATAAACAGTGACATTTCCAGTAGTGTCACTAGATAGAAGTGTCACTAGATAGTATTACCGATAAATATAGGTATACGATAGATAGGCATACCGATAAAATCTATTTTAAAATTTCATCTGAAGTATTTGCATTAAAACAAATTTCATATCCGTTATGCTAAATTAGGGTAAGGTAATTCTTCACAGGATAATAATTATGTAACAAAACAACTAAAAACAAAACAATTATGTTTATTGTGGAAGAAAAACAACCTAATATCATGAAAACTTTTATTTGAAGAGGTTCAATTACTTTAAGTTCCTTCTATGTAAATTTTTGAAGTGTTGAAAGCAAAATACATTTCCACAGAATTTAAAATACTCACAATAAGTTTGTCATCGTATATTATTTACTCAATAGTACAAACTTTCCTTCTGAATTCACTTGATGTTTATTTTTTAAATAAAAAATATTTAGGAAGGAATTCTTGTACACTGTAAAATGTCTCGTTGCCTAGTTATATTTTTAGTTTTTTATTAATAAATGGAAATGTGGAAATAATGGAAATTAATCACAACTATTTAGTAACAAGCCACATTTCAGATAAATACTCTTACAGAAGTGGCCAGCAGCACAGGCCTTAGCATTTCCTTTGAAAAATCTGTCTTTATGACAACCGATAAAACAATCCTGCAAACTCTAAATATGAAATATGGAAAATTGAATAGAGTTAGCTACTTTATACCGCAACGAACTAAAGACTGCAGATGAGATCTAGCCAATAACAGCCAAGGTCGGATGTGAGGTTGCCCCTTCACTAAGTCACACTCTGTTCCACCGAACTCCAGCTGACTTTTTGTTAAGCTGTCATCCACAGCGGGACCACAACGGGACAACGCAGGAAACAATTAACGAAAGTCAATTGGCTCTGTACTGTGATCTAGGTCACTATGCTCCAACTTTTTCTGCAGTCTCTAGTTCGTTAAAGTATAATATTATCTGAAAGAGATTATCCAATAGAATAGTTCTGATGCTATGGCCTTACAGAAAAGAATCGGAAAATTGGTGATGTCTGACCATACAGATGAAGAAGTTTTATAACAAAAAAAAAACGTAGTCTATCTATAAACACCGAAATACGGTTTTTCTTCTACAAGCCCTGTATGCAGCGGAGACGCTGACCCTGTATAGGAAGGGAGACTTGGAAAAGTTAAATAAAATACACAAAAGATTTGATCAAGTTATCCTGGGATCTGTCTTTGATCCAATAAGCAAAATCCATAAAATAAGGTCAAATGAAGTGATTGACAAATTATTGGGTGAAACCATGTTAACTATATTAAAGAAAAGGAGGTTAAAGAATTATGGACATCTGATGAGATTGCGTGAAAAAGAGAATGAGACCTATAAACTCATTAAATATCAAGAGCAACTAAAGACAAGCGATAAATGGATCAAAGAAATTGAAAAAGACCTAACTACGAATATTTCAAGAGAAAGTATTGAGTATAAAGACTTTTACAGAGGCAAATTAAAAGTTTTTGTAAACTTTCCGGTTACGAAGGTGCAGAAAGTTGGGCAGGTCTAGACTAAAAACCGAAAACAGGCTTTTAGTGTTAAAATAAGAAATTTCATGCCCAAAGAAAGCAACCCAGGAATCCAACTAAAAAGCGAATAAATTAACTACGTAACTAGTGCGCTCTTCAATGGGCTATTCAAAATAAAAAATATGGAAATAAGCATAATTTTTTAAGATTGTCGAAATTTATTGATGTATTTTCTGCAAGAATAACTAAGTTTTTGTTCAAATAATTTAGTGCGTGGTTAGCAATAGATGTAGTAATCAATTCGGTTTTTTTGTGATTGTGGATATTAAGATTTTGTATAAAGGTTTTTTTGCCTAATACACGTTATCACCACAAAAATATAAAATGAGGAACTGTAAGCAATTAAAGATTCTTAAATAGTGGTCTCCATGTGTTTGAGAGGTTAGCTCATATTATACTCCTAATGGCTTTTTGCTGAGTTTTAATAGCTGGTCCTTCTCCATATTACCCATACAAGAACTGCCGGATATAAAAAAGAATTATACCTTGATAAGCTGCCATTAGTAATTTTTTATTATTTAATCTGGCAATTAGTTTTAATCCAAATACTGTACCTTAGATTTTATTACAGATCAGATCGGTAGAAAAGAAAGTAAAGATGAAAAAGTGAATGACGTTTTTACGTTTTTAAGCGAATATTATAACAATAAAACAATTATTTTCACAAAAAAACCAACCATAATAAAATTTAAGCCTGTTTTTCCAGTTTTTATGTTTGTATATTTGTGGGTTGTGGAAATATGTTTTGGTAAAAAATATATGCAATAAGAATAGCTTATGTTTTGAGGCAATAAGCGTTACTTTTATATGTTTATACAAGTGATTTTGCCTCGCTTTTATGAAAATAGCTAAACTTTCTTCCGTTTAAACAGCCTTTGAACTGCACCCTTCCGTTTGCCACCTTGCCACAATAAGAACTAAGGTTCAATGGAACGCAAGACATTTTTATAGCCTGCAGGCGTGCTTAACACTAACCTACAAAATGGAAGATTCAATATATAAATAAGTGTGTGTGTTTAAAAGTGTTTATGTAGACCAGCAAAAGTTTCGTACGATTGTACTTGTGGAAGTTGGAATATTAATGTACATAATATATTAATGTTTCGAATTGGCTTTCCACAAACGTTCTTTATATATTATTGTACCACCCAGTTTTTAAAATATGTTCTTTTAAACATAGTGCGTTATTAATTATGATGCTACTGAAATAAAAATATACTTATTAGAATTTAACTGATTAAATTTTAGAATTTTAATTTATTCCAGAAAGAATTAATTGCACCAATCTTTTATGACACCACAACGAATCACTTATAACCATTCATAAATTAACTTACTAGAAATTTAAATTTAAAAAACTAATAAATTCAAAATTGTTTCTTAACTGGTAATTATAGATACATATCTTATAAGTATTTAGAATCCCATTATCCACACTTAAATTTACAATGTGTAGATTTATGATAAAAATTTTTATATATTAGACTACTTGATTCAAGCGTGATACAGTAAACAAAGATTCTATCCTTTGAATTGTTTGATAAATAGCTTAATTTATTGCAAGAAGTCTCCTAGTATTAAGTCCGTTCTAATTTTTAATTCAGTGATAATTAATTACCGTTTTTATAAGTATTTCTCTAGGTGGCTTTAATTTATAAATTTACAAAAGATAATTTATTGCTTAGTTTTTTATCAATGCGGTAAAATAAAATTTAATTTTATGTACAGATGATTAATATTATAAATATGTGCTGTTAAACAGAATATAATATGAGTTTTAAATTTTTTAACGTATTAGACAACATTAGTAACTAAAGGGAAGCGAAATAGAGGTCTAAGAAAATAATCTTGAATTTGGCTCATTCAGAAATTAGAGCTTATGGTGTGAGATTTTACAGAGTGATTATAAATGAAATAGTCAGTTTTGATAGCTTATAGAAAATTTAAGGCAATTACTTACATGATTATATAAAAGAATTCATTAAGTTTTTATTTAACGTATTTACAGATGTTCAATGTGTGCACCATTTGTAACACGATAGATATCAACACGGTAGTCGAATTCTTTTCACACACGATTAAGCAAAAGACGGTCAACTGTAGCAAGAGCATTTGCGATACATTGTTTTAGATCATCGATATCTACAGAAAGCGGTGGTACAAAAACTTTGTCTTTTACATAACCCCATAAGAAAAAGTCCATATTCTAACATTATGTCTATTAACTTTTCCACTAATGTGAAAATTACATTCATCACTAAAAATTAGGCGATTAAAGAATGCGTCGTCATTTTCAACACATTGTTGCATCTCCAGACAAAAATTTTTACATACGACTTTATCACTGGTATTTAAACTTTGTACTAACTGCAATTTCTAAGGTGTCATTTTTAAACGTTTCCGCAGAATTTTTCTCACAGTCGGTTGAGAAATTTGTAATTCTAAACTTGCTGATCTAGTTGATTTTCCTGGACTTCATGCATAAACATCACGAAAACTATCAATTTGTTCTTCTGTAACAGAAGGTCTTCTAGTACTCTTCCTTTTACACAGACATCCACTGTTTTCAAAATGTTATACCAGTCATAGATTGATTGCTTTATTGGTGGTGGTTTGCTGTATCTTGTTCTAAAATGACGTTGCACAACCATAACCGAGTTTGTTTTGGCTATTTCAAGAACACAATAAGCTTTCTCCACATGAGTACCGGCCATTTTGCAAGACTGGTCGTTGTAACAGCAGCCAACAACAAAATGCTAGCAACAGTTGTACCATCATAAACTTTAAAAAATTCCCTACAAACCTATATTATTTACTATATTCAAATACACCAGTTTGATGTTTAAGAAGCTGTCGAAAGTTTCTATTTCATTTACAATCACCCTGTAGTGTTAACAGCTAAATCTAGGTTCATTTAGGATCTCGATATGATAAATAATAAATAGACTTACTTTAAAGTGATTAAAATTGTTTATTGATGCTATTAATAATTTTGTTTTATTAGGTGATGATGCCTACATAAGCTTTGGGCTTGTGCGTAGGTGCTGTGGCTGTATATGCGGTGATTTACAGATGAAAAAATGCCAGACCTGACCGGGAATTGAACCCGGGACCCCGGCATAGTAGCCAGTTGCGCTGACCACTCCACCACGGGCCGGCCGTGATGTAGTATTTTAAATTAATTATTAAACTTAAACTACTAACAAATAAAATAAAATTACTTCAATTAAATGGTTACAAAACTTGAGCTTAAACCAAACTTGACTAATTTATAGACACTATCCTTTAAAAATTAAAACAACTGATTTACTTGATTTACACAACCACTAGACTGTACCCATACGCGGACCTACTATTAACGTATTTAAAAAACCGGTCCCTTAACACGCTCTGTCAAACGTCTCGACAACACTTCCAATTCTCAATTTAAATAACAACAAACTGACTACAAAAGTGCTAACTGTTATTATACCTGCGGTCTGTTAGTTTACCAAAAATCGAGATATTTATAACAATAAAGCCGGTATTCTGATACATAGTAGAAGAAATAAAAAAAACAAAAATGTTTAGTTGAAACATTTAAAATTCATCCATATACGCTTCTAAAATTCTTAGGAGACCTAAAATAGTTCCGTTTCCTATCACATGGTTAGCTAATTATATGACTGAAGCATTTAAGAACAGAAGAGGTAGAGGTAAAAGAAGAGGGGAAGAGGTAGAGGAAGAGATAGAGGTAGAGGTAAAAGACACTGGTCAGAGTTTTATCCTCTGAGAGTAATGAATTTCATTATAAAGCCAGCCCTGTGGTAAATGAAGAGAAGGTGTTATTTGCAGAGTGGAAAGTAGATGCTTTACAGAGAGCCTGGCATGCTGATAAGCATACTTTTCCACTCAGTGAGGAAGGCATGATAAATCACCTAACTCCTAGTTTTACTTAGTAAAGAATTTAGAGGAAAACCAGCCTTTCAGTTAATAACCTAAACAACAACCCAAATATTTATTTACCCCTGGATATCAATCTTTGTTTTCCTCCTTCTTTCATGTTATTTGTTTATAACGTATAATAATTTTCTAGTAGTAAATTGTATACTGTTGAAAATTTTGAATAAAAGTTAAAAAGAATCTTATACTAATAAACTTTCTAATGATATATTTGAAAATTATTTTTTTACTAATTATTATTTTTAGAATTATTAGCTTGAAACTGTTTCATTACAGGTTTCCAGATAGTTTTACTGAAATCATCATCATTAGCAAAACTTCTATTCATAGACTACTAATATTTTACGTTTCAAACAGTATTGAAAAATAATCAACAAGGTAGATTTAATGTGTAATTAACCTTAATTTAAAAATTATTTTTGACGTTTATTTTTTTCAGGATGTAATACAATAACAACACGAAAAATAAAAACCTTGTATTTTTATAAATTTATTTGTGATGGATTCCTCAATATCTTATTGAAAAACAAGGTAAAATAAAAAAGAAAAGTTTTCACAAATTTGACATTACCGAGTAACCGTACCAGAAGGCAAGTAAAAGGAAAGCCATTGTTTAACAAAATAAAAAAAACCCCTAGATGAGGTATTTTATCTTCTCATAGAAGATGGGATACGTGACAGACTCGCTGATTCAGAATTTATTGCACTACCCACTAGGGCTTAAGAAAGGCCAGGCCGTAAGTCAAGCTATGCCCTTCTTTTAAAGGAAAAGGGCATAACAACCTTAGTTCGTAGATGCAATACATCTTTTGAACCAAATAACGACTATTGTTGGGAATTGAAAATACATATTAAACTGCTGCTTGCTTTTTAAAAATATATAAGGTATAAAAAATACAAATTTATTTTTCCGCTATAAATTTTTCCCAATTGATAACGTAATACCTTTATAACCTAATAAAAATTTTACGCCAACCGATTGAAAATCTTCGTGAAATATTGTATTTATTTAAATGTTGGCTATTTCCTGAGTGATTTCAACCAAGTTAAAAACTCTGTTAAATTTTCTAAATCATTTTTTGTTTTTGTCTAAACAACAGAAAAAACTGTTTAGGCTACTTTAATAAATGATTGTATTATGTATTATTAATAATTAATTAGGATTATATTATTAGTATAACGGTTGTATTATTTTTTATACTAAAATAACTAAACATAAAACTACGTTGAGTAGAACGCTGATTATCCGAATTAACCAAAATTAATTTGGATTCGGATAGTCAGAAATTCCGATAATTGTTCAAAAACACACAATCAACGCATTCTTTCGACTTTTTATATCAAGGAGCAATAAACTGAATGAACTTAAAGTTATTTCAGGAAAAAACTATTTTTAAGAGAATATTATTTCAAAATATCATTGAATTTTTCACTGACTTAATCTGCTGCAGGGGCATTGGACGAGCATTTCTCCTGGTGAACTTCGATTAGTCTGATACCAAGGTTAAAATTTTGAAGCATAATCCGATACCTGCTTTGATATACACGCCGTTCAGTTTTCGTTTAAAAGTAGTTTATATTTACCAAAAATAGTCCGGAAATCGTCTGACGAATTAATCGCTTTGAAACGAACCACCAGAAGAGGGACCGATCCATTTCTTCATTTGATGTTTTCTTCATTGATTAGAAAACAGAATTTAGCATCGTGTCACTGCAAAATTCTCTTTGCCACTCCGCTTACCGCCAATTGTTACTGCTTACTTTTTGGCTGCGTCCTCATAAATCAGCATCACATAATTGTACTTGTGCTCATAACATCCTTTATCCTTAGTCCTCCTATTTTCGGATCTTTTCCAACTACTCCAATCTATAGATACTTCGGCTTTAAGTAGTTAACTTTTAGACCCCACTCTTCTAAAACCCTCTGTCAGTTTCTCATCATATAATCTATGCCAAACTTGTACGTTGCTAAAACCACTTGATAGTCTACAAAAAGAAGGGTATGGATAGAAGATATTCTTATATAACTTAAACCAAAATGGGGAAAAGGTAACCAACATCACTGTTGAAGTCCTCTTTTAAAACTAAATGTGGCAAAAAGGAGACGCCCTTGTATTCTTATTCCAGACTTATTCCCTGGTAAAGCTGTCTTATTATTTCCATTTATGTTCTATGAACCAGTTTTTCAAGAACTTCAAAAAACCTCTCTATCATATGTTTTTTAAAATAAAAAAAAATTAAAAGGGTTTTTAAATTAGTTTGGAAATACTAAATAAAAATGCAAATTAAAAATCTACTAAAATTTTATTTAGAAATAACTATCAATATTAATAATTTTAGTAGAATAAATTGTACGATTGTAAATGATTTTCATGTATTAGGTCAACTAATCGTGAGTAACTTACGTGTGACCTACGGGCTCATTTATTTTAATTAAAGCCTACGAGACTTAAATTTTCAAAGAGAATTTTATAATAACAAACAGTTGATACAATTTATCATCAGTAAAATATTACGTGTATCTAGAATAATACAAACATGATTGTTGTGTTGATGCGCAAAGTGTATTAAATGACAAATGTGCACGCAAGTTTCACAGTACGAAACCAGGTAAACGAGGATTAACAACCGGCATCGTCAATTCCATTATTACTACTGATAGTTACACAGCAAACTATACATTTACTACATACATAGAAACCGGCAAAAGCGCAGTGTTAAAGCGGAAAACGACAGAAGCTTAGTAAAGCTTAGGTTGTTTCCTATAAAATCCTCACACTCTACTCTACACACTATCCTTTTACTGGTTATCTAATTAAGATAATTAACGAGCGGCTCTTTGGTCAACGCCGCTAATGAACCGGGTGTCCAATGATAACATCGCTTATTTATGGCCTTACTTATCCCACACTCGATGTTTTGTCGCCTACGGCAATTATACATTCATTGTAGTCTACTATCATAATTTTTGAACCTACTTACAAACTACATTCACTCACTATTATAAAACCACAAATAATTAATTAAAGTTTACCAAAAATTAATTAGCTTTAAATTAAAACCATTACACTATTTCAAATTTAACGATTAAAGATTTACTAAAATTTAAATGAAAAATGTATTTATAAGTAAATTCAATTACGAATACATATGCCTATAGGAATTTACGTAATAACAGGTATTTTGTCCATAAAAGGCAGGTAGAGTGTTAAATTATTTTCACTCGATTTGCTAGTTCCAGGGGTAAAAAATAGTGTTCTGTTTCTTATCTTGCCAGCCAATTATGATTTAAGCATTTAAGAGCAAAAGAGAAAGAGGTGTAAAGAACTAGTAAGAGTTATCTTCCAGAGAGGAATGAATTTCAATATACAGCCAGGCTCTATGGTGAATGAATTGAACATGTCATTTGTAGGGTGGAAAGGAGATGCTTTTCAGAGGGCTGGGCATGCTGATAAGGATACTTTTCCACTGTATAAGGAAGACAATAGTAAACCACCTTATTTATCATTTACTTAGTAAAGCCTCTAGAGTTTCAAATCGGCTGTTCGTCTAATGACGTGAACAACAACAATTTATGTTCATGGCAAATATTTCTCCTTGGCAAATCTAAGAAATCACTAAAAGATTTAAATAATAACTTATAATTACTATTATTTTGTAAAAACCAAACATTAATAAATGTTCAATAGTAAATAATTACTTAAATTGTTTAATAAATGTACAGCTCCATATTATATACATATGTTATGTAGGACTACCATTAACAATACACTCTATTATGTTAAAGTTTCAGGCATGAGATATTGCAGTTCAGTTCAGAATTGTTAGATCCCCTTGAATATCCGCCATTTAAAGATATATGCAAAAAATTGTAAAGAGAGCTTTAATGTACGTTTTACTCGCCTCTAGGCAATTGCTTTTGACACGAATAACTCAAACAAGAAACATAAAATGCCAACCTAGCCGCCGGTTTAACTATGAGGTCTTATCAATGTACCAGGATTTTTAAGAAGCACTTATTCTTCTATCTTGCAGTTGGTCTACTCTTAATATTTTCTACAAATTCTGGTAGTAAAATTATTTACTAATGCTCTTTAACATTCAATTACTGCAAATTAATTATAGTTTATTTTTATGAGATTTAATTTATTGAAGTATGTGATAAGCTCTACCTGATAGTTATGGTAATTATTCTTTGTCAACTCAAACCCTATAATATTGAAAGAACCAAATTTAATTACATTTAGAAGGATTAAATAATTTTTTATTAGTAAACTTACTATTAAGAAGTTATAAGACATAGGAATGAAAAAGTATTACTTGGACAATTATTTTCAATAAATTTATGAAATCGAGTGAACATAACCAGAATAGAAAAGGATAACATTGTATATGCTATCATAACATTCATTGAACGAACAGGGATCATATCGGGATGTAAGCCAACGAGTTCAATATTTCATTTTTTATGTCAAATCCAGTTTTTCGAGTTCTAACTTTCTTCAGGAAAAGTTTAAGCCTAACTTCTTCTAAACTATTCGCTTTTGTTCCAGTTTTACGCTATGATAAACCTTCTTTAGTTGAATAGTTGAGCTAGCATTTTATGAGATAGAGAAATTTTGTTTTAAGTTACGGGCTACAGCAATGCACGCAACATAACTTTTGTAATACGATAAAACATGTTCAATAACATAAAACTATTCACTTGTAAACTGAAGATCATGCTATGAATTTGTACTGCATACGTTGTGTAACGACGTTATTTAGTTTCTTGCCACCCATTAAATCAAGATTTTCTTTTTCTTTACGTTTGTTTAATTATAAAATATATAACCTGCAATTAATAATTTACCGAACGACTGAATTTAATAAAATAAAGTGATAAATAGTTTTTTAAGTTATTACTCAAATACAAATGAGATATAAATATTATTATGAAGTTATTAATTTTTACTCCTCTTTTAGTTATTATTTTTTTATGAGTCAAAAGATTTGACTCATTTTACTAAATTGATAATTATTGTACATAGTCTAAAGAAAAACGGTTGGAAAGATGTACTGAGAAAGAAAATATTGATTAGAATCAAAATCATAATCCACATAAAAACGACCAGAGTCGTTCAGAAAGTCGGTAAAAAAACGGTCATAATAATTCAGTTGTGAATCAACTGATTGTGATTTATTTAGGTATGTATATTACGCCTTATTTATTTTACAATTTATTTACTACTACATGCCCATAAATAACCATTTACAATTAAAATATAATTTGATTTATTAGAAATGTTTCAATAAAGATTCCGTCATGCCTTCAATTTAAACTTCAATTTAAAGGTGAATAGCGATCAGAGTCCAGTACTCTTTTATTTTTTAGTTTATTTAAAGTTACATCAACAGCTTGGTCATTATAAGTGACTACAGTGGGTTGTGGAACGTTGGGTTTTGACTTGTTGTAGTTTTCAGACCCTAGCCGGGAATCGAACCTGGGTCCTTCGCGTGTTAGGCCAGCTACCACTACGCTACGGAGGCGGCCATTCTTTGTTTTCTTCAAATGCTTATCCGTTCCATGTTGGCGACCATCGTAGCAATTCTCATTTTGTTCGTTGCACTGCGAAATAGCTATTCTGAGCTTTCTCCAAACAAATTTCTCAGATTTCGAAGCCACTACATCCTTGTTCTACCAGGTTCTCGTTTTCCATATATTTTCCTCTGCAGAATGACTTGTTGTAATGGATATCGTGAGTCATTCCACATGATATGATTGAAGTATTAAAGTTTCTTACACTTGAAGGTGGAAATAACTTCCACGTCTTTCTTCAATCTCCTGAGAACCTCCATGAAAACTTCTATATTTGACATTCAGTCCGTTGGACCCTTTACATTCATTTGTACATTACAGTATTACGGATCAAATTGACAATGACTAAATTTTTATTATTATTAAAAAACTCTTAAATTTCTGAAACCAATGATGATTGATGCGTAATTGGATAGGTCAGGTTTAAAAAGTAAAAATTGAATATTATTTCCAGCAAGACTCAGTGAAACGTCTTTTCATTTTGAAAAATTATGTTATGTCATAATCCTTTCCTTCTGCCAAGGTGTCACGGTGTAGTGGGGTTCGATTCCTGATCAGATCTGACGATGTTTCGTTATTCATCTTCATCTACCACCTTTCACGTTCTGCATTAGCAGTAATCTGAAAAACAGTCAACCATAAAACACAACAAAAATCCGATTATCCATCAATTTAATTTTTTGTGATGATGTCTAGGATTGTGCGCAGAATGATATGATGTGATAAATAAACATTAAGAAATTACAAACCTGACCGTAAGTTACCTATAGTGCCCGCCGCGAAAGAAGTCCGTAGTGTTTGAAGAGCTCTATTTCAAAAACGACCGAACGAAAAAACTAAAGTAAATATAGTTAAATTTATAGCGTTATAGTAAATAACGCTACCTGTTATTTCTGGCCTGTTGATTTCTGCGTTTATTCGTTTAACTTAATTTTTTTTATTAAAAATTTGTCGGAGATACAGCAATGCACGCATAAAAAGTACCCATCTTAGCCGATTATCTGTTAGCGTGCTTTTAAAACGTTTGTTACTTTATCCAGACTGCATAAAAATCGGTGTTAGTATATTACAGATCACAGTTTTTTCTGCAATGTGAATATTTAAAAAGTAAAATCAAATTTTCCGTTTTAATATGGCGCCCATTGAAGAAATTGCTATATCGGCTCTACATGATGTTTGGGAAATTATTTTTCGTCTGACCTACGCAATTTTACAACAGTATTGTGTTAAATATAGTAGACTCTTGCATGTATAGATTTACAAATAACCATATATGAAATTGTTATAAAAAAATTAAAAAAAAAATTATATTGGTTGATGGGCAAATGGTCTTCACGGGGACTTCTTTCGTGGCGAGCGCTATAGTTAAATTTATAATAGTTAATAGTTATAGTTAAAGTAGAACAGGAAACCATTGTGGAATTCTGTGATTTAAATAATATAGATCTGTGCAACGCCAGGATTAAAGGATATAGGAGATGGCGGTGTAAACAGGTTGGTAGGATGAGTAGCGACAAGTTTCCTGTGATGGCATTTCTGTACGAACCAGGTGACATAAGAAATGTTAGAGAGCTCTCAAAAGATGGGTACTGGAACAGGTTGACACCTAATTATTGAAGACGAGGAAATCTTGAAAGATGTTTGAATGAAAATAGTGGTTGCGTTAGCACATCTCATTCTTTCTTTTTGACTTTTAATTTTGTCTATATTGCGTCATTGTATTGGAGTATCATCAGCAAAAATTAGACGTTAATTAATTTAAATAAATTTTATGGTTACTATCAGTGGTAAGTCTTTATCTGGAACTATCTCTAATTATTGTCAGAGATTAGTAACTAATATTAACTATATTGAGTTTAGTAACTAACTGAACATTATATAGAGTCACACAAAATAGTTGGTGTGGGTCCTTCCGTACCATATGCATAAATCCTTCAGTCAGGAGTTTCATCTTCGTTTAGGATCATTTGTCATTGCTATGTATAAGTAGAAACCATGAGTGATTTTTTCCGCCCATGCTTTGACCGAAGTTTACAGTTTTCTTGTTGTAATTATATATACTGAAATCAAATCGGCATCAATAGGCAATCGAAAATATGATTTAGGAACTTGTCTAAACTGTCTGAACTGAAGTAAGCCTATATTTATTTCAAGGTGAACAATTAATTTTGTATATGACATCAAGTTTAAAATTTGTTGATGATGAATCAGGCCAAACAACTTTGCTTTTATTTTTAAATATCTTTAAGCATGGTAAAGCAGATATCCTTTGGAAAAACTATAAAACTACAGGAACCTACAGCAAGTTACTTAAACAAATTAATATAAATTTCATTACTAAAAAATAAAAATGAAAGAACAAAAGTGTTGATAAAATTAATCCATTTGTTGGAATGCAGAAAAGGTAACGTGATGTAAAAACATCTGCTGCTACCTTTCAAGAAGATTACTTGAAAATGTAAAAGTTTTAAAGGAAAAGGAACCTTTGGTAATATCAAATCATCATTTGACGAAAAAACGAAAGAGCAGATAAACGTACTCCAAAACTAAACTGATAACTTCGTTCTGTTATTATACAAAATATAATTTAAAACTAGTTAATTTTCAAAAACGGTATGCTATTTTTTCCCAGTATAGAAGTAAGAAAATATCATATCAATGTTGCATTAAACAAGTCAACTTAGAAATATTTACAAACAAATATTAGAAGAGAAATTTATGATAGTGGGCTGATGTTTTCATAAAATGATTAAATAAATTTATTATTTTATTGCAATAAAAGAATGATGGAATACTGGATATAAAAAATTATGGAATGGGCACTGAAATACAAGGAATTAATATTTAGGTACTATATTAAACATGAAACACAATCATTAAATAATTTATTGAAATGTAATTATTTAATAGAGATATCCCTGTTTAATCCAGCAGCTGTTAGGAAAGATTTTTAAAATTATTCTTTTACAGTTTTTAAAATCCTTTTTAGATCAGGATTAAAAAATATACTACTGGCCGTCAGCAGTGTGTTTGCAGGACGAAAGGCGAAAAGAATGTATCTTGCCAGATATAATCATGTGTGTTATTTACCGTGTGTTTATGCTGTTTCGAAAATATTGTAACATAAAAACAAGGTTCTTCCGGCATCTGGGTATAATGAATAATAAACAGACATCCACAAACATACCACAAATATTTATTGACAGATCATTATTAAACTTAGATTGCTAACAAAGTACAATCGAGTTACTTAAATTGAATAAATTACGAAAACGTAAAGCTTAAACTAACAACTATAATTGCGATAATTTTACATTTAACAATTACCTGTTACGTAAAACCAATAAAATGAGTACACCATGCAGAACTTTTCTTTACGTAAAATGTATTCAATGTATTCACACTAGCACTCCGTATGACAACTTAAACTGGATAAAATCAACAAACACACCGACAAAAGGAGCTAACTCTTTTTTAACCTTATAGGTTTTCTACAAAAATAAATAGTAAGAAGTTTCCTGAAATGGTATCCGCATATTGCCCCGTTTTGCCTGAGACCATCAAGTTATAGACAAACAGTAGCAATACATTCTTTTCACACAAAGCCGGGTCTCACCTAATTATCTCACTTTAACCATTTCTAGCCTAATTTTACAATATTGAGCAGAATCCAATATCCAGCAGAAAATAATGTTTTCTTGGCAATAGTTTTAAAGTAGCCATCTGTGACTACTAGTTTCATAGTAAACCTTAAAATATGTGCTTCGTTTACAGTAGTTTTTGTTTAACATTTAACGTTAATGATAGCATTTAATTGAATAGTAGGCCTTGTATTTTTATATCGTATGAAATTGTACTTTTGAGATAGAATTAAACAAAGTGAATTAAGGTAGTTCATTAATGTTTATTGATTGTATTTTGAAGCAAAATTTTAATACGAACAATGTCTGACTCTCAGTCAAATATTTCCTCAATAAAACATAATTTGGTGATCACAATGGAGCTCGGCAGATAATTGTTGGAGTCATTCTAAAATGTAACAGCCAGTCTAAATCTAAAGAATTAAACAAATTAAAGCATTAATGTGTCACCGCCACCCCTTCTTATAATTATAAAATGATTAATTATTAATCATTTACAGTATTGCCGGCCTTAAATACTTCTCCCGGTTTATGTCGGCGCAGCAGACCTTTTGTCGGCTTACCTACAGACCCTTCGGCTGCATACCGACAGAGGCCTTTTACGCCAAGGCCCAGACCAATATCCGCACCCTACCATAGCGCTCTAATTGACTATATAAGCGCACTGCATTGAGCTGCTAGTCATTGCGCTCTACATCTCTGACGAAGATCGATCGACTACATCCACGAGATAAAGAAAGAAGATGCTCTGGGACTTGCAGCAGCCAGCAACGTAGCAGCCGCCACCGCCGCAGCCACGCTCTGCCTTCATAGGTCCTTCTCAGGGCTAGTTCACTAAGATTTTAACCGGCCCTTTTCAGGGCTATCAACTTGAGCCACGGCTCTCGCCGCAGCCACGCGCTGCCTACACCGGTCTCCTTCGAGACCAGTACAACGGTCATTCTCAGGACCAACTTGTTAAGGTTTTCACCGGCCCTTTTTAGGGACATCAACCAACTCTGTCCGTCCCGGCGGACACAAACATAAATGTCCCTTTTTCAGGGCCACCAAAAAGTAGAGGTTTCAACACGCCACTTAATGTCGACATCTGGTGACAAATGTTTTCATAACTTCATCTAGTGGATATAATGATAAATCTTACAAGTTTTCAATATATTACAAAGTGGAGGGGTACCAGAATCAATGAAAGGAAGAGGAGAAAATACCCTTAAAAGTGACGGAATGTGTTCAAGTTGGAAGAAGGAGGTGGGAAGACCTCGAAAAAGATGGCAGTAGTCGAGATGTACGGGTTGGAATATCTCGTGTTTCTGTACTATAAGTACAGGATGGTTTGTGAGTCCGGAACAGGCTTATGCCTAAATAGTAATAGTATTAGTTATATAGTAATAATTAATAGTAAGAAGAAGAAGAAGTAGTAGTTTCCAATATAAGTTAATACCGGTTGCATAATTTTGAACAGGTTAGTTAACATATTCTACGTAGTATTCCTCTCAGACACTTGAAGTTGCTGGAATACTAGTAAAAGGCCGTAAAAATTTAATTAAATAGTGGATTCAGTTCAGTCCATCCGCGTTGACTATCAGTGCGGATAGTTGGTGCACGACATAAACGCCATTTAAATGATAAACGTCGATGACTTTTTTGAGCAGAGGGATTTACCATAAATTGAAACATATTTAATTCAGGTATTCAATAGTTATCTATAAAAGCGTTTATTTATTAGATTTTTCTGATGTTAAAAATAAAACTGTGATGAAACCCTAATAAATTTAACTTTGAATAGAATCAAATGAAAATACGATTTTGGTATACTACTCGTAATTTGTAAAAAAGTAACAATAAATAAATAAAAGTTTTAACAAGTATACAAAAACACTGTTGCTATAATAAAACTTACTTTACAGTTTAATCGTTTAGCGTTTATCTTTTAATGGGTTTATGCTAAATTATCAAGTAGTGTTATGGAGAAATCTGCGGGTGGTTAACTTTGTAAACATGTTTGTTAGTTTTTAAGCAAAATACAGCAAATTGTATAACATTAAATAAAGTTTAAATAGGGTGAATAACCTGCTTGCTTTCATTTATTTAGAATATATTCAGTTAATTTACAATATTTGTTTCTTAGACATAAAATTAAATAACTGTATTTTATTTAGTAGCAAGTATAGTAAAAACGTTGATCAATAAACTTGTAGATTTTAGTTAATTTTTACCACACAATTAATAAATTTATTAAATAAGACATGTTATTTATTATTTAGTCACAATACTATCTAAAATTGAAAATTCCAACTTTGTTATTTATTTATTTTTTAAAAATTTATTTATAAAAGTCACATCAACTGCTAATGGCTATTAGCGACCGTAATAGGAATTATACAAGTAACAATAAGAATAACAATAATTTCATAAATTAAAATATCAGAAGAAGAAAATTAGTTGACCAATCAGATTTTGTCTTCAACACCAACATAATGTAGAAATTTTAAAACTTAGTCACAACTATTTTTAGATCTAACATTGTCTTGAAATATTACAGAAATACCAATAAGACAACGGGCGCTTTGAAGTCCTTGACATTCTGAAACAATATGTAAAACTATTGCTTTTGCATCACAGAAAGGGCACACTGTCGGCGCAGATTTTGTGAGTAGGTGCTGGTGTGATATAAGTGAGTGCCCAATCCGCAATCGGCAGATGACAACCTGTTCCCTGCGATTATGCAATCCGAGCAGAGAAAATTCTTGTAACGTTCCTCGTACCACAAGAAGTTTTGCAGGTGGAATCTGGATTCACCTACTATTCCAGAAATCAAATAATTTTCTGTTGACGTGTGCCTTTAGGTTAAAATGAGAAACTGGATGGAAATGTTCTGGCAAGTGAACGGCACTCTTGGCCGCAAGATCTGCATTATCGTTGCCTGGATCCCTACATGAGACGGGATCCAGGTGAACACTATTTCAAAATTGTCGACTCAGAAATTAGCTCTAGGATTTCTTGAATTATTAATACGTGACACTGGTCATTTCCAATTGCTTGCAGAACAGACAATAAATCGGTAAAAATAGCATATTTAGAAGGAATATATTTTTTCAATTTTTTGAGAGTAAGTAATTTTGTTACTTACGAAATTATAATATTATCTACATAGAAACAATAATATTTTAACCAATTCAAATTGGATCATTTTAAAACATATATTATTCCCTCAATCCAATACCACGCTGATTTTCTCTTTTATGGCAGCAAAATATATAATTATTCTGTAAGTAAATAATGATTTAATGCGGTTGTAATTCGATTAATCTTGATTGAAAAAACCTCATGAAAGAACTTCGTAGGATATTATATTGTGTTGTCTTTCCTTGTCACTTTAAAATAGGGCAGTTGAATGAAGATATTTTAGTAACTAAAACTAAATTTTCAATGAATAAATTTTTTAAAAGTGTTATTTATTATGATTTTCTAAAAATTTCGGTAAAAAAATTAAGCTAATAACTTTATTAGCTCTGATAAGATTATTATTTTAAGGGAATAGTGTCATTGGTCAGCTTTTGACCTGGCATTTTTCACTAGTTCTCTACTACAAGGGTTAAATTAATTGAAAAGATTTTAACTACTACTGTTGTTACAATTAATTGTTAAAATGTAATCGCTAATAATATTTAAATTGATAAAGCTTTAAAAAAAATGTTATGAATTTATTTTTGCAACGAAATTAAATGTTACTCAAATAACCATTAACTTGTTAAGTAATGTTTGTTCAAAAAGGAAATGATACGGTAATTAAAGTGGAATTCAATTTGAAGATCTTGTTTAGTCAATACACAAAACAGACGGAAATTTATTAAATTGAATCGTATTGAAACATTTCATTCGTTGTTTTAACGATTGTAGTTAGTAACTTAAACTTCTAGCGACTCATCGCTATAAAATGTCATTGCAAAGTAAACCAGACTTGAGGGAAATTTCCTGGTAAGCCTAAGACTGGCCATGAAAATTTCCATTAAGTCTTTATGGTGAGGGAACATTGCGCTGTATTATGGGACCCTAGGTTATCATGAATGTGAAGGTTTATGTAGATTATCCCTGAGCGGAGATTGTAGAGAAAGGCGCTTCTAAGTCTTCTATTCTCTTAGAACTTCTCTTGTCTTCTATTTACTCTTCGTTTTTGACAATATTTCTTTCATGATATAATTTACGTGCTTTGTAATAAACAATCCTACTCTACACAATACTGTAACAGATGATTTTCGTAATAGACTACACCGGTCGAATCTCAAATTTATAAAGAATATTCACATTATTTATTTAAAACTTTTATAATTACAAAGCAAAATGTTTACTGGTTTCGGTTTTTATTTTGAGCTGCGTCAACAGCTAGGATATTAGAGACTGTACTTTGGGTGAGTTTTAACTTGTGATAATTTCCAAAAGCTTACCGGGAACCGAACCCGGGACCTTCCGCTTGGCAGCTTACCAGCTGACCACAACTGCAAGAATATAGTCGTTTATAATATATTATCATTATTAATTATACAGTGTTTGCACTACCACCTCCAACGTCTGTAAAAGTTTAAACAGAAGTCATTTTATTTAAATTGTTATTTTTCACACGTCAGATGTGTATTTTAACGGCTAGAGCACTGGGAATCAGAGAAAAAAATTATTCCAATTACTACAATATTAATTATAATTACACAGTACTTACAGTAATATACAAATGATATCAGTGTCACAAGAGACAAAATTTGACAGACCAAACAAGATACTTATCTTGTTTGGTCTGTCAAACAAGATAAGGTACCTTCTTCTAACAAGGTTTAGAGGTACAACATTTTGCGGTCCCAAGGTTTGCATTGTCATCTATCCCTCACCCTTCCTACACATTACCTTAATTTTGTCTATACTCCATAGCTGTGAGTGAACCTATACTATGTGATCCATTTTTTCCAGTTCCATTCATATTGCCGTATTCGGTCTTTAATGGATTTCATGTTTGATTCTAGTCTTCTTCACATAATGTGAAACCTCACTTTTGTACACTGTATTCTAATAATATGTTCGTCGCTGATGGAACCTATGTTTTGGATTCATATATGAAATTTGGAACTACTATCAGATTGTAAAAATTCATGTTCGATTCCGGCCGTGTTTTCCTCTGCAAGAATTATTTCATTGTACCGCGAATCAATATTGTTAACTGTTAATAGGTATTAAATTTTCACAGCTTTTTTGCGAATAAACGTTTTTCAGCAGAAGAAATTAGGACTATCTATTTTAAACGGCATAAACTTCAACTGCAGTGATATAAATAAATCACATTGTTGTATTTAATGCCATATTATTGATTTTCTTGTTGCCACAAACTATTTCCCAAATCAAGGAATTATTTTTTTCTAGAATTGAATGTTTTTCATCAAATTTGTATTTATTACTAATTATTCCAATGCTAATTTGTGCGTTAAATAATAATGGTGGATTGTTCTTTTTGTTTTTACGGATATTAAGTATTATGGAAAATCCAACTTGTATAAACGTGGCATGAAATTGAATATGTTAATACAGATTCTTGGGTTTGTAAACTCTTAGATGGGAAAAAATAAAATAAAATAATTTTTTAAATTTAGAGCTGTTATGAATTAAACTTAGTGGATCTTAAATTATATATTAAAGTAATGTAAAATAATAAATTTCGTAAAGAAAAATGTATTATTTTTAAGAAAATTTAATGCTCATTGAAAACCGTTTGTGACCTAATTAATAAGAATTGTAGGTTAGATTTTAATTTACTTTAAATTTATTTGTTTCTATGTTTCCCAATTTAGTGTGCCGAAAAGAAACTTTTTCAACGTTGACCTAATCAGATTTGTTCGTATCTACAGCATTGATTGTTTGGTTTGTTGAAAGTAAAGCAATGTGTTTGTAAGTTGGTTTGTTAAAAGTGGGCGGAGAAGGAAGCGAGATTTGACGGAGTAAAGAAGTAAGTAGGAAGTGGCGGAGTACCAGAGAGGGTGGCTGAAGCCGGTGGTAGTACTAGTCTTGATGGCTAAGTGGAACAATTACCAGACTAAGGTTAAGTCTGAATCAAGTGGGCAAGTAGAAGCAGACACTGCAGAAGCAGGACCACTCGACTAAACACTACTAGCAGAGGCCCACTTCTCTCTCGGCTGTCGGAAACACACCATCGCAACTAAAGAAGGACGTAAAAGGAGAGTGAGGAGGCGAGCATGTTTTCACACTAGGGCCTAACCTCACCTAAATACTGTGGCTTTCCAAACTCTTCTAAACGACTCTGAGAAAATCCCTGTTTCAGCCCAACCCCAGCCATTTCCTAGCAACAACTTGACCCTTAATCCTACAAACGTGAAGGCGAAAGTGTTCTTTCTATTTTAAGCTAATATAATTCATTCTACTGTAAACCTTATCTAAACTAGAGAACAACTTCCAAACAAACAGTTGCTCTAATAACTGTACACACAGGGTGAATTTCTAACAAACAAATAGAATACATTAAACTTTATTCTCAGAATTAAAATATTCGAAGTAATATAGGCCTAAACTGTTTTTTATTGTTTTTAATGAAAACCTATTACAAGAGTTTCTACATATATATCTAGTTTAATAACACATATTTAAACAATTATTACTAAAATGATAAATCGAATAGGGGCCTACATAATACGTTCAATTACGTTAAAAGTATAATTTTGTATTGACTGATGTCCTAATAGCAGTGAACTGCAATTTTTTAAACTGTAAAATAAAACTACCTTGTAATACTTTAATATAGCAATTTATTTACATTAATTTTTAAAGTCGCATCATAAAATTACTGCCATAAAATACCTGTTGTTCCATATTCCTCTTCAATTTGCTCTGTTTCCGCTAGAGTTTTAATTTTTTGATAATTTAAAACTTTAACTAGATCCAATAGTTTAATCGCTTATATCTAACTAAAATTTCAAAATATTGAAGCTATCTTGAGAAATAATAAATTTGAATAATATTTACAAAAATGTTCGTTCTGTTGAACAAATGAGATCTGACCACCATTTTAACATAGTCTGTTGTATAATAGAATATCTCTTTTAGAAATTAAGTTTACTCTTTTGGGTAATTGAATCGGTAAGGTGAGCAGCTGATAGCAGCTGATGAGCATGACCACACACCACTGGGTGTCCCTTTTCAATTTCAATTCTACCTCAAAAACCAGCATGAAACAGTCAACAAATTGTGTTTATAGTAATTTTTATAGTCGATAATAAAATAGTAACAAAGGTTAATTAACTTCTAAACTTTTAATTTTTGATTAATTACAGTAACTACGTGTGATAATCTGTTGCTATTAAATAAAGTAATCTTTATTTGTTTCACTGTACGAGTTAATCACATTACCTGCTATACGATTTCAAAAATTCTTTCACTGTTGGAAAGCTTAGAGTTTCCTGAGTAACATAGGCATAACTTTTACTTGATTTGGTTTAGTGTAAGATCATTTGAGTCGTATAGTTGCAAATCCAGATACATCCATTTTTTTAAAAATAAGGTTTTAGTTGTTTTCTTTAGCACTATACCTTAACGCCTGTTTTGCTCCGGTGAGTTTATTTCAAAACCAGCTATTCATTAAAAATTGCTGTCCAATACGAGGGTTAGTTGCAAAACCAGATACATAGAACATAACCTAACTTGATCATGTAGGCAGCGGCTATTCTCGGCGTTGTTTAGATTATGTGTTACACGTATATGTTATTGTTAATTAAAGTGCCAATATTAAAGTGCCAGTAGTTTTTAGTATTAATTTATTACTACTCGTATTTTGGGATGGAGTCATATCCAAGTGTTAGTGACGGAAATAAATCCAGAGAAAGGAGAAAAAATAAACAACTTTGGAAACGAGCAGTTGAAAAATTTAGTTATTATATTTGTCAATGATATATCACTTTTAATGCATGTTTGTGATATTCTCAAAAAAAGCTAAGAGAATGAATTGTTTATTGAAATAAATCGTGTGTTTTATGAAGCGGTTTGTATTGAACAAGGATAATAGATTGCGATGAACGGAATGTTTTGAATAGGAATTCTTGTAAATCGAAATTAGTGAAACTTTTTCATCTTATTTTGATTCCTTCTACCATTTTCTAGTAAAGTAGAGAATGTGTTATATGGGTTATTATTGTTTAAAAACTATCAGACGGCAGATATAAAAACTGTTAGCGCCTTTGTAGTCAGTTACTCAGTTAATAATTGGTTGTGAATGGGATTGGTTTTCTCGGGCCGTTTCGAAACAGTGTCGTTACGAAAATGATTCTCAATTACATTAATATTGCGTGAGCGCACGGGTAACATGTGGTTACCCTTTGTCAGGTTACTACCCGTACAGGTAAACCATTGTTTTTATTGCTGAGTGACAGGATCATCTAATTTATCGCCGATTTTAAGTTTTAAGTTTTGTAATTATTTTAATTGAAGAAAACTATTTGTAATTTGTTAGTAGTGTTTAGTTTAATAATTCATGGTAATTATTAATTGTGTCGATAAATAAATTATTTTATAAGTTTAAAGAAAGTCTGTTCATTATTCATTATACCCAGATCCTGAACGAACCTAGGCTAAGGAGTTACAGTATATGTCTGGTATCAAGTAGGTAACACCCCACATTAGTTTATACGTACGTTATTCTTTCTTTTTTTAATTTTTGAAAATCATTTACAGGACAAAAACATCCAAAAATTTTGTCTCACAATCCGATTTCTTCATAAAAATTTTATGTTAAACTTCCAAAAATCAAAAAGATCGTACTATTCTTTTTTAAGAAATAAATTTTACCTTTATTTCTTACAACACAATATATCCTATATTCTTAATCGCAGCAAGAAAATTCCTGTTTCCAGTTCAGATTGGTTTTATTTGCACCATGTGATCTTGTTTTAAACGTGTAAAATTATGTGAAGAGTTACACGGTTTAACTTTAGTTTTCCGTGAAGCACAGAGACCAGGGAGTGATACATATGTAATATTAATTTATAAAATTTATTGATATTAACATACAATTTTTTTGAACAGAAATATTAGATGATTCAATATCCCCTCCAGATTAAACTAATAGAGGAATTGACAAAAACCAGGAGTATTTGCTAAAAGGAAAATGACAAAAAGGAATTTGCTAAATATTTGTGTACTTGTTTCAAGTTATACTCAATCTGTTTAGAGAATATTTGTTTTTTCACACGACATTCTTTAAACATACATGTTAAATTTTATACTATACTTGTAAACTAAACAGGAAAATATCTAACGAGGGCTTATTTTGTCCTTTAGCTAATTATAATAATATTATATAACCCTATTAAAATTATATTAACATAAGCATAATCTTTATTAACACACAGAATAACTTAATTAAGATTTTTATAGAGATTTCTTTTAAACAAACATTTATATCAAATATGATTTAGATATTATTTGCGTGATACTAAATCTGAAGTATTTACAAACTGTACAGTACTTTTTAATTTTAATTCTTTTTTTTTAAATAAGTTATTAAAATTTACATGCAACGCATAATCAAGCAAGCACTGACTTCCTAAAAAATAAACCTTGACTGCTTAATTAAACTTGTTAATTCGGATATACTTCACTTTTTTTCCTTTATGTTTAGTCGTTGTAACTTTTTATCATGAGTTTAATTATATGTACATAAATTAAACTTAGTAAAGAACAGTAGCATTGCAGTTGGAAATAAAAGTGAATTTTGTATGGATCCTTTAGCAGGGCCTATTTCAATGATTTAAAATTATGTAGGCAGATCCAAAGTAATTCTTTAAGCTACTTTAACGGTAAGTCAAGGAAATGTTCAAATGTTGAATGACTCAATATTTTCTTATAAAGGATTTGTTTTAATTACCTTCTCTGTATAATTCGATAAGTGAAAATTATTTTACTCAAGATTTTTTCTTTTATGGAACGTTTTACTTGATTCCAATCCCCGTATTAATTGAAAAAGATTGACTACACAAATTTTAATCTCAAAATTAAGTTCATGAATTTAATCTTTAGTTGAAAAGAACAATCTCAAAAAAAAATCAATATTGCTGTTCAAGGAATCTAAAAGCTTGGATTCTAAAAATGTTTATGACGATCTCTAGAATATTTCGTTAACAATAGTTTTAATCGTAATTTTTATTCTACTTCAAACGTTCTGCAACATTAATGGTATTCAAAGGAATCACTTCATAAAGGAATAATAGATGAAATATATTTCTTATAGTGCATTTGTTCAATATAGAACACTAGACTTCTCCAAAGTTCTCCATGTTACCCTGTTTGTTGCGTGTTGTGTCCAGTTAATTGCCACCTCTCTTAGTTGTCTTCTCATTCTATTTATTTTGTGGTCTTCTTAAATCGTCACTAAAATTAATTTTATTACATTGGCCTAACAACTATAAATTACACTAAACAAGGTTACATTAATAAAAGACTAAATTTAATACAAAATGTTCAAGACTAAACCAAGACTTAAATGAAACTTAACCAAAAAGAAATTGTCATTTACATTTAAATATTTAATAAATTCCTTCTTACAACCCTATAACATTTGTACACTAACTTTCCGTCACGAAGAAACAGCTTCAATACCCATCATGTTATGTGCAAACGTTTTTAACCAACTCAATTCACAACTGTTCACACGACACTAACTCTGTAAAAAGACAGCCGCTTCTTATGAGAAACTCTATCATTCTTCTTACTAATCTTGTGTCGTTACCCCTTTTTAAGTGGCTCAGGAACGATATTCTCTTTTTTCTTGATCGTACCTGTTAGTGGTTCGATAATCTTGTACAGTTCATTGTTTGGAATGGTTTGCCATCTGCCACTTGATGTTGTTTTTCTTGATACACTTTCTCACTATTATTCTTCTCTCGACTTTCTCTATCTTGTCTTTATCGCCAGTTAAAGTAAAGTATAATTTTATTGATTAAATAACAATATTATATACTTTATTGTACAGTTTTTAAAAAATAAATCAGGTCAAAAAGTACGTTACAAAAACAGCTGTTTCATTTTTTGACATTTTTGTTTCTTACTAAAGTCGTAGCTACTAGTTTATGTACTGGGATCTCTAACCCGTATTTTAAACATTTTTAAAAAAAGTTATTTAAAAAATAGTTCTCTTGAAAAATTCCTTAGAATATTTTTTTTTTTTTTTTTTTTTTTTAACAGTAAGAATTATTTACAAACAGTTTAACAAAAACTTTCAGTAAATGTGTTGATGATGAATAAAACTTGAAGAAGACAGCACTCAGCAGCGTTGCTTCCATGTCATCGTTTGGTTATAGTTGATGAAGGGTTTCTTCTTGGTCTTGGTGACGTACAATTTTTTTTTTTCTTTTTATACGGATGAAGTGAATGAAGGTGTGAAAAGAAGCGAATGAAAACGTGATACTGATGATCTGTGTAACTGATGATAGAAAATTTATTAGATGATTAATTTTAGATTAATGAGAGAATATAAAAATATTTATTTCAGTATTTAAAAGTTTCACGATTTTTTTTTTAATTTAATGATATCCTTGTGTCAGCTAAACTTACTAAAATTAATTGGTTTGAAATATAATGCAAACAATAATAACAACGCTAAGTTCACTTTAAGATATTGTTAACAATAGTAAAGCTTTTAGTAAAGCAAAAGTTATAAAACTAGAACATCCATTATCGCCCGGAACTTATCTCTAGATAGAGAATAATTGCAACGAAAATGTACCAGGTCACCCTTTGTTTTATTTGTATAAAAAGTTCACTAAGTTTTCAATTGTCTATTCGAAGTTGTTACAACTTATTTAGTAGATTCTATTGAATACTTTAGGGATGGGCTATAATAAGCTTTTCAAATTTCATTTTCCAGTTCCAATATCTTTAGATTTGAGAATTACCGAATATTAGTTTCACAAATTCATTTCATGTTTCTAATTGTGGATACATTTTTGAAACAAAGCCTCTTGTTCTATTAGGTTAAATTTAATTCATGATTCACTTAGATTGGCTTTGCATATTTTTTAAATGTTCCTGATTGGAAATATTTTGTTTTGAAAACTACATGTTGGTGTTATGTTAAATATATTGATTTATGAAAATCTTAATACACAAGAGCGTCAATTATCCGAACGTCAGTCATCCGAACTGTCAATTATCCAAACCACCATCGATAGAAAAAAAATTACTACCAAGATACGGACATGACAATTCAATAAAAAATTTATGCAGTTTAGTTTCCTTGTTCAATTTAGGGACAGTGGAGACTGTTTCGAGCAAAATTCAAATTTTTTTATAAATTTCTGTGTGAGTACAAATGGGCTAAAACATATTTTACAAAGGAATTTACCGTGATTTTATCGTTAATTTAATTAGTTTTGAGATTCTGTATTTTTTCGTTGGTTTTATAATCTTTAGTACTCTACATTCGCAATAAATGCAATAAATTAGTGTGTTTTTGAATTAAAGTTCTTGGTAGCATTCTATAATCCCGTTAGCGTAGTGGTTAGCGAGCGCACTGGCTTCTACGCCGGGGCCCCGGTTTCGATTCCTGGTCAGGTCTGGCATTTTTTTTATCACCCATTTTCATCTATCATCCTTCTCACCGTCTGCATTAGCATAAAAAATTAATAATCTATCAAACATATAGGTTATGTACTAATATTAGATTGGTACGGTACAATGTATCAAATTACGATATTTAGCGTGTTTGATTATCCGAAGTATTTGATTATCAGAACCGCTCTGGTCCCAATTAGTTAGTATAACTGACACTCCACGTAACATTATAAGAACTACCAAGTCATTATTGTTATGTAAAATTATAAATATTTATATTACTACTTGCATAAATAAATAAAGGGTGCAGCAGGGTTGTATTTATTCGCCACTTCTCTTTAACTTGTACTCAGATTTAAGCAAGATTTTCTGAATGTTTTTAATAGGATTAAGCTTAATGAAGTTTAAGCTCTGGATGTCTTAACAATAAAATAAATATTTATGATACCGTAATTTTTGTAGATTCGGCAAAGGGACTTTACCGCTTAATGTATAGAGTTTGTAAAGAGGTTTTCTGATTGAAAATAAGCCCACTGGAAAGTGATGTGAGCGGAAATATATTGAGTGAAGACCTCGATGAGATGAGCAGATAATAGAGGGACGGCTTGAGCAATGTGAATAAAAACGTTTCAGGGAAATATAGAAAAATATATGGGACCTTTATTCAGCAATAGATGCAGAAGCGCTAGAGAATCATAGTCTTTAGAAAAGGTTCGTGATAAGTTTCCACCTAACATTTGAAATAATCTTTACTCACAGAGTTCCGTTTGTCATTTCTTTAATCGCGAATGGAATACAGAATCCTAGTTTAGGAAAAATAAATGAAACGTTTAAAGATTTGAACAGTGTACAGATAGCCTAATTAAAATACCTTTTACCAATTACGAATTGATTTTAAATTCTATTCATTACAGATTAATATTTTGCAAAATTATTTATTCATGTTGTATTTACTGCTGACAAAACGGAATATTTAGTTAGATATGCCTTAATTAACTATTACGAGGGAATTAATTCATTAATTCATGAAACCTAAAACTGATTAAAATTTAATATACTCATTGAAGTCTAATCACTTATCGGTTAATAGTTATTAAAATAAGGATGATAAAATTATTAATAATTATAATAAAGTTTGCATTAAATAAAAATTACATACCTCAAAAAAATGTACTACTGTATAAAATTTTTCATATTTAAATATTTTGACTGCCATGTTTTAATAACTTATAACTATATACTACTATGCCCATACTGGCAGGTTGGGTGTTAAATTAATTACACTCGATCTGTTGATTTCAGGGCTACAAAAAATAGTTCTGTTGCTTAACACATAGTCAGCCAATTATATGACTGAACTATTTAAGAACAGTCGAGGTGGAAGTGTAAAAGACACTAGTCAAAGTTATATCTTCTGAGAGTAATGAATTTCATTATACATCCAGACCCTGACCCTGTGGTGAATGGAGTGAAGGTGACATTTGCAGGGTGGAAAGTGAGTGCTTTTTGGAGGACCTGGCATGCTGATAAGCATACGCTTTCAACTCAGTGAGGAAGGCAATTGTAAACCACCTCACTCCTTGTTTTTACTTAGTAAAACCTCTAGAGGTTCAAACCAGCCTTTCAGCTGATGACCTATAACACAACCACTATACTATGTTTATTAAAAATCGAGAGTAGGAAGTTCACATATGAACATTATTGTTTCAGCCAATAACTTGTTTTGGTTTTAAGTTTGACTGTTTCGCATTTGCTGTTAACGCAGACAGTGAGAAGGATGATAGATGAAGATGAGTGATGAAAAAATGCCAGGCCTGACCGGGAATCGAACCCGGGACCGCGGCGTAGAAGTCAGTTGCGCTAACCATGCGCCAACTGGCCGGCCATCAACTGCGGCACTGTTCGTGTGACCGACTGACCGTGATCAACCATATAAGTTCACATGAATTTTATTACAGTGATATCACTCAACCCATGAAGTATGTCCTACAAACAGATTATTTATTAAATACAGCCATTTGTGATCGGGTGCTCCAGTTCTAATGCAACTTGCATTATTATCATCTCTAGATGAATAACATATAGACGAAAAAATCAAAAAAAAATCCTGGCCCCCGTCCATCTGATGGTGTTTCTTTCCTACATTAGTAGGCATAATATCTAGGACCTGTCTGTGAAATTTAATATTTTGGTATAGCCTATTATAAAACTGAACAAAATAAAATAAATGAAAATTAACTTTTTAATAAAAATAACTTTTTTAAAAATATATGGTTTATAATCTCCATATCGTTTCAATTTTTATTTAAAAATATGATATATTTATGCTTTTAAAATTATTAATAAAATTTATTTTTATAATTCACCTGAAATTTATAGTAAAAGTTTTCTATTTTAACATTTTCAAATTACTGCTTGTTTGCAAAAACAGATTTCGCTTTCTTGTGCTATCTCTTTAAGGGTAAGCAAGAAAGATTTTAATGTTGCAATATATTAAATGCGGATGATACTTTTTAGCGGTAATAGAGTATTTAAAAAGAACATTAGGGGTTTTATATAAGATAGAACATTCAGTCTTTAAACGGGGGTTAATAAATGCTTTTACTATACAGCCCTTCCTATTTTGCATATTTGTCTACTTAAGATCCAGCCGACCCCCGGCACCTTGATTGGTATATTCCAAACTGCTGCGGTTAGTTCCTTCTCAACCAGCCATCAACTTAACTTCTCTTTAAATTGTTTGCTTAAACTACTGTTTTCATCTTAAGCCTCGAATACCATTTCTTCCCTTCTCTTCAACGAAACTATACCACACCCCATATAAGAGCGTTCTTTTCACTGATATTTTCTTTTAGTAGTTTGTTCCCTTCTAATTTACTAGTACTTACTCAGTACCTTTTTCTTTGTTTCATCCCTATTTACGGTTTTAAATACTGCTATTTATGTAACAGCCCAATAAACTACTGTAATTTAAAATATGTGTTTTGTTAATAACATAATGGTAATTATTGTTTATGTTTAATTTTACATCCTAATTTTTTACCATTAATCTATAACTTATAATAATTTAAGAAAAGTCCGTAGAAATAAATGTTGCCTATGATAAATTTTCTAGCCTTTTTTAACTTTATTAAATATTATGTGCATTTGTATACAAGGGAGGGTAATGCAAAAGGGAAGGATGGGTTGGGATTATAAGAAAAGCATTAATAAAAAATGCAGAAGTTCCCGGATTTGGTTAACAAAAATTTATTGAAAGTATGTATAACATTTTTACCTAATTTTCCTTCAAAATACTATCCTCATGCTTCTACACTTTTATTCCACCGTTCATAAAATTCTTGGAAACGGTCTTAAAAGCCATTTTTTGAAAGTTTTATCAACCACTTCGTCGCATTTTCCATCATCTCTGACGAATTAGCAAAACGACGTCCCTTCAATGTTATTTTCTGCCGTGGAAGCAGGTAAAAATCCGGTGGTGCAAGATCGGGAGAATATGAAGGGTGTTTCAGAGTGGTGACATTGGTCTTTGCACGGTATTATTTCACCATTAGGAATCACGGTCATCATTCTCATTCGTGGTGGAAGTGGAAGGCCGCCCAATTCGTACTTCATCTTCAATAAATTGTTGTGCAACCGTCACTAAAACGCTTGTGCCAGTCGTAAACTGCCGTTTTCTTCGTCGCGTCCTTTCCGTATGCTTTCTTCAGCATTTAAAAAGTCTCCGAGGGTGATTTCTATAGCAACACATAGAATTTGATATTGAGACACTGCTCTGATAACGAAATTACACAATCTGACGAAAGAAAACATTACTAAAATATTATACATCGCACGCAGGAAACCAACTCCAACTACCTGCTGAACAGGACAGCACCTTGCCTAGTAGTGACTCCAACCTCCCAAGATGTAAACAAATTCTTCTGTACAAGACCATTCCGGGAATTTTTTAACCGTACGACTAGTAAATTAGAGGATTGCATTGTGCGATGGTCTGAGAAAATAAAACTTCATTGCCTTAATGTAAAGTTTTTGACTTTACAATTCCAAATTTTCGACCTTTGTTGAAAATCGTAGTTTCCTAATCTCCCTTGATCCTTGGAGTTGATCAAATTTTGTCTTTTTAAAATAATTAAAATGGCGTTTTTTTTCTTTATTCGTTAAGGAAGAAAAAATAATATTTTATTATAAATAAAAGTTTGTAATTTTACATAACATATTTCTTTTCAATAATTTTTATTATTTCATAAAGAAATCACGTTTTCTTTGTTTATTCTAGTTGGTTATATTTCAGATGTTTTTACATCGCGTTTTCTCGTGGGAAATAAAGAAGCCTAAAGGCCTATTTTCAGTTCTCACTGTTTAAAACCCTTACTTTGCAATTCCGGAGCCTGGGAACAGTTTTTCAGTTCCATCCCTACGTACTTTTTGTAGAGGGGCCTACAGTTACTTCAGCACTTTTTGCGGCCAATTAACGCGTTTGTTTTACGCCGGTTTGTCAACGTCTTTCATAACGGCTAGTTTGATTGGTTTTCCCCCTTCCGTACGCCTGTAATTAGCGTCCCGGTCAGCCGTGTGTGTGCAGAAAATCGCCTGAGTGTTTTCTCTATTGTGTGCACGTAAATACGTTTTCCTAAGGTGCTGTGCTGAGACTGAACACTTATTAAAAGGTTATTTTTTTATTTTTTTTGTCTTCCTCTTTAAAAAAAAATGAAGAAAAGGGAAAAAATAATTTTTTAGAACCATTTAAATGGTAAATATATAAAATAATAAATAAATAAAAGTAAATAAATAAATTTTCATGTAGAATTAGGGAAATCATTTAGTTTTTTTTGAATAAATAATAATAATATTAAAAATAATAATAATAATAAGAACAAAATTTTATTTATAAAATGTTACATACTTCTAAAATATAATTTTAATATATATAAAAAAATGTTAACAAAAAAAAATTATGACTTTGTCTCCAGTAGTTTTTAACTGTATTTTTTTAAATGAATGCAACTTTTCTTGGTGACCATATATTTAAAAGAGGGTATTCCATAATAAATTTTAAGTGTAAATGTGACAAGTAGCAGACAGCTTAATACCATATTAAAATTAATGATCACCTTATGTGTATTTTGTTTCAAAGAAATTAAGTAGTTTTCTATCGTAGATTTTATACAAATTACGATCAATGCCACTTTTGGTTCATGGAGGGCAATTGTAAGAAAATTACACTTCATTTTTAATTGTAAAACTTTGATCTTTAAAAATGTTTTTTTAAGAATAGTCTTCTTATTCTTACTGTGATTAAAACAGTGGATATATAGTACGAAAACCTTTAATGTTGTACAAAATAATTTCCTTAAAATTATGTGTACATTACATAATAGGCTATGTAGAATTTATTTTAAGCAATAGGGGCTTTAGAAGTACTCCTCACAATGTCTCTTTGTAGGAACTAATTTTTGAAATCTCTGGCTGTGCAATCTCTTAAGGAAACCAGAGGTTATACAAAATTTAATTATAAAATGTTAAAAACTTTAAATTAAATACTTTAAATACGTTAAAAATATAAATATATAAAAATAATTAACAAAAATAATTTAAAGCTGTTCAAATATAAAAAAAAGAAACATTATTTAAATTAAACACGTTGTTAAACTGGAATTCGCCTTTTGTATTTTATTTAAAAAAAAATCTACCTATTTCGTTTAGACTAGATCTAGAAATAAGTTTTCAGATAGATGGACTGCAATTAATTATATTCACAATGGGAGATACTTGAATGAACGTTACACAGTACAGTTATAAAGGTTCTGGGTACAGTTATAAAGATTCTGTACCTACAAAAATATTTTTGAATCTCCATATTAAACACTGCACCGTGTTTGCTTATTTTTGTTGAACAAAAAAATGGGTATATGTCTTGGCAAATTTACTAAAATTACATGTTTCTCCAAGATTAATTCACCAATGGCTTTGTATGGTGATTTTGATAAATTTACAATGTGTTTGGATACAAGGTTTACAGATGCTGAAATGACCACTGAATGTGGATTATTCTAATCTGAAAAACATACTTTAGTGATAACTATCTAAAAGGGTTCCGTAATCCGAAAACAGTTGTACCTTCTCGCAAACCATAAAGCGAGAACAGTGGCTCTTAAGTGAAATCTGAGCTGACGTTTCACACTAACAAACTGGAAACATGGTTTTGACTCTCCGATCAAAACTTGCCCCAAAACATTTTTTTTTTTAATTCCTTCGTAGGAAATTTCAGGGTCTTGGACGTTGGGCCGTTCTACGACGTCCTGGTGGAGGCAACCTTTAATATAGATTATTTTTATCTAGTAAAAACAGGTAAGTGGTTGAGTGAAATTTTCAGGTTATTACCGCTGTGTGGTGTAGCAGAATGGAGACGTCTACTTGATGTATATTATAAACACTCACACTACCTCACAAACAACAAATTCACACTTTAATTTAAAGTAATTTTTTTTATTAGCCTAAATCCTGTTCAAGGGATACACTAATTCACGTGTTTGGAGCACGGTACATTAGAACTAATATTTTTTCTTAATTTGGTTAATATTACAGGGACAATTTTCGTTAACCATTTACCTACGAAGTGTTCTGTTCTATAATATATGACATGCATTTTAAAACCCAATTTTTTTTTTTTTTACGGATTAATTTTACAGCAAACGCCGTTTCTCCGTTCCCAACTTCCATTTTCCTCTATCGAAGCAAACGTCCTCCTCCAGGTTTCTAGCATCCATTGCCTCCCCTATATCGTCCTTCCAACCCCTTCGTGGTCGCCCTCTCTTCCTCCTTTCTGGTGGGATCCATTCTAATATTTTTCGGGGCCATGTATCTGCTCCCATCCTCTTCACATGGCCGAACCATATCAACTGTCTTCTTTCCGTCTCTTCATTAATTGTTCTTGATAAATCCATGTTGTTTCTTATCGTTTCATTCCTTACTTTATCCAATTTAGAGATATCACAGCTTCTTCTGAGGAAGTCCATTTCAGCCGCTGCAAGTTTCCTTCTGTTGGCCTTACTAACATCCCATACTTCCGATCCATATAGTGTGACACTTTCAACTAAACTTTTATATATTCGTTTCTTTGTATTTTTGTTTATTGTGTTTTGCCATAGAAGAGAGTTGATTGTCCTTATAACTGTTCGTCCTTTATTTATTCTCTCTTGTATCTCATCCTTACTATTGCCATACTTATTGAAAGTCACTCCTAAATATTTACTTCTCCTGACACCTTTTATTATATCTGCCCCAAGTGAAAGATCCCTAACTTCTTCATTGCCCACAATGAGATACTCACACTTCGCCATATTCATAGAAAGACCAGCAATTTCATATTCTTGTTGCAGCTTCCTTACCATGTATTCAAGATCATCTTCATCCTCTGCTAAAACTATTTGATCGTCGGCAAAGTATAGAGTGAACAAAGTATCATCGCCTACCCTCACTCCCATATTCCTGCATTTTTTCGTCCATCCCGTTAAGGACCTGTCTAGATAAATTTTAAAGAGGGTTGGAGAAAGACAGCAGCCCTGTCTCAAGCCTTTTGTGGTTCTGAAAGCAGTAGTAAATTTGTTTCTAAGCTTGACCATCGCAGTATTTTGTGCATAATATTTTTTAGTGGCATTAATGAGATTGGTACTTATCTCCATACTTTCCATTTCCATCCACAGCTGAGAAATCGGTACACTATCATATGCTTTTTCTAAATCTATTAGGGCTATGTGTGTCTCTCTATTGTGTTGGGCTCTTTTTTCTGTTACCATTTTGATGGTGAAAAGGTTATCTACTGTAGATCTTCCGGCTCTAAAACCTGACTGTCCTTCGGGCTGTTTGTTTTTTATTTCCTCCTCAATTAAACCCTTCAATACTCTTGAATATATTCTTCCGATGGTAGGTATTATAGCTATACCTCTGTAATTTCTAGGATTCGATTTCGCACCCTTCTTATATATTGCGGATATATATGATGTTCTCCATTCCTCTGGAACCTCCTCTCCGTTCAGGCACCTCTCGAATAATTTTCTGAGCATTCCAAAGAGCTTTGATGATCCGCATTTCACAAGTTCTGGGTTTATTCCACCAGGGCCCGGAGCATTTTTGGTCTTAGTAGCTTTTATTGCTTCCTGAACTTTACCAATTTGCAATGAAATCCTCTCTCCTGGCTTAAACTCATTTCCAAGGCCACAATATTTTCTTCTCTTTTCTACTCACAACTCTTCAAAATGTTGAATCCATTCTTTCTCTGGTATGATGTTCAATTCTACTTGTGGTTTATTTGTAGTTCGAATGCTTCTCACTGTTTTCCATGCTTCTGAACTTCTTGTTCCCCCTAGTTGGCTGTCAATGAAGTCACACCGCTCCTCCCAAGATTTGTTTTTCTTCTTTATTACTTGTTGTTTTACATCTCTTTTCATTCTTTTATACTCTGCCCTAGTCTGTTCATCTTTCTGTTGAAGTAACTTTTTATAAATTTCTTTCTTCAATTGAATTTTTTTCTCAATTTCATTGTCCCACCAAAAAGGCCTGTTGAATTTTTTAATCTCTTCACCCAGGGCTTCTTGCGCTGATTCTTTGATGCACTGCTTTATGTGTTCGTACTCCTCTGTAGTTGATCTATTTTTTATTGTTAATTTTTCATCTAATTTCCATGAATAAAGCAGTTTTGTGCTGTCATTTCGTAAACCATCCAGGTTGTACTTCATGGCTTTGGTTTGCGTTTGTTCCTTTCCCTGTTGCTTTACAGTGGATCCAATGAATGGGATGTATATTTTAGCAAGTAACAAGTGGTGGTCGGATCCACAATCGGCTCCTCTATTAACTCTCACATCCTGTACGTGCAGTCTAGTATGCTGTTTCATAATCACATAATCTATTATGGATTTCAAGCCTCTCGTGTGCTGATACCAAGTATATTTGTGAATATCTTTGTGGGCATAAAAGGTGTTCATTATTTTCAGTTAGAACTGTTTACACAAGTTAGTCAATCTTTCGCCGTTGTTATTCACTGTGTCTTCACCGTGTGCGCCCACCACCGCACTATCCCGTTGCGTACCCACCCTTGCATTAAGATCCCCTGCAATTATCAGTTCATGACCGTTAGGCACGTCCTCTACAACCTTTCTCAAGGCCTCCTCAAAATCGTCCTTGGCTTGAACTCTAGCGTCATCATTTAGACCAGAACAGTAACAGAAATTTTATAATTTTTTTTCAAGATGACTATACTCCATCTTCTATGAAGCTTGCATGGGGAATTTGCTGGTAAATATGACATGTAGAGGTTTCGTATTACTCGGTTTTTGTTTACAGGAAGTTTTATTTTAAAACGTCTGTAAGTTTGATGAATGATATCATTAACGAATGGTATGTGAAGTCATTGTAACGTATCAGTAGTTACGTACCTGGATGCGTCTGCAATATTTTGTATGGACTTTTATTGGAAACATTGTAATTTCACTAAAGCCTTATTAGAATCAAATACCTGACACCCGTACGTCCAAATAGGTTGGAGGTTAGTTAATATAAGGTATACTTTTTTCGCAAATTAAATAACTTACGTATTTTAAACTTAGCGGTCTGGCACACCTTTACATTTAATTGATAATTTTGGTACACACTTCTCTGGAAATATTTGAGATAACTCTATAAATGCTTCTAAATCAAAATTTTATATAGCCTATGTTTCTGTTTTTCAACATATCTTATTTAGATTTTTTTATTTATTAGATATAGAAATCATGGATTGCTTTAGAATATAACCCACGAATTACCACGTAAGGTGCAGGCAATCAAATGTAAATGCTTTAGTTTCGATGTTTTATCTCTAAGAAATAATCTACCCAATTTAAGCTCTTTATGATCAGGGAGTAAGATAATGAGCACGTAAACATGTTAGTCAATCATTCAGTCAGTGGGGGATTTCTTATATTTTATATAAAGAGATTAATACGTATTGTTTTGAGTATTCTTAAATACATAGTTTTTCAGTTAAATTATACTGGAATCATTTGTTCACGATAAACCTGAAATATATATCATTATGGTGTACCACAATATTGAACGAATTACAAATTCACGTCATTAATAATGGATATAACTACATTACATTAATTTTAAACTCATTCTGCAGTTTGTATTATTTAAATTATTGAACAATATCCTACTGGATTGATCTAGTGATTGAACTGTATTTATTTTAACACAATAATAATTAATTTGAAGTAAAAATATATCAAAACTCCTGGATTAAATTACAATAAATTAAATTGAAACTGGAAGCTTTATACAATTAAGAGCAATTAAAATTCATATACTACTGAATCAAATGATTCGTTGATTTGTTACTATCTGAGAAAAAGAAAACGTTTCAAACCAATCATAATGTATGGTATATTTATAAATATTTCAACAATTTTGATAATAAAATGAAAAGAAATATCATAATTAGGAAATTATAGAATGAAGTAAAAATATCTATGAAAGGATTCAATAATGATAGTAGAGCTACTGTAAAAATATTGTGATTGGGAAAATAAAATTAATTACTTTCCCAATTTGTAAGTGACTACAGACCTCGTTTGTTTTCTGTTTCTGTATAAATGTTAGGTTATTTAAGTTACATGGAAAAGGTAGAAAATAAAGGGGCTTTTACGTCATTTTTGCGCTCTTCGTTTTCGTTTTATTTTATATCAGTGCTCTTCATTAAGTTGTTCA
This sequence comes from Catonia carolina, assembly GCA_035578175.1. Taxonomy (NCBI): domain Eukaryota; kingdom Metazoa; phylum Arthropoda; class Insecta; order Hemiptera; family Achilidae; genus Catonia; species Catonia carolina. Next base: position 59,966,431 of record JAQMRL010000003.1, on the reverse strand, counting down.
GCTACGTGGAACTTACTAACTGTGACCATTTCTTTCGTTCTTTTTATTTGGCGGAGGAACAAATTGTTTTTCCTCCTTCTCTTAAGAAAAATATCTAAATGTTTCTTTTTCTAGAAAGTGAAAGACAAAAGGATAGTAAAAGAAAAAAAGGAAGTTTCAGTAAAAAGTTAAACCTTTTCCCGTATCGCATCTTGATTCATGACCAATCAGAAAAGTTTAGCACTTATCTTTTGCAATATCTACATAGCTTTTCCTTCTGTAAAATTGACATTATTGTATGTTATTTCTTTCTAAGAGATTTAGAACAGAACTCTTGTTTCTATTCACTTAATAATAATCTATTTATACAATATTTTTGTAGTTTATTTTTCTTATCATCGGAAATAAAAAGAAAAAAAGATTTTACGTTATAATCTATGTAGTAAAGGTTTCTTTCAGTTATCTAAAATATTGAATATTTCGTATTAGAAAATGATCGCTAAATATTGCACTAGATTAGACTAGATTTTTAAATAAGTTTTGTAGTCTACTACCATTAATACTCTATGAAACCTAATAAAAATAAGTTCCCTACTAAGCACTCGATTCCCAAGATGAAAAATAATATTTTATTTGAATGGTTGAGATCAAAAATATCGACTAAAAATTTCTAATCCAATACCGTTGTCTTTTACATGAACGAACTAATAAGTTCTTGAATATAAACTACTGTATAGATTGGTGAAATTCTTGTTCTTCAGAGCAAGTAATTAATTATAATCTCCATTTCTAGGAACACGATTAGGAAAGACGATTTCACTTCTAAAATGATATATTCTTGTCTAACTAAAAAATAATTTTGAAGTACTGCATTTTAATCCAATTGAGTTTGATGATTGTTTAGAATTCCGTTCATTAAAATAGAGATTGTTTTGTCCAAAATGGTTAAACTGCTTGTTGCAATACTAAGGCAGGTGGGAAAGGTAATGTGAAAAAGCTTTAGTTAATGGTTTAGCCATTGTCATCGATAGGTTTAACCCAACAGTTTGGAGCTAGTATTAATTATAGGATTTAGTTAGAATCGTTAAAATTTTCATTAAGTAGACAAATTTCATATAACTTAACGTTTAACTATTCGGAACGATAGGAGGTAAAACAAAGTTAATGAAATCTGCCGGATAAACTCTCTTTGTGTAATATGTGTAAAAAATATCGTGCAACGTAATTATTCTCTAAGGATGTGCTTTTTTAAAAATTGGACAAATGAATTTTGTGATTCTTTCAAACTCAAACTTAAATTTTTTACTTGCCTACTTGATGGAGCGATATCTTTCGTAAAAATTGCTTGACATCAGGGGTATCACATTTTTGATTGGAATGACTTTATACATTTTAAGCTTGCATGAAAAACTAAGCCCCGGTTGCCGGTTTACGGACATTTACTGAAAGTTTCGCAGTAAACCAGGACCTCTCTTTGCGGCTAAAACTGCAAAACTAGATTCTACAGAACAAAGGGTTGTGGGAGAAACTAATAAGTTGTGTAAAATAGTGGGGGTAAATTAGGGTTCTTTTTGCGCATATCAAGGCTGAAGAAAGCTAATCAGACATCTAGATTATTAGGGAGCACTTATTGTAAATAAACTGCCATAAAATCTATAATTACATTACATCTATGTAATAGGCAAATAACACTAAGTGTTCTCGATTTTTTTATAGCTACAGATCTGATATTTTTTAAAATTCCAAAAATTTTATGGTGGTATTTATTTTAAAAATAGTGTACTTTATGTAGTGGAGTGTGTTGAACAAGGATTGTAAATTGCGATGAATGAGCTGTTTTTCTAGAATCCGGAAATAGTAGAAATATTTGTTTTTATTTTGATTCTTTCTGCGGTGTTCTATTAAAATGGATACAGTGTTCGCAGAATATGGATTTAACTATTAGACCATAGGTTCAAAAACAGTTAGCGCCGTTATAGTTGCAGTCAAATAGTTGAACTTGTGAATGAAAGTTGCATCCGGCCGTTTGACTAAGATCGGTAAGGGACAGATTCTCAGTTAAGTTAACTGTTCTTGCAGGTGGTAGCAAGTGTTTGTGGACAGGTAGGCCTGATCGTTTTATTTCTTAAGAACAGTAGTCTATTGTTAGTCAATTTGATTTAAGCTTAAACTTTGTAATTGATTTAATTTTTGTAATCTATTTAATTTGCGTAATTAAGTTTGTTAGTAATCTAAGGTAATAATAAATTGTAATTATTAATTTTGTCCTTTACTAATTGTAATAAGTTTGTTCATTATTTATTGAACCAAGGTTCCGAATGAACCTAGATTTAGTTGCTACAATATTCTAAAATCTAGTTATTCTTACTTACTAGTATGATATGTATTTAATAAGACGTTGAAACGAGTGCACAAAGACCGAGTTGGAATGGGGAGTATATTTCCATTCACAAAAAAAAATTAAGCTTACAGAATAAATATACATTTAAAATTTTAATTATATTATTAATTTAGTTTCTATCTTTGAATTTTTAAAGTGGACATTGTATTTGTACATATCTTTCATCGATAGGTATTTTAAATATTTTGAAAATTTAAATACCTATTACAACAATATTTTTAAGTAATACCAGAAACTGTTCTCCGTGACTTTTTGTTTTTATTATTGCATTGACATGAACCTGTAATGAAATATACAAAAGAACTTCAAACAAAATTTTTAAAAACATCTCTAAAATAAAGTTGAAAATTAGTTTCCTTTGTCGTAGTACTAATCAAAAGAAAACTTTATACTGAATTGAAAATAGAGTAATAAATAAAGGGACCAAACTTTTGTTATTGTAATAAATGTAAAGTTAACTTTTATAGTTAATAGAAAGTGTTCGGGGGAGAGTTCGATGGAAGAGAGTACGTGCTTGTAGAGAGCTTGTTATCACTCTTTGAGTAATGAATGAGAAGTAATTGAAAAATGATTAGAAATACCGACATTTGAAACGAGTTCCTCGTTCTGCCTCTACGATGTAATGAAAAGTAGAAGAAAACTCACGTAGTTGGTTAGAAGATTGTAGAACGCGTGCCGATACGACGATATAGAATTCGTTTATATCTACACTTTGGCCCCGTATCTATCATTCGCCGAACCGTTTCACCACAGCTCGGTTGCTATTATTAAATACGAGTTCCATCCATTGAAAATTATGTTCACAAATTATTCCCACACAAACTGGCGTGACTACGAACACTAGAATTTCGAATCTCCTTTTTAGGGTTCCCCTAATTGAGCCGTAATCCTTTCAGCTCCTTTGGTTAACAATCTTTTCTTATTTGAAACCTATAATCAGTCGGTCTACTTACAAGGTCTAGTGGCCACTTTATACGTCAATTTAAACCCGATATTATGCTATCTGTATAAGATTGGATTACAGTAAATTTTTGTTTACATCGTTTGAACAATAAACCTAGTTAAAAGAACTTTATATAATAAATAACCTGAAAATAAATTAAACTTAAAATTCCCATGGACTCAACACATTTTCATATATTATTATACATCAATACCTAAATAAATAATTATTTATGTTCATTTAATTAATACTGAATCCTTAAACATTTTCTAACACATTCATTTCATGTTTCTGTCACGAACATAATAAAATTTCTCATAATATAATGTAATAACATAATAAATGTTATTTGACAACATGAATATTTATTGAAGTGTTTCGTTTTAGTGTTAAAGTTATACTCTATTGTAATTTAAATATACCATAAAATTTGACTAATTTGACATTATGACCAAAATAACGATTTGTCTTAACGACTAAAGTTAGAAAGGAAATAATCGCTAACATAGAAAATAGAATAGCTAAAAGTAACTGTTAGTATTTTGAGTTTATGAATTATTTAATAGAATACAACCTAATACAGTACTTATTATTTTATTGTTTAACCTGCATCTATAAAATGTAATAAACTTCTAAACAACGATATAAAATCTTTCAGTTTGAAACGTGATGAAATTTATCCATTGGTTATTTTCCTTCACAGAAACTTGGAACTTGTCAAACTGTCTGCCTATTATTGGCAGACAAGTTTCCTTAGCCCCTCCAAGTGAATGCCTTGTCCTTTAATGTCCTGTGCAGTAACAACTTTCCCATTTCCTATCTAAAATTTTTTGACTTGTCATAGATAATTGTGTATTATTATTATTCATTGCGAACAGACCACAATGACCAAACATAGGCAAAAATATACTTTTTACTTATTATTTTTTTAACTAATAGAGATCTGCGTTCTTCCTTGGATTTTTTCAAAGATTTTTTCAGTCTTCTTTTGTCTTATTTCATCAAAAATTACTCTAGGAGTCGATGCTTTGTCACTAGTGAAACTATTTGAAAATCATACATTTTTTCTATAATTTATTTATTACTTTTATTGGTCACTATTCATTTTTATTATTATTCATTGCGAACAGACCACAATGACCAAACATAGGCAAAAATATACTTTTTACTTATTATTTTTTAACCAATAGAGATCTGCGTTCTTCCTTGGATTTTTTCAAAGATTTTTTCAGTCTTCTTTTGTCTTATTTCATCAAAAATTACTCTAGGAGTCGATGCTTTGTCACTAGTGAAACTATTTGAAAATCATACATTTTTTCTATAATTTATTTATTACTTTTATTGGTCACTATTCATTTTTATTGATCTAGTTTTATTGATTTCACTATTTTTCGTACCTAACTTTTTAATATTTTTTCTGTAATTATCTCTATGCATACTACCATATCTTTGATTGGAAATTTATTGCTTTCATCTTATTTGCTTTTCCAAGACACCTGTATTATTTTATTATTGTTGATTGCGTAATATATATGCCTGTTTAATCTTTCTTCATTGATTTGTGCCGTTGTCAATAATATTTTAAACGTTTAAAATGAATTGTTGCCTTAATAATTTTTATGTCTTGTTAGAGTTGTTTTATTCGATCGTTCTTGAAGCTTGGTTTCCCATCTAGATCTTTGACAAACCTATAAATTTTCCTGAGAATGGCACGTTATATTTTAAGAAGCTTGTTTTATTCAACATTTTAATGGATGAGTTATTTTTATCCACAAAAAATTACTGGTTTCAAAAAATTTGAATTTTGTTTTGATTGTAAATAAATATTTTTTGTTGTTGTTAATATTTTGCGTATTACTTTATGAAATAATACATTTTATTTATTTATCTAAAGAACAATTTAAAAACGGAGGTAATTTAAACTATAAAACCATATGTACGTATGTTCGTACGTACTGCAAAATTTCTGTCTCATTGAGTTAATTCCTTTGTCCCATTGTCATTATAGGTATATCTGTTTCATATGTAGAGTGGACGCCAAATAAGCTTGCTGGCTTTCTGAAGTGCGCAGAAGGTTTATTTTGGTAATGGCATTCTCGGTTGCCTCAGCGAGTGGTGGGGGTCAGTGTTGTACTAGCTGTGATCAGAATCATGTCGCTCTTGCAACATTATTTATCAGTTAACCTAAAAACATTAGTCTGTAATGTGTTGTATGTAGTAAGCGTTAATTGTTGTATACAGTGTTTACAATTGAATGTTTTTAACGTCACTAACAGATGATAATTTACATCTTTCAACGCCTGTGATTTAATAGGCAGTTCGGTACTAACACACAAAATCTACCGGCTGAATCCGAATTGTTCGCGCAGCTACACCGGCAAGCTTATTTGGCGTCCGTTCTACCATGTTATCCTAAGAGTTGTTCATAAAAAATTTGTCTGAGAACAACATTTTATAATGTGAATGTTATTTTTTGTGGTCCGCCAGAATTGTATCCCGTACATCTACACAGGCTTCAAAATTGTTATGCATAGCGTCAGTTTTGATTAAGTTAACAGTTGTAAGCGTCTCCCAGTTAATCAAAATATACTAATTTTTAAGTACGGTTGTCTTTGTTTCTTCAATATATGTTTATTCCACATCAGTCGACGGTCCAGATGAAACCCCAGGTACTTAATATTTTCTGACTGTACTGCCACAATGTTATTTAGTATTAGCCGGCTGGTGGACACTTCATAGACGAAAAGTGATCGTTACATGGACTAAATTAGCTTACCTTAATCTTCCACTTTTGTAACCATTCTTGTAAGGATTACAGAAAATCTTGTAAATACCGTGAAGTCGGATCTTCATCCACAACCAGGACAGCCAAAAAGTCAGCAAAAGTTGTTGAAACTTTAGTCGGTAAATCTGAAGAAGACTGGACATAAGACCATTATAGATCATTCATAAATAATTTTTATTATTTTACTTACTTTAAGCGGAGATTCTACAACTCCTGCTATATCCCACACCTCATCTTCACCTCGGTCTGTTTCACCAGAACCCTTCTAGCCCTCTCTGCTGCATAGCCTCTCTCATCGCTTCTTTCCAAGTTCCGCAGGGTCAGACTCTCTTCCTAAGAGCGGCTGGTAGTTAAAGATCGTTTTCCGCCACCTTTCCTCTTCCATTTGACGAACATTACCGTACAAAACCAATTGTCTTTTGTCTATCATTTCCACAGTTGTAATGTGCATCTCCACTCGAGCCCTTACTTCTTCATATCTCACATATTACAGCCTAGAGATTCTACTAGCTGTTCTCAAATAATCCATCTCCACTGCAATAAGCCTATTCTTGTACTTCCTAGTGATTTGCCAACATTCTGCTCCGTAAGTCATTATTACTGCTCATAACAGACAGGTGGAGTGTCAAATTGTTTACACTCAATCTGTTCGTTGCAGGGCTAAAATAAATAGTTATGTTTCTTATCACATGGTCAGCCAATTAAATGAGTGAACCATTTAAGAACAGAAGAGGTAGAGGCGTAGAAGACACTAATCAGAGTTATCACCTCTGAAAGTAATGAATTTAATCATTATACACCCAGACCCCATGGTGAATGAAGTGAAGGTGTCATGTGGAGAGTGGAAAATATGTGCTTTTCAGAGAGCCTGGCATGCTCATAAGCGTAGGTTTCCACTCTGTGAGGAAGGCAAATGTAAACCAACTCACTTCTAGTTTTGCTTAGTAAAACCTCTACAGGTTTACAACTATTTTACAAGTCATTATTAGGTCCAATACTGCTTGGAAGATTATCTTTTAACTTTAAATTTTAATTTTTGAATACCGCAGTAATGAATTTAGTTTATTCGTACCTGTTCTTCCTTGAGCAGCTCTGGACTGGATGTCTTTTTCACCCCTTGTCCCCTGTAATGAGTATTATTGCATGCAGCAATAACATTTAATTATTTATCTTCAGATTTAAGATTTGAAACGGAGTTTAGTTACAGTGTAAGATGTTAACCGTATTACAACAACAAGGTCTGTTATAAAAGAATAAAATTATGGTATTATTTATAAATTTTTTGAAGAATAAAATAAAAATGATATCAATTCGATATATAAATATGAGAAAGAATTGTTAACATTTAACCGAATGTTAAATTTTGTTCAATCACTTGTTGCAGTAATCGATCAGAAGGAGAGTTGTAAGCGTTGATCTTTTTCAAGCCCATCCATCACAGAACGTCGCGAAAGTTAACTCGTTTTTCCCTTTCCATCATTCAAACACTTGCTGTCTCATTCACTGTCTCACTTCTTACTCACTTAGACCCTTTAATTTTTACCCTCTTTCGATTACTCTTTACTCCTTATTGCTATTAGTTAACACAGTTAACTAGTTATATACGACTTACACAAGTTTTTCAATTTGTTAATAGCATTTCGAAAACTAAATTTCCTTCTATTTTTCTTTATTTTTTAAATAAGTAATCTCTGCAGAACTTATTGTTGAAGCTAAAATTGAATTAAATTATAATGTACATAGTTCTAAAATTTCCTTATTTTACTAAACTTGTACATTTTAGTAATTAAAATTGTAATTAATAATTATTGTGTATAATATCCATTGGTTCTAATGTTACACTACTAAAAGTTATACTTGAAAAGTACTTTTCAACGAATTTTCTGATGATTAATCATTATGAGAACTTCGATATTTTCAAAGATTAGATAGACTTCTTTGCTACTGCATCGTAAGTTAAAATGTATCATTATAATAGTAATATTCTAGAAATAATTAAAGGAGAAAAATTGTGTTGTAAGAATTTATGTATTGTATCAGGTGGAGTGTGTTGAAGAAGGATAATGGATTGCGTTGATTGAAATGTGTTGAATAGAAATTCTCGGAAATATGAAATAGAAACGTTTGTTTTTATTTTGATTCCTTGCTTCATGTTCTGACAAAGCAGAGAAATATTTAGATTTGTTTCAATTGTTTGAAAAACTTTGGGACTAACAATTTGTCCCTTTGTAGTCAGTTAATTATAACTGGAATGTAAATGGAATTAGCATTGCCGGGATGTTTCGATTAGTGTCGTTACGTGACTGGTTCTGAATTACGCTATTGTAGCATGCGGTTGTGGACAGCTAAACAATTTTTGATTGTTAAGCTATAGTATATTGTTTATAAATGAGTTTAAGCTTTAAGTTTTGTAATTAATAAATTTAATAATTTGTAATTTCTTAGTAGTCGAAGTTTAATAATTACATAACTGTAGTCATTAATCGTGTCGATAAATAATTTAAGTATAAAGGAAGTCTGTTATTATTGTTAATATCCACATCCTAAACAAAACTCCAATTAGCTGTTACAATATTAAACAAGCGGAGTAATATTAAAAAAAAGACTTCTGTTGCAGTCAATATTCAACCTGAATTGTGACAGTGGACTAATGTTCACATATATTAGTATCTGAACCAATAATAAAAAAAACTAACTTTTGTTTCTTCATACGAGTTACTCGTAATCTAAGAAACTACCCTACAAATTTCAAAAATTCTTTCACTGTCAGAAAGCTTAGTGCGTCTTAAATAATATAACCTATACATCATCTCATTTTATAGATAAGTCATCTTTAATTTTATTTCTTTGGGGTAAGGACAGTTCAATTATCTAGGGATCTATTTTTCTGTAAATTATGTGATTGTGAATTATGATAATTATGTTCTGAAATTATGGGTAGTTTCTATAAGGTAGGCTACGGTACCGCTCTACAAAACATCATCCTTTAGCCTACTCCTCCCTTTTTTTAACATATTTGTAAATTGTTTACCAGACAATTAGCCCAAAATAACGTCTCATCTAATTTTTTTGCAAAACGTTATGTAAATCTTTCAAAAATCAAAGAGATCATATCACTTTTGTAAGAAGTATATTTGACTTACTTTTTCTTATAACACATACAGTTATTGCCAGGTAGTATTTCCCTCCTTCCTCTGGTTATTCATACCGATGTCAACAATATTCCTGTTTTCAGTACTATTTAGTTTTGTTTTTAAACTTGTAACTTCTCTTGTATGAGAAGCTAAAATGCTTTAAGTTTAGTACCGTGTTTAAGTTTACCGTAATGCGCAGCTAACGGGGGTGTTGCTAGTATTTATATAAACAAGTACTTTCATACATGTATATCCTGACTTGACATACTGCAAAACAATTAAATTTAACTGTTAGTTTTTGAGCGTGGTTAATAGATTGTAAACTTTATATTTTTCAGAGTATTTCGTAGGAAAATCTTTGACTAATTACCAAACTCAGCCACAAGAGGTAGGAAGTACCCATTCTCTGGGTTCTGTGACACGGTAATGAGGCATCAGACAACCGCAAAGGAACCGTTTACCATGTGATTGCGACATAACCACCTAATTCTTCTTGATATACCTACCTAACGTTCTATCAGGATGTTGATAACCATCAAAGCAATTTGAATTTTATTGGCAGACTGCCTAAAAAGCGGTCTCGTATACAGCACCATACCACTCCCGCAGGATTATTAAACAAGTCGTTTTTCTTCAACCTGGATCACTTTTATTCGTTATTTTACTTTGCATCATATTATGCAGTAATCTGTATTTCTGATCTCTCATCACGTGCCTAAATTATTTAAATTTCCTTTAATCAACGGTGCATATAATGTAAATACTCTTATTTATGTATGATGATGTATCTCAGGATTGCAAACTTTTTCAATTGAAACCCACATTTCGTCATACAAAATTATTAGAAGACACATCCATCACCAAATCAAAGACGACTGAAACAAAATTTTGTTTAATAATTCTTCATCACAATTATATAACTTATAAGCCTAAATTAATATATTTGAAAACTCATAATCACACTTGGAGCTCCAACGAAACCAAATATTACTTTTATTGTACGCATTCATTGCATTTCATTGTACGCTAACACATATAGACTACCCATTATGGTAAGAATCACACAAATCACAATCAAATATTTAAATATAAATCACACGCAAACACTATTCAACACTGACAAAAATTTTGTAGAAAAATTGGTGAATTTTTAAAAAAATTGCTAATGGGTGTACTTTACAAACTGTTCAATTTAAAAAAAATAAGCGATTCCACGACCCAATGAGATGAGGATGACTTGTATGACTTGTATATGATGTGTAATCTAGTTCAGACTTAAACCGACTATTCCTGAGAGAGTATGACTGATTCAGCCCCAAACCATAAAAGTACACCGGGACCAGTGTTTATTCAAATAACAACCTTACTAGTCTTTGAACCAGGAACCTTTGTTTCCAAAAATCAGCTGTTAAACAGCTGACTTGTACAAAAATAAATTAAAAAAAAATTTTTTTTATTCCTAAAATGTGTGTACGTTCCAATCAGTTCAACTTAGAACAATAAGCAACCCCATAATCCAATGAGATGAGGATGATATGTATGACGTGTGAATGAGGTGTAGTCTTGTACATACTCAGGCCGACGATTCCCTAGAGAGTATGGTTAATTGAAACCCAACCATCGAAGTAATCACCGGTAATCACTGTCTAGTATTAAAATAGAGTAAATAGCAAAACTGTCAAGAATAAATAGCAGTTAATAAATAATAAAATTTTGAACTACATAACATTTCTAAGTTAACATAACAAAAATACTGTTAACTCATAATTTTATTATTGTATTAAAATAAAATATATGTCATGTTTTTTATATTCTAACTAAATCTTCAGTTTGTAATGTCATATTTATTGATACTTAACGCATCGTGTTCGTCTAAAGGTAAAGTTGTTGCCGCGTGTCAGCTGTTTAACAGCTAATTTTCGAACCCGAATGTTCCTGGTTTAAATCCTGAAAAGGTAGTTTACTTGTATACGAATTTGAATACTAGACAGAGGTTGCCGGTGTACTTTGATGGTTTGGGTTCAATTAACCGTACTCTCTCAGGATTAGTCGGCCTGAGCCTGTACAAAACTACACCTCATTTACACATCATACATAATATCATCCTCATCTCATTGGGTCATAAGTTTGCTTATTATCTTGAATTGAGTAGGTTGTAACGTATAAACGTTAGGGATGAAACGAAACAAAAAATTATTACTCATGTAGTGTGATCACCGATGACTTGAAAAGTTGATAGGACCTTCCCTAATTAAATCAAAATAAAATTGTTAGTTAATATTCATTTAGTAAACTTTAATAATATTATATTGATAAGTGTTAAAGTTTCATAAAAACATTTTTATGGAAGTATTTACTTTTTCAACTGTACGTATTAGCATAAATACTTTACAGCCATTTAAAAAAAATAAGAAGAAGCAGGAAAATTCTTTGTCCCTTACGCATTGTGTTCATTAAGGGCGAGCGAATCCAAGAGATTGAAATATAACAAATATATCTCATTAAACTATTTGTAATTTTATTTTAAAAAACAACAGTATTCTTTATATTTACAATCATATTGATTCATTTTATGTCCCAATTATTAAAATATTTTCTATTTAATTACGCGTACAAGATTACGTACCGTCCCTTTATGATCTCCAACCTCCACTTTAGGTATGTCAAATTTGAAGCGTAGAAATATAAATATATAAATATCAAACAAACAATTTATTACTTTATTTCAATGTTCATAATTCATATTACTGCCCATAACAGACAGGTGGAGTGTCAAATTATTTACACTCAATCTGTTTGTTGCAGGGCTAAAATAAATAGTTCTGTTTCTTATCACATGGTCAGCCAATCAAATGACTGAATCATTTAAGAACAGAAGAGGTAGAGGTGTCAAAGACACTAGTCAGAGTTATCTTCTCTGAAAGTAATGAATTTCACTATACAGCCAGACCCTGTGGTGAATGAAGTGAAGGTGTCATTTGCAGAGTGGAAAATATGTGCTTTTCAGAGGGCCCGGCATGCTGTTAAGCGTACTTTTCCACTCAGTGAGGAAGGCAATGGTAAACCACCTCACTCCTCGTTTTACTTAGTAAAACCTCTACAGGTTCAAACCAGCCTTTCGGCTGTTGACCTAAACAACAACAATTCATATTACTTCTTGTATTTTTATTAAATATATAACTTGAACAATTACGCATGAATATGATAACGTCCTCTACCTTCAAATCTCCCGGTCACACTCAATATTCCTACCAATTTCTTTTACAACTCCCTAGCCACCAAGCAACCCGATTTTGTTTATACCTTTATTTATACAAAAAATTAAAATTAAAACATTTTTAAATATTTTATTTCTACCAGCTGGTTTTATTTACATTTATTTCAATAAACCAAATATAAACAGAACCAGCTGTTAATGATTTTGAGTCGTCACAAGATGTGCCTGTACTTAAGTAAGTTAACTTCAACTAAGTACTTTCAAGTACTTAGCTTAAGTTCTAAAGTAGTTCTTCGACAATAATATTGTAAAATTGGTTACTCATACTTGGTTATTTCACCAATACTAGTAAGTTTTTACAACGATAATCATATTAATCTCAAACCATTGACATTTTTAATATATTTTATTTTTGGATTAGTTCTGTTAAAAACTTGTTTCGATAAATCCTACCGGGTTGTTATGTACTTATAATATTTTATTTTGGATTATTTTTGTTCTTGCACTTATCCAACAATGCAATCACACAAATGAGGTTAAAATATGATATACTTTGCTGTTAAAGGGTCAGGCACTTCTGTTATGCTACATAGTGAACTCGCCAAGGAAAAAACTAGTGATAATTCCTTATTTTATTTTTAAACGTATTTAAAAGGACAATTTTATTGTAAAAACAAATACTGTCTTTATATGAATGCATATAATGTAAGTTAAGTGGGTGATATAGGAGATTGGTTGTTAACTTGGCAGACAACCATTACGTTAAGCCAGTATTGTGTGTGGTTATATTATAATATTTTCAATGTAAGTTTTGTACATAAAGCACAAAATTATTAATCGTTTTGTTTCCTTACGTCTTGTACCTTATTTTTTTCCAGATATGTTTTCCCCCTTCTCTGGGTTTGCGCTATTTTTCCTTCATAATCTCTAAATGTAATTTTTGTATTCTTCTGACTTTTTTTGAGTTTAGATTACGCAGGATCTTTTTTCATGTTATGGATTAACGATCACAGTTGTTTGTAATTCTGACACAACTTCCAGGCTATTCAATATCTTTGGTTGGTTTAAGGAAATATAATTATTATGTGTTTTTCCAGAGGCACGTATCCCCAGACAGTACTTGGACATGGAGGTATCTGGAAAGAGACCCGTTGGGCGTCCCAGAAGAAGATGGACTGACCAAATAAGGGGTGATCTCCTAACCAAAGGAATGACACTACAGGATATCAGAATAAAAAAGGTATATCAAGATAGAGATAGATGGAGGCATATCGTCCACTCAAATCCTACCCGGCCTGCTGGAAGGATACCCAGATGATGATGATGATGTGTTTTTCTTAATCTGTTTTCATATTGATGATTTATTTTTAAGATACTTTTTTATTTTCAATCCTGTTTATGAGTTTAAAAACATTATTCTTCTTTTTATTAAAGTTTCTTCGATCGTCGTGTCGAAATAATTGTAAATGTTTTGATTTAATCTTCTCTCATTTGGTATTGCATGATAGTTTAATTTTTGATTGGCTCCAAGATGTTCCTTATGTAAGATTTTCAATTCTGGTCAATGCTTTCTTTATTGTTGCAGTTAAACTCCATCTGTAAAAATATTGTTTATTTTATAGTGTAGAATTTTGGAACTTATACTACAAGACACGAAAAATTATAAAAAATATTTTATAAAATATAAAAGAATATAATGAAATTTGAACCATTATAAATATTAAATTACATTAATTTACTAATTAGCAATTATACGAACTCTTACACAAAATTAAAAAAAGGATTAAACTTTTTCCTTTTATCAAATGAATCCTGAAAATATTTATATAATTAAAAACATTAATAATGAAAGGAGTAACCTAAGTAGGTTAAAATGTTAGTATAAATTTGGAGAGAATGTATTTTACTTTCATTAAATAAAACAGAGAGGTTTTCATTAAAAGCAAGAGAAAACGAAATTAGGAGTCGGTTATACTAATGGTTTTTATTTTCTTAGTACACATTTGTACGAGTAAATTTAGGATTTATATTTACTTTGAAATTTAAAACGTTATAAATGTTTAATAAAATCTGTTAAATTTATTCTCTTTAGTAAACGAATTGTATTTAATTTAATATAGTCAATTATTTTAAAGTAAGAGCAACATTGTAAAAAAATGTTTTGGATTTTAGTTAATACGTTTTGAGTGTTCAATAAATATTGTTTAAATAATATAATACGCTACTGTATTTTTGTTATTTTCTCGTTTTTTTAGTAGTAGATGCTTTGACACGGATATAAATTCTGAGTTTAGTTTAAGTGGGGGATAAGGGGCACCGCGCTTTTAAGTGGCGGACCGGCCCACCTGCAGTGACGTATTTTATCCGACCATTCGTATTGACCAAAGAGTCAGTAGGGGTTTACTATTCACCGTTTTATTTATTTACCTTTGTGTGCCCCTTGAGCAGCGTTTTCTCTTTGTGAGTCTGTAAGGTTAACTAAACCAGAATGTTGGAACTGAGTACCTACTCTGGGTTATATATGCACACACATAAGTGAGGCAACTACATACCCAGAAACGAACGCAACTAATGGTAACCGTCCAAATCCACCGGCCACGGCCACTTCTCTTTCCTATTTGCCTATACGTACAACCGGCGAAACTCACTCCAGTATTAACTCGACTCAAACCATTATAACTTAAAAGGAATGACATACTGCGGAGCACCACTACTAGTATTTTATTAATAAGGAGCGAGTCTTCCTAGAAAATTATAACATAGTTTTTGGAAAATGTTTTTCTTCTAAATTGTTCTTCATTATTTTCAAAATTGTTATTGTGTTTTGCTGATGTAAATATTTTTTATTGAGTAATAAATATTTGCCTGTTTAACTTTTCTTCATACATTTGCGCTGTTGTCCAAAAAAATTTAAAAGTTTAAATAATAATTCTTCAACTGAAGAGGTTTTAGCAAAAACAACTATAGTCCAAAACTAAATATTTTCCAGGAGGAAGATTAAAAAGTCCTCCAGTCCGATGTTATTGTACTGTACAAAAGGATACTGTGGTACCTTTATCCTGTGTACTTTTTGAGTAATGAAGTCATTATTTAAACGTCTCTATTAATAGCCAATAATATGTTATGTAATGAAATAAAAATTAAAACCAGGACTAAGGTTATTTTTGACAAAAATTTTACCAGCTGTATTTTTGTACTTCCAAATTAAAGTCAATTTATAATAAAGAAATGGTAAAAAAACCAATAAATCACTTCGATTACTATCACTTTCAGTTAATTCCATTTTATACGGGAGTTAAAGAAATCAAGTAAAAAATACACTTTTTGAACAGTAGGCCTATATTAATTTTGATAAAAAACAACTTTAGTCCAAGGAAATATGCATTTTTTGTATAAAACAAGATGGACTATGGTTGTTTCGCAAAACTAGCTAATTTATAACACATTGTATTAACGTGACTATGGCTGTTTTTGCTATTATGATTAGTACACATAATGGACGCAAGGGTGCACTACAAGATGCCATGCATAACTAAGATTGGCGTTTTTTTGGACTTAGGTTGTTTTAACCTTTTCAATTATTTCTATGTGTTGTTAAATATTTTTATTCGATCGTTTCTTGATACTTCGTTTCCTATCTAGATCTTTTACAGAGTTATACATTTTTCTGAGAATACTTCTTTATATTTATACTAAGAAGCTTGTTTTATTCACCTTTTAATGGATGTGTTATTTATAATACACAAAAATTAGTTTCAAAACTGTTTGATAGTGTTTTAATTTTGATTGTAAGTAAATGTTCCTGATTGTAAGTAAATATTAATTTTATTCTATTTTATGTAGTGTGTATTATTTTATGCAATAATACATTTTATTTATTTATTTACTGATTAACAATTTAAAAAGGGAGTTACTTTATACTAGTATGTATAAACCATATGTACGCATGTTCTTATGTACTGCTAAATTTCTTGTCTTACTGAGTTAATTTCTATGTCGTTATAGACATTTATCTGTTTCATTTTATGTACCATGTTATCCTAAGAGCTTATGTTCCTGAATAACACTAAATTATAATTAAAAATTACACTTAATCTCGTAGAGTTATAACTTGAATTAAATTACCGGTAATTGATTTTACAATTATAAATCAACTATGAACTTATCATCTAGGCTAAAGCTAGAGCGAAGATAATATTTGATATACAGTCATAATATATGTTATATATATATTTATGAACACAGTTTTACAACTATAATATTTTTAAGAACATATTTTGTATTTCCTTCGCACATATTTTTTTTAAATAACCTCAATCACAAATTTTCTGTTTATTTAAACAAAGCTAAAGAAATTATTCTGCTCCTTTTTTATTCATTATTTAAGAAAGAATTTTTTATCAAATAATTTTTACAGATCACTTAATAAATGACAATAATTTCAATAAATTATATAAAAGTTATAAAAGGATATGATTCTTTTTTAGGGAAGACTGTAGACTGTATAAAGTTGATGTTAAATTTGCTATTTTTAGGTACATTTTTGATACCGTTGGTAAAAGATAAGAAAATTATACTTTACACACTTATAGATGTCGGATTTCTCTAGCTACTGACATATTTTTGATTTAATCTGTTTGACCATAAAATTAAAAACAAAATAACGAATAACATAAATATTTTTTCTACATTTCTTGCATATTACTAACTTCTGGATCATCTGATAAAGTCATAAACATGCCGGTATATGTGCATATGTATAAGATAAATAAGGTGTAAAAAATTCACCCTGGTAGAATTAATGATTTTTGAGAAAAATGTATCTAAGTGTTAAAAAAATCTGAATTTACGGGGAAAAGCAAAAAACAAAAAAGAACAAATGAAAAAACAAGATGTACACAAACAAACAAATTTCCTATCAACATTTGTTTAGAAAGCTGAACAAACATCTGAGAATATTAAAAACAGTGATGCAGATATTTTTAAAAACTAAAATTCTTTTTGCACTAAAACGAGCAGTGTGAATTATGAAAAATATTCGTTCTTGGTGACATGATCGTTTTTCTGGGTAAACCTGATAAAATTTAATTTTAAAAAGTAATTAATTTTTTGACATACCGGTAATTCAATGTTTCTCTCGTAGATCTAGGTGTAAAGTATAAAAATACATAAAAACTAAAACTCGAAATTTTTAGTCAAAACAATCATACAGTCTCCCCTTAAAAATATATTGTTTTCTCATATTAGAAACAAATAAATGATTCCTTTTAACTTGACATATTGCTGCAAATAAACGATTCAAATCTTGTTTGATACTGAATGCCGTACCCAAAAATTTCCCTTAACTCTTGCAGTGTTTAAGCCGGTAAGTAATATTTTGTTTGGTATGTACCAATGTGCACTTGCGATTGTGTAGGAACAAGCAATAAAAAGCTTACATAAAATTACTTAAAATTACACAAAATACATAAATTTTGATGTAGGCTTTTGAAGATACCCTCCATAAAAAGTATAATTTAAATAACAACAGAAAAATGTTTATAATTAATAATGTTAAAACATATTTATTTAGCGTATGGCTTTTCAAGACATTTAAAAAATCAGCATCATAATTGTTATATATTGGGATCAAATATGACCCTCTGTCTAATCTATCTGTCTAAATATGTACATACAGTACGTAATTCTAAAAACATGCTTAAGTCTATATACAGACATCCAGTCTGTCCAAGTAGGCTATTGATTCTGGAGTTGCCATCAGGAAATCCGCTCTTGTCCCTCCTCTAAAGGCAGTTATTCTGCACTCTTTCACTATGTGATCAATAGTTTGTCTTTGACCACACTCACATAAAGGCGATGGTATTTTGCCCCATTTAAACAATAAATCAGCACACCTACCGTGTTTTGTTCTTATTCTATTTAGAGCTGACCATTTTCTACGAGGTAGTCCAAAACCTGGCGGTTTTTGTGAAAACCATAGGATTTGTTCTTGCTGCTTTGATGCCCATTCTTGCTGCCATGCACTGGGTATGTTAAATGCTTCCTCTTTGGCAGTAATTGCAGTTTTTGTAGGTGGCTTTCTTGATCGCAGACGAGTTTTATTTAAAAGACGAGTTTTAGTTAAAACATAAAACAATACATATGCATTGAATTTATAACTTTAAATTTTGAAGTCATTTATAAATATATAAAAATAAAATTTGTCCAGATTGAACATCAGTTAATTTGGCTGAACTACATAAAAATGACAAACTGATTTATCAGCCGACTGAATCAAAACATCAAAATGGGAGAATGTAACAAACAGGAAACGGCCAAAGCTAAATTTCCGGAATGAAACAAAATAATTTACACTCCATTAGAATTGTGATGAATTACATTTCTCTATTATTCCTTTCCAAAATTTGGTTACTCCGAACAGAAGTGAGAAAAACTTGATCCGACAATTTATAGTATGAATTTATTGCAAACTGATATAATTATCTTATTCAATCTAAACTTTGAATTTTTAATTCACAGCATAGGCTATACCTATATATAATTCATCCACTAGTCACACTTAATTTTTACTGTTATAGTCTAAATTTTAGTTCGCTGAAATTCCATATTATTTTCAATCCTCCTGCAAATATTTTTGCAGGATGGTTTTTGTAGTACCTCACTACCTTACCTAATAAATACTTTGAAAAGCGATAAGACGTTCCACTTAGTATCCATTTAGTTCTTCTAGTGATATTCCAATTACGAATGTACATCATTTAGACTCTAATTTTTTTAAGCCTCATAGGACTACATAAGTTCTTCAAGTTTGAAAAATCTTTAATTTCTTCTTATGGATCTTATCCATTTTCTTGATGTTCTTATACTTGATTTTCTTCCAATAATTCTTCATTGCGTTAGATATTCTTTTCCTTTCTTCCTCAGAATATACCGCTTTTGGACGTTTGTCTTAAAAAGTATTGAATAATCTGTTTGGACATTTTAGAGGGATTCGTCCGCATAATGTGTCCAAAAAAATCTCTTTCTTCTTATTTGATCCGCAAGTGGTTCCGAGTTCCTATAGTTTCTTCTTTGTGCATCGGTTTCAAAATTCCGTCTGATAAACGGCTCTTATTGATACACATTCCAATGACCCGTCGCTCTGGTTTGGAAATTCTGTACTCTGAGTTATTTTCCGGAGGTTAAATAGTGTTTCATTCGCATACGTTATTTCAGGTAAAATCACCGTACTGTAGTGACGCAATTTTGACTTTATTGAGAGACATTTTTTATTGTAGACATGCAATAATATATGACATTATGACAATAAGCTCTAATTATAATACAAAGAAACATGAACTATTCGAGTCAGAGAGTATACGTGACTGGTAAAATAATCTAAAATTTATCGCTTCAAAAATTTGATCTGAGAAAGTTTTCGCCTTTAGATCTCACTTGGTTAAAGAAAATTCTATGATCTGCAAACATTGTATACTTCTGTTTATAAAAGAAAATTTGTTTGTTAAATACTCGTTAACGTGCATACGATGTTTTTGGCTGCAGGTTACAAGTTTTAGAAACTGATGATGTTTAAAAATATTTTCTTAATGGCTATTCTTTATTTGTATTATCGTATAACTATATACCTAGTTGTAACTATAAAAAAGTTTTGTAGCTAAATGGGATTTCGTTGCTTCCATATTCTAGCTATATGCCCATAACGGGCTTGTGGAGTGTTAAATTATTTGTACTCAATCTGTTGGTTCCAGGGCTACAAAAATAGTTCTGTTTTTGTATCACATAGTCAGCCAATTATATGACTGAGCTATTTAAGAACAAAAGAGGTAGAGGTGTAAAAGACACTAGTTAGAGTAATCTCCTCTGAGAGTTATGAATTTCAATATACAGCCAGACTCTGTGGTAAAGGTGTCATTTGCAGGGTGGAATAAATACGTGCTTGTAAGAGGGCATGATATGCTGATAATATTATTTCCAAGTCAGTGAAAAAGGCAATAGTAAACCACCTCACTCCGCGTTTTTACTTAGTAAACCTCTAGAGGTTCAAACCAGCCTTTTGTCTGTTTACCTAAACAACATTCTAGCTATTTAAACCCATTCATTTCGCTTCAATCAATGGTTATAAATTTTAACTTGTATTTATTAAAGTAATAAATCTAATTGCAGGTAATAGAAAATGTATAAAGGAGGAAAATTAGTGATATCCAAAAATCTTAATGGTGGGGATAAACTGGGTGAGCGTTTCTTCCCTCAAAGGGTTTATTGGCCCTCAAATTCAGTCTAATTTCCCGAACACATAATAAGGAATAAAAATGCAAAACAACCCGTACATGATTGGGGAATATGATAACAGTGGAATTGAGCGGTTGGAGAGGGCTTAAAGCAAACAGGTTCTGTGTTCGAGTTACATTGATTTTCAATTTTTTAATGACAGATAGCTGAACCAGGGCAGTACCGAAAAAGTATTTTGAAATTTTTTTAAAAACATTTAATTTTCTTCAAATTCTTTCTTGAAATTTTATAATTTAGATTCACTCTTCGGCTGCAGCAAACAATAAGGTAAATCAATTAACACCAATTTTTCGTCATTTGTCAAATTAAAAGAAAAAGCTCTAACGTTGAAAGAAAAGCTCTGAAAGCTCTGAAAGAAAAAGTCCTGGAGTCAGCGGCTTTCGGTACACAATTTAAATAGTTGCCAGAAGCGTGTGTGCCAAATTCGTTAACTGTATGAATTATTTCCACTGAGAAAGCTAAATAAATAAAATATTTTAGATAATATTAAGAGTAAACAGACGAAAAAATCAATAAACCATGATAGATATATTAAATTGTAAACAATGAATGGAATTTATTGCTAAACAACTTGAATAATCGGTATGCAAAGCTACTCTATCTTTGCTGAATGCAAATATCGAACGATAAAGTATTTTAAAGACACTATACTATTTTAACATTTGGTGAGTGCATCACTGTAATTTGCATTGGTTGTAGTTTAAATCGCAATATAAACAATTTGTATTTATTGTTCCGTAATAAAAGAAATATAAAAAGTAAATAAAAACTTGGAGAAGGACTTAATGCAGCTTGGAAAAACTGTTTACATTTTAGCTTCGTGCTTTAAAGTAATATATTCAAGTCATGACAAAATTTATATGTAGTTTGCTAAACTACTTACGAACCAAATAATGGTTTCAGAGAATTCGACAAAAAAATACAAAATATAGTAGAACAATGTTTCATGAAAAAAGTTGTTTTGATTTTTACTTTGTCTAACTGGCTTTTATGGTAAAGGTCCAGTGTTAGATCTTGCATCTGTTCGGACTGAATCTGTAACTTTTCCATCTGCTCACACTGGGCCTGTTTCACATCATCACTGTCTCAAATCACATTGAGCCCGGAGTTTTATATCGGATCTTAATTGTTTGAAACTGGGCTAGAACCTCTTCCAACTGAGCTGGTAACTGGTTTTCATCTTTTCGTACAATTTTTTTTATAAATTTGAATACTGATTTCATTGAATTTAAAGCAGAAATATTTAGAAATTAAATCTTGTAAATTTACTTCATGAAAATAAAAAATAAAATACAGTTAGTATCGTACAAAAGTATTATTTTTGGAGGTCAATATAACTATTTATACTCCGCTAAGTGCCAGTCTATTTGGAGTTACCCTTATGCATTATGTTACAATAGCTACGTTAATATTAAAATAATTGTACTAGAATTTAACCAACACGAATTACTATTTTATGTTTTACGTTATTTATCTATTGATAATTCAATCATAAATAATGATATCAGAGAGTACAATTATTGCGGAATACATTGTACTGTTGCTATATTGATATTGTGATTGTATAAAGGGCACTTTGTAATAACGTACCCTGCCTGTTAAACCACATAATGATGGTTGGTTAATGATGGTACACCAACGCTATCCCAATATGGAACCACATTGTACACATACGCATACATACATGCGTCTATAAATAAATAAATAATGTAGGCTATACGTACGAATAAATATTTACAGGACCATGATACAAAAGCTCCTAGTTAATTGAATAAAATCCTAATTCATTACGTTGTGGGTTAATATTATTTTAAGAGAAAAAAATATCGGGCACGATATACCAATAATTAAAATTTAAAAATGATTAAAAATTATTCAGATATACTTGTAACATATTTAATGAAACGTTAAAATTCCTGTATACACATAAACGGGATGGAAAGTTTTTATACCTTTGTAGTATACTTTACTTATTTTTATTTTGACTAGCCCATTGAAGAGCAAACTAATTACGTAGTCAATTTGTTCGCTTTTTAGTGCGATTCCTAAGGTGCTTTCTTTGGGCGTATATGTACTTATAGTTCAATCTTTAACAAGGGATTGTGTACAAACTATTAAACCAATTAAGGTGTATGCTAAAAAAAATTTGAATTTTACAACAGCAAATAAAAAAAATGCTAAATTTAATTTCCAATAAGTTAATCTTTGTCTTGTAAAAAACCTTCAAAAAGAACGAAACTCGTTTTTTTCAGAAGACATGAATGTAACCTAGTACAAAAATATTAAAATTTATTATAATGTTTGCTCATAAATGTTAGAAAACTCACGTTCAATGTTCGTCTTCAATTCGTTAAGTGATTTTAATTCGTGGAAATTAAAAATCTGTTTAAAATTCGTCAAGTGTCAATGAGGATTGTTTTATAAAACGACATGGTTTTAATACCTCAACAAGAAAAGTTTACTGATTTAGGATCTATTGAACCTGGAGGTTACAATCCTTTCGATATCAAACGATGAAGCAGGTCTTTTCGGTAAGTAACTTAGAAGATGTTGTTTTGTTTGATTAGGGTTTTGAGGTATAACAGAAACTTCAGAAGTTTAATTCTCTATGTATTGCCATACATCGTTTTATAAAAAAAAACACACAAGAAGAGACACTCGATTTAGATTTTATTAAGTTATCAGTTGTGCTTGTATAAAATAAGGTTGGGAGAATTCCAGTTTATATGGATACCAATGGCAGAGAGAGCAGGCGTCTCACATTTAGTTATCTTAGATGAGGTTTTTGAGGATTGTAAAAGTTCTAACTAGGACAGACTTTGTGGAACGATGATGAGAACGACGAGAATGATAGGAAACGAAGAGCAGGGTTTCAATGTAACTTTTTTCAGCAGTATTTGTATCATCGTTCTATAAAGCAGTATAGAGAGAATTATACAGCCCCCCTGTTAGGTTTGTCTGTGACTCGTTTGCCGTTGCAAGCCTGGCAATTGAACCTGTGGGTTGGTGAACAAAGGAAGAAATAGATGATAGAAAAGATCCAGGGGCTTCAACCTTGATATATGATGATGTTTATAACCAAACTAATAAAAATCAAATTGCAAATGAACTTCCCACATTTTCTTTATTAAGGAATTACGCAGTTACAAGTATGCCCATAACGGGAAGGTGGAGTGTTAAATTAATTTTGCACTTGATCTGTTGGTTTTAGGGCTACAAAAATAGTTCTGTTTCTTATCACGTAGTCAGTCAATTATATGACTGAACTATTTAAGAACAGAAGAGGTAGAGGTGTAAAAAACACTAGTCAGAGTAACCTTCTGTGAGAGTAATGAATTTCAATATACAGCCAGACCCTCTGGTGAATGAAGTGAAGGTGTCATTTACAGGGTGGAAAGTGGGTGCTCTCTGGAGGGCCTGGCAAGGTAATAAGCATAATCTTTCAACTCAGAGAGGAAGGCAATTAAAAACCAACTCACTCCTCGTTTTTACTTAGTAAAACCTTTAGGAGTTCAAACCAGCTTTTTGGCTGTTGACCTAACCACGCAATTACAATGCGTAAATTAAAATATTTTAAGGAAAGTTGAACATGACAAATGACTTAGGTGCGAACGTCACATTTTTGATTTTAATATGATTATTCTTAAAATAATTATTTATTAAAAAAGTCTAATACGGACTGAATGGAGGACATTCTCCTCAGTATTTTAATAAATATTGCTTTGTAACCTACATTTTGTTTCATTACGACTTTCAAAAAGTATTTTCAATTGACTCAATTTAATTTTTACTGTTATCATAAGAAACAATAAGGTAGTTTAATAAAACGGTACTACAGCAACGAAAGTAAAATGTATTACTTTATAGGAAATCGAGTGAAACGAAAAACGTTAAAAAGGGGACGGAACGATCGAAGGTTGTTAAAGGGACGCGGGAAGTCCAGAGGGTGTAATGAACATCGAATAGATTGAGCACACAAATATAGGTACACCTATACTCCTTGAACAAATGGCTTTTTATTAAGTACTGTACAACTAATGCAACTCCTGCAACCAGCCCCCAAATGACCCTACTGTTCGTTTTCCTGTTACTGAACAGCTTCAAACATAGTACTGGAAACAGAAAAAAACCTTATCGTTCACATCTATCGCAATTACTTGAACCGTTTTAGTCTCGTTCATGTTGCTTTTGTTTTAGTATTGTTTACAGCAATGTTTTACTATAGTTTTATTGCCATTTAGTAGACAAAAATACATAGCTACTACAAAGTTAATTAATATCCAACCGTTTCTTATATGAAATTGTGTAACGACTGTACAGTAAAACGTTAAAATTAATGTGGTATTGTGCACCGTGTAAGTTCTCTAATAAATTGTTTATATTAACTTAGCACTGACAGTTATTTACACAGATGTTTATACCACTATATTAGCTAGCGACGATGACCCACAAGCGACGTTTTGAAATTCGAAAAAGTTATGCTATATTTCCTTATAGTTTTCTTATAGTTCCTAAATGACGTCTTTTAAATATATTCACAGCATTTATAGAAAAGAATCCGGTAAGATTAAAGATTATTAATTTATTTTGAGCGGGTAAGAACTTTCACTGATTTGTTCTGTCGCAATAGTTTTGACAGAGAGCTTAGTTTTTGACAAAAATATAATAATTTACAGTAAAAATGTGGAACGATTGCAACTTCACGGAAGAACATCCGTATACATTTATAAGATTTTACAATGTTATGAAAGTTCAGCTTCATTTATCAGCAGCGAAACTTGGGTTTTTCAGGCAGAAGGAAAACTTTATTTATTTATTTTTTTATTTTAATCCCTAATGTGTGTACGCTGCAATCTGTTCAATTCAGAACAAAAGCAATCCCGTGACCATTGAAATGAGAATGATGTGTATGAAAGTGTAAATGAGGTGTAGTCTTGTACAGACTCAGGCCGACCATTCCTGAGAGAGTATGCTTAATTGAACCCGAACCATCAAAGTTCAGGAACCTTTGTCTCCGAAAATTAGCTGTTAAACAACCGACTAGCGGCAACCACTTTACGTCGAGACCAACCCGGTGGGTGGAGAAGGAAAAACTAAATTGGAAACTGCGGATATGCGTTTTCAATCAGCTGTGTAGTTAATTTTAAATTACGTTAACGTCTTTTAAGCTTAATATTTTGAATCAGCTGATTAAAAATTTTTAAAAGTAACATATTAAATATATATTTTATTAATTTTTGATAATAATTTATATATCTAAAGATTTTCATACAGTAAAATTACTAAATAACATTTTTATTAATTAATTAAACCTGTTAAATTAAAATTTTAATAACAATTTGTAAACCAAAATTTAATTATTTTATAAATGAATGTCAAGTATCAAATTAATACATAGTAAGGCTTTGTAATTTAAAACTTCCATAGTCAACCCTCCATTTGAGTTTTATTTTTAGCGTATTTCAAAGAAAATTTAGATTAAAATTATAAAACTATGAATTTTAGTCGCTAACTATCCGAAAAGTGAATAAATAAACAACTGTATTATTATTTACGTAGTTAAAAAAAAATAATACATTTTCAATGTAGTATAAATAAGCCCTAAACAAAATTTTATTTTGTAAATTATTATTTAAGAGTAAAAACTATTCTGATATTTTCAATAAAAAACTTTAAATTAAGCCCATCAGTTTACTTTCAACAGTTTCAAAATTATTCGAAAAACTTTTACTCCCAAGACTGCTTATATTTGTAGAAGACCAAGGTATAATCCCTAATCATCAATTTGGGTTCCGTCGACGGCACAGCACAATTCATCAACTACACAGAATTGTTGATCAAATTGCTTCTGGCTTTGAACAAAAAAAATATGTAAGTGCCGTCTTCTTTGATGTTTGCGCAGCGTTTGATAAAGTTTGGCATCAAGGTCTGCGATATAAATTAAGAAAATTCTTGCCAGATGCCTATTTCTTAATCATCAGCTCCTTTTTAACGGACAGATTTTTTCAAGTTAAACATAACACGGCTCTGTCTGACTACAAACAAATCGTCGCTGGTGTTCCACAAGGATCAATCTTGTCGCCACTGCTTTACAGCATCTATACATCAGATCTACCTGCACCTGCTAACACCACCTTAGCGACTTATGCTGACGATACAGTCATCCTTTCTTCTGATGTAAAGCCAGAAGCAGCAAGTAATAATTTACAGTCACATTAACTTTTTAAATTATTGGTTAAAAATCTGGAGGATCCAATTCAACGCTTCAAAATCAGTGAATGTCACCTTTTCTCTCCGGAAAGGCGAATGTCCTCAACTATTCCTCGACAATAAACCGATACCACAACGACAAAAAGTTAAATACCTTGGACTTCACCTTGACAAGAGACTCACCTGGGCGACTCATATAAAAACCAAAAGACTGACTTTGAACTCCAAATTGAAAGAACTATTTCGACTACTTGGACGCCGCTCTTCACTGACTCTAAAATCTAAACTATTACTATACAAAGTTTATCTCAAACCAATATGGACCTATGGACTACAAATTTATGGCACAGCTAAACCGAGCAATCTACAAAAATTACAAGCCTTTCAGTCAAAATGCCTACGTTTAATCACCTGCGCACCTTTTTATGTCAACAACAAAATTCTACATGACGACCTTAATATTCCGTTCATAAGTGAAGTAGTTAAGTCCAGCTACAGTGTTTTTCACAGAAAATTGCATGATCACCCCAACGAATTAATCACCAAGCTATCGGATGCATATTATTATGCATACCAGGAAATCCGCAGCGCAGGTTGAAACGTCAATGGGCCAGAGATCTTCTATAAAGTGATTTATTTTATTTTTCTTTCTTCTTTTTTTCTTATGTTGTTATTTATCATTCATGTATCATGAACTTTATTTCATAGAACATATACCAATGGGTATCACTGTTCTTTTTCATTTATTTATTTTTTTTTATTTTTTTTTCCTTGTCATCCTTTGTTTACTATCATCTAATTTGCTCGTTGTATCTTCATATATAGTTGCAAATAAAGTTATTAAAGTTAAAAAAAAAAAAAAAAAAAAAATTAAGCTACCTAACTATATAACTATAAATTAATCATAAACAACGATAAAAAATAAAATAAATAAATCCTAAATGAATTCAAAATAAAATTTTCATAAATAAAACTTAACCACTTTACTCCAGCCACGAGACCACCCGAACATAATATTGAAATAAACTTAAATTAATTAAATCGTAAAAGAAATTTCCGACAAAACAGAAATTTCACAATTTCTCTACCAATTAGATTGGAAGAGAAATTAGAGATTTCTAATTTCTCATAAATTTCTACTAAATAAAGAAATCAAAATTTAATAGAATACAAATGTATTTTTTAGATAATTATTTATTTAATTGAAAGTTGTCATCAAGCCTAACAATAGAATTTAGGTTTGTCGTTAGACATTCACCAGACAAGACTGACGTATTTTTCTTTTAATTTGTACATTATTTTGAAGATTCGAAATATAATACAATATTTCCCCCTAACGTGTGCATGTTGCAATCTGTTCAATGTAGAACAATAAGCAACCTTATGATCCAATGCGTTGATGAGAGGTATGATATATGTAAATGAGGTGTAGTTTTGTACAGATTTAGGACAACCATTCCTGAAGAAGTACGGTTAATTGAACCTTAAACATCAACGTACATCGGTAATCACTGTCTATTATTCAACGCTGTGTATCCGAATAAAAGTAATTATATTTACTATGATTTGAACCAGGAACCTTTGTGTCCGAAAATCAGCTGTTAAACAACCGACTAGCGGCGACGACTTTACCCCTAGACTAACCCGTTGGGTTACGAGATATATTAACAAGAATAATAAATGAAAGGAGAGGAGACATGATAGTAACGATGTAAGAAAAAAAATCCAAAGGATATAAATACATTCTAATGGATCAATTGAAGAAATAGAAAACAAAAATCAAAGCTCAGATAAATAATTGAAATATTAAGAAGAGTCAAAGCAAATTCTACTAGATCATATCCAAAAATTGAAATTGCAAATCAAATAAATTCAATTAATTTTCAGTAAACATTTATTTAAGCATTTCTAATTTTCAAACGGTAAAGCTAGGTGAGGTTAAAATTTAAAAAACTTGTCAAAATTCAAATACTAGAGTTCTCATAGTTTATAATCTCATAATACCTAGTTCATATATAAGTGAACTTTAATTACATAGTAGTTAACAATATATTATTTTAAAGTTTTATTAAAATGTAATAATTAAGTGGTATTCATACGTTATGATTTACCTTAGAAATTTTGTCAGCTGTATCATGATAACGGTGAAAAATCGTTTCCCAACTTCAATTTGAGAATAAGAAAATACGAGGAAATTCAAGATGAAGGGATGTAAAAAAGGTGATTCTGCAAGTAGTACGAAGCAGTAATAATACGAGTAGTAGAAGAGTAGACCATCATCTCTAAAGGTCACGCAGAATGCTCCTTGCCATTCAACGAAATGGCGAACAAAGGCATATAAACGTGATGAGCTAGCTAGACACTGCTGTGTACTTATTTTCTTACCTTATCTGCTTGTGATGTCCGAACATAACAAAAGAGAACGGGCCACCAGGTTTTCTCCATTCCACCCTTTATTCTTACAAAGATATCTTCTTTGATCTTTATGTAATTTGTATTAAAATTTTCCCATATTATAGTACCACGCTTTTGATTAACTTATATTTAAGTTAATATAGATTTCAATCTATTAGATTTAACTAAATAATAACTGTGTAGTACCGGTAACAACGTATATTATTATGACTATCTTATTAGTGTTTAGTTCTCTCTTTTATTAAAAAGGAAGCATTACCCACGTTCTGCTCCTAGACGCCTTTTATACATCGGTTCCATTTTATACTTTTCAATGTTCACCTGTATATAAAATTAAGTTAAATCTTATGGGCATTTTTGGAAGATAAACACTAAAATTAACTTTAAATACCTACGTTGGTAATTATTATGGTGTCAACATTTTGAGAATGTAATCAGGTATTAAGAATTAATAGTGAAAATATAACTTTTAGTATTGAAACATTTAACTCGAGTTTGCAAGTATCTGGTTATTTATAAATGAATAAACTTCCTTTTAAATTGTCGTCGACCGGGACCGACGACACGTGGAAAAGCCTTGTTTGGAAAATTGGTGGCCCGGAAAAGGGCCGTTTCATTGTGTTTAATTGGTGGTCCTGAAAAAGGGCCGTTGTTGGCGGTCGGAAGCGGTGAGCCGGCGTAGTAGCGGAGCCCGAAGAGTGATGGCTCGGCTACCGGGTTCAGGCCTAGCCTTCCCTCAGTGGCAGTTGGGTCCCCACTGCAGCGTCGCATTGGTGACCCCCAGAGCCCCACAGTGTCGGGTCGGCGTAGGCTGTCTGCCGATAGCGCGGCCGCCTCGGTTCTCACCGGGTCGGCGAAGGCTGACCGGTGCGGGAAAGTAGCGTCCGCCACCGGTAGCGTAGACCAGGGATGGTGCATCCGGTCTCGGCTGGGCTTGTCTTCTCCTGTCTGGAGCTCTTATTTTTTGGTCTTCTCCGGCTGAGAGTTGATTGAAGAGTGACTCTCGCGAAATCTGAAATCTATGTTAAGAGGGCTAAGAAGCCCTATGTTGGCGACATCGTGTTGAGAAACACTTGGTCGCTCGTAGAATAAAATCTCAGAACTAATGCTACTCAAGGATTGAAGAGAAAATTGTATAAATAAAATATATTGGATTCGGGTTCTGCAGGGCGGGGGGAGACATGACGTCTTAGAAGATACGGACTCGCCTCCGGCGAGGCAGGGGGCTTCGCCCCCTGCACCCCCCTCGCCACTCCAGCGGCGCTTCGCGCCGCTTCCGTGCCTCGCATCAGAGGGGTAGGTGGATCAGAATTCATAATTGGATCAGAACACTTTGCCACAAAGTGAAGTTCGGTCTCCAAAGGGTTTGCGTGGTTCACAATATTTTGAAATTTTAACATATAAAAGTTTAAGGTGATAATTTAAGTTTTAAAATTTGAACTTTAAATGTTGAGGTTTGAATGAATGATACTTTGAGTTTTCGTTTTTTTATGTGATCTGGGGTTGCGACTAATAATGTTTCAAAAAATGTCCGTATTTTCGGTCGATACGGTAAGCCTACTGAAAATAAAAACCTGCATCAAATGTTATCCCGGGGCGTACAGAATGAAAAAACTGAAATTGAAGCTAAACGACATGCCGTAAAAAAATTTTGTATGTTCAAAATCTGACATTTTAAAAAAAAAGTTGTGCGGGGGGATTTCTGGGTGATGGGACCTTTCGTAATTTATTCTTGAAGTACTCCGGCAGTGGAACAAGAATGGTCCAATACAATTCCGAGCTACGACCCACCATTTAGAAGAAGAAAATAACCCCCCCAATAAAGGGGAAGGTTATAAAAATTTTAAAGTAAGCTGTTCGTATCTGTTTTTAAAGCTAAACAACTTGCCGAGAAAAAATTTCGTATTTCGAAAATTTGCGATTTTTAAATGCTGGGGGGGGGGGTTGTAGCACCTGATTTTGGGACCCGAAAAAGAATTGTAAAAAAATCTGGTTTACGTTTTATCCCGAAATTGATATATAGCGACAAATAGCTATTAATAAGGCGTAAGAACCAGGCAACCTAAAACCAGGACACACAAAAAATTCAAAATTAATTTTTTTGGATTTTTCTAACAAACAGGCGTAAGATTCTTAAAGTACTTCAAAAAAGGAACAGAAAACTGTTTGTAAGGTACTAAGTCCGACAAACCGTTAACGAGATGAAAAGCACCCCTCCCCCTACCCTAAAAAGAAACACAGGTTAAAAAAAATTCGAAAATACACAATTTTGTGTATTTTTAATGGGAAAGAAGATGCTGATGAAACATTTCAAAAATTTTGAAAAAAAATTTTTTCGAAATTTTGGAGGGGCGTAGCACCTCTCACAGGTCCGGGACATAATGTTTCAAAAACTGTCCGTATTTCCGGTCGATAGGGTAAGCCGACTGAAAATAAAAACCTGCATCAAAAGTTATCCCCGGGCGTACAGACAGAGAAAACTGAAATTCGCAACCCCCAAAGAGCCTAAGTTCGGTTTTTTGGGGTTTTCGTGCGAACCGGTCGTTTTTGAGCGACGGTTAAAAAACGTTTTTAACCCACTTCGGACGAGCAACAAAAAAGATCCTATACTCTTTTACGCTAGGACGCACCGTTAAAAAGCTCCTTGAACATTTTCCGATTACCAAATTTACCCAGTATTGATCAATGTTACTTGAAAAATATTACAAACATATTACAATTTTGTTTTTTGAGTTTTCTGTGTGAAAAAGTGGGCTGACAAAACCTTTGTTTACCTATTCATTAAGTACTCCGGTTGTGGATCACAAAAGGTCCTCTACAGTTTTTAGCTACGGCCCACCGTTTAGAAGATAAAAAATACCCCCCCCCCTTAACTAAGAAGGGGGAGGTTATAAAAATTTTAAAGTAAGCTGTTCGTATCTGTTTTTAAAGCGAAACGACATGCCGTAAAAGTTTTTTTCGTATTTTCAACATTTTGAGATTTTAAAAAATTGTGGGTGGGGGGGGGGTTAACACCCCTATTGGGCCCGCAAGACGAATTTCAAAAATTTTCTCTTCTTTAGCTTTTATCCGAACACGATATATAGCGAAAATTTTGACTCCAAGCTATTTTTTAAGCGTAATGAATAAGTACGTTGAAACCCGGATACGCAAAAAAGTCAAAATTTGGTTTTTTAGACTTTTGCAACGAACGGGTGTCAAAATCGAATTTTCGCTTGATTACTATCAACGTACTTCACAAGACGAACAAAAAAGTCTTTGTAGACCACTAGGTCCGACAAACCCTTAAGGAGATAAAAGCCAACCCTTCCCCCCCTTAAATATAGGGGTTGTTTTTAAAAAAATTCGAAAATACACATTTTTCAGTATTTTTAACGACAAACAAAATACTGTTAAAAGATTTTTAAAATTTTGAAAATTTGAATTTTTTTAAAATTTTGGGGGGGCGTAGCACCCCTTACAGGTCCGAGACCTAAGGTTTCAAAAATTGTCCGTACTTCCGGTCGATAGGGTAAGCCGACAAAAAATGAAAACCGGCATCAACATTGATCCCGGGGCGTAGAAAAAGGAAAACCTGAAATTCGCAACCCCTAAAAAGCCTAAATTTCGTTTTTCGGGTTTTTTGGGCGAACCGGTCGTTTCTCAGCGACGGTCAAAAAACGTTTCTAAAGCACTTCGGACGAGCAACAAAAAAGGTCCTATACACCAATACGCTAGGACGCACCGAATGCACCGAAATTTGAGGGAGGCCCCCCAGCGCCCCCCGAAAGCGAAAACCCAAAAGTCATAATTTTCCCTTCGGTTTCAGCGAAAGGCGAAGAAAAAAGGTCCTGATGGTTTTCGCGCTCCGAGGCCTCCTTACGGGTTAGAATTTATGTCAGTGAGTGAGTGAGTGAGTGAGTGAGTGAGTCAGTGACCCGCAGGGCTATAGAGTATATGGATTCAGTGTCACTGATTCAGACTCTCGCAGGCCAGGGCTGTCGCTTAAATCCCTCTCCGGCGAGTCCACTTCAACGTGGAGGGGAAAAGCTGTAGGCTCTGCGCGTCTATAGCGCTTCTCGCGGTAGGTACTGGGACCGTCTGGGACTGGGACCCATGTTGGTGAGTACTGGGATCGATGTTGGTGGGGTAGTCAGCGACAAACATAAAATAGGTATTTATTAAAAAATTAATATTAATTAAAATAAATTGTCACAATTAGGCTATAACCACTGGTAATTACAATTAAAGTACTTGTACTAGACTGGTTACAAAATGTAATACAAACTTAAATCTTAACTAGACATAAAATTTGATAATTTACAAAGAAATAATTTTACTGAATGAACCTTACTTACGACTTTAACAACAAAACAACGTTGCCGTTACGCATTAGCAGCTTTATACTGACATTGTTGTACACAACTGTTTCTAACACGCTCTATCAGCATAAACGTTCGATCGATATTTCCTTACATGCCCCGGACACTACTCACCTGCTGAATGAAAGAGTCCGTTGCTTTATAAACCATACCTTAGAGAATTCAGAATGAATAAATACAGAATAAACACGCTAATAATGAAATTCTACGTTAATCAACCTGGTTTTAGAAAATCAGCAAATGAATGAAATACTATAGTAAAAAGCAGCTCTTGCAAAAGCTATTGTTAACAAAACAGACAAACAAAATAGCCGGGTATCATTCATCAACCCATTATGTGACAATATTTAAGTAAGTATTGTATATATTTTAATTTTTTTTAATATAGGTATATATGGGAGCAGTTTAAATTTTTTCAGATGTATGCAATAAGTAACTCGGGTAAATTTGGAATAGAAGAAGTAAAATTGGTCACTAAGCCATTGATTGGAAACTTAAACGCCATTAAAAGATAACACAACAAACAATAGGCACACAAAATAAAAGCTATTACAATAATAGTATATTATCGCATACAATGAATACCTAAATAAGCTTATAATTTTTATTTTTTCTTTAAATTTATTTATTTACTTTTAGCCATATGACATAGGTGTACAATTCAGTTGGATAATTTTTAAATGTCTACACTCTTTAATTAGATTCTTTACTTTTGAACGTTTATTTACCTCATTTTAGAATCCTGTGTAGTTGGAGATATACTTAATTTAAACAAGTATTATGTTAATTAAACCGTAGAATTCTGCACTACTCACATTACAATGTAAGGAACAATGAAATTAATACATTTGACGTGAAAATTAAATTCCGTATTTAATTTGCTTGAAAGTAAATAATTGGTATTAATATAAATTAAATAACAAAGAGATATTTGTTAATTAATTAATTACAGTACTTCGACCTACGTGTTTATATCTGTATTATTATAATTTACAATAACTAGCCATGTTTTATACGTGTACTCATAATTAAAACAAATATAATCTAGCTGCATTTGTTAATCTTTATTACATTATATTGCAAGGCACGTCAAAGTTCAACGACGTGTAACATCTGCTTATAGTTCCAATCTCTGTACATAATGTAGTACTTAATTTGTGTAATGGAAACTGTGTAATGAAATTCTCATAATATTTATATTAATCCAGTAGAATTTTTATGGTTCCATGTTATGACCTGAGGTCAACCATATCCTTAAAACCAAGTTGCAATATATTTCGGCATTAAGGGCTGAATGGTGGAAGGTAAGAAACTATTAAAGAAGTTTATAGAAGTATGGTGACCTCCCATGAAATTGGCCTTAACTGGGAGTACAGGAATTTGCTGGGTTGACCATCTTTTCAATAGCATCTAGTCCGTTCGGTATGAGAATTAATTTCAAAAACTCAGCTTGTGTTCACGCGTTTATATCAGAAAATATTTTTGAAGTTTTCATGTCGATGTAACACTTGTCATAAAAGAATATCACGTATTTTGAGACCGCTCTAAGTTTTCACTTATCGCAGGTCCCATAATTCTAATTCACTTCATCAGAAAGCTGTTGAAGTGAATTAGAATAGTATTTACTGCTCGCGAAAAGTTATTCTCTTAAGATAGTCACAAAAAATTGGGCCTTGAGAGTACCAGTGATTGTCAAAATCACTTTATCGACTGATGCGTAGGCCTAAGTTTTGATTTTTTTTGTCGGTGAATCCGGACGTTTTCACTCAAGCTTCACCCACTTATACGCGTAACTATGGTTTAAACACTTTTCCTCATACTGTTTCAATATTCTTGAGTAAATTTCTGTCGATTTTAAGTCTTTGTATAACGAAAACCTCATTACTGAACTCTGGTGTTCTGACGTTTTTATGCAGAACTGTCATTTTGAAATGAATAGAAGAGTTTATGTTTAATCAATTATGATTGAACAGTTGACTGATATTGTTTCAGTGGTTGGCAATTTGGCTCTCTAAAAGTTTCATTGGTATTAAATTAGCTGGTTTTTTCTCTAAATTAATTTTTCTAGTTAATTTTTGAACGTCCTTTGTGCAATTTTGAAGATTTCCCCATATTAGTTGTAAGCAGCTGTATAAAAGTAAGGACACCCACCAATTATAATTTATATTGCATTTATGTTAATATTCGCCCATAACAGACGAGTGGGGTGTTAAATTATTTTCACTCGATCTGCTAGTTCCAGGGCTACAAAACATAGTTTTGCTTCTTATCACATGGTCAGCCAATTATGTAACTGAAGAATTTAAAAACAGAACAAGTTGAGGTGTAAAATACCTAGTGAGAGTTATCTCCTATGAGAGTGATGAATTTCAGTATACAGCCAGACCCTGTGGTAAATGAAGTGAAGGTGTCATTTGCAGGGTGGAAAGTAGATACTTTTTGGAGAGCCCGCCAAGTTGATAAGCATACTTTTCCACTTAGTGAGAACAGCATTGGCAAACCACCTCACCCCTCGTTTTTTTAGTAAAGCCTCCAGAGGTTCAAATCAGGCTTTTGGCTGATGACCTACAACATATTAATCTTCTTGTGGCATTGGATAATTATTCCACAATTGGTATTATTGGTTACTGTCCAACGAACCAATAAACACAGTTATGTATTTTATTCAGCAATAAAGTATAATCAGTTTCAACTAAGTCAATCAGTTTTTTAAAATAATATGTTTGAATACTGTATGGCTTCAATTTTTAAAAAAATTCCTTAGAAAATCATAGCTACGACCACATCGCAACTAGAAAAATTCCATTGAATTTAAATAATAACAGTACATATACTTCTTTAAATAAAATTATTGAATAAATAAGCAGTCTATTGTAGAACATGATAGCAGGAAATTACAAAGATGAATAAGGAAGTACGTGTGTACCATTTTTACATTTTCAACATAATAAAATATTCAGGTGCTGAATGAAATGCAATCGTACGTACACGAGTTCCAAACACTACTCTATTATCAGATAATGAAAAATATGAAAGATTCAAAGACGTTTTGTAGAAATATCAACGAACTTAACAATGAGATGACATCTTCAAAGTGTATTATTCAGTATACACTACTCATGACCTAATTCTGGCACACAGTAGATAAATTTTCACACCGCTTTCTAACCGTTATAATGAAAACAATTTATTGAAAGGTATTAAGGAGATATTTTTGTTGTGTTAGTTTAAGCTACTTTCCTTCTGTTCTTCTATTTTCTAATCAGTTGCAAGTGCTAAACCCTTTAGTGTTCCAGACAATTTTTCTGCGAAACTAATTGAAAGATAACGTACAAAAGGATACTTAAAAGATTTCAACGGACAAATATTACAATATAGAAATCACAACACTTTCTTGTTTGTAATTTTTATTAAACTATATAAATTTTATTACCACCAAAATATATAATATATATAGTTATTAAAAATATAAGACGAATTCTGATGATGATACTAACAAAACGACTCCATGTACCCTTCTCAATTTTTTTGTGAGAAGCTTTCTGTTTTAAATATAATGGAATTGTACATTTTCATAAATATTATTTCTAATTAAAACAGATGATGACACATCCGTATCGAGGCTGAATGAAAACAAAAGGGTTGTCGCTGGCCGATTACAAGAAATTAGACAGAATACTACTAAAAAATAGACATTTTTATTCTTTCCTCCTAAATTTTACAATTTACTTCCGGAGAATATTAGAGAAAAATTTGTAAATAAGAATCTTCAAGGAAAAGAAAGTTTTAGTTTTAAGTTTTGTATTCACTGATAAATAACCCACCAGGTCTAAAATTCTGGTAGAAGATATGACGGTTTAAAAAGTATCACAATGCAACTATTTAGGTTACGACATCGGATTTGATCAAGATTAGGATATGGAGAAGAAAGTTAGGAAATTTCAAGCAGTGTGCCGAAATATTAGCAAAACACTAGGCAGGAAAACAAGGAAAGAAAATAAAATAAAATTTTACAAGTTGATGGCTACCTCAGTCCTCCTTTACGGTAGTGAATCGTGGGTTGGTACAAAACACAAGACAGTAGAATACAGACGGCCGAGATTTGATTCCAGGGGAGAACAAAGGGTTGCAATCTCAGCGAACAATTAAGAAATGAGGATATAAGAATCAAACTAGATGTTTACAACTTAAATTAGAGGATTGAAGGATACCGAAATTGATAGAGGAAGTACTTAGAGAGAATGCTTGAGGGAAGAATCCCCCTCAACTGTTTGAAATACATGCTGGAGAGTAGGAGAGATGATGGAAGGCCACGCAACAGATGGCAATATTTCAATAGAGATTCTCGCTGTCGTAAGTCGAAACAGACGGAAGCATAATCCTTGATTGTGAGAAGAAGAAGAATCTTTAATTTTTTAATATTTTGTATTTCATTTGGGGCAAAAATCTCACTTGGAGTCGTTTCTTCGCCCAGTTAAGTTTATTACATTGAGTTTTATTGGCTCATTATTATTCATATTGTATCTCTTACTAACTACGTAATCATTTTGATGTAGGGCATACTGAATTACTAAATAAATTTTCTTTTGTTTTTATTATACATTTTTTTAAATTGTTTCAGTTTTATTTTAGTTATCACTCCTTTTTATGTTAAATGTAAATGAAATGGATAGCTGTGAATTTATCGTACAAATATATACGTGATATTAAAAATTTAAACTTCATAATACTAATAACTGTGAGTAGTTTAACAAAACTATCCGTTTGAGACAAATTCAAGCCCATAAAAATTAATTTGTGGATTATTTTTTATAATATTCTTAATATATTATTTTGTTATAATACATTTATTTAATTTTTCTTTTTCAAAATTAACAGCATTCTCTGAATTAAGTTAAAAAGAATTTTTAGATTCCGAAGCTTCGATTTTTCTGATTATGTGACATAATAAGTTTCTATAGAAAAAAAGGACAAACAAAAAGGGAGTTATAGGCGATACGGCTCATTGAAACTCAACTGATGTCCAACCAATCTATCCTTTAATTTTATAGCAGGCAACTTTTCTCTCTATCACTAGTTTTTCCTTTTTTAAATTTTTACTTAAAGTTATACGTTACCGGATTGAACTATTATAACAATTTATTAGTACGTAAAAAAAATACAAAATTAAAAACTGTTGTTTCGAAAATTTTAGTCTAAAACATGACAAATGATTGAAATTTCTTCCTTCTTACTAACACCGTTCTGTATAATAATCTAAAAATACGAAATGTAAATGGTAATTTCCTACGATTTTGTAGTCTACAAAAAGATTACGCAATTCTGACCAAATGATACGTAATTTTTCATATATTTATCTAACTTGTAAGTTTGTAGTTTTCGTGGACCAGGGTAGTCTACTAAGTGGAGTCCCAGGTTCAATTCCCGGATAGGTTCTGGAAATTAATACGTACTATAACTCATTGTTCTAGTTCCTTAACCCATCGTAATCGCTATTGACCAAACCGTCGATGCAAATATTAATAAAAAACAAAAAAATTGTCATGACAATAATTATTCTCATGATAAGCTGACGAAGAAGTACACGCATTAAAATATATATATTGTAACTGAAGATGGATAAATTGTATCCGGAAAGACTTATTGACTTGTTTAATCAGGTAAGTCACCTATAGTCTATTCAACGAGTCAGGTGACACGCAGTAAACAAATTAATCTTGTGATAGCTGTTGATTGAACGTATAACCAAGGTTATTATGCATTCTTCTACACCATACTTCGTTGCATTATCCCTAGCTTAATATACAGGGCGAGTTATTTTTAATGAAAATATATCATAGATTTCATAGATCATGAAAATTTATTAAATTTTTAGAAGGAAAGAAAGGAATTATTTTTACGTAAGCGCGGTTCATAACCTAATAGCCGGCGTCAGTTAGGCAACCGGCAGTAAAAAATATCACGTAAACAACGCATGTAGTTGTTGATGCTTGTCTCTAGACTCGGTGAGTACTTATTGTGTGTATTTGGTGGTTTTTCTATATTGAATAAAATAAAAACAATCTTATGTGAAGTTACTTCGGAGTACCAATGTAGAGAGGTGTTCTTCTCCAAGCCGTATTACTGATTAATACTATTGCATCTAACTTATTTCACTAGTTTTTTTATACTTTTTACAGTTTTCGATAGAATGGGGAAAAGTAAAATTATAGTTTCTAATATAATAAATATGAGGTTAAGCTGATATATTTGTTGCTAATAAAAAATATTCCAATGATAAATAATAATAAAGGATAAATAATAATAAATAATAATAATAATAATAATAATAAAGGTATTCCTCAAACCGAGCAATCCATTGCTGAAATAAAACATATTTTCAAAATTACAAATTTTTTTGAAAATTCGCCTTGAATCTTTATTATTTATGAATGTTGTTTTTCATGGACCAAAATTAATAAACAAAATAAATGAGAAGAAAAATTTTAATTATAAATATTTTGTTACTCACTAATTTTAATGTTCGCTGAAATAGGTACTGAAA
Source organism: Catonia carolina (assembly GCA_035578175.1). Lineage (NCBI taxonomy): Eukaryota > Metazoa > Arthropoda > Insecta > Hemiptera > Achilidae > Catonia > Catonia carolina. Next base: position 59,926,153 of record JAQMRL010000003.1, on the reverse strand, counting down.
AATTTTCTAGGCTGTAGAAAATATATTTTAGATTAAATAAATTAAGATTAAACTTATTTTTTTAATTATTGTAAACTCAAAGATTTCTTAAGTTAATAATTAAGTAAAAGAAACGGGCAATAATTGGGCATTTCTCGAATAAAAATGAGTAACTTAATGGCTTTTGGCAATTGGCTGGTTGAGGGACTGTCACACATGCCCTTTAACTGTGTGCTGTAGATGTTTATCTTGGATTGGGAAAAATTATTTCTCAAGAACTTAGTATTAAACTAAGTGCATATTAGAGGATCAAAGAACTATGTCAAGATCAACGGTCTTGCTTTTACAGACGGCTTGGTAATCTTAAAAGACCAAGTAGGCAATACAGAATTACAGCTTTCCTTTCAGAACTAAATGCATAACGATCGTCGAAATAAATCTGCATAATTTGAAGACAGAGTATGGAAGAAAAGTAGGAATTATTGATAGCTTCAAGTACGTTCAGTAGATAATATAGGGTCGACTATTGAAAAAGAAGCAAACAATAGCAAGCTTGGAGAGATGGCCACTACACCCATGAAAGCGCTCGCTCGATGAACCAAGATCAGATATTATAAAACTACGATAGAAGCTGCTACGAGGTGCGAGTGCATGCCTTAGTGCCGAGTAGCATAAGTGGGATTGCTGATCTAAGAGAGAAAGGGAAATTTCAAGGAAAGGAACTCCCCAAGATAACGAGTGTGAAGGTAATAGACGGATAGTACATATCATGAGGAAGTGAAGAACTAAACATGAAAAACGAACGACTAATAAAACGATCAGAATACTAGTAGATTATAAACAGACAAAACAAATTCTAAGGATATTTAACAATAGATCTAAAATGTCTAATGAGTGACTGGAGGAAGTCAGAAATAATAATATTATAATACTTCCATAATACATAATGTAGGCCTGCTTGAAACATAAGGTTTCCATGATGAACAAAAGTAAAATACCGGCTTGGCAGAAGAAGCGGTTACAGCCTACAGTGAAAGAATGCTGATTTTGATTTCAATGTTTTAATCTATGAAGTTACTTTGATTGGATTTGATCTAAAATAGCCCAAACCAAGGAAAAAATAAATTTGTTACAAAAAAGTGAGTACAATTAATTATATTTTTTTGTTGAGTAATGATGCTATATGACCCTCTTGTGCTTATGTAATGATAAATGAAGTGATTTACAGATGTTAAAAAGCCAGACCTTGTAGCATGACATTGACCTATATTTGGATAAGTGGTCACGGTCGCAAAGATCAGTTTAGCCACTGCATTTTTAATAACAAGTAAAACTATTATCAAGATATACTTGGTATATATTTATAATATTTCTTTTAATAATATGAATAAATTTTGTAAATTAATAATACTGGCATAATCTAAATTATATTCTATATTTAATTATTCATACCAGTTAATCATCGATATTGATAAAATTTATATGATTATATTTAAACAACAGCGAGATTCAAATCAAGATTGCGTGAGTCAAAAGTGTAACTAAATTGTGTATTGTTAAAATAATTAAAGAATCAAAAAACGGAGATGAACAATTAAATAAGTGATGTGAATAATTATAATAAAATAAATAACGTCGTTTAAAACAATAATTTGAATTTTTACGAACAATAAAAAATTATTAATCAAATTTTAAAATCTAAAGTGATGAAAGTAAGATCCGGCCAAAGCGTCGGTGCGGACGAGACGATCGATGAGATGGACACACGAAAAACGAGCTCCGATTAAATGTTAAAAATATCAAGTAAAATTTAAAGGAAGACTAAAATATTATATTAAAATGAACAGAGTATCAAGTAAGAAATCATAATTATTATTTATTTAAAACGAACTTTCAAAATTTATTTAAAGAAGTCAATGTAAAATTTCAAGAATTCGAATACTATTAGGACGCCATATTCATAAACTCAACAATACAATTATTTCAGCAAACTTCGTAAATTAAACAACCGGTATGATCGATAAACAACATTCATAAATCATCTATAAAATTTTAATAATTAATCAATAAAAGACCAGTATCCAATTTAATTAAAAATTAAAGATCTATTTGTAATTTTTGTTTAGTTTAAGATTTTCATTGTTGCAGTAAAATAAAATTTTTATACTCAAATAATAATAAATTAAAATCCCTGAGATATTATATTAAATAAAATAGTAGAGTCAATTTATTGTTAAATTCAATATTCATAGAATCATTTATTAAAAAAAAAATTAAAAGCATTTAAAACTAAAATATACTTGTGTTAATTTATTTCTAACCTAATTTATCGTAGCTGTAGTGAACGCTACAACCTGACAGGGATTTGAATCCGAAACCCCAACATAGAAGCATGTTGCGCTGACCACTACACCACGGATTGGGAAATATTTAAAATAAAACTGTCAATTTTTACAATGCAAATATTTTTAATAAAACTGCAGCTTTTTACCATGAGGGATAAATAAAATATTTTTACTGCTACCTCCGTGGCTCAGTGGTTAAAAGTGGTAAAAGTGGTGGAAGTGGAGGCCCCGGGTTCGATTCTCAGCCAGGGTCTAGAAAGTTATTACAAATATAGATCCACCGTTCCTCAACCCAAAGCAGTGGCTTTTAACCAAAATATTAATACGAATTAAAATAAACTAGAAAAAATCTTAATTAATTCCAATAAAATTTTGTTTCGGATAGACAGTAACAGACTAAAATTAGCCTATACAAAAAGACGAGGATTTTTATAAAATAAAAAAATGTTCCCAATTATTTTGAGACTGATATTTAAAAAAAATAACAATAATGATTTCAGTAATACTGTGTAGTGGATTTCATTTGCCGATTGTGTCCGGAGCATCTGGCTAGCTTTGATTAAAAATCCGAAATCTCGATTAAAATGACTGGAACACGATATTCATTATAAATGTCTTAATATTTTTTCGAATTGTTTCCTTGATAAAAAACGATTGGTTTTTTAATAGTAAATGCCTATCGTCTGTAGATTATTGGAAAGCTAAAATAATATGGAATATTATTTCATTGATCGATACGGTTGAATAATTACAGATTGTGTGATAAATTGGCTTATTTTAAATCAGCTTCTCCATTCTAAAGTATACACATTGTTAATAAATTTGCTACATCAAAAAAATCATGAGATTAATGTTTTTACCAAAGTGCAACATTACAATCACATGTTAAATTTAGAACAATAAGTAATTAATTTATTTTCATTGAAAGTTAAAAATCTCACATTTAGTTTGATTTAAAATACACACCGTTTAAACAGATTGTTTATTTTTTTAAATATTAATTCTACTTACTCGTTATACTACTCCGCAACCTTCTTACACCAATCTGTTCGGCAGATAAGTATGCTGTGTCGTTTCAATCTATTAAGCCAATGTTATTATTGTCATGAAACCTACGTTGAAAAATTTTTTATTGAAAAATGCTATTTTCTGGTGCACTGTTTTCACGGTATATTATCATGGGTGTTCCAAAATTTAAAAATGTTCTCTGTTGGTTCTCGTCTGGAAACGCTCAAATATTTCTGTGTTTGGATTGATAGTAATCCCCCAGAGTTAAATTCTGTAACGCTACACTGGTTTCAATACGGATTTATAGAGTGGCAACTTAAAAAAAAGGTAAACTTAATTTTCGGCCTAACAACTAGTAAATATTATATAATTAAGATTCAATTGATTCAGCTGTTAAACAGCTGAATCAATTGAAAAATCAGCTGTTTAACAGCTAATTTTTGGAGACGAAGGTTTCTGGTTCAAATCCTAGTAAAGGTAGTTACTTTTATACGGATTTGAATACTAGACAGTAAGTATCGGTGTACTTTGATGGTTGGGGTTTAATTAACCATACTATCTCAGGAATAGTCGGCCTGGGTCTGTACAAGACTACACCTCATTTACACGTTATACACATCATCCTCATCTCATTGGGTCATGGGGTTGCTTATTGTTCTAAATTGAACAGATTGCAACGTACACAAATTAGGAATAAAAAACAAAAAAAGATTGATGACAATGTCTTGAACATGCCACTTCCACGTTAGCCTATGACATGGATGCAGACCAATGTATGACTCTTGCAGACCAATGACTTCATTGAACTCTTGAATTTCATGTTTCTTGGCTTTGCGAAGAAGAATTTTCCTTGTAAAAATAATACAAAAGATTAATAATTTTAGTTTTATTAAAAATTATTTTCTACACTTACTGAACTGATGACGCTTGGCTTGAATATCCCTCTTTCATGTTATCCTATGATCCAGATGATATAAATATCTAAGGACATTAGACGGTGGAATCAGTTTTTCGTCGCGTTGCATTCCAATTAATGCAATTACTAGCCTTTTTAATTTGGTGGTTTTTTGAATAAGCTTTTCATACAATTCTGTTCATCCTTCGTGTAATAGGAATACAGTTTTTTTTTGTATTTAGGTGATACGTAAATATCGTTCGTGGAAAAACCACAAACAAATTTAAAAGAGATTTCTTTCAGTTGATTTTATTAAAAATCTGCAAATGTGCAGCTGTGCACAAACAGTAAACACTGTGACAACATCGAAAATGAAAAAAAGTTCGAGAATGACCGAGAGTTTAAAAATGTTAACGTAAATAATAAGAGTGATAAATAGGGTTTTCGGAGAAATAGTTAGAAATATTTTGTGTAATATAAATGGTCTTTTATAGTACAGGTAGTACAGGTGTATTGCTGTACGAGTATTGTGAGACCCGGGTACCTATTTAGATAATTGGTCTTTTTGTAACACCTTCTATTCAATCCTAATTTATTTACAGTTAGGATTTATCCAGAAGCCGCAAGTAGGATTTTTATTTTTATATATTATTATTATTATTATTATTATTAGTCGTAAAACTCCCAAAGTGGAAGACGCTAAGTAAAGATGAATCAGTTTTGGGGTTTCTTGTTGTTCTTTTTATTTGCCCACCAGTTTTTAATTCCCTGCGAGAATTTAGCCTTTCTTTCTTCACTCCATTTTACTCCAGTTCTCAGAGCTTTTGTCTCTGGTTTAACTTCCCATTTCTCAACCCTCCTCCTAAAATTGTTTCTTGTGTCCAAGTCTTCTTTCACAATCTTAGCCATCTCGTCTTTTTTAACATTTCGGATCCATTCTCCTCCATCAACGAGGGATGCTACGTATTTTACTATTTTTTTTTGTTAGTCTGTGATCGGGAGGCCTCATTATATGGCCATAGAATTTAGGGCGTCTTTTCCTCATGTCTGTCCCTACATTAGAATATTCTTCAACTTTAGACGTTTTCTGTAATCTATATCCATTTTCGGTCCATCTTGGTCCCAGAATCCTCCTGATTATCCTTCTTTCTTCTTTCTTTAGATTTTACATATCTGTTTTCCTGTTCAGTGATAAAGTTTCGCTGGCATATAGCATTCCTGGTTTAATTACTGTAGGCTATTGTAGTGTCTAATTTTGGTATTTAGCGATAAACATTTTTATTATAAAGGTTTTGCACCAATCCCAGCCCTCTACGAGCTTTTTGTATTCTTTCTTGTTGTGAATATTTTTCAGAGATAGTCTCTCCTAGATATTTAAAATAAGCTACTCTTTTAATTTCTCCATATTTGGTTTGAAAATTGGCGATTTCTAGATTCGTTGTCGTAAATGCGGTCTTTTCAAAGGATATTTGCAAGCCCACTTTTTCAGCACATTCTTTTAAAGTTTCTATTTATTATATATAATTTTTATATATTTATTTATATATTTTGCTATTGCTTACAAGAAAATATCATGTTCAAGGGCAGATCAATTCAGTGCTTCTTTGTTTATGAATTACTGCAACTACTACGGTAATCTATTAGTGTGTTAGTAATTACAAATACATGTTAGTTATTAAATACTAATTAAACTACTAAGACATTTTTTTTTTGGAAAATTTGCTATTATTTTATAATTATATGTATAAATGAAAAACAAAACGAACAATTTTAGAGAATATTACATCGAAAGTCTTGGTATTTTCTTGAACTCTCCATTAGCCCACCTATATAATCGCCGGTTTTTTAATGGTCTAGTTTAGCTTGATTTGTCTTTGTTTGAGTGAGCGAATCGCGTAGTGCCTAACGGTTACGTTGAAAAGGTCAACGTTACTGTGTATTGTTTAACGTTAATTCTGTATAATTTTTGTAAGTAATATTAAGTAAATTTGTTAAGTTATTCATTGTATTAAGTTTGTTATTTATTAGATAATTTGATTGTAATAAATATTTGTAATTTTAAACTTTAGTGTGTTAATTTTTTAATTTACCCAGATCCCGAAACAGACATAAGAGATAAGTGTCACAATGTATTTTCAGGTTAGGCCCTATTATACATCAATTTACCACTTTTGAGGAAAACGCCTCTTCTTAGTAGGACCCCACGTTCATGCCAAGAAAATGATGTATGAAAATTTCAGATAAATTAGTAATATTTTTTTTTTTATGTTTGCTAATCACAAAAAAGTTTGCCCACTCTAAAATGTATCCTAAATCTCTGCGCTGCCTTCTGCAGAGCCGACGATTGAAGTTACCTGATAAAGTGGACGATTTAGAACGCGAATTAGTGAATCGTTATTGTTCTCTAATTTTAAATTAAATCGCTGTATGTCTATTAAATTGGTTCATTTATGTAAGGGATGTTAAGATCCATGTGCAGTGTATGATTAAAAACATAAGAGTGATTACAACTTCACCCTGTGCTGTTATGTAATCTTAAGGCATATCTTATAATTTAAAAACATCCATGTTACGTGTGAAGCACTTTTTGAATTTGCGATTGGGGTTGATAACTGGTATTGTAAATTTGAAAACAATAAAATTATTTCACAGTTTTCACTGGAGTTCTTTATGTCCTGACTGTTTTCTGTGATACGATAACAAACGTATAAACAAAGGCAGACATTGTATTAATACAGATTATCTTCTTATCATTCTAAACAGATAAAAAATAAAACAACAAAAAATTAACACATGCAAAATTTTAATAATATTTATTTTAAAATTTAGATACCGCATTCCAAACACCGTCATTCATGGCAATAAGTGTAATATAGATTAGTATTGATCTCTTGCGGATACAAACATTCAAAAAAAAAGATTAATTGGTATTCTCCGAGCATGACTTCATTGTATTTTTACGAGGCAAAAATCCTTTCTGGCCACACACTATTTTCTCTCCCCTAATAAACATTAATTCATTATTATACTGTAAAATAAAACAACATTTTCTTCCCCTCTCAATCTGAACCCTTAGTATAAACTGCTGAAATAAATAACAATATTATCCAACAATATAAGTGAGAGTTCTGTTAACCACTAAGCTCAAACCATTCAGTTTTTTTTGTATAGGAATCATTGTTAAATTTTATGTAGGTTTTGAAAATGTAACATGCATGCTCATGAATTTTTATTACCAAAAAATGGGTCGTTGCAATTTTTCAACAGATATATTTACAATCAGTGACTCTAAGTATGTTTTATCGAATGTAAAAAAATTAAGGTTTAGTTACTCATTAGTAAAATAAAGTAATATTTCCAAGTAGGTTTTCATAACTTTTCCTCTTTACCATATTTAACGTTAAATTTAATGTATTTGTACTTCGGATGTTGATCTGAATTTAAATATATTGCTCATAAAAAATGCTCATTATTTCAATTAAGATGTTATAATATGACATCTTATTCGAGAAGAGATATGTTATAACTCTTCTCTTCAAACATCTTAACAGATTTTGAAATAGTGAGTAAAATTATAAATGGAACAATTATAATACAATACGTAATATTTTTGAGCACTCACTAGAAAACTCTACAGATTTGAGTTAATAAATCGATTATAGAATTGATATTTTAAAAGTAGTATAACAATATAAATGTGCTCTAAGTAGAACAACATTTATTTTTTTGTTTTTTCAGTTTCACATCCGATTGTATTGCACATTAATGCTAATGCATATGGTAAAGGGTGATAAATGTAAAGGACAGATAAGAAAATGCGTGAGCCGACCGAGAATCGAATCCAGGACCTCTTGTGAAGAAGCCAGTTGTGCTAACCACTGCACCACGAGCCGGCCTAACAAACACACAGAAATAGCATGATAATTTCTAAAAAAAAAAAAAAAATACATTGAAATTGAACACTCTTAGTTCAAGCAGTTTTCTTGTTACTCCTGATCTAGTAGGTTACGACCCTGTATTCTCTTCAGTCTTCTTGCTAATGGCAAATTTCTTCTTTGCTGATATAGTAAGGAATTCTAATCGGGGTTTAGTTGAGTATGAAATGTTGAATACGTCGATTGAGGGATTTTATTCAAGAAGGGCGTGTTTCGATCCTTGTAAAGGCTTACGTTTGTAGCAGTTAGATCTGAGGCTACATTTTTATAAAACATATGGCATTTACGTATAATAGCATAATAATAAGAAAAACTTTCAAAATTCTAAATTAACAAATTTTATAGTAACTTTTATAAATTTTTATTTAATATACAATTTTATACTAAATTTAAAACTAACGTTTGTATTAAATAAATAAAAAAATAAAATGTTTAAAAAATATATAAAATTTTTTTTTGTGGGTACCTAGTTACCGTAACGTATAGAAGTGTTTGTTTTTGTGTTTTAAAAAATTAAATAAATTTTTACTACAATTATTATTTTCTTAGTTATTATTATTAACAATTAAGTTAACTTTACCATGCTACAAATTTGAAATGTAGTAATGGACACTTTTAATTTCGTTCTCAAAAATTTAGTTAAAAACTTGAGTTTTGAAATGTAATTTTTTGTAGCTACGCAAAGACTGTAGAATAGTGTTTAATTCCGTTTTGCCAATATGGGGTTAAATATTCTCCTACAGGGCCAATTTCTTACCACGTAAAGTAATTTTAGAAATGTTTGGAAGCGTTTTTGCAGCACACTTTCTCCACATTCTTTCAGTCTTCTTTTCTTCTTTCTTCCTTCCATCTGGTGTTCTGTTTTTGCTCTTCGTATAAGCCCTTAGTAATCTGTTGTCTCAATTGGGTTGTAGTGCTATCTTTTATAAGTTATTATAAGTAAGCCAATTATGCTCCTCCAGCTCAACAGAAACAATAAAAATAAGTGAGAGTTGATTTATTTAAGAAATAACTTGGCTAAACATAAATTTATGACCCAGTTTTTAAATAATTTTTTGGTTGATTTTTTTGTAAATAGGATTATTGTCAAACATATTAGTCGGCGTTATATTTATGAAAAATCTAATGATTTAAGTAAATTAATAATAAGGTATTTTATTAGAAATAGTTTTAGATATTTTGAGGAACAAAAATAATCACGTACATTGGGCGAAAAGTTAAAAAATATATTTGAAATAAAGGTAAAAGTAAAAAACATACGTTAATTCAATAAAAAAGGATATGTTATATTGTAAATATTTTAAAATTTACAAGTAAAATATTCTGATGTATGTGGTGTACAGTACCGATTGGAACTAAAACGAAGTAAATGATGTACGCATGTTACTGTCAATAGACGTCAGAACGTCTAGGTTACAGCTAGCCCCAGCTGTAGTGTGAAGCCCAAAGCCCCAATACAACAGATCCCAAGGGATCGGAGGGGTTGAAACAGCGGCGGTTGATCGCATTCCCTTTCACCCCTGGTGCTTATTCAATTATATAATGATTAACCGTTTCAGTCTTTGTAGAAAATAAGATAAATGACTTCATCAATGTACCATAATCATCATCCAATCTTTTCACACATTACACATCCTTCTATTTCACGCTGTTCTTCCGACCATAAAATTACAAACACTTCCCGTTACGTCAATATAATGTTCGTATTATACGTTTTAATACACTTATCCTTTATATACTTGTATACACGTACTCAAGAAAATTTGTACTCTACACTTTACTGAAGAAAAGAAAGATTAGAACTAAAAAATATATCGAAACCGATGTTCAATAGACACGTCTATACACTAACCTAATTTTCCTTCCCTTTCTTTTTTGTAACAAACAAATTTCTGCAACAAATTTAAACTTTCGCATTGAATATTTATATTTTCAATTACAGTTAAAAATAGATCTAGACAAAATACACAATTATATCTAAAAATATTGTGATATTAATTCGGAGTTCTTATCAGTATCTATTTAATTCTATACAATAAAACTTCTTTTTCAACTTCCGACCATAAGCAACAAGTATTCATTAACAATTATTCATAAATATCATAAATAACAAGTATTCATTAACAATTTAAGTAATTACATTAATTATTACAGTTAGAACTACTAAGTGGTTGCCACGAAAGGCTGTTGTGTTTGAAGATTTCTATATCAGGAACTGCCCATTGAATGTTACATAATAAAATAAAACGTTCTACTTTTCCGCGTTGATTTGTTTCATTAAAAAATTTGTAGAAGACAACGAGATTTACGCATCAAAAGTGTTTCGCAGTTTTTTCCCGGTTATAATGTTTTGAAAGGCAGTTTACTCAATCAACACTGAATATAAAAATCAGCGTCCTTGTACGTTAAAGATCATATTGTTCTATACCACGTAAATTTGTCAAAAGCAAAATTCAGGTTTTTTCAATCTGGTAATTCTTTAAAATAGATTGCTATTTCGGTTCCATATAAAGGTGGGCTATATGATTTTCAACTGATTATTTTATTTTAACTCCATTATTATGAAAGTAAATTACAATAAAATGTAACATATAAACACAGATTCGTTTGGGATCTGGGTATGTTAAATAACAAACAGACTTACTTTAAGACACTTACAACAATTATCTATTGGCACAATTAATAACTAGTTGTTGAACCTAACCAACTAACAAATAGGGCCTACAATTAGATTACTTGAATTACAAAACTTAAGCTTAAACTAAACTCAACTGTAATAATGGCACCGTTCTTTAAAAATCTAACAATTGATTCTCTTGTCCTTAACCACTTGATACTACCCGTATGCATACACACTATTAACAAAATTTAGAAACGGTCCCCTAATGACACTATTTTGTAACGGGCCGACAACACTTTCCATTCACAATTCAATTATTGACTAACTCACTACAGAGGCGCTAACTCTTTTTATACCTGTGGTCTGATAATTTTCCAAACTATCAAGATCATTTTAACAATTTTGCCAGTATAGCGGGACATAATAGGTGGAATCAAAATGAAAACAAAAATTTCTACAGGTTTTGACTTCTGAGAATTCCTATTCAAAATATTCCATGCATCGCAACCAATAATCTTTGACCAATACACAACACTTCATAGAATACGCAATTTCTTAGAATGAACAATTTATTTTCTTAAAATTTTTTAGAATATCACTGTAGCTACAGTACGTTTCATAAAAAAACCAATATTTTTTATTTTAATTTTTAATTTTTATTACGGTACTGTACATTGAGCTGCACAATTTCCGTATATGATATTTACATTTCTTACATACAAAAGAGCGTCAGAAGCAAGTCTTAAAAATTTTGAAAATATTTTTTGACTAAAAATAAATAATAACAACTAATGAAATGTTAGAAATAGTAAATAAGATTATACGAAACAGAAGGACAAGGAAATAAGGTAAACTTGTGCTATTTACTTTTTATTTAATTAAAATTGAATATTTCTGGTAAAAATTTATAAACAATTTTTAATAGAGATATCACAACAAAAGAAGTATCAGATGTCTCATACCATTTAAAACATTAAAAAAGAGCGTCTGATCAAAGAATATTTAGCTTCTTTTTCCGATCAAAATAAACATTTTATATAAAATTGAACTGCTGTTTTAACTTAAAAAATGTGAAACCAAGCGTAATAAAAATTTACAAAAAATAAAAATTAATAAAAATTTAAGCGTATAAAAATTTATGCGCCGGCCGCATTGGCGCAGTTGGTAACGTGCTCGCCTCTCATCATGTGGTCCTGGGTTTGAATCCCACTCAGGCATGGCATATTTTCGTACGTTACAAAAAATCATTTCATCCTTCATTGTATATAGTTACACCCCAACGTAGTCGCTAATGACCTTAGTAGTTGATGCGACGTTAAATAAATGAGTTAAAAAATAGATTTACAAAACAGTTAATAAATTAAAGACCTGAGTATTTATTTTAACAGAATTCATTGTGTTCATTATATATTGTACCGTTCTAAAAACATAAACCCAGTAGCTGCAAAACATTACATTTCGAATAGAGAAATTTTCAGCTGAAATAGCTTACAAAGTTTTACTTTTGTTTAAATCCAGTTTCAAAAACCTAGTCTGAATTCATTTCTGATATATATTGTAAAATTTCTCTTTATCAACCAAGTTTATTTTCAATCAGTTCAAAAAAACAACTATAAGCAAATGAGAGAAAATTAACGAAGGTAAATACATTAACTAAAAAATTTATGAATAAAATCAAATAATTTTATTCTCTTACAAAAATAAACTAACTGTGTAAGGGGTACAGAACAACTTAAATGTTTCAGTAATTATGACAAAAATAAAATTAACAAAGAGAGATAAACAGATAACTATGAATATTACAATTATTTTTATAAAAATACTGGAGTAATAGTTATTACTGTTGATTATACTTATTATAGCTGTTGCTGGAGTACTAATTTCAGCTAAGCTGGAGAAATAGTTACAGCTAATTATAGCTGTTGCTAGAGTACTAATTATAGCAGTTGATTATAATCAACAGCTGGAGTAATAATAAATGGAAAAACGATAAATAACTTCAGATATACAGACGGTACTGTAATAATGGCAACGAGTAGAACATACCTGCAAATGATGCTGGAGCGAATCAATTCGATTAGTGAGGAAAGCGGCCTGAGAATAAACATAAAAAAGAACAAGTTCATGGTAGTTTGCAATAGACCAAAATTTGTACAAAGGGAGTGGCTGCTCAACAACGCGGCAACTGAGAAAGCTAGCAAGTATCAATATATAGGTACAAAATAGTGCAGGAAGATAATGCTCACTCAGTCGAAGTAAACAGAAGGATAAAGATGACTCGTTCTGAAATTGTTAAAATGAATAACATTTCAATAAATAAATCTTTGAGCCTTAATCCGAGGTTGAGGATGGTTCGATGTTACATCTTCTCAAATGTGTTATATGGTGCGGAAAATTGGACGTTAAGGAAAATTAATATCAGAAGAATAGATGAGTTTTAGCTTCGGTTGTACAGGCGCACGCTAAAAATACCGTGGACGAATAAAGTACCCAACGAGACAGTCTTGCGGAGAATGGGAACCGAACAGGAGCTTCTTTACACCATCTACAAAAGGAAAATGGAATATCTGGGTTATATTATGCGTGGACCATGATATGAAATGCTTCGCTTGATAATACAAGGCAAGATTCAGGGGAAGAGAGATGCGGAAGAAAAATTTTTGGTTGAAGAATTTTTGCGACTGGTTTCGTTGTACCTCATTGAAGCTGTTCAGAGCTGTGGTGTCCACGGTTTGAGTAGCCGTCATGATTGCCAACCTCCAGTCGGAGAGCGCACGATAAGAAGAACTTCGGCTGAAACCTCTGCAGAATTGTTATGTTTAAAGCATTTGCTGAGCCCTATAACTGATATTGTTCGTCCATACTGGCTAGAAAACATATTAAAGAATAAAAAAATATTTTACATTTTTTTTAAACATACTTATCATGCTTCATAGTACAAGGACCCCTTTACGTTTTTAATAAAATTTTACATTCAGAGTTTAAATTACCTTTGTCTGCAATTCCGAACAACACCTAAACTAACTCTTTCAGAATTGTACATTCACTTTCCATCTTGCATCTATTTAGAAATCTAGCGAGAAGCTTAAAAAGAAATTGGAGTTAAATTTAATGAAATAAACTTATTAAAAATTATTCTAAAATTTTTGTAATCACAATTCTTGAGGAGGTTCCAATGGGAGTCTTAACCCTTCCATACCTGTTACCTTATTCAACACATTTATCAAAATCATCAAATTTACTTGTTTAACATTTTTACGGTTGTAATTCAATTATTAAAGAAAATATAATTAATTACAAACAGGAGAATTGACCTTAATAAAACCTAAGAAATTACTTTCTTTTTGTATAATATTACTGGAAGATGCAATGAAGGGTTTTTTAGAAAGATGATTCCGAACCTGACTTTTTTAAGTAAATTTATTATCTAATATTACTTTTATGAGGTACAATAAATCACTGAACAATATTTTTAACTTAACGCTATGCAATTTATGCAGAATTTTTTTTAATAATTTTTTTCTCTAACATATTATATTAGAAAATGAATCTTTATGCAAACTTTGTTGTTTTATCAAACGTGGTGACGATCTACGTCAATAAAATATCATATTAATTTACAAGATATGTTTCCGGAAAAAATATCAAACTGGTGATGTGGAATCATGCTAGGTTCTTCCAAATGAGACGTAGTTTTAAATATTAGATAATATTTTGAAAAAAAACAGCGCAATTAATAAACATAACTAGAAAGTTAGCCTGTATACAATTTAATTTGTTATAGAAATAAAATATAACGTTTTAAATTATCTAAACTAAGGTAATTAATTAGTTTCCTAGAAATATAGCTTAGAAATTCTAATTATTTTACGAAATGAAAGAGAGAAAATTTTAATCTTAATTATTAATTAAAAAACGAGTAATTTTTTCCTTATTTATTACTAATCTTATTACCTATATGACAATACTCTAATAATTCTTATAGTGTTAAAAGGTATATATAAGGTTTTTAATCCGGAAATCTTACTAAAAGCTTAGGATATCTCCATTATTATCTTATTTGTCATAAACTTTGTTAATAATTAATTAGTTCTGTTTTTATAACCACGTAGAATTTAAGAAAGGCCAGAATGCTGAAAACATAAATATATCAACTCATATTAACAGTTAAACTACATTTCAGTGAAATACCTATTGAAATTTTTGCAATAAATTGGAGTGTGTAGGCCTACGGAGAGATTAAAATCAATTCTTATACTAGTTTGTGCAATTCAATAGTGTACATAATTAACAATTCAGTTTATTATTTTTCTATTAAATGAAAATGTTAAGTTAATGTTACTCCTAAGCGTAGTAGTTGTCGCGTTAGCTTACCACACGGAGGTCTCGGGTTTTTACAAGTCAAAATCCACTGTTCTCGATGAATTACCCATCGTAGTCACTAATAACTAAGCAGTTAATGTGCTATTAAATAAAAAAATAACAAAAAAGAAAAATTAGAAGGTAGAACAATACAAAGATTTGCAAATGCCTTTCATCTAAAATTCCATCGAACAACTATCAAGCCATTTTAACAACTAGTAATAAGAACACGATAACCCACTATTGTACGTTCATTTCCCATCTTAAACTTACCTGGAAAATCTCAAAGATGCATAAAAAGACCTGCTAAATTAATAAAATAAATTTTTTATTAAAAGTTTAGAAGATTTTTACTAACAATTTTTGAAGAAAAATAATTATTTTATTGGATCCTACACGTTACATGCCTATCATGTCATTATTTTCTATTAATGTGAATCTCTGATCTGCTCTCGTAGAACAATGAGGAGATTTGTTGAGAATATTAATTATAAGTGAGTACCTAATACCCTCTGGTGTAGCCTGATTTTCGTAAGGAGAGCGCTGGGCAAAACGTGCGTCTGCATTAGTATAGTCTTGTATGTACTGCAATAGAGTAGCGTATGTTAATCAACAATGGAACAGCATGCCTACAAAATACAATACGTGTTGTCAATTTTCAAACACCACTCTGACAGTACATCTTACTGTTGGTTGGAGGGGTATGCGGTTGAGGTCAAGTATGCGCATGCGTAGTCCAGCGCTCACAGCAATTGGCTTGGCCTTTATCACTCACTCTACGTATTTAAAATTTTGCTGTTTTGCTCTTAAAGCGAATGTAGAATAAATAAACCGGTGCATTAAAAAAAATCTTTAGGGTGTAGTCTGTGCAGTATTCTGTGTGTTTCACTATTAAGCAAGAGATTGATAGTTTCTGCAATCTGATTGTTTTCAAATCGTGTTTGGTAACTGATGAAAATTTCTATATTTCTTCGTGTTTGTAGAAATGTTCGTGTCTCTGTGTATTATAGTGTTGGGCATGTACCAAGGCAAGTCTGTGATGTTACGAAGTATTTTGGACTGAAAACTTAGAATTATTTCAATGTTCCTGTCACTTGTTATTCCTCAGTACAGTAGGTTAACATTATCATTCCTTTAACTAGTTGTATAATTTTTTCAGCCGTAAATAAAGCATTAAAGAGAATGCTTTATAAAAATTACAAGGTAAGTTGTTTTTTTTTTCAGAAAAAAGCAAAACACCCAATTTCTTTGGCGCTTAATTTACTTGATAATAGCGAAGACGTAACACAACTAAACGAATGAAATTGCTTGACCTTCCGTTTAGATTTACCAAATAACCTACACATTGTAAATAAGTCCATATCAACATCAACATCATCACTATTAAATCTTCTTTTTCAACGCATTTTACTATCACCACCATTAATTTTGTTACCTATTTTATTAATGTTATTCGTCTTTTAACAAGTTAATGTTTTCAAAAATAATTATAAATAATTTTGTTTTTCTTTTCGAAGCAATACCATTGGGTATTTATTATATTCTTCATGTGAACACTTTCATGTTATTTACTTATAGTTTTTTTTAAACTGATTATAAAAAATTAATTTCAGATGTTAAGAAAAAACGTTGTTTTTATTATTAGAAAAAAAATTAATACCACGAACTAACTCGATGAACACATACACTCGAATGAAAAAGTTAACATGGTTTTTCAGAAATTTCTTTCAGTGGATATTTAAAAATTCATCAATATTATAAAATTGTATTTTTTCTGGGAAAAACAGTTTCTGTTATTTCTGATATTGTATCCAGTAGATATTGTATAAATAATTTGGTAGATTGTTATAATTTTCAATAGTGGTAGTTTTTTGTATGGTACGTAGGAATAGATATTTTTATTTTATAAAAATGAATTTTTGTTCTTATTTAGAAATAAATCCATCAACAAGCAAATGCTTGGAAGCGTTAGTAGTGTAGTTATTAGTTCTTTAAATAATGTTTATACGAATCACGTATATTTGCTTACGAAATGGCCCTAATATAGTAACTCAAATAAGTAAAATAAATAATATTACGGCGATTTAACAAAAAGTCATACATCTTTTATAAACGGCTTCCAATTATTGATTAGATAAAAGTGGTAGGTAAAATTGTAAACAAGTTTCCTTCGTCTACCTGCGTATTTTTTTATAAATAAGACAAATAAAACTGGAAAATAAGAAACCGTGCTGTATTGGTGTGCGTGAGTTTAGAATAGTAGGCCTATGTTGATGCAGTGAAAGATAGTAGGAATTATTGTTTTGGTAAGAAGGGCGTTTCAAATAGCAACATCATCGCATCTTTGAAAAACAAGGGTCTTTGAAACCGAGATTACACAGCAGAATAAATAATACAGGACTTGAGATCAAGTAAAATTACTTACTTAGAGTTCTATTTGTCAGAGCACGTCTCGCATCGATTTCCTATCGTTGTTTTTTGTTCTTTTTCTGCTTTTGTTTATTTAGAATAATCGATACTACTTTAAAAAAGTAGAATCTCTCGTACCTATTTAAAATTCACATTAAAATTCAGTGACCACCAAATGAGTAGCATTAAGTTGCCGTAAAATTATTCCAGTTATTTTACATCTCTTTCGTTTTCTTTCTCTCTGTACCCAAGTTCAATCTCCTTGTTTCGATTACAAATATTTTTCAACACTCGTCAAGTGATTAGAATATTGATTCGTTTATAAACTAACGTACAATCATTGAATTTTGTTTTTATAAAAGGATTGTCTCATAAAATAATATTTTAATTATGCACATTCTAAATTACTTGTAATAAGAAAGGATTGATTTTTCTTGACTGAAATTTTTTAATTTAAATGTTTTTGAAATTTGTAATAAATACGAAATTTGTAAATCAAGCATAATGCGACGAACTTGAACGTTATCAAGACCATTTGGTAATTAACCTATTGAGTGATAATGACAAATACCGGAGACTGAAACGTTTCAGAAAAACTTGGTCTCTTACCATACAGACAGAGTAAATAAATTTATTTAGTTAAAAATTTATTGAAATTTAATTAGAAATATTTCTTCTCGCTTGGAAGAATGAGTGAGCAACTGAGTTCAGCATATTATTCTTAGTAAATGAGAAAAATATTTCTAAAATGTCATTGAATATAGGAAGATTTGAAATCTCAAGTCGGTACTAGTAAAATTTATTTACTTTTTACTTTACTGTCGGGTTCTACAGAGTTCTTTGCTTCCGCTTAGCCGGTCTACCATATTTATATTGTTGTTGTTTAGATAATCAGCCTAAAGTCTGGTTTGAACCTCTAGAGGCTTTACTAAGTAAATCAAGAAGTGAGGTGGTTTACCATGCCTTCCTCACTGAGTGGAAAAGTATGCTTATGAACATAAAGGTCCTCTGAAAAGCATCTACTTTCCACCCTGCAAATGCCACCTTCACATCATTCACCTTAGGGTCTGGCTGTATAAAGAAACTCATTACTCTCAGAAAAAAACTCAGACTGGTGTCTTTTACAACTCTTCCTCTTCTGTTATTGAATTTTTCAGTCATATAATTGGCTGATCATGTAATAAGAAACAGAAATATCTTTTGTAGCCCTGGAACTACGTAATCGAGTGGAAATAATTTAACACTCAACCTGCTTGTTATGGGTAAATATTTATTCTATCAATTTTTATTTAATATAAGGAAGTCTGTATATGACCTGACCTTGTAGCACAGGTGAGTGCAATCTGTATGCAGCCGGAAGCTTATCGTATTCTGTCTTCCCACCCATTCTTATTGAGTTCCTTGCTACCGTTTTGAAATTTCCGGTATCCATATTTTCCTTTTATCCTCCTATTTTCTGAAAGGAAAAGAAACAATCTTTAAAGGCCACCTGTCCGCTTCTATTATGTTTACTTTGTCATAACTTTACTTTATTTTGTATAGGCCTAATTTGTCCATCCTGATTACTTTGCCTTATGTTTTAATTTCTCTAATGCTTCACTTTGGAGATACTGCATGACCATATGGACTGATGGAGTGATTCCATCTCTAAGACTTTTGTTTGTTAAAATTAATATTATCAAAATAATTGGGTAAAATTTATTAATTTTAAAATTCAGAAATAGGTTTTACTTCGGGCCTCCAGCCCAGCCTAATCACCTGGAAAAATAGCGCCATGAAATGTTAAGATGCAATAGTTGAGCAAAAATGTGTATGGTGACCAGCTGACAGCTTTACATAAATAATTATCACTGGGAGTCTTTGCTTAAAAAAATTGGATAATTGTTAACAACGTACAGTTCCTTATTAAAAACAATTAATGTACCTTACAAATTTCCTAACAAACAACGATTATCTAATACATTATCTATAATTAAATTATTATCTATACATTATCTATATATTCTATACATTATCTATACATCTATGGACAACAAACAAAAGAAAGTAGGAAGCAATACTAAGTTTTGTTTTCTATAAAATATATAAAATTTTACTACGTATTTGCTAGAACAATTTGTTTATCAATTTCTAAATAATATTTTAATTTAAACAAAATTTAAAAAAATTGATATTATGTTTAGCTCACATGTAGCTCATTTCAATACAGTTAAATATACCTTTTACTAATTTATTAAAACCAAAGATATTTATTCAACTGATTGGTGAGAATTTCTAAAATTCACAAACTTCCATAGTTTGAAAATACTTCCGAAAAAGGAGTTGAGTTGAACATTTTTACATTGTTTTTTTATTACAAAAGTAAGTTAACGACGGACAACTCGACATGAAATAAAATGCTTGACTGAAATTAAAAAATAATTATATTCTTTGGTCCGGAATTACAGGAAGTTTATTCTGTGTTAATTAAAATACATAAAAGGATGAATTCTTATATTTATGTGTAATATAACGATATCACGGAAGTAATAATGAAAATTTATAACTACTGTACCTACCTTAATTTTATTACGACTATAAATTTTTATTATTATTTATTTTATAAATTAAAAAATCTTTTATTAAATCGCTTTAATGATCTTTCAAAATATAAAAAAACAAGGAATAATAAGATAAAAATAAGAAAGTTTTTGCCCTACCATTTTAGATATTCTATTCTACTGAGAATACCGCCTAACGCCCACAATAGGATAACCCAAGGGGTTAGCAGCCGCTTTGTGTAATCAACTGGGTAGTATGTTTCGATAGAATGCGGTCGACTCACTGAATACCTTTCGTCACACTTCTGTAACACTGCATTTTAATATAGAATAAAAGTGTAAAAAAATAAGACCATCTGAAATAACAACGCATAATAATAAAGCACATTTATTCAAAGCTCCCGGTTGATACTAAATATACAAATTATGAATGTAGTTTAGCCAATAAAGGAAAATAAAATACAAAATATAAATTGTTGGACCTACCTATTAGAAAACATCTTCAGGCTGAACTTTACATAACAGTCAGATCTTATTACCTAAAATAATAAGAGCTCATAAAATTATACATCAAACTATTAGTTACATAAATTTTAAAATACCACAGAATTTGCACGAATCGTATTGTAATTCTTAAAATTTTGTATGTTATTTAGTTAAATAAATAACATGAAGATTTTACAACATTAATAAATTCTTCATTTTCTCCTGAGTATAAAATTTAAAATAACACAATTTGTTATTCATTTCAAGAATTTTAAATTTATGTAGATCGCTGAATTGATACAAATTATTTAAAAACAAATTTTAGAATAATTCATGAAAAATAGAAATTTGTATTATAATGTAATTTTTTTCATAATATAATGAAAAAAAAAATGTTGTGAGGGACGGAAAGTCACTCCAACGTACACATTTTTTATAGGGTTTTAGTCTATACTTTCAACACAATACAGAATCACCTTGGTACATAAAAACAACATACTACACTGAGATTTACCATTCCTACAATCATACCTTAACGAACTGTATACTGCAGATGAAGGTGGAGCATAGTGACCTAGATCACAGCACAGAGCCAATTGACTTTCCGTAATCATATCCTGGGTTGCACGTTGTGGTCCCGCTATGGATAATAGCATAATAAAAAGTCAGCTGGAGTTCAGTGGAACAAAGAGTGACTTTGCGAAGGGGCAACCTCACATCCGACCTTGGCTGCTACTGGCTAGATCTCATCTGTAGTCTTTAGTTCATTAGGGTATAAACAAGAAATTCACACATTCCGTATAAAATATCGAAGAAGACTCGATTCATATACAATTAATCATCTCACATTTGAATAATTTAAATGACACTCGCTGACTGAAACAATGTCACCGTACGTACTTATTTTTATAACAATACAACACGTGAAATAAATTTACAAAGTTCATCTACTGTGTGGTGGTAACTTCTAACTCTCATTCAGAGCCAAAATATCCATTGCTGAATCTCCTTGTTCCACCGATCATTTAACTCCTCAATGAGTGTCTGGCCCATCTAAATTTTAGTGAATACACGTGCTGTTTTATATCTTTATTTATTTTTCTAATGCTTCATTTTTCTCCAGCTCTTTCAGATTAATTTTCCTCTTTTGTATGTATCTTTGTGTTGTTGCCAGGCTGTAAATCAGTTATTTTGTGACGGACCATCTTTGCACTGAGTATAGGAGGATGAAAAGTATACATGACTGAAAACGAAACTTCTTAGTCTTAAAGGGGTTTTTGATTCTTGAGAATTTTACTTTTGTACTTTTGTCGAATTTTATGTAGCTCAAGAATTATTTGTCAACTTTTATTATTTCAGAAAGAAAAATATATTTGTATTTGCAGAAACACCATTTGGTTATATTTTTTCGTACGTGAACAAGGAATCGAGATAAGTGAATTCGGCTTGTTGTTCGTTTACATAGCTGTCAAGCAAGTGGCTGGCTAAGATGGGCGGTCTCAAACAATAGAAAGCCACTTACTACTTACAAATTCTAGTTGTCTCTACAAGCCGTTTAATTTTAATCAACAATACATTTTTATATATTTTTCAATTGTAATTTTTTCTGGCAATAAAATTAAGTAAATATATTTTGTAATTTTTCTTTAAATAGTACCGACACTATTAGAGCGTCATAACTGGTACAATCACATTTAGATGGTATCAAAGAATGGCTCCACATGAGGAAGGTAAAGTGAACGTTTCCAAATCACAACAGGTAACTTTCACACTTCGGCCAGTTGATTGCCCAAATTTACGCATCGATGATACTAGGCTTACAATTACAGACAAAGTTAGGTACCTTGATTTAATACTTGGCAGACTTCTGACGTGGAAACCTAGCGTTGCACACGTCAGAGCAATCGCAGACTCACGATTTCGTATGTTGTATGGCGTCTTAGGTCACAAGTCCTCGCTACCTCTACACTTAAAAGTCATCCTCTATCAATCACTAGTACCAATTTTTGGAGCCTGTCACAATAGTTTTATAATACTGAATATTTCTCAAAGACACCAGTCAAAAGCACTTAGAGCAATAACAAACGCAACTTTTTACGTAACCAATCATACCCTTCACAAAAACCTGAAAATATCAACGGTTCGAGACATTGTCAACGCAACACACAACTCATTACACACAAAATCTGAAATTGACCACATCAATCCAAATTTCTAATCTCTTTCAACTAACAATCTCCCTGTTAACAGACAACTGAAACGAAGGTGGAAAAGAGACCTTCTCCGATCACCATAAAAAAACATTTCAATTTAACTTGTCATGCCTGTTTCATTTCATAAAACAAAAAATCATTTCATATAAAAAAATCATCAATTGTAGTTCATAAATCATTATCATTGAAAAATATTGGCATAACATCCTTGCAAAATTTCACGCCGAAATCGGTCACTGGATCGATTCTCATTCACGTCACATTCCCGCCATTCCTCATTCATTCCATCTCATTTACTGTTGTGCTTTAAAAAATTTTACAGTTGTAAATAAAAATAACGTTGAAGCCAAACAAAGTACCGAAAAGAGAAACTTTTCTTAATTCAATCTCAGAATATTTATTAATTAGGCGGGCTGCATACATGGGAAACTGATTTGCTGATCTCGGTTCGTCTTACTAAGTTTGTTGGCGTCTTTAGCAACCAATACACATGAGAATCTAGTTTGTTGATCTCGATTCAGCGAACCAAGTTCATGGGGGTCAATTTCTACTCACAGTAGAGAGAAATGCCAATAACGATTCGTCAAAGAAGTCAGTTTACCTCCGAATAAGTTTGAAATGAAATGGGTGTTTTAGTAAAAAAAAAAAAACAGAAGAAAAAGAAAAAAGAAAAGAAACTGTAAAATGAAAAACATAAACTAATTTTAACCATGAGTGAATGACGCAAAATGAAAATCACCCTCTGCAGAACTTTAAACTACTATAAATTAGTAATCACCTCTAAACTAGATTCAGTAAAGATAAATGTTTGAAACAAATATTGTAGGTTTTCTAATTCCCGATAGCTTTAATTATACAAACTTTTGTCGTAAAATGCTTACTAACGCCACAATTTTTAAAAAATCCATTTTTTACAGAATTTTCCGTAAAAATTTACTGCACTGTAAGGTACTACTTTACTGCGATAATCAAAAATTTAGAAAATAACGGTGTGTAATGAGAAATGTGTACCCGAACAGTTTTATTTTAAATAAACTTAAGCTAACCAAAGCCAAAGCAGTAAAAGTTAAGCTAAAACTGGACAAAACTGAACATCTGTCTATTATCCAGTTTTAAAATATCTTACATTTACTGTGAATTCGCTTGATCATTTAAGTAACCTTCTTTGCTAGGAAATTTGAGTTCCTCCTTTCATGAGTTACAAACTATAGCAAAATTTTCTCATTCATTTCAAATTGTAAAGTCATACATAACACATTTTTATTGTTATATAATGTGACATAAAAGTTTTTTTTATAGAATTTCAAACATCATAAAAATGCTTTTATACTGTAATAAAAATAAGTAACCTCAATTTTTTGTATTTGCAGCAAACATTTCAAGACAAAATCTATCTCAGAACAAAGAACCAAATATAGGTTACGTATAAAATAAAGAAAATATACAATGGTAAATATTCAACAATTTTTATATATTTTCTAATGTATACTGTTTAATATACTCTCTAGAAAATGTTTTAAAAATTGGCAGCATATATGGACGAAACGAAAACAACTTGGGCTGAAGTTACGTCAATTGTTTAGATCTTAGGCAGTAAGTCTTAACTTTCTCTTGAAAATAAAGTTCTCTTATATAAAGTTATACTAAAATCAATGGTTTTTAATCGATACCTCTATGGTAAGTAACCAATGAAATATTGCCCAACGATATACACCTGACCCATAAATGAATAAATTAAACGACGTAGCATAGAACGTTTAAATCAGTAAAAAGAGCATCAAAAAATCCTTTCGCAATTATTAACCTCCTTGACAACAGCAGAGATATTCAGTCAATATTGTTAATCATTTTAACTCATTTAATCTTTTTTTTACTTCTACTAGTGATCATCGTATCTCATAATTGGCATCATTATCATCCGCATTCTAGTCATTTTCGTATTCAGCTTCTACAACTTCATGTTTCAAGATATAAATGTAAAGTTCAGTCAAGGTTAAAAAGCTATATTTTCATCTAAAAACGTTGTTGAGGGATGTGGAAATTAGGTCAGAATTGGGTATTTACAACTTGAACGATACGATGAAGGATTATCGCCAAAGTTGGAAACAGCACATTGCAAGGATGTCAGATCACAGGATACCTAAGCAGGCACACTCCAGAAGGTAAAAAGGATATTGGTAAACTTAAGAGAAAATGGAAATAGATGATATAGTTTGTAAGTTCGGAACAGGCTGCGGCCTAATCCTTAGTCGGAAGAAGAAAAAGAAGAAGATCGTTATTACTCAGAATTTTATGATCTTTGCTTAAAGTTTCTAATTAATTAAAATAACCTGATTGAAATTAAAAATTAACTAATTTATAAAAAGGAAATAAAATTTGTGTACGATAAAAAAATATTTTATTTTTAGTAGTAATTTAAACGACGAAGGCACAAACATAATGATCTTGGAACAATATTAAAAAATCTAGTTGATTAGAAATACCTATACATATATGAAAAATCCACTGACAGACTCTTTTTTCATTAAGAATGTTCAGAACGCCTACAAACCTAAAATTTTATATAACTTCCACACGAGAACGAGGTGCTAGCTAAAAAAATATTTCATGAAGGAAGAAAATTAAAACTTCATGAAAAAAATCAGATTTTTTTAATTGGTAGCTTGAAGGTATATTAAGAACAGAATATAATTAACAAGAATTAAAAGTGCTTCAAATTTTGTATTTATTTTTTCTCGTACGACTGTCATCTTAACCGTAATTAACGATTTTTCTGCACAATATTAAAATCTATTTTTTTTAATTGACTACCTTTTTGTGCATGTTGACAACCTCAACTTTAAATTGTTTGAAATCCCTACTTATACAGGTATAAAATACACCAACAAGTTACCACAAGCTTTAAAAAGTTGCGATAATAGAAATTTTTTTAAAATAAACGAAAAAGATACTTGGTTGAAAAAAGATTTACAGTGTTCAAGAATTCCCCTCTAAATAATAAGTCTGTTATTAAGTTATGTGTAATGTCTAGTTGCTGTAACAACTGTAATACGAATGCAAGTTTTAATCTGTAAATAATATTTGTTATTAATTTAAAAGGAAGTTTTGTTATTTAGCAATTAACAGATCCTGTAAGAACCTGAAATAAAGGTAACAATATAAATTAAGAGACTAAATATATTTGGTTGAAAACTATATAAATTTAGAAGTAAACGCTGAAACAAATTTTGTGTTACTCGTATTTGGTATCAAATACAGGATGACACACTTATTGAAGTAATCAATTAAAATATGGTTATAAAAGCTAATAAATGAATTGGTAAGTAATAAATTTAACATAGTGTTAATATTTAGGCTAATCGTTTTTATCTTGACATGTCCTGTACTCCCTTTTTGGAGTCTTCTGGATGCATAAAAAATTTTATCGTAAAATATGCTTAGAAAAAACAAAGTAAATAAATGTTGCACGAATTTTTAATTTTATTAAAGTCACATGAACTGCTTTGGTTTATTAGTATATTTCATGAGCTACAGTACATAAACGGTGGGTTTTAACGTGTAATAATTTTCACACTTTAACAGAGAATCTAATCTTGGACCCTCTGCTATGCGGTGTGCAGCATAATCTAGCGCTCTTACCACTGTGCATTGGAGGCAACATCGAACGGGTTTTGTTTTAATTTTTTTATAATATGCACAAAGCACAGGATTAGTGAAAACATGCAAAGAGAAAGGAAAACGGGTCCTCTGCTATAGTTTATATGAATTTATATTGTGTCGTTTATTCCGAGTTCTTTTACTATCTGGTTATTTCTCAAATATTAAAACTTCCTTTTAAATGTATAATAAATATTTATTCACGGATTAATACTTACATTTCTACAATAGTTATAATAACTATAAATTACATTAAAGTCCATAACTTAATGACAAACATTTTAATAAAAAAATTTTTAAAACTTAATCCAAGTCTTAAACTATATAAAACAAGGGATAAATGTCCCTTCGTCTGAAATCTGTAATTCCTTGAATTTTGAATTAATATTTTGTCCCTGTAGAAAAATAAAACAGGCGTCGAATGAAGTATAAAATAATTTTGTACCTCGTTTATTTCTTAAGATGTGGGTACTGGCAGGGCTCTCCTAGGGGTAGGCAATAACAACAGCCAACTCGGGACTCCCTTCACTTTCTCGAAATTACTAAGAGACCTTTATTTTTATCAAAATAAAAAATAACACTACTAATTTTCACAAACCTTTTACTTTCTCTTGTACTTTATTTAGGTAAGGAAAGTTGTTTTTATACTGTATAGATTTATCGAAATCGAGTTTTACCGGAAATACGATTTCAGGTTCCATGAAATATAAAAAACATGTTTGTATCGATAGTTGTCTGTGTGTGTGTGTATGTGTGCGAGCGCGCACGCGTGTGTGTGCAAAATAACGCAAAAACGAAATATTTTAAACTTGAAACCTTAGATAGGTACCATTAGGGGATCCGATAATAATTTCATAAGAATGGGTCAAACGAAAGTAGCATTTTATTCGTGCAGTTGTTTTGTAATTTTCTAAAAAACGGATTCTACAATTTTTATTAAAATCACCTCATTTAGTCTACTACTTTGTGCCTTTTAAGATGGGATAAGCGGCATGTCTGTTGAAATTTGTTGGAGGCTGTGCTTTTTTGGTAAAAAGGGATTTTAAAGATTGCGGCCTAAATATGCATTTTATAGTAAAAGTTTATGGAGGTAAACGTATAGCAAATTAATTATAAAAACTAACACTTTTGTTTAAGTGTGTGTGTTTCTACAGTGCTTAGTTTAGAGTTAATTCAGTGATTTTCTGCATTTCGCTCATCGATATCAATTTAATAGAGGTTGATTTTCATTTAACGATACCCTCATGATTTAAATTAGGTTATATTTTCCATTTTGCATTGTTTATTTACGATTATACAAAGACTAGATATGTTTTACGTTGTCAAGAGATTTTTGTTGTGTAAATAGGTTTATCACACAGGATTTTTGTAACATCTGTAGAATTACTTTTGGTCTTATTCAAAAATAAATTACAAGCCGACTATTGTTTAAATAGATTTGCTGTTTTTAGGAACATGAACTATGTGATACTCATTCAAGTTTCCGTAAGTAAAAGTTAGTTGAAGATAAGACGCAAAGTTTATCAAGATGTATAAACTTATCTGTTTTAAACACAATACTATTTAAAAGGTAGTAGGTTTTGTTGACGTGCTGTGTAAACTTTATGACCGCAATTAAAATGTTCTCTCTGAATTTTGTGAAGATCTCTTTGTTTTTATCCTATCATTTTCGTTTACTTCCCACAAAATTAAACAACATCCAAAGTTTAAGTATTATTTCAAATATTTTTTACTGCAGAAGCAAAACTCGCGTGCTTTTAGCAGTTCATTAACTTGATATAAATTACATGAAGTTAAATATTTTTCCAAGGTAAGAAAGTCTGTACTATTTCAACTATAAGACATACTCTGTACAAAAAATTATTAAAATTAATAAGATATTATTTCATAGACATGAAAGTTTTACTCGTGGTAATTTACGGACCAAATTTTTGAAAACAAATAAGTTGGGTACAATAAAATATTAAATTATGTTTTTTTTATATTAAACAATATATTATATTCTTTAATAAATAGTAGGTCACGTAAAAAAAGTTTATTGTTAATCCAATACATTTCTGTTTGCACTGAATAAAAATTAATTATAAAATAATCATTTTCCATTCGTTGTAGACGTCTAAGTATTGGCATATTCAATATTATAAATTGCATTAAACATATCGATTGTAGGAAATGCTCTAAAGAATACTAAAACTGCAACACAACAAATAATACCACACATCACTATTTGAGTAAATTATTTAATTTTTATTTGTTTTATTTTTAATTATAAAAAACCGAAAGCAAGCCTTTAGAATTTAGTACAGGAAACTTTTGTTGGTTTTAACAATTACAAAAAGTAGCCTAAAGAATAAAAAATAGGAAAAAAGAGAAATTTTATAAATTCCATTATCAACATAACTATCACACTTTATGTAACACATGTTCAAAAGATTTTGAATTACTGAAATGAAAGAAACTAAAAGCTCAAAAAAGGTTCACAGAGTATGTTCTGCAAATCATTCAATTTATTGAAAGATCTAAACCCACAAAGTTAAAAGGATAAAAGTTTTTGTTTGAAAAGAAGAGTCTGCAATAGAAAATTATATGTGTATAATTTTGTTAACGAAGATATTAGTAAACGAAATTAGCAACATTTTGTAGCTGCAGGATATCAACTTCAAAGGTAAACATTATAAATTTTAAGAGAAGGGTTCATTCTGATCAAAGATTACAATCTTTCACGATACAATCTTTACACAATACAATTACAATTGATGCCAAAATTCTTGATGAAGTTAGTAATGGCTTTATTTACTTCGCATGCCATGTTTCATGCCATGTTAAGAATACGGCAAATAGATAAGAAACCAGTTTAAGTTATACAATACAAAGGTAGTGCTAACACTCAAATGGAATTGAAATATAGGTCTCGAATAATAAAGATATGAATATGATTCAAGCAGCAGAAACTGCTCTCTTGAGAAGCTTGAAGGGTTTTATCGTGAGTTTAGCTTTAGAAGAAAAATATAAATAAAAACATCTATGCAGAACTGGGAGTCTCTGGGTTTCAGAGTTTTGTACATTGTTACCATGAAATGTGGATTCAACTTTTAAAAGATAAGAGTGACCAAAGAATTCTCAAGTAAGCATTACTCCAATCACGTTGATAAACGGTACCGACGTGCAAGAAAACGCTAGGACCCGAAACAAGTGAAGGACCTATATCATGAAAAGCAAAGAAGGAGAAGTACAAAATTGGATAATCGATGAAAACTGGTAGACGGTTCAGTAGTTTTAGTTTTTTATACAACAGGCCTTCCTTGGATATGAAATTTCTGTTAATGTCCTATCAGTAGGAGGATCGAACTTTGAATTACAAATGCAAAAAAATTCTTTATTACATAAGTAATGTAATGTAATTCTTTATTACATACATGAGTTTGAATAGAGACCGCCAGTAGAGTTTGTTCACGAATAGCTTTTAGGTGGTCACCATAGAAAATCGCTTGCCCAACCGATGTTACTTAACAAATAATAGCGAATTTATACGACGTGACTGATTGTTTTGGCCTGAAATTAATTTAAAAACTACATTTGAAAATAAGTCCAAAAACTTACAAAATAAATTTAAAAAAAATAACTGTATGAGAAACCTATAACTAAAATAATGATACCTTAAAGATAAATAAAATCTAAGCTTTCTTTTTCATATATATA
Source organism: Catonia carolina (assembly GCA_035578175.1). NCBI lineage: Eukaryota > Metazoa > Arthropoda > Insecta > Hemiptera > Achilidae > Catonia > Catonia carolina. The sequence goes on along the minus strand of JAQMRL010000003.1, from coordinate 59,896,005 downwards.
TGTGTGTGTGTGTGTGTGTGTGTGTGTGTGCGTGTGTGTGTGTGTGTGTGTGTGTGTTTAAAAAAAATCTAAGATTAAATTATCCCAAGATAAAACGATATGATATAAATCTCAAAGGCATGTACATAAAGATATCTGCAAATACGATGGAATTTACATTAAATTCATGGAACTACTTACAATACACCTACAACGAGTCTTACATACGGGTAAATGGTTAGTTTGTCACAAATCATATTATTATTATTATAGATGATGTAAATTAGACAAATATGTTTTTAGGTAACTGGTTGTTCCAACACTTATGTAACTAGTATTATTTTCTCTAGCTTAACACTGTACATCCTTTGATTTTTTTTTTGTATGTAAAAATGTTGACAAAGTGAGATAATTTTTCAATAAAATTCACTTACATTTTCAATAATTATAATTTATTGTGCTCTGCATTTTTTACGACAACATATTTTAACTACCAAAATTACGAATTGTAAAATGGAAAAATATTCACACAAGAGAATGGCAAATGATTTTCGGGGAGAAGATGTATTTGCGAGATGGATTTTAGAGGAAAATACTACCCTTCCATCTATCCCTATGTGCGATTACATTAATTAGCATGTTGATGGGGAACTGTTTGGACAATGGTCCAGGACTGAGTAATAATATTGTTTTAACAGCAATCTGTGTATAGCCAGTGGAGTAGTGAACGTTGAGCCACAGAAGTGAATTCTATTTCTGATTTCGTATGAAAACCACTTTCCCTCATTGTTTGTATTTATATTAACGTTTTTTAAACGTTTACTACAATATACCGTTGATTAATATTACCACTCTACAAATTTTGTACGTTGAATTAAAATTAATTGAATGTTAAAATAAAAACGGTATTATTCTCAACGTGAGTTAGATTGATATTTGTATCAGGGTAGAGTACGCATCAATACTTTTATCAGTGCTATTTTTTTAAATATTTTGTGTTTTAAACTGCTTTCTGTTTATACCTCACTTAATAAAAATATAAAAACGGTTTCAACGATTCATTAAGTAAATATAATGTAAATTATAAAATTCTTTCACAACAGATCTTTTTTATGCACGATAACATATAACTCCATAAATATTAAACCATAAATATTTTTTGAATATTCAAAAAACAATAATGACTGCAGCCGTGCAGCTGTAGTTCGAGACGAAGAAAAACTTTTAGATTAGCTGAGAAATCTCGGTTATCTACTTTTTACTATAGAAAGTTTACACAATTGAGCATGCTTTAAAGTATGTGTCATCAATGCTATATAGCCAGATTTCCAAACCCAAATCAGTTTCTGTGAGCCAGTAATGTACCTTTCCATAATCAATCGCTTCCGAGGTCATCCAATGCCACGTTGTCTGTTTGGCTATAACTAAAAGCACTTGTTCGGGTGTTTGATAACCTGGTATCCGCAATAAAAATGACTTAAACATTGTTGCATTTATTAATACAATAAATGATATCACTCCTGGCACACGAAGTCCGTGTCTACTAAAGAATATTGTTCTAATCTTATCAACAATCTCATCTCAATAGTCTTTGTTCTGAATATTTTACTGAGTAGTAACAGTCCAACACTCTAAACATACAATGTATGGTTTTAAATCTACTTAAAACTGGCGGTAATCCTTGGATAAAACTTTAAACCATTATTTTTCCGTACTTTACCGAGCACCCTTTACCTCAAAGTTTATATATAGGTAGTCTTTAAAATTTCACAATTTGATATATTCATCCTGTGATAGCACATAAGACATCACATCCAAAGTAAATAAACAAATGTACCTGTTTCAAGGTTTTGTCATTCAAAACTACTTTAACTTTGATGTGATCAGTACCCCGAAAAACCCATCGAGGAACAATATTGGAATGTATATTAAGAAAATATTTTTAAAACATGGATCTCACGTTAATTAAACAAGAAATATCTCAACTCATTTCATGGGGATATGAAAATCAACATGTTTATTTCGCCTACTGCAAGTGGTAGTTCATAGTAATTCTGGTGTTTGTATTAAAAAACAAACAAAAAAATTAAAAAATTCTAATAAAATTAAAAACTCTATTTAGTTTATTTTTATATCATGTTATAATGAAAGTAAATATAAATTAAAAAAATTGGAAGAGTGATACAATAATAATCTATTTGTAAAAGCAAAAATTTTGTAATAATGAAATAGCTAGAAAATACATTTTTTGAAATTAAATCATACAGAGTGTTATAGTGATGTAATTGATATAATAGGTATTTTTAAAGGAGAGAATATGTATGTATGTTGGTTATACAAAAAAAATACTTACAAACACAAAAATACATCAAGAGGGTGCACATTAATGCATAAATGGAATAGTGAGTGCATACAAAATAACACGAACGCTGTTAAAAAAAGATTTGCTGCATAGAGCTCCGAGATACCCATTAGAGAACTTAATTGTCCTGTATGCTTACCCGGTTTACCCTTTATTGTATCTCTTTCTCTTTTTCTGACGTATTCACTTTCACTTTTATGTATGTCTACCCAATTACGTTCCTCTAACAACACCCTGCCCCTGCTAGAACTCTATGTTAGCATACCGCCCACTTTCCTAAAGCCTATCATTTTACATTAGCTCACAAAAGAAGACTATCTCGTAATATTAGTGAAGAAGCCCAAAGGATTTTCATAATAAATTAAATTAAAATTAAATTATACTACACTGCATAAAGTAAAATAACTGCAAATATTCTGTTATATAAAATTTTGCGTAGAACACGACTTAGTAACCTAAATTTTCAGTAGGTAGGCTAATGAATGAACTGCAAACAACTCAAATTTTGTTTTTAAATAATTAATTAATTTGGTAGCAGTTTTTTAATTTTTTATTTTTTGTAGCATTTTTTAAAAATTAATTTGGCGGCAATTAAGCTGTTAAAGAATGAAAAGGGTTTTTAGTTTGGCGTTCTCCAAATTAAATAGTAAATAGATTGAAGTTTGCTTGAATGAACATGGTTTACCAAATAGGTCATTCTCTCATGAAGACTTCAGTATTTTCAGTAATATTTCAAGTGCCAGGAATGTTAATTTTGGTAACGTCTGCACTGGAATGTTATTAGTCGATATATATAACTAATATTTTTAAGTAAAAGCCCTTAGCACAAAAATTGAACATTCCGAACTGGTGCTTTCGAAATACCTACACCAAAAGAGTTGTGTAGGCTATTCATTTAAAAAGTCAATAGGTTAACCAAAGTAATAAGAACTGCCATTCTCGAAACAAAATACAGTTCTACGTCTTTCCTGGATGAACGGCCAGCTCTTGACAAGGTTTGGCCTTGGGTTAAGTTTAAATTGAAAGAACTATTACCGCATATTTTTCACGGAGGTATTTGGACAACAGATGCTTCCAAATAAGTTTCTTGATACTCTAACCAAACTATTTTTTATAAATTCAGATGTTTTATATGAACGTATTCTAGAACCTATCCTGTATTTTCATATATATCTGACTTACCTCTACCTGATAAAGCAGATACGACAGTGGCTACATTTGTGTACGTTGCAATCTGTTCAATTTAAGAACAATAAGTGACCCCATGACTCAATGAGATGAGAATCATGTGTATGACATCTATATGAGGTTTAGTTTTGTACAGACTCAGGCTGATAATCCCTGAGAAAGTATGTTTAACTGAACCCTAACCATATATGTACAACGGTAACCACTGTCTAGTATTCAAATCCGTTTAAAATTATTATTTTTACCATGATTTCTACCAGGAACCTTCGTCTCCACATCATTTCATGATGAAATCAGCTGTTAAACAGCTGATTCGCAGGGACGACTTTAACCCTTTAAAATAGATTATAACTAGCTGTTAATAAAAAATATATTAGCTTTATTATGAGAATTAATTTACACTGATCAGCTAGCTGTTAACTAGCTGATAACACCTGATAACACAACTGTTTTAAGTTGCCTAACTTTTGTATATGGAATTTTTTCCTTTTTGTATCCTTCTTCTTTTAGTGTCTATCCGTTTCGGATGTCAGCAATCTAATAGCAATCCTCACTCTGTCTGTCGTGCTCACTCAGACTGCAGCTATGCAAAGAGCTCTGTTATGTTCTTCCAAACCACTTTCTGAGATTTCGCAGGCGAAATATTCGATGGCATCCTGGATATCTTCGTCCATCTATTTTCCCCTGGATGACGAGCTGCAAAAAACGTACCATTGATCATTTTGCATTGTGTGTCCGAGATATTGTAGCTGTCAAACTTTTATAATCTTAAGAAAGTTTAATTCTTGTTCAGTCTCCGTAGTACCTCCTCTTTTACACGTTCCGTCTACGACATCCACAGAACTGTTCTCTAGAATCACATCTCGAAAGCTTCCAACTTCGCTATCACTTTTCATTTAGAATCCACGATTCTACTCCATATAAAAGTATTGAGAAAATATAGCATATAATCAGCATCATTTTAATTGTGATTGATAACATGGCTTCGGAAAATTTGGCTCGTTTTATTAAAAGTGGATTTGGCTTTAGCTATTCAGGTCTAATTCTTGTGACTTGTATTTTTTATTTAATTCACGGTAATTTTTTATGCGGTATTATATTTACTTTTATATATATATCACCTCTCAAAAAATGATTTATATATGAGATAAAAAGAAACAAATTCGTTAATCACTTGTAAAATGAGAATGTACCAGAAATAACAATAACATTTGGCATTAGATAAAGACCGATCAAAATACTGGGTAAATGCATAAGGTTATTGAGAGGCTTTTGATCGGTATATTATTGTATTTGTATATGACAATACGGTAATAGTTATGATGAAATATCTAAATGATGTATGAACGTAATGCGATAAATCCTATGTGTACAGTTCAGTACAGTACACATTTAGTTAAGTGCCAAATGATCTTCTATTCTAATTTGTCATGTAACGTACCCTATATTCGTATACAGTACATATATACTCCATCGAACTTACGTAAAATTAATGCAGGACAACGGCAAATAAATGATTCATAGTCAGACAGATATGTGCAATAATATGCATGGTTATACGGAATACGTCACGAATACTCTGCACTGTATGAAATTATTAAAACAAAGCCAATTTTATAGTTGTTATAAATGTAATGGGTATAGATTGGAAGCAAATTACACATTGTTTATGCATTCATTATTACATTTTATCCTAAAAGAATTTTGGTTTTACCAATTTCTAGCTGAATAAGTGAACGTGTCGTAAATATTAGTTTTCCGTTCCTCTTTTCTGCCGTATTTTTAAAATCGATTATAGATTACATAAAGTAATTTATAGACACCTGTATAGAATGTATAATCAACGGTTGACAAACCAATTTTTAAGCTACTAAACAATAGATTTAAGATGTCGGATAAAAAATGTTTAAAGAAAAGTCAGAAAGGATATTGAGAAAACCAGAATAAACCAAGAAACTTAATAAAGCGAATTCAAACAAATAATTACGGATTTTAAAGTCTCCATAAAGAGCAAAAACAGAATACAGAAAACGGAGGTTTGTATCGGTGTTTTAATTTCAATGTTCTTAACTAAACGACGCGACCTTTTTCATCCAAGAAACTTTTAATATTCTACTGCAGCACCACACCTTGATTGCCTCAAATAATTTCGTATCATCGCTCTTAAAAGTACTACAAGCCTCAACACCATACAGAAGGTTGGAATGCTGAATCAAAATTAGGTGAAATGATTTGAAACAGCGCGATGTGGTATTACAGGAGATTGCTCCGGAATACCTTAGAAAATTTTAACAAGGAAATATAAGTATTGAATACTGTGAACTCTAAAAGGCTGAAGTAGGTACATTGGTCATGTGGTGATAAGCAATAAATATTTTGCTTTAAAATGCCATTCAGGGGAAGATAGAAAGTAAGCGTAATTCAAATTTTAATAATTTTAACTCAAATTAAAATTACAATGAGGAAATATAATAATATGTTACTCTTAAATTATTTCACCCAATGAAAATGGGTAATATATTTTATAATCATTCTAATTCTGTTCCTTAGGTTACAATTTTTGTTTGTTTTATCGTTGGCTGTTTTGCAAATTATTTCCAAATAATTGACAGATGATAAATAAAAATTAGTTATGAAAAAATACCAGACCTGACCAGGAATAAAATCTGGAACCTTTCAATAGAAGTCAGCATGCACTGACCAATTCACCACGGGCCGACCACCACCACGACTTACTGGGTTACAATATTTTTTATAAAATATTAATACGGTTGACCTCTGTGGTATTAATGAAGACATATTTTTTATACCTTTTGTCATATCTAGAACATTTAATCTGTTTTAATTGCTTCGAGTAAACACAATAAAATACAGTAATATTATTAAAACGTACATTAATTTTATTCAATAAATTTAACTTGGAAATCGATAATTTATTTATAGAACAATTTACAGCTAAATGTTATCAGGCGTTCACCTATCAATAAGTGACATCGAGTGCAGTAAAAATTTGTTCATCTGGCCCTCATTTATCCGGATCGCCGGATAATCTGTATCAGATGTGTAGACAAGTTTTTATTATGATAGCAAGAACGTAACTATAAGTAAGGCAAAAATTCACTTTTCATGTTGATTAAATGTACAGATACTGCACAGGTTGTAAAATAAATTTAAGAAAGCTTTACTAGAGTGACACTCCACCTGAACTAATAACGATCAAAAGTTTGGGTGGCTATGCTCCATTCAAACGCCGCACATGTTTGAAACAGAAGACAGTGAACCAATTCTTTGTTAAAAAACGATATACAAAGTTATTTTTATATATTTTTTATATCTATTAAACAATTCTGTGTAATGTTGTTACAAAACATAGTTTTTTTATCGTAATAAACGTTTAGTCTGCTTATAACCCATTTTACCCGGATTTTCAATTTTCTGGATTGCCTTTGGACCCAGTTAATCCGGATAAAAGAGGTTAAACTGTAACAGAGAAAATTAAATCTTTTTCTATCGTTTCTTTTCCAATTTTCTTCCCTTTCTTATTTCAGTGTGTTAAGTTAGGTCATTTAATTTTAATTATGTAATTATTTAATAAATTATATTGTTTTAGATCCAATAATTTTTTACAAGAATATTTTGTTTTTACAATAATTAATTCATGTTATTGTTGTTAATATTAGAAATTTTAGGTTTTGTGTCAAAAATTAATACGTATTTAAAAAAGCATGTTTTGTGAACAACTTTTTTTACTGGCGGCTACTGACAGATTTATCTATAATCTGCTCTTATTAGAACTACAAATAAGTAATTTTTCCTAAAACAGGCAGGTGAAGTGTTAAACTATTTGCACTCGATCTGCTAATTCCAGGGCAACCTAAAATAGTTCAGTTTCTTATCATATGGTCAGCCAATTATATGACAAGCCTTTAAGAACAGAAGAGGTAGAGGTGTAAAAGACACTAGTCAGAGTTATCTCCTCTGAGAGTAATGAATTTCATTATACAGCCAGACCCTGTGGTGGATGTAGTAAAAATGTCATTTGCAGGGTGAAAGTAGATGCTTTTCGGTGGGGCTGGCATGCTGGTAAGCATACTTTTCCACTCAGTGAGGAAGGCAATTGTAAACTACCTCACTTCTCGTTTTACTTAGTAAAGCCTCTAGAGGTTCAAACCAGCCTTTCGGCTGATAACCTAAACAACAAATAGGTGATAATCAGAAAAATATATCTTCAAGTGAAGATACTTAAAAAAATAAATTAAAAATATTTACAGGTTGATTTGTATTACAATAAATAATATAATAATACTGAATTAAAAAACAAATTAAAAAACATAAGTTACTAAACAAATAAGTTTATGGGGTGCTTTTGATTTAGCCTTTATATTGAACTACTGTCGTCTAATAAATTGATTGCCGAATAATTTTTGTAATATTCAAGCTGATAGTCTCATTATAATACTAAAATTTGAAATTTCTACGTTAACCGTTGAGATAAATTGTTCCATGTGAATGTGGTCGTTTCTCATGTAGCAGGCCGCATCTTTTAAGCTTGGAGGACCTTTAACTAAAAAACATCAATAAGTTGAATATTTGAGCAAATATATTTGAATACAAACAAAAATTTAACTCCTTTTACGTCCGACTGTTATAAACATTTGTTGCTAATGCGAACTGTGATAGATGAAAATGAGTAATGAAAACTGCCAGGCCTGACCGGAAATCGTACCCGATCCTACTGACATAGCAGCTAATCATGGAAAAAATTATTTTTATGTAAATTCATTATGCTAATAAGATATATAGAATAAATAAATAAATGTTTGATGAATTTTTGTTACAATTGACTGGTAATTTTTTTTTGTTTCCGTGTAACAATTTGAAAAGTTTACTACTCGTGTAAGTAGCTTCGAAATCTTCATTATAATGATAGAAATATCACTTAATTTAATAATATACAAAAAATTAAGACATGAAAAAACTTATCTACAAAAAATTGATTTTTAAAATTATTTTTTCCTAATTTTTCGAGAATACATTAAGAACATGAAAGATTTTATGAATAACACAGCAAGTTAGATTAATAAAACTGAGGTAGTGTAAAGAGAAATTTTTTTCAGTAAAAAGAAATTCTGAAAAATGTAACTGTTGAAAGATGTAACAGTTGATACTGGACTGTTTTTTAATTATGCTCTAATGAGCTCTAAAAACTTGTCGCAAAAATTCAATTGCATTCTCTTTTACTGACGAACTCGAGCATCAATAAAAACTGAGGAAAAGTTTTCATTGTATAAAAGTTAACAGTTGTGTTTGCAAGAGGGGACAAGTTTCTACTTTGCAATAGAAAACACTGCAGGGTATAAATCTGTTGAGATTGTTGTAATGAAGTAAGCCATATTTTGCGATGGTTTGTTGTATTATCTATTTTTATATCATTTTCATTGATTTTGAACGATTGGATGAAGTATAAAGGTGGCATTGCAGTACTATGGTTCTTAATATTAATTTACCATTTTTTAATACTGTTATTTGTACAAATTTCATATTCTCTGGATGGTTATTCATTTTCGTAATCTGTAAATGTTTTATTTAATCCCGAACTCTACGAAACTTACTTAAGGGAACTGGTGCATCGTATACCGTGTAAAGTTAATTTAAATGCACATCTTAAACTATCTGAGATAAACTCAAGAATCTCGTTTTTATCAAAACTTCACATTTATATTATAAGCCTTTTTAGGCTTAAAAGTTTTGCTTAGGCTTACTAAGTTTTACTTAGTAAATTTTAAGAAAGTTTTGTACACTAAGCTGTTACATTTCTTCATCCTTCTCTATGGTGTGGAGTCCTGGACCTCAAGTACAGGTATCATCAAGAAACTAGAAGCTTTTTGATGTGGTTGTTTTGAAGAATGTTACGAATCTCACGTAAGGACCGTATAAACGACACGGAAGTTCTCTTTACAACGTAAAAGAAGAATACGTTTTTGAACACCATTGAAACCTACAAGCTCCAAAACTTAGAACATAAATAATGAAGAACGAAAGCAAATATGGCCTACTCCAATATATCATACAAGGGAAACGTGGTCCAAGATAAAGAGAAAATATATCTTCGTTGCAAAACCTCAAGGCGTGGTGTAGGAAACCACCCAACGTCTTATTTAAAATTGCAATTACCAAAGTGAGAATAGCCATGCTGATCGCTAACATCCAGAACGGACAACCGCTATAAATATATAAAGTCAGTTTACCGAACTCAAAAAATTAAGTGTTTTATCTCCACCCCTATACAACCGTTTCAAGAAAATAAGTAAGTTATACGTTACTCTATATTCAGTAATTATGTAGGTAGGAACAATTTTAAGACAAAATCTTAAGTAGCTACTGAGAAACGTGTACTTTAAAATGAAAAAATACAGGTTTGAATGACCTAATATAACACAAATGTAAACGCAAATTAAAATAAACTACCACAGTGAAATTTAATTTAAAGTAATATAAAGTATATACCTGTTGGTTTCAGGGCTACAAAAATAACTTTTGTTTTTTGTCACATAGTCAGCGTATATGACTGAATTATTTAAGAACAGAAGAGGTAGAGGTGTAAAAGACACTATACCCGAACGAACTAAAAACTGCAGATAAGATCTAGCCAACAACAGCCAAGGTCGGGTGTGAGGTTACTTCGCTAAGTCACACTTTTCCATCGTACTCCAGCTGACTTTCTGTTAGGCTGTCAACCACAGGCGGGACAACGCAGGATACGATTAACGAAAGTCAATTGTCTCTGTGCTGTGATCTAGGTCACTATGCTCCTCCTTCATCTGCAGTCTCTGGTTCGTTAAGCTATAGTCAGAGTTATCTTCTCTGAGAGTAATGAATTTCATTATACAGCCAGACCCTATTTGAATGATGTAAAGGTGTCATTTGCAAGGTGGAAAGTGGGTACTTTTTTGGAGGGCCTGGCATGGTGATACTCTTTCATTTTAGAAAAGAAGGCAATAGTAAACCACCTCACTCCTCGTTTCTTAGTAAAACCTCTAAAGGTTCAAACCAGCCTTTTGGCTGTTGACCTAAACACAACAAAGTAAAAAATAATGCATGGAAATGTATAATTTTAAAAGTAAATATTATTAAGAATTATAATTATTTTTTTGCAATTAAATCAGTAGATCTCTATTCCGTTTTCTTCATAGACGGTGGCTTGTTAAATTTCGTCTTGATGTTTGATGTTTAGAGGATCGATGTTACCTGAAAATTTTCTGTTAAATTTTGAATATTTTATTTCATCAGGCTCTGTTACAAAAGGGATTTTCAAATCTGAATGCAATGTGAAATTTCTTAAATAATATAGAGCGTTCGTTACCATACGAAGTAGTTTTAACTAACGGTACAGTAAAATTCCGAATTATAAATTACTTCCGAAATTCATCATCAGAAAATCAAATCTATCTTTAAAATTTATGTAATTAATAGACTATATATCAACTATTTTCGACTGATTTGTAATACAAAAAATAATAAAAATTTTAAATCCAGTACAAGAAAAGTTTCAACAAAATTATTTTCAATGGAATATAATTTGATCACTATTCTACGATAATAGAACCTATGCAATTGTAATATTGTATTATACGTCTTGTTATTTAAAAATTAGTTCAGTCAACGTAACTAAATAAAGGATATTCAAATCAGGAAAATTAAAAAATTTAATCCATGAAATTTAACTAATTTAATTTTTGGTATTTATGTAACATACTACAGGTGTTTATTACTCATTTAATTAAATAATATGCGTACAAAGATCTGTCAGTTGTATTATTTACAAGTCATATGTCAATAGTTAATTAACATCGTAATTAATGTCCGTAACAACTATATTATATGAATTAAATTGCATCTGAATATTCACGGAGGTAACATAATACATAATTACTAATTTGAATCACGCCAAAAGGATATTAGCGGAAAATAAACAGCCAAGTACAGTAAATATCCGAATTATAAATAAACTCATGGAAATTATATATTATAAAATGATAATATAGTTTAATTAAAATGTTATTAACATTAATTTAAGGAAATCAATTTAAAAACGCATTAAAGGTAGAATTTTTGTACGAAATGGAATAAAAAGTAAAATTATCCATGTTTTTATTTCTTCAGCGAGATTTCACAAGATATCTGCTTTCTGGCTCAGTTGTTAGTTAACCATAAAGCGGACCGTGGGAAATCATCACATGTTTGGACTTGAGGAATCGTAGCAACATTCAAGCGTATTTTTATTTTTTTGATATTATTCAACGGTATCTCTCGATGTGTCCTTATAAAAAGAGAACTGCATTTCTACTTCTCTCTAAAATCCATTTTATGAAAAGTAGATTTTCTAAGTAAATATGACCTACATAAAATTCAACATTATTATAGTAAACCGTACTACTTTTAATGCTAGTATATTTATTACTTTCAATTTTATTATTTCATTCAAATTTATAAAAAATTAATTATTTCATTAAAAAAAAATATTTCCAATAATTTTTCAAAGGAATTTTTCATTGTTATATAAATAGATTCTAATAAATAAGAAATCGATTCAATTGCGTGCTTTCGGCAAGTTTTTCTTTTATTTAGTTTGTGACCTTTAAAATAATGGTTTGTTGTGAACAATGACAACAATTTTTTCAAGTTTTGACAAATTAATAAACCTAACCCGTACTGTACCCGTCCCATTTTTCAAACATTGTTTATTGTAAGAAACTCAAAACAATTTACAGTCATTTCAGAGATTGTTTAGCGTTTAAAAAAAATCTCTGAATTTTCAACATTATAATAAAAATGAATTGATAAAAAATTAATGATTTTTTATTGTTATACATTTTAATCAATAATCGTATTATTTTGTAGACAATACTTCAAACAATATAAACATATTTTGTGTTTTCTTTGGAACAGTAAATTCTGATTATCTTTGGAGGTATTGGGATCGATTTCCAGCCAGCTGGCATTTTTCAGCACTCATTTTCATATATCACACTTCATAGTCTTCTATTAGCATTAATATGTTAATCAGTGAGACGTAAAACAAACAACTTTTATTATATACATTTTTTCGCTAAAATGCATATTAAAGCCGCAATTTAAAAAAAAAGTACGAGAAAACAGCCTCCCTAAGAATTTCAGAAGACATGGCGCCTACCCTATCTTGTAGAGCGTAAAAAATTTAGTAAATGAGATGATTTTTAAAAGAAATCATAGGAGCCGTTTTTAAGAAAATCGCAAAAAAGTGAAAAATTACACGAATAACCTACTACTTCCGGTTGACCGATTTTGATGAAAATGTTCGTGTCGGGTCCGATAGTAGTATTTAACCTTAAGTTTCAATTTCGTACGATGTCTTATAATCTTATAATACTTTGTTGAAAACTATTTTTACTCCTCACAAGGGATTAGCCAAATTTGTTGTGAAATAATTAAATCATATATCAATATCAGTGAATCAATTCTTGCTTTATTTAATTTTAAAAATCCTTCACAACCTAAATCATTGTTACATAAGTTTTTTTATGTTTCTTGTTAAATTTCTTACTTTTTTAAAAAAGAAATCATTTTGTAACTTTTAAATTGTCATTCTTTTAACTATTAATTTAAGGACGTATCTTGCGTAATCTTTCTTCAAATATGTACATATATTTTATGTTTAAGAATGAATGTGTGGACCTTCCATCTTGGTTGACGTTCAGTACCACACTCTCATTAATTCCTTTACAAATCTTATTTTTTTTTTTTGGTTTCCTAGCAACGAAACTTTGTTTAGATAAATTAAATAATTTTTTACATTTATTTTAAACCAGCTGGGTTTGTTTATACTCTCCACTAGAGCAAACATAAACAGATCTATCTGTGACTCATTTTTGAATCGTTACAACTTCTTATAATATTCATATAAGCAAGAGAAAGTAAAAATTAAAAACAGTAAAATTGAAAGAATTAAGTTATAATACACAAATAAATCCTCAAATCAATGTGGACCTATGGAATCTATTTATGTGGTTCACCAAGCATTGGAATCTTGGTAAGGTTTGAATTTACTTTTAGGACAATCACAGTATTACCTTGGTACATAACAAAAACATATCACACAGAAATTTAAAACTCCTTACAGTTTATCATGAAATCAAAAATTCAGTTCAAATTACGAAAGAAGGCTTAAAAAGAATCAAATACAAATTTTATCGCTATCTCACTTTATTACAACTTAAACAACATTCGCAGACTAAAACAGAGACATCTTACGAACTTATTTTGAAGTCACAAGACAAACATGTTAAATAAATCTACAAAAGTTCTCCATTCAGGTAAATTCTTTCAGCCATGACATCTAAAATGTATGCCCCATTTACTTATTAATCTACATAACAATAGATTGTTGATTTTTCTGTAATATTTTCTAAAAAAAATTCAAACAATTGATTATAGGTGGGTAAATATTATCTGACGACACAGATACTGATTTTTTTAACCCCTAATGTGTGTATCTTGCAATCTGTTTAATTTAAGAATGAAAGCAACCCTATGACTCAATGTGATGCTGATGATGTGTATGTGATATGTGTACGTGATTGACTCATTGCTAAGAGGGTATAGTTAATTAAACCAGTAACGTCTCACCTTAGGTCATTAATATGGTACTATTAAATATATATATATATCTTATAAAAAAATAAATAAATTTCTATTAAATAAAAAAATCAATTAATTTTACTTAACTTGGTGTAAATGTATCCAATATTTCAATATAAGTAGTATTAAATGGAATCTATTTTTTTGGTATCTTGGTATTATAAAATATATATAATTAATTAGCCCTTATGCCATTACAACATAAAAAATTACAAAGGTTACTCTTAGAGTTTTAGATTATTTATCAGTAATCATATAAAGTTTTTCTTCTTCATAAATTAACAAGTTAACAATGGTTATTTAAAAAGAATGAATAAACACCATATTAATATATTATGAACCAAAACATTTTATAAAATTGAATTAAAAAATATAATTTAAATTAATATCAATATAATTTGGTTAAAACTTCTCTAATAAAATTTAATTCATAAAAATATACGATAAAATGTGCAATCACATTGTCGCACTATAAAACCAATCATCAAAGTAAACTTTCCAGTATTTTAAATCAGCTGTTAAACAGCTGACTTTCAGCGATTACTTTACCACTAGACCAACTTGGCGGATTAAGTACTAAAATAAAATACATGCAAACACGTAGCTTGAGCTAGATAAATACCTAAATAAATGTGATAAAATATGTAATATGTAATTTAGGTGATTTTTAACAACATGATAATTAGGGTATAAATATACTGTTCTTTTTGTAACAATGTATTTCTTTTGCAATCAGTTTGTAAATACTAAAACTTTAAGCAAAGATGAGAAAATCTGAGTATGTTCTTAGAATTAAAAATGAAAACCACACTCAGTTGTGAGTTTCAACAAGACTAAATGCGAAGAAATATATATTTTTGTATATATAGGGTCTATGTACAAAACTAAACTTGATGAACTGTGAATCAAAATCTTGAAACACAAAATTGTTGAAGCTGGAGATGATTAGTAGTTAAAGTAGAAAAGAAAGAATAAAAAAGTTAAAATGATTAACAAAATCGTAGAGGTAAGTCGAGTGTTTTAAAACGTTTCTATCTGTGAGTATCTTGCTGTTGTCGAGGAGGTTATTCGCTAATGGATTCTGATGGTCTTCTTGTTTTTGTAAATGTTTTTCGCTATGTTGTTTAATTTCTTCTTTTATGAAGGACAGGTTTAGGTCATTGTGTCATGTGTCAATACTGTTCTTAATAAGACTTTTTTGAAATGTCGTAAACTATAACTTTCTGGTATAGATTATAAACTTTTGGAAGTCTCTTGGATGCAGTTCCAAGAAAATAAAAATAACAAAAGGGTCATTTTATAAAATAATCTGTTACATTAATTTATGCAATTTGGTTTGACGTTTGCAATTATGGAGGAGGAATATTTAATTATTTTAAACATTGTCATTAGTATTGTAATAATTAAATGGGACTCAGTAAAACATGCAATATAATCTGACAATCAAATTACAGATTAGTATGAGCTTTTGGATCAAACAATTTGTAAATACAAAGAACAAAGAAAATATCAGATCATAATTCTGAAGTTGGTATCTATCTACCTGACGTATGTGCAGTAATACAATAATAACTGATCGGTGTTGTACTAATTGAAGTAAATAGTAATTGTTCATGAATTCTAGATGGTGTAATCCTGCCATTAAATTATGACATAAACACTTGTCATATGAACATAATTATTATTATTCATATCATTATTATGCGGATTAGTCATGACTGGAAGTATTGATATTGGAATATAATGATATAATTTTCAATAAATTTTTAAAACATAGATATGAATCTGAAAATTCTCTTGTACTAGCAAAATATATATTGTGACATTATAGCTGATCCGTTACGGAATCTGGGTAAAATAAATTATTAACAAACAATCTTTTAAAATTACAAGTATTTATTACAAACTATATATTACAAATAATAATCTTACTTAAATCTATAAATACTACAGTTAAATTTATAATGATAATAAAATAATTAGCTAGAATAAATTAAAGACATTAAATAAACTTAACCAGTTACAAGATTATTACTATAATCCACTTATAAGTACAACCAATTATACGACGTTTACAGAATACGATAGTCCTTTCCACGAACGTAACTATACGCGGTATCGAATTTGTTTTTCACTACACAGTTCACTCTTTGAGAAAAATCAAAAGTAACTGGCCCTAACAAAACCAGTCGCCCTTATGTACGTGAGCTAATTGATATTCTAGATCAGCAGAGATTTTTCTATATAATAGTAAAAATACAAAATCTTTCTGTCGGTTCTCGATGAATCTGAACAAAGGGTGAAAACTTCATATTTGAATAAAGATCACAGATTATTACACCAAAATAAAAGAGCTAATTATCTAAATTGATACAACCGTCACAACAATGGTCCTATATTAACCATTTGTACACTACCTATATTTCTAAACATTTATTGAAAATAACCCTATTTATTAACTCTTATTATTTACATTTACATTTTAAAATCTCAGTCCTACTAGAGAACTCTGGAACAAGTCTTTCCTTTTAGATATTGCCAGAATAAATTATATTAATTCAATTTTAAATAAAAGAACAGAATATAAATTATTACATTTAGCTGTTGTTTATACTTCAGAGAGAATAGGCCTAATTATTTATTTAAATAAAATTAATAATTTATAAAAACTATACATACAAAAATACGTTCGTGGGTCCTAGGTTTGTTTCCTAGCTAGGATCTGGAAATAAATTATAAGTCAAAATCCATCGTTCCAATTATAAATTCCAACTTAGCCGCTCGCTAGTATCAAGCTGTTGATACGACTTCAACGTAAACTAAAAAATATATAAAAATCAAGTATTTTCTGTAAGTTTGGTGCAGCCAATATTGTTCTATGACTGTAAAACGTGGATTTAATCAGAAACAGGTTGAAAAATTTTAAGAAAAAAACATTAAAGGACCGGTAAGGGAAGGAGATAACTGGAGAGTAAGTAAAAAAGAACTGAATACGTTCATTGAAGGCACCAAAATAATCTGATTTTCCAGCAGTTGGGGTTCATTTTTGGTTCTTCTTGTTTCCAACTGGTTTTCAATTACTACTAAAGCAGACGATGAGAAGGATAATAGATGAAAATAAGTAACCTAATAAAAAAATTCCTGACCGGGGATCGAAACAGGGGCTTCGGTGTACAAGCCAAATTGCCCATTGAGAGAATGAAGCCGACGAGGATGGCTTAGGTGATATGAAATGAAGATTTCTGCTAAAGAATTTGCTCATAACAGGTAGGTGGAGTGTTATTTGCACTTGATCTGCTAGTTCCAGGACTAAAAAAATAGTTCGGTTTCTTATCACATGGTCAGCCAATTTTATGACTGAAGCATTTAAGAACAGAAGAGGTAGAAGTGAAAAAAACTCTAGTCAGAGTTATCTCTTCTGAGAGTAATGAATTTCATTATACAGCCAGAGCCTGTGGTAAATGAAGTAAAGATGTCATTTTTCAAGGTGGAAAGTAGGTGCTTTTCGGTGAGCCAGGCATGCTAATAAGCATACTTTTTCACTCAATGTGAAAGGCAACGATATACCACCTCACTCTTCCTTTTCTTAGTGAAGCCTCTAGAGGTTCAAACCAGACTTTTGGCCGATAACTGAAAAACAACATACAAAAGAATAAGGAAGGACCGTCCAAAGAAGAGGTGATTGGATGATGTCACAAATGATTTGTTTCTGATAGGTTTCAGGGATGGATGGTGCTAACAACTAGCAGAGATGATTAGAGGAGAATATTAATGAAGTTAAATACTACCAACAGTTGTAGAGCTAAAGATGATGTTAAAGATAAAACATTTCTTTGAAATTACAAATTAATTTTTTATTTAAATTTAAAACGTTACTCTCGAATTCTGTGCTGAGAAGTCTGTAAGTCCGAAATGTAGAACTAATATACAAATTTCTTTAAAACCCTAGTTCGTTTTTAACTGAATTTTGACACTCCAGTTCGTTTCCCATTCCCTTTTGGATTGATTGTGGACTATCATTTGAGAGAGGTAATTCTTCCAAATATTATA
The DNA here is from genome assembly GCA_035578175.1 of Catonia carolina. Classification (NCBI taxonomy): domain Eukaryota; kingdom Metazoa; phylum Arthropoda; class Insecta; order Hemiptera; family Achilidae; genus Catonia; species Catonia carolina. The sequence continues at coordinate 59,877,749 of JAQMRL010000003.1, read as the reverse complement.
CTTTAATCAATTTTTTCGAGCTGTAGTGTTTCAACTTCGTGCAATATTCCGTTCTTGAGATATATTTTCACACACATACAAACCAATCGCTAAAAACATAGTTTTTTGAGTTCAAAGGGCCTGAAAACGTGTATGTTTGGTAAATTTTCGATTTAAAAAATCAACATGAAAATAACACTTTTCTTCCCTACATATTCTAAGGCAAGAGAAAGCGAAAAAGATAGAGGAATGTCTGTCAGTGAACATCCTTTTTCGAAGGTAACCTATTTACCAGATATTATTTAATAATTCTATTACTTCAAACGCATATATCTATTTGACATTCACTAAAACACTATTGATTACAGTTAAAAGTTTCAATAAATGTAGTCTACAAATAAAAGATACTAAATAATAATCTTTTAAATTTAAATCGAGTAGAAATGACGTTGGAGATACTGAGTTTCCAAAACTCTTTTGAAATAAAATCAATATTGCGTCGTATTTATATTTTAGTGGTTAAAGATGATAGTAAAATATAAATTCTTGAATTGCAATGCAGACAAAAAAATAAATATTTGCATAACCAAATCATTAATTTCCGAAGACCGTTTTCAAAACCGCAACGACCGGTTTGATGTTATGTCTGGAAGAATTATATAAACATGGGAACGATTTATTTTATTTATAGGCTACAAAGTGTAAATATTACCTTGCTCAAAAATTACTTGACTTTATTAACAATAAAATTGTGATGCATTATATGCTGGTACCGTACTACAAGAAATATCATTAAGCTGCTTATACCTTATTAAGAATAAGAGATATGTAAAAGAAGTTGTAAGATGTTGCTACGGAACGAAACTGCAAGTGAACTGCAAATAAGCTGAGATCAGGTCAAACTTATTTTTAAATTAATTAGTAATAAAATTAAAGCGAAACGATAAGCGAGGGAGATATGGCGTTACTGGGGATAGACGGGAATAAAGTAATGAAGTAATGTATGTAAGTTTTGTTGTGACGGGAATTCATTGCTCAGTGTACATCTACAGCTACAGATGTATGCTTGCCGTACAATACTATTTTTGGACACAGAACAGAAAATAGCCGTAGATGAAGTTAAGATTTTAAGTGAATTAGACAACGGTGAGAAAATTTTTGAAAATTGCAGAAAATACTCGTTGTTCTCCATATATCAACGCTTTTAAAAATATATAGAACAGCTGATGAAGGCATTCGATGAGTCGAGGAAATATTATAGCTACTTAAAAAGTGTCTGAAAGAGGATATGGACAAAGCATTATAAACGGTGGTTTAAAGTGGAACGGGATGCTGATTTTCCTGTAAGTGGACTATTGCTAAAGGTTCAAGCAGTAAGTTTTGCCGTCCAAATTGGTTACACTGATTCTGTTTATTCTAATGGATGGTTTGACCGATTCAAAAACAGTCACGGTTTTACAGTAGGGAAAATTTCAATTTTGGGAAAAATAAATGGGTAATCAACTTTATAATACCATACGTTATAATACTGTACTGTAGTTGGTACTGTAATTATGTTTTAAATAAATTTGTAAAAATTACTTATTATTGTTTAGTGAATTAAAAATTATTTTGTCAACCGTAAAAATTTATTCTCGTACTAATAATATATTTATGGTCGTGTCACTGGATGGCAAAATTAAGCGACATGGGAAAAACTTGAATGTTTGGGCCTCTGGAAAGGACTGTTTAAGCGGCGGTCGTCGAGACGGGAAGAGTCGGTCATAGTCGTCGTGGCGGTAGAGGAGTGGGTGACACGGCGTGTCGTCGTCCAGCGGAGATGTCATCTTCTTCCCTAGCGGTAGTGCGTCGATGGCTGCTACGTCGAGATCCGGTGAGCGCAAGGCCCGGTCGAGGGACGACTGTGGGTATCGCTCGCGGGAGCAGATGATCACCGTCTCGGTCGATTGTGATATCGGTGTCGGGCCAGCGAGCGGAAGCATCATCTTCTCCCTTGCGAGGTCGTCGATGGATCTTCTTTGGAATCCGGTAGCCGTGTGCCGATAGTGGATGTCTGGTCGAAGCTGTACAGTAAAATGAAATGATTATCGGGCTTAGTGGAGCGCTGTTATAGTCACCAGAGTACTGCGGTAGGAGCGGTTACTAGCCCTTTGCAGTGCCGACACAAGCCTACCGCCCCAGTCGGAACTATTGTTGGCTTCCTTCTGTCGGTATTTCAGAAACTTTGTTAACCGGGAGTACAATATCTATTTAAAGGAAGTGATGGTGATAGTGGATAACAAAATGTTATGTGATGTTTTCTTGAAACCCCGATTTTATGAGCATTTCAGTCGGTCCCGACGTACTCGTTATAAACAGGTTCGACTCTAATCATTTAAGATAAATGTACGCCAGTGACTGCCTTAGACAAACCGAGAAGTTAGGTCTAGGAGAAGCAGACAGATTTACCACAAGATAATGGATTCAAATATAGTAGACGGAGAATATAGTTTGTGAGGTCGAGAAGAACTTTACAACGAAAAATAACGATTTAAAGAAACAATTAGATAAAGAAGGTAACAATTGTACGGACACGAGTAAAAAATGGATAACCAGTTGACAAAAAAATTAATTCGCAACAATAAAACTGAGGTGTCAGGTAAATGATTTAAAGAATTTCATTGTAATGGATTAAGTAAAAAAAAAAAATTGATCTTGTCTGCTAGATGCCTACCACTATTAACTCCAGTTCCGCTTGTACCTGACATTTACCACGGTATGTAGAATTTGTGCATTTTGCTGAGAACCGCGGAACAGACATGCGCACTAGCAACCGAACGTTCCGCTCTTCGTTTTTCCCATCACGTACAGTCACGTAGGCATACGTAGACTATCTTGTGCTGTATCGTGTACATCAGTATTTAAGAAACCCTTTAGTTTAGCACGAGCCATACTGTACTGCGTATAGCGCTGTGACCGCAACGTCAGCTTCACAGCTCTCAGCAAAATGCAAAAACTATACTTCACGGTATGAGATGGTTGCAGTACTACGGTGCAGTCTAGTATGAAGGCGGAAAATGGTTATTCGCTATTCAATTGTAATGGTTTTTCGCTATTCGATTTCGACTTTATGTTAGTATCTGTTAGCATACTTACTGTATTATTGTATAATATTTATAAATGTATATGTAATGAATTTTCTAGAGTTAGCTGACACTATGTACGGAATGAAGACGATGCCGTAGTTTTTCTGCAGCACAAGGGATTGCTTCATAATCCTCGTTGTTGCCGTAATGGTCACGACATGCTTTTACAATAGGGAACATAGAAATGATGGCCTATTTGAGAATATACTTGAAGCAATTAGAGATTTTATGCCTCCTTAATGATTTAATTTATTAATTTATTACTTAGGCTTATTTGTGTATAATAAAAATAAAAACAAAAAAAACAACAAGAATGTTTTATTCCTGTTCGATGGGTGTGTGCATGCATATGCTCTTATATTGACTGCGTGTGAGAAGAACAAAATGATGTATAGTGCAAATCTTTATTTAGCAGTAGAGAACTATCACAAGAGGAACTGGAGTTAATAGTGGTAGGCATCTAACAGAGGAGATTCAAAAAAAATATTAAGTATTTCGTTTACAAAATTTAAAAATATTTATTTGACTATTTTGCTGCCTTATTTGAAGAGAGAGCATTGTAATATATGTCGGTTTCATATTATATTTTAGATAAACAAATAAATAATTTTTACGCGTGTAGTACTGATGATTTTAAGCTATTAGTATGTTATAAAATATACATAACAGTACGTAACACAGAGTTGTAATAGCATGATCACGTATTAACTCGTGTAACATAATGATTTGTGAACTTAAGTAAAAAATATTTATTTTACTGCGAGTTAAAAAATACATATGAACATACCTAAGCAAAGGCAATGTATAAGAATTTATTCATTTCTTTTTTAAATTCATGTTTATAATATTTATACTCAATGTACCAGAACAACAAAGATTTCTGCTTATGTTCAAATAATGATATCCGTATTAAATAGTAATAAAGGAAGTGACTATGAAAAACAAGAAAAAGGGAAGACCCTGCAAGATTTCTATTCTAAGAACAGAAAGAACAACTATAATGTGACTGTGGGCCTATAAGCATTTTGTCGAACGGGGTAGTGAAGTCATGCGCATGCCCTTGAAGACGCCTGCGCGAGGACGCTGAGCGGCCCAGTATTGGTCCGACCGTTGCGGCGGTAACTTCGGTTGAGTGGTCTCTCGCCGACCAATTTACCGGGTGAACATGACTAAAGAACTCGTTGCTACTTCAATGATAACAAACCTTCATCAGGAGCATCGTTATCACGCGCGACAAAATGTACGATTTAATAATATATTGTTTATGGAAATTTCGGTTATCGGAAAATTACAGTAAATCGTGTAACAATAAATACATTATTTATTTATCGGTAAATAATAATGTAAATATATCAGTGACATAAAAATGGGAATTATTCACGATAAACTATTAATAAGTTATTGTAAATAATGTCTACGAAAAGTTTGTGAAATCTGTTAAAAGAAACAAATGAAATCGTATAATTAATTACTTTAAGTGTTGTTCAAAATAATATTACAAATTATTCAACTCTACCAAGTTATAATCAGTTGTACACGGAAAATAATAGTGCACACAAACATTTACATACATAACCACAAAATTTTTGTGGGATATACTAACCATCGTTATAAATACCTTAAATCATGTAAAATCATACGTACATCATCTCGGATTAATATTAAACTTGTATAAATAATTTATCTTCTACGTGTTCTCTTAAAATATTATTAAAATGATTAAGAAAACATATATACATAATTTAAATAAAACAAATAATCCATTTAAAAACTCTGCTCAAATAGTTGATGAAATTTTACAATATTTAAATTTCAATTGATATAATTCAATGGATAAAAATGGAGTGTTTAATAAATCAAATTTAACGTTTGAAATTAATTATTTATTGGTGTCGTTTGTTAAAAATCTATGTTATGTATATAACTAAATAGTTTAATATTTTACGTAGTAGATTGTTTCCAAAACAAAAATAATCAAAATAATTATTTAAATTTATATACCATCGTTAATTAAATTAATGTGTATTTAAAAAAGTATATATGCAATGTTATATTGATGTTAAAATAATATAGATATTTGTAATTTTGTCGAAAACTATTTAATAAATTAGTAAAAATTTAAAGTTAGTTACTTAATAATGAAATTATAAGTGGTTTTTATCGTGGATTAACAACTGATACAGTTCGGAATGTGGATGAATATTTGATTATGAAATTTTTGGTGATTTTGTGTGAAAAATAATGAAAACAGTGATTTCTGTGTGTATTTTTCATTAAAATTTTAATATCGTGATCTTCATAATGCTCCGTACTCCATTTTGGAGTACTCTTCCTGTACTCATCTTCCTGCTCGTTACCAACAATTGTGGACAAGCATCAGAGGATCTTCTTTCTGAACTGGATAGGCCAAGTAAGTCTATTTATTGCAATATTTGTTTTATATCAAGAACCGTTTTACCTGGTTAGTGAACAATTCCCAGTCTGTAAATATTCCGGTTCTTATTCCTAAGATCAGAGAAACTTTTAAATTCTACATATCCGTAATCAAAGTTTCTATTACCCTAGCCATAATCTTAATTTAATGTAACACATAATTTAAAATATAACTAAAAATTGACCTTTTTTTGTTTAAATTTTGTGTAGTCACAAATTTTGTGTAATTTTGTGTATAAATATTTTACTTTACGTTTTCTGAATAGATTGATATAGCCTACAACACAGTATTATTTTCTACAAGACTAGGAATTTAAATGTGAAAAATGTCATAGGCTTACACGTTAATTTTAAAATCATTGTTCAAGTCAGAACATTTATTACAGCATAAGTTTTATATCTTGGGGCGTACCCGCTCAGTGAACAGTTTCCAGTAGATTGCTAAGGTTAAATATGCCGGTTTGATTTCTAAGATCAGAAAACTTTTAGCTTTTGCAAGTTATCCACAAGCAAAGTTTTTACTGTAATAAACATAACTCTGGTTTATGTAACTTAACAGAATTAAAAATAAGACAATAAAATATATTATTTCATTTCGGTGTTATTTGAAAATTTAAAGTTTTCTGAACCGATTATTGATAACTTATAAATTTTTTTTTTATTTTGTATAAGACAGTATCAGGAATTTTAATTTTTAAGACAACATAATTTTTTAATTATTAAAAAAATTAACGTCCTGGGCCTATGTTGTAAAAATTAAAATTAAAACTGACAATTATTGTCAGAAAAAAAAACAAAAAACTTTGTAACTATGGAAACTATGGAAGCATTCGCTCGATATTCTTGATTTTTTTTTTAAATTCTTTGATAGATGTTTTTATGGTCACTGAGTATCAATATTTTATGTTGCTTATCTGTTGTATATATTTCATCTAGAGTACTTGGTTGTATAAGTTTTTCTCTTTTCCGAAAATGTAGTTTTTCTAAAACATAAAAAACATTTTCTCAAAAACTGGTTTAGTAATGATTACTTACTGTAATATTAACAAAATATTTTACTAATATTCGCACACACGCTGAGATATTACCATGATGAAAACTAAATAATAAATAGTTTTATAAATATTTCCATGCAAAGTTTTTCTATCTTCAAAACTTCAATAAAAATATTTTTTAATGCCCTGTGAATATCATACTAAAATTACTCAGCTTACGGAAAAAATCACAATAAAACTAGTTTAAAAATTTGAGATTAGTTAAGTTGTTTTTAAAAATATTTTTCTTATGTTCAAATAGTGTAAAATTTAGCGATTCTGTGTTTAAAACAATAAGGACAAACAACGTAATAAGTAATTACAATCCAAACTGTTAAGGTCTATTACAAAATTTCCTTGGTATAGCCTATAAACAAAAAAATCCAACGAGATCTCAATATATCTATATCCAGGGCGAAATATTAAGATTTTCAGCAAACTATAAAAAAAATATTGGGAAGCCATTGAAAATTCTGACCATTACTCTTCTGGACAACAGTGACTTAATGAGATGACTTAAACGTGAACACCCGACGGACTTTTTATTTAGTTTCTTTATAAGTGATCATTAATATAGGCCGGAGTCCAAAAAGGATTTATTCTTTCACCATTACTGTTGAATATTTACTCTGGTGACATTACCGTATCTGATGACACATTTAGCTTCGTTTGCTGACGGCACAGTAATACTTTCTTCACCCCTTTCTGCCGTTTATGTAACGTTTCATTAAAAAAAATCATCTTACTATCTTAGAATCATAGTTTACTAAGTGGAGAATTAAAATTAACTCTGACAAAACAAAATATGTCACTTTTACTCTTAGACGCCAAACCTGATCTGCAGTATTTTAATTAATTTTCTCTCATAACACAAGGGAATGAATTTTTCTATCTCAGACTCCATATGGACAGAAAACTTACGTGGAATGAAAATGTCAGCATGAACCGCAAAGCTTTGGATAGTAGACATAAACATCTAAACAGCTTATTATGTCCTGAAGATCAAAATTACCCTCTCATCAGAAATTAATTTTTATTAATCCTTTATTAAACCAGTGTGGGATGTAAAGATGCCAGATCTATCATTCAGTTAAACTTTCAGTTTTGGTAAAGCTACAACGTTTTCAATCAAAACAACTGAGAACAGTTAAGGCTCCCTTACAATATTTTCAATCATACACTGCACACAGATCTCAATATATTTTAAATAAAACAATTCAACAGACGTAACAGCGATTTTAAATGAAAATTAGAAAACAATAACAACCCACTAATCCGCGTTCTAAAATTTTTACATTACCAGGTAACCCCAAACATAGGCTCCGCAAGTGGTAGAGGAGAGATTTAGGATAAAGTTTACAAGGCATCAGACTTTCGTATTCTTCTTAGTAAACATACAAAATATTGTATAACTAATTTAATCTGTAATTTTTACGCATAAATTTTAACAGTTAAAAGTGAGTAAATATGAGCAAATATAGTTTTTGGTTGTAGAGAGCTGCACAGTTGTAGATTTACAAAAATAAAGTGAAAAAGTGAGCATAATTAAAAATTAATGGTAGTGAAAACTAACATTAAAAGACAATCTTGTACTCGTTCTTTTAATATTAATTTAATTCATTCTAATAGCTGTTATGCGAGTACGTTAAAATAGGCCTACATATAATTTTTTTAAGGCGATTCCATAGTGAGTTGTTTTTCATGTCATTTTTTTCATACATTTATTTACTAATTTGTTCCGTGCGTTAAACAGATCGTAGATTTTGCTGAAATAAAATAATTAATTTTTTGGTATCTTATTATTTTTAGGATTTAACTAAACTAAATGAGGAAATATTAATATTAACTTTTTCCGAGTTCTTTTAATCGCATTAAATATTTATTTAATGACAGAAAGTGCCTAAATATTTTTTAACTGTTTTACAAGTAAGGTGGAAATAATTTCTTTGTAATTTTTTTGGTTTAATTAATGTCGCATTAACAATTTGATTATTAGTGACTACAGTAGGTAAATCTAACTGGAACAGTGGGTTTTGACTTGTGAAAATTTCTAGACGAATTGTCATTTAAATTGAATAGTCATTAATAATGAATAGTCATAATTATTTAATAGATGCAATGTGTTTGGCTTACGCTGCAGATTTGATAATGATAAACTTTGAAATTTATTACAAAAATTTTATTTTATTTGAAATTATTTTTTAATTTAATTTAAAAAAAATTTTTTAAATTTAATTTCCGACTGAGCTTAAAAACCATAATCTGCTCATATAATAATGGCCATTTTTTGCAGTAGTATTCAAAAGTTTTTGTTCATTGTAGAAAGGTGGAGTTTTAAATTATTTGCACTCGATCTGCTAGTTCCAGGGCTACAAAACCCTATTTATTTTTACTTGATCTAATACATTTATTATTGATTAAAATGTTTTATTTTGTGATTTTCTGTGTTATCTGTATTAGGCCCAACAGTAGCCACACAATTTGTATGACACTGATCTTGAAAACAATGGCTTTAAATTACTTACTGGAGATTTGTTTTCTATCGTACGTCATTTTGTCGTTATTGTTCAAAATTTTTCTTTAAATATAAAAACAGATTACAATTCTGCTGTCTAGATAATAAAAAAAAGTTATACATTTATTAAATAAAGTGAAATAAAATAAAACAATATAAAAACTAATAAAATAAAAAGCGTATATTAATTCTGTAAAACGTAAAGGGTTTATGTGAATAAAAATTGATAAAAACACATATATGTATACTCCCATAAAATAACAAAAACAAGTTTGTACACTGGTATTTTTAAATACGAGTACATGCATTCTTAAGTATGCTTTATTTTGAATGAGAAAGCACTGTTGAAGTAAAATTACAAAATTTTTAATAGCAATTGAAACGAGGGATTATTTAAATATGTAATTCTATTTTTGAAAAGGTAAAAATTGATGAAATGCAGTTTATTCAAATTCAGAATAAAGTTTCTTCTAACTTTTTCTTTTATTTTTAAAACGTTGAATGCACAAAGTTTAAAAATACAACCAGTGAAACGGATAATAAAATTACATAAAAACAAGACTTACCCAAACATAAAACAAGAGCACTACCCAATTGCAGTGTTCCTTTTTTTGGTTTTTTTTTGTTTACCCTCTGACTGTTCTGCAATTACTGCTAATGCAGACGGTGAACGATGAAATAATTTTTTGTAACGTATGAAAATATGCCGTGCCTGAATGGGGTTCGAACCATGTTCCAAATTTTCAGTGTTCCAAATGAAAATAAATTTTATTAGGATAATTTACTTTTTTCGTAAAATATACTATTAATTTTTATTTTTACGTAATGAAAATGTAAATTTTGTGATTGTTTCATTGATTACCAAGCAAGTGATTAAAATTTAACTCCTGAATTAATGTTTCCTCGTGTCAATCTAATTTAACTTTAACTTGCCGATGAAACCACAAAATCATTCCATTTATATATGAAACATGAAGGTCGTCGAGTAAAAAACTATTCAAGACGTATCGTGGGGCGTTAAAAACTAACCTTAGAAATTTGGATTGGAATTTTAATTCGTATTGTAACGAAATGATTGGTAAAACGTATATTTTGAAACTATACGCTTAAATCGGTTTCATTAAATTGTTATATGTTAGCAATTTAGGGCCTAATTATAAATAATTTAGGTCGTCTAAAAAGAAGTCTGTACATTTGTTTGAATCTATCATTTTATAATTTACGATAACATGGTTAGCATGGTTGTTACACGTCACAACATATTTGTATAAATGCAGTTCTAACTATCGAATTGAGTTTTCTTAACAATTTTATTATGTGATTATTCGTTTAATTCACTTTCCAAAACAAAATAAGTCGATTAAGAGCGTATAATTTGTAATTAAGACAACGACTATAAATAAATAATACGAAAGTATGTATCCAAAAACTTGTAAAAAATACAATATAATCTTACCAACCTTTTTTGACTTTATTCGGAAAATTCACAACTGTATATAAAAACAACGAGTAAAAGAGATGATTAAGAAATTGAATAAAATGCGCTTTAAGACTTAGAAGAGATAAACACTCAACAGTGGGCTCCAGCTGGAAATGTTCTGTGAACGGATTAAATAATTGTGTATACTATCGGAAATTACTTATTACAAAATGATGTCCATACTCCATCGTCTGTGTAGACGTCTGCGGGGATTTCCGGGAAGGTATGATAGGTATAGGTTTCGCACATGTTCGTTGCTTTGATGTGATAATTTCATTCGGAATCTTGTGTAAAATTTACGGAATAAATCGTTTACGTACGGAATTTTGATGTCATTGTGCAAACAGTCATTGGTAACGTAAAAGGGAGCATTTGTAATTTGTCGTAAGAGTTTTGACTGAAATCGCTGGATTTTTGAAGTTACGGATGCCTTAGCAGTTCCGTAGATCTTACCAACTAACCTATTTTTAATCTTTAATAAACAATATAAAATAAAAAGAAAAACTAATTTTAATCATGGGTGAATTACGCTAAATGAAAATCAGCCTTCTGTTTGACTTGAAAGTACTAAAATTCATTAACTGACGCTCTGTAGACAAAAATTATAGAAATAAAAGTTGTAATTTTTTAATTTCTTATTGATGAATGATTAAAAAATGATATTTTTTATAGCTTTTGGAAAAGAAAACATAGATCAATAACTGACGCTAAATGGAGCATTGTAGAAAACTGAAACAAAAGTTGACGTCTTTTAATTTCCTTCAAGAGAACAGACTTGCAAGAATTTCAGCAGACATGACCCTTTCCCAATGTTTTAGAGGAGAGAGCAGTTTTTAAAAAAATCGTAGGTGTTGTTTATCTCCTTAAAATCGCAAAAAAGTGAAAAATCGCTCGAGTTAACTACTTCTTCCAGTTGACCAATTTTAAGAAAATCTTCGTATCGAGTACGCTTGTAGTACCTAATCAAGTTCCAAGTTTCAACCTCGTACGTTATGCTTTTCTTGAGATATTTTATTTACACATACACTGATCAATCGCTGAAAACATGTTTTTTGGTTTCAGGGGGCTTGAAAACGTGTATATCTGGTGAAAACTAAATTTCGGAAAATTGACATGAAACTTTCTTTCCCTATATATTCATACTTCAAGGAAAAGTAAAAATATATTGTGACACTTATCTCTAAGGTCCGTTTCGGGATCTGGGCAAATTAATTATCTAACATAGTAAAGTTTTAAATTAAAAGTATTTATTACAACTAAAAATTACAATGAAATAAGCGACTAAAATCTACAAGTAAATTACAATTAAATTACTTAATAAGTAACAAACTAATTATAATTTAATACAATAAATAACTTAAACAAATTATTAACTACTACTTCAAAAAAATACAGGATAAATAAAATATACACATTAGACAGTTATTCGCAGTGGCGGTGGCCTTTTCTAACGTACTGGTATGCACTATGGAATAAGCTCACTTAATCACAGGAAAAACGTAAACTGACGTGACCGTAAACAAACAGATTATATAAGTGGGCTAATGGAGAGTTCTAGAAAAGACAGAGACTTTCTATGCAATAATAAAATACGAAATCCTTCTGACAGCTTCTGGATAAATATTAACAACACTGTAAACAAATTAGGATTGAATAGAAGGTGTTACAAACAAGCCAATTATTGAAATACGTAGGTACCCGGCCCTCACAATACCTATACAACAATTGCTACCTATTATAAAAGACCATTCATATTACACATAATATTTTTAACTATTTCTCGGAAAACCCTATTTATTAGCCTGCTCTTATTATTTACGTTAACATTTTAAACTCTCGGTCATTGTGGAATACTTTTTTCGATATTGTCTCAATATCTTAAATTTATTTTATTAACTTCAAATTTTACGATTTTAAACTAAAGTTGTAAATTATTAATTGACCGATTTGGAAGAAACACCCTATAATTATTCGATCGAATATATCAGGCAGGTATTTTTGTCACTTGAATATTAACGAAAATTATGAAGGATAGTAACTTCTAGAATTCACGCATGTATTACCTTTCTACATTTATAGAGTACTAAAAAAGAGTACACCTTATCAATAATATATAATCTGGAAGCTAATTATACATTAATACTTGATATTAACAAAAAAGAAATGACCTATATTATCTATTCAATACATTAATAAAGTATTAGTAAAAGACCTTTAAATCTCTGATTGTATTTATATATTATTAAAAACATAAAAACGAGTGCTTTTTTGTACAAATAAACCCTTATAAAGGGTTTCATTAATTACATATACATTTTTTAACTGGAAATAGTAACGGAAATACGATTTAATTTACTGTTTATAAAAGGAATATTAATTAACATTATTAATGAGATTAAATGGATTAAAAAAGATCATGTTATTTTAATTACCTGATTGTATATGAAAGTATTATATTAGTAATCTATTCAAAAAAATGTAAAATTTTAGTAAATCAAAATCTTTCAAATCCCAATTTTTAATAATTAAATTACATAATTCTGTTTAGTTATTTCTATAGCTAAACTGGTTAGTGATTTTTTTTAAAATTTTTATGTTATTCATAAATATTTATTTATTACTGTAGATTAAACACCACCAAGGGGAATCACACCAAACAAACACTTTATTGCACTTAAAAAGAGTTGAGAAAACGGAGATGAGAGAGAATGTTAAAATATTAAATAAAGAAATTGAAAAATGAGAAAAAATACTAAATGATTCATGTGATCCATTGTTGTTCCTAATCTAGCAAACTAAAAAAAATGTATTTAGTACACTAGCACAACCTCTAGATTGTGTCACGTTTGCTTGATGTTAGTGTAAGAAATTACTTCCATTTATTAGCGATCTAGTAAATATTACCAACAGGAATATGCTACATTTTATATCCTACGATTTTGTTTATGTGTTACTAAATGCATGGAATAAATACTAACTCGACTAAAGTGAACACTTTTCCGACTGAGCTTAAAAAACATAATCTGCTCATATAATAATGGCCATTTTTTGCAGTAGTATTCAAAAGTTTTTGTTCATAATAGAAAGGTGGAGTTTTAAATTATTTGCACTCGATCTGCTAGTTCCAGGGCTACAAAACCTAGTTCCGTTTCTTATCACGTGGCTAGCCAATTATATGACAGAATCATTTAAGAACAGAAGAAAGAGGGGGTGAAAGACACTAGTTAGAGTTATTTCCTCTGAGAGTTATGAATTTCATTATACAGCCAGACCCTGTGGCGAGTGAAGTGAAGATACATATATACTGAGTGGAAAGTAAATACTTTTCAGAGGCGTCGGCATGCTGATAAACATAATTTTCATTGAGCCTTCAGAGGTTCAAACCAGTCTTTCGGCTGATGACCTAAACAATAACAACATTCAAAAGTTTACATAATATGAAAAAAATTATTTATACTCTTACGAGCTAAAGATTGCAGATGAAAGGGGGTGCAGTGGCCTAGAACATTGAACAGAGCCAATTGTCTTTCGTGAACCGTATTCTGCGTTACACCTTTTTGCCGCTGTACTACAACGCATATTACTAAAAGCTTTGAATTCAATCTTCTTGAACGGTCACATATAGGCTAATGTGTGAAATTTTTTAATCTATCAATTGAAGAATTAAACAGCAAACCGAGACGAAGATTAAAGTACAAATTTTATGTCAAAAGCTTAAGAAAATACCAACTTATTTCTGAATTAAGAAGGTTTTTAATATTAACTCGCATAAAAATCTTGGTTACTAGCGACGACGTTGCGGTGGGTTAGAATTTGTAATAATTTTCCCATACACTGGCCGGAAATCGAACCCGGGACCTCCACTTTAAGTGTAACATGCTAACCACTGGGCCACGGAGGCAGCTCTGAAATAAATTGGTTTTAAAATGTTACATTTTATTAATAAGGTTTTCCGTTTGTAAACAATTATTTGACTAAATAAATTACACAAAAAATGTACGCTAATACTATAGAGATTATTTGTGATAGGCCTAATAATTTTTACCAAAACTACTTTTATGTCTCCTTCTTTTTAAAAACTGTTTCTTTATCACATGTACACAGAAGAGTCGATTATTCCAATGACAGTCATCCGAACCACCATTAATGGAAAAAAATATATATTTTTACTCACACAGAGGCTTTTCTGCAGTAGAAACTGCAGTGCTACGGTGCGAACAGTAGTCTCTATTTAAAGCGTCTGAAACATTGTAACTAAAAAGAATGAGATGTTGAAGCTACAAAAAGAAATTCAGTCTTAGTTCAAAAGAAAATTCAAGATTTTTAAAATAATTACTGTTTAGTACGTACAAGAGCGTAAAAAAATATTTCATAGAGGATTTACCGCAGTTGTTTCGTTAATCTGTACAGTTTTGAATTTCTGTATTTTTCCCTTTGTTTTTAATATGTTTAGTACTCTACGTTCGCATAAAATTAGTGTTTTTGTTAAAATAAAGTTTATGTAAGCCTTTATTTACTTATTAAACACGTAGGTTATAGTATTACATTGGTACGATACAATGTATCAAATTACAGTATTTAGCGTGTTTAATTATCAGAACCACTGTGGTCCAAATTAGTTCGGATATGACGCTCCACTGTATTAAGTAATATTGATGTGTAGTAGTGATTTTTTAAACGTCATAAGATTTATTTTATCATAAAATAAAAGAAGTATAACCAAACGGTTTGTTTTATCGATGAAAAAATAGAGTAGGCCTACAAGTTTATTTTGGAAAGGAAGTTATTTAAAGGCTTCACATTTACATCGCATAATAGAATGAGTTGTTTAGTATCAACAAACAAATTAGTAGTCCACCACTTAATGTCTATCCTTACTATCCTTACAAAAAAATCAATATACGAAACAACAGATAGGTCAAAAAATTATTTAAGATTTGTCTTAAATTAAAAACTTTGTCTGTAAATACTTTGTAAAAACTTTGTTTGATTTATTCTGTACCACAAAACATTTTCAAAACTATTCTAATACTCATGTTTATTTAAATTTAAAACGTTAATGTACAATCAGTTTTATTTTTTAAATATAATTTCTTATAAAAGTGGGTTGATTACAAATTTTCTTTTCTTTTTTCAGTTTTGTTAATAATAAAACTGTGTCACTTGGCTTCAGTTTTAAATTATTTATATTTTTATTTTTTGTTCCTTGTTTGCTCAACAATTTGATCGTTGTGGACTTTGTTTAAACAGTTCCAAATAAACTATTTAAGTTAAAAATTCTACGTAAAATAATTGAATTTGATTAAAACTTCATCTTATTTTTTAGTTGATTCGAAATTACATTGTATTGACCATATGTAATGAAATCTTGAATTTAATTATAATAAATTTTATTAATATACCAGTTATATTAATATACTATAAAATTATAGTTGTGTTAAATATTTTGGTGGTGGGGAAACTTGGGTAGGGAAATAGATTGTGAATGTCAACACGCGAAACTAATATTGTAAAATGAACGTGTAAGCCAACATGCAACATGTGTATACATTTCGTTTGATGAAAGTACACCATACTTTGTAAACGCTGAAATATTTGTAGGAAATTTTAGCTTGTGGAAAATTTTACGAGTAACGCCTGTGTATTAAAGTAAGCCGATTTTCCTAGTTTATTTCTAATTAGCTGAGAGCGAGGAAATTTATCTTAAAACTACAAAACTTAATAATATTATAGATTGTGAAAATATATTAATGCAGATATTTATATTAAATAGGATTTAAGTTTCAAAAATCGTACTCTAATAATGTTTGAAACCGGTATAATTTTTGTTGTAAATTTTCCGAAAATTTTATTTAACTAAGCTATCCTGTAATCAATTAAATATCTTTCATATAACCATTGTATGATATGTTGTAACCATTGACTGATATTGATGAATGAAGATTGTGTCGCGTCCCGTAGTGGTATGTAACTTTAGTTCGAATTTTCAACTTCGCACTATATTCCGTTCTTGAGATATTTTTCTCACACACAGACAAACACATACAACAATTCCTAAAACCATGTTTTTGGGCTCAGGGGGCCTGAAAAAGGCAAAAAATCGACATTAAGACAATCCTTCCATCCCTAAATATTCATACAAGGCGAGAGAGAGTAAAAATTTCGTAATTCTTTATCTTAAAGAAAATTGAACATTGTCACGATCTAAGAAAACCTATTATAATCAACAATATCCAGGAAATCATACGAAAGCAACGATGCTGAGAGGTGTGTCATTCAAGATATATTATAAACTATAAATTTATATTTAAATTAAAATATAATGTATTACTAACCACCAGAATATGGTGACAGAAAACACTTACCAATGTTTATAGGGATTTTGTGTATCTTGTACACATCTTCAGTAAATTTAATTTTTTTAAATATTTTCCACAACAAAATTAAAATTTCCTACTCCTACCATGGTAGATAATGATTCCTTAGGTAGGAGACGATTCCTTATCTACTAATGGTTAGTCACGAAATGAACTTTGTTTGAGACGAAGTGTAAGAGGGGAACAATCTACTGCGCATGCCCAGTTTCTCTATTACAATCCTAAAAACATACTGACACTCGTAGTTCATTCGAATACACAGTCCTTATTTTATTACGCGACAAGCGGTACAGGAAATATTGTTTTGATTTGGCTATTCTGTTTTTACATATTAGGCTACATTTATACAAATAAAAGTATTTTAATTCGTTTAAACTCATTCCATTTCTTTTCATTTTAATTCTTCACATTTTATTCATTATTCTGTAGTGTTGTTATGAATTAGTTATCTATCCCTTAGTTTATCCTTCAACCAATATGGAGCTATGCCAGTCAGCTTTACTGCTGCGCAAAACCATCGGTATTAGCAAAATTCAGCGTTTCCGATCAAAGCTTTTACGGAGGATAGTTAAGGTCCCCTATTATGTATCCAATAAAACGCTACACTCGGACCTAAACGTACCCTACATAAATGACGTTTTCTTAAAACTCGTATATACAAAATTTAGGAAGAAACTCGTGAACCACCATAGCCCATTGATATCAAATCTGGCTACGCAGACTCTCCCAAACAATCCAATAAGACGTCTGAAACGTCGATGGAGCCGGGACCTCATCTACTAACGTAGTACTGTAATTGACTATCCATTACAATGCTCTAAATTCTGCACTCAATGCTATACTTATCTATTCACGTCGGAGTTCTGTCACTGGACTGTGTCTCTACTCACGTTTATTTACCATGTTATTTTTTTCAAAATTTTGTGTTATCACATTCGCTGATTGTTTCCAACAGAATGTGAATTTCCTAAATAGAAAAAAATGTTATTGTGTTGTAAAGAAGAAGCAAAAAGTAAACTATATATACTACACAGTTGCATGTTTTTAGAAATGTACGTACTACACAAGCAGCAGCGCATTGCCCACCCTGAGTCCCAGGTTCATGTCGTCATTACACTTCAGTACCATGGTAGGCTGCCCATGACGGACAGGTGGAGTGTCAAATTATTTACACTCAATCTGTTCGTTGCAGGGCTAAAATAAATAGTTCTGTTTCTTATCACATGGTCAGCCAATTAAATGACTGAATCATTTAAGAACAGAAGAGGTATAGGTGCAAAAGACACTAATCAGAGTTATCTCCTCTGAAAGTAATGAATTTCATTATACAGCCAGACCCTGTGGTGAATGAAGTGAAGGTGTCGTTTGCAGAGTGGAAAATATGTGCTTTTCAGAGGGCCCGGCATGCTGATAAGCGTACTTTTCCACTCAGTGAGGAAGGCACGGTAAACCACCTCACTCCTTGTTTTACTTAGTAAAACCTCTACAGGTTCAAACCAGCCTTTCGGCTGATGACCTAAACAACAACAACAACCATGGTAGGAGTAGGAGTTTTAAATTTTGATGTGGAAAATATTTAAAAAAAATTTAATTTACTGAAGTTGTGTACAAGATACAAGAAAGCGCTATAAACATTGAAAAGTGTTTTCTGTTACCGTATTCTGGTGGTAAGAAATATGTACTTCACTTTTAAATAATACGGCTGTTGATGATCCTACATAAAATGTTTGATAAAATAAAATTTTATATTATCAACTAAAATTTTTTATCTTATGTTTAGATAATTCTTAAACATTAAAATATAAAATTGTTTAGAAGGAGAATTTATGTTTAAAAATCCCTTTATATATAAGGATAGAATTTAAAGACACTGATAAAGAGAAAAAATCAGCCAAAAAATATGAAGCTATTCAATAAAAAACATAATTTCAGCAAAATTTAATCTGCAACAAAATCAAAACAATATTTTCATACTAGTTTTCAAGTAATCTTTGTGATTTAATTCCTGAAAAAATTATTATTATTATAATGACTCAGGTTGCAAATAAATTTAAATATCACAATTTTTTTGTTTTAAATAATATATATGTTGAAAAATGAAACAGTAGAATAATACCGGGTTCGATTCCCGGTCAGGTCAGGCATTTTTTTCATCTGTAAATCACCACATATCATTACCTACGCACAAGCCCAAGGCTTATGTAGGCATCATCACTCAATAAAAAAAAAAAAAATGAGAATATGAATGGTATATTTTTATTAAAAGTAAAAGGCTATAAAGCTGTTTCATTCATTGATAAGCTTGACGAATCAGATAGATTAAAGTTAAAATGCTTAAAAAATTGGTTACACATATAAAGGGTTTTTCGATGAAAAAGCCTGTGTTATTTTCAAATTAACAGTACAATATCTAAAGAGTAAGAGTGTTAACGTATCCCAAAATTAATGTGGAGATATAATCTAAGCATTTTAGAAACTTAGGATTAGAAGTTCCGTTGAAATTTTGAGATTAACGATAAGTGCCGGAAAAGGCTTCACACCAGGCTTAATTCTTGAATTAAATATGATGACTATTATTAAAATACAGAGTAGAGCCTCTGAGTTTCTACGTATTTTAAAAGGGAATTCTGTCACAGATTTAATTGAAAATTATTTAAAAAAAATTCGTTTATTTTACAGTTTAGAATTTTCAAAAACTGCGTACTTAATATTAGCTGTTACTTTAAAAATATCTATACGTAAAATATAATAATACTTTACATTTACATTTGAGAAATTTTTTATTTATTTTCTCTCACAAAATCAGTCATTTTTATGTCCAATGTATTTTGAATAAAATGTCCAAAATATGCGATTTTTTATTTAGTTTTTTTGACAGCGTCTTTTTTAATATTTCGTAGTTAATAAACTAATTGGTAGGAGCACTGAAATATAGTAAATTGTGGCGAACTAGCACCGTGTATTTTTGTTGCTGGTGGAGACATAATAAAACAGCATATTTTAGTGTTGATTTTTAAAATTTTTATTATAAAAGTTTATTAACAGTAAAAATATGGATATTTTACGATCTTTAAAAGCAGATATACACGTTTTCAGTTGTAATTTTTCGTCAAATAAGTATATAATTAAAGTTATTTAGGAAATAACAAAATCTAGGCTACTACTTACTCCTTGCGTTTTTAATTACAGGGATTAGTTTACAGTCAATTAGTGATTTTTTGCATTTTACTCTTCAAAATCAGTAAAAACATTGTTTTTGTTAGATCGTCCTTAGTATCCATTTTACGAAATTGAGTAAATAAATATATAAATTAAAGTATAGACTATAAATTAAAGTTATAAAATTGAAAAAACCTAAAATTTTTTATTTTAAACCTTTTTTTCTACAGAACCAAGTTTAGAGACTATTACTAATTTTACATAAATTTAATTCAAACAGAGATTGATTTTCATTTTGCGTCATTCACTCATGATTAAAATTTGGTCATGTTTTTTTAATTGTACATTGCTTTCTCCTGATTAAAATAAATTAAAAAATACATGGTTCATTATCTGCATTGGCAAGATAAACTCATGGGAGTGTTTCAGACCATATTTTTCTCTTGTGAATTTAAAATATGTTGGCTTGAAAAATTACATCCGTCTTATAAGAAAAGTGTTTCTAACACTTTTCTCGGGAAGATCCAAGGAAAAAGAAAGAAGGGCTTTAATACAAAGTTGACTAACATACGAGAAAATCTATTTATTTCAAATCCATCTGGTGCTGGTAAATTCAGTGCCAATTAAATTTTACCCAAATGATTATGAGATGGAAGTAGATCTTAGTGTGAGTAGTTTATAAAAAATCACTTTACTTAAGTGTGTACATTTTATTACTTTATTTTTGAGCGCGCGACCTCTGGTTACGTTTTAGCCGACTGAGGTTAATACGAATGACCTGGTAGTATATAATCTTGTCTAGACCTGCTTGAAGACTAGATATTATTCCAAAAAGTACAATAATAAATAAAACAACTTACATTGATGCTGTTATTAAACTGGTTTTCTTAAATTAGATTCAATTTTTACCTTCCATCATATAAATATAGGTTTAGTAACACGATTATAATACTGACACCGATTGTAGAATTATGTAATCTTAAAGTGTTATGTTTAAACATATTCTTTGATATAAAACTTTGCAAATTTAACCTGATATAGGAAAGGGCTGGGCTACCGGAAATATCTAGTTTCATAAAAGGTTACACATGAATGACTCCTTCAATATTAAAAACTGTAAACTAGATTTTAATAACCGATTTAATTATAGTACGAAAAATAAAATATTTATTAATAACGATAAAATAACAAGTGTCATGGAAAACTTGAACATAGATTTTTTTTAAAAGCCAATTATTTTCACGTTAATCTTTAAACAATTTTTTAAACCTTAGACTAGCTTGATCGACAAGAAACTGTAGCCTAATTGCAGTACATAAAATTTTAGAATATTATAGTTTGCCCTCTAATTGATTAGTTAATAATATATTAGCAGCTCATATTTTTATTTAATCTTGAATATAAAGCCTAATATTGTAACACCTAAGCTAGGTTCTTTCGGGATCTGAGTATAATATAAAACAAACTTACTTAAACTTACAACAATTATTTATTGACACAAATTACAATTAGGCTAATTATTAAACCTAGATTGTTAGCAAATTGCAATCGAGTTACTTAAATTAGTTAAACAAACGTAATGATTAAATTAACAATAGCTATAATTACATAACCATTATATTTTTACTTACAACCAAATATAATGTGTTCACTACGCAGACCTTTTATTAACAATCAATGTATTCACACTAATAGCACTCCGTATGAAAACTTGAACTGACTGAATTTAACTAACTAACCGACTATAGAAGTTATCCTTTTATCGTTTTCAGCCTTCTAGAAGGAAATGGAAGGACGAGGTATAAACAAATAATACAAGTACAAAGTCTTTCTTCCGAATTCTGGAAGCAATGATTAAAAGGTAGAGAGATTAAACAGAGAAATAAAGAGATTCTGAGTAATTTTATAAATATATCATATAAGTTTAAAATTAAAACAAAAATTAGAAAACAGTAGAAATTTTATGTCTTAATACCAAAAGAATACAAGACAATAAGAGCAGATTATCTTAAATGATTCACCACCACTTTACCCTTTCACAGGTAACAATGCTAGTCATATAATAATACACTCTTTTCATACAACACCATGTCTCACCTAAACCATTTCTACCCTAATGTTACAATTTTGTTTCTTTTTAGTTTATTTAAAGTCGCATCAAATGCTTGGTTATTAGCTACTACGATGGGCTATTATGTATCAATAACAGAGGGTTTTGACTTATGAAAATGTTCAACCAATAATCAAGAATCAAATCCTTGACCTCCATATTATAGGCTAGCCCGTTAATGCCTGCGCTACGGAGCTGACTTGAATATTTTTTAAATTTACATATTTATTTACAATCTGTTCTCTACAGAAATTTAAATAAATGGTTAATAGTTAATTATTTTGGAAAGGGGGAACTATTATAAAAAGAAAAAAATACTAATCACACTTTGATATTTATTAAAAAAAAGTATAATGAAGCTAAATTTAGAAAAAAAAATAGATTGTAATTTTAAGGTGCCGAACAAATATAAGTATGTCGGGTGCCTTCAACCAAACAATTACAGCCAAACAATTTTCGTGAGATTCAAGAAGTATTTTGTAAAATAAACTAAAATGAAAAAATGATTCTTTAAATGGTGACATAAATAAATCATTGTGAAGTTATTGGTTTGTCACGGACCAAAGCGTAGCTGTTAGTTCTTGAAAATATTTGACTAAAAACGCTGAATAATTTGATGCATGTGTTACTGGATGCACCCCGTAACTGGATACCGTAGCCAGGCTGGTTTAAGAACGATTTTGTGTATCAAAAGCTTGTTTTTAATAGATAATTTGCATATTTGTCCGAAAATCCAAAATAATCGTCTAAACTTTAATTTTAAATGTTTTAAATCATGCTGAACGTATTTTCTGAAATTCAGCTGTCTTTCTGGGCGTAATCCAAATAATTCAGCCGGATCTGAGTGAGGGTTTGTGTGTTGTTGAATTGTATGGTTGAACGATATTTGATGACGAAGTGCATATGTGACAAATGAAATTTTTGCTTCTTTTTTGAATGTTAACAGAACATATGAAGCGTTAGTTTTATATCCAGATCTAGGAATCAAAATCAGAACTTTTCGCTCAGTATACCAGAATACTACCAACTGATCCACTGATGTTAAAACAATAATTTTATTTCATAAATTTTTGCTTAGGCCTAAGTAAATGACAAAACAACGTAGGACTTAATAATGTTTTTTCATTGTAATTTAAAAAATAAAATAAACAGTAGAAAAATTTAAAACACACACGAAGTTTGAATATACGTGGCTAGATGTGTATTTTCCAACTAAACGTACTTTATGCATACTTTTGTTGAAACTCTTTACACCCTTTACAGCAATAATACCACCCTCTGCGAAAACATTACCAACCCCTATGACAATGTACTACTACTTTTTGCACAAGAATCCTTTTTGCGCTTAAATTGCAAGCAAGATTTAATCTTATGTAAATTATATTGTAACCCAACAATACTCTGGTTTAAACAAAAAAAAACTTTAGCTTCTTATTACAAAATTTTCAATTTTACAAAGCGTTTAAGTGAATTTATGAAAAATTACTGTATATAGTCAATTGATTTTTTTTGTATTTGAAGTTTTCCTTTTCACTCTGTAATTGCAACTGTAATTCTGTAACGTTTTAAAAAACCGTTGTGTTCATTTCGAACTGTTTATTTTTCGTGAAAAATTTAAAATGTTTCTGTGTAGTATCCTTAAAGTAACGAAGATACAATAACTTGTCACATTGTTTTGATAGGTTTTTTTAAGGATTTAAGTTGAATTTATGTTGGATTTTTTTGTATCTTAAGTTTAAGTTGAGTGGAAAAAAATCACTAAATTCGTTAACTGTTTAAAATACCGTTGTGTTCATTTCAAACTATTTATTTTTTGCGAAGCATTGGAAGTGTTTCTGTGCAATATCGTTTAAGTAACGAAGATGCAGTAACTTGTCACGTTGTTTTAACAGGTATTTTTACTAACTTATAAATCGCACATACTTCATTACTGGTAAATTAAGTAATGGTAATAGTACCCTACTTTAAGGAGAAATACTTAGCGAATTTTGAAATAAGTTTCGTGAATCAAGGTCGAATAAAATATATTGTAGATTTTGAACCGCCTGTGTAAGCGAACGAAAACATCGTAAACGTTGGCAGTGTTTGAGTAATTATTTAACTTTTTGTCTTGACATATCAGGAAGCAATGTAGTTGATGCACAAGCTTTTAGAAAAATGCCAATATCAAATTTCAAAAATTCCTACCGTGATTTATGTAAATAAATTGAACTGAATTCAATCGGAAACCAATAATTTTTGAATAGTTTGTAAGAGAATCCAGCCAGTTTTATTGACGGAATTATTTATTTTCTTATAATTTTATCGATGTTAATGATATAAAAATGATGAGATTATAAGTACTGCAGATAAATGTAATAAATAAATCTCTGGAAAGTATAAGATCTAAATTGGATTACTTCATTTTTTAAATCGACAATTGCCTGGCTGTAAAAATATCATTATTTAATAATCTCGAAGTGACAAGTTTCTGTGTCAAGATAGATATTAAAATAAATCGTTTGTGGGATAATGGTTATTGGAGTAATCATTCTATTGCATTCAATTGTATTCCCTACGTAATATCAGAGCCAATCAAGAGTATGTTTTACTTAGCGGAAAAAACACAGTTATGGAGTAGCCAACGGTATTATGACTTGTATTTATATTTTTTTTTTTGAAAATCTGAAATGGTTATTAATTCCAGTAAGGTTATTTACATGAATAGCTAAAATTATCATGTTGTGTTTATAATTCAATTAGAAAAATTCGACTGGTGATTTGTAATGATTTATCTATTCTTATGTCTATTTGTTACTAAAAAAAATGTAAAAAGGAAGTGTTATTGATATTGTACTGAATGAATTAAAAATTGTAATTAAGGCGTATTTTATAATTTTATTACATTATCTTTTTTTAATATTTTTAAGTTCTTGTAAGGGTTTATTAATTTCGTTAATAAGTACAAAATATGTAGCAAGTGGAAGTTTAGATAAGCTCAAGAGGAAATCACTTAATTTTTTATAAATATTAATTTCTATAAGCTGCCTCTGTCACGAAATTTTTTAAACTTTTGTGTATATACGTTTAAATCTGTTCAAAAGAACAATAAGAAACCCAATTAACCAATGAGGTGGAGATGATTATGTATGTAGTCTTGCACAGACTTAGGTCGACCCTTCGTGAAAATACTTAGTTAATTTGAACTCCCACCATCAAAATACACCGGTAACCACAGACTTGTATTCAATTCTGTATACTGTTTTCTGTTTTTCATTTACTCATGATTGAACATAGGTTATATTTCATTATTTAAGCAGGCAAGAGAAAATCATGTGACTGTTTCACACCATATTTTTTCTGTAGATTGGTGTAAATTACAGATAAGGTGTAATGGTTTACTGAATAATAAACAATCGTACATGTAAAAATATACGCATAAAAAAACTCTTGACCTTACTAAAAAAGTAATTTCCGTCTGCTTATAAATAAATAATAACTTAACATTGTTTGATTAATAATATTTACTGTTTTATATATCTTATTAATTTACCGAAGCATATTTATACGCATAAACGGCACGTATAGACGCGGAGACTATTTTTGTGAAGGGGATTTAGAATATATTTTCAGAAAACTTATTCTAATATTAGTAATATAATAATATATTTATTAATTTTATTTAAGAAATAATATTACAGTATGTAACATTTCTATCTGGCTATAAACAACACGCATGAATGCAGTTTTATATATAATAGTTTACCTTTACCCTAATTTGTTTTTGTATTCGAGTAAACTTCTAAACTTACAATCATGATTTTTTTCTTCTAAAATAAACACAGAAGTAAAGTTATGTAAATATACATTTATCATGCAATATTATATAATGCATTCTGTATTAATGCATTACACTACAACAAAAGTACATGAATAAGTTATTGGAATGTTAACCTTAGTAAAACGGAATACGGTATGTTACTACTAAAACTACCTATACTAATACCTTTCTTACTACATGCACTGCAATTACTCTAAACGTTAAATAATAGTTATTGATTACTGTAATGGACTTTGTTTTCTTTTCTTTGTAATACATGTTTTTATCTTTGCTGTTTTGTAATAATGTATACATTAATGATTGAAAGTATAAATAGAAAAGTATTTTTTATTATAATATTATTTTGTGGTGGTGAAATAGATGTTTCCAGTGAAAATCCAACTGCATTTAGGAGAATGATTGCTACACAATCAATTCAGTACTTTTTTGTCTATTCAGTTTATGGGTATTTAAATTTGTTGTGAAAAAAATAAATAAATAATTTAAATAGAGAAATTTATAACTCTGTGTTATGATTGTGGACATATTTATATTATGTGAAAAGGTATTTTGCTTCACTTATATTATCGTATCAAAAATGCATAATGAACTGTAAGCAATACATGTGAAACACTTTTAAAATTCAAAGCTCATAAAAAGTATATAAACGTTACAAAAATCAGTGAGATTCTTCTAAAATTTTAGTATTTAATTTAAAAAATAAAAGATCTAGTGGTATTCATCAAGTAAAACTAAGTAAGATAAAAGAACTTTAGATTTAAAGTCTGTGTTATCATACTTCCAAATGTGATAATATTAAAATTTAACATTTAGTAATTTTCTACGTAGTAGGAACATAAAAAAGAAATGGGAAAAAGTATTCAGTACAAAAGAGAGCGGGGCGTCTAACGGATAAGACCCTGTGATTTTATTATTATCGAATGTGTAATCCTAAAAGTGTGTTTTTGTAAAAATTCTAATAAATGGCTGAGACTAGCAGGAAAAGAAGTTTCACCGCACTCAGTGAGGCAAGAACTTTAAATAAAAAATAATTTATAAATGCTATAACTAGTGTAAAAAACAATCGAAAAATCTTTAACTTTTAATTCAAGCCTTGTTTTTAGTAGGCCTACATACCTCAATGTAGCGTCAAAGTGATATTCCGTATTTGAAAGTCGAACACAGATTGATTTTCATATTGCGTCTTTCGCCCATGATTAAGATTAGTTTATGTTTAGGTTTTTATGGGGTTCATTTACATTAGAAAGATAAAATCGTGCGAATGTTTCACACCAGATTTTTATTAAATATTGTTCCAAGAAAAGCAAATATTTTACATTTATTTAATTACTACATAATTCTTAAAAATTTGAGCCTTGTATCTATTTCAGAGGATATTTTCTGCAATAAGAAGAATGTTATTGCTTTACTAAAATGATATATATAGTAGTGTATTTTACTTAAATCTTCAATGTAGTTAGTTAATTAAGGTAGGGAAATTTCAAAATTCAAATTCGTGGTAAAACATAAAAATACAGTGTTATTTTACTAAACTAAGTATGTAAATTAATTTCATGATTAAAATTACTTTGAATTATATAAAAAGATTGCTGTATATTAACTAAATTAAATGTAAATAACATTAATGTATAAAGTTAGGAAAATGGCAGAGTGATTTAAAACATGTAAATCCTTTCCCTCGTTTTTTTATTATTATTTTTAATACAACGTAATGTGAAGTGGAAAAATTAAGTAGATTTCAACTGGTAGTTTATTTAATTTGTTTCTTTGACAACGTTGTTGAACTGCGCATTTAATCCTTATAAATTATTCCAACATATTTGTTTATTTATCACTAGTTTCAGGTTGGCGTTTACGGAGTTGTATAGTACCAACTCAAAGTACTAAAGTAACATTTCAAAATAAAGCTGTGTTTTATACTATATAGAGATAAAAACCCTGATTTTTTTTAACTGCGCACATGCCATAGAAGATCATATTAGTTATATATTTTTTTCACTTGTTTTTTTCAGTGGTCTAAGTTTTTTAAGTGGAGACCACTAAAGGAATAGTAACTTATTTACCTTTGGTCAAATTAGTTTCTGTATCTTATATATAATTTGACACCTTATTTCCATCTAGAAAAAGTATTTTGTTGAACTGTCTGTCAAAACAAAATTACTACTTTTTGTCACAAAGTAAATGTTTACATAAATAATATTTAATACTAATTTCTTAAATCATGTAATCAACCGGCTTGAAGAAACGTAATTTTCAACATAACAAATTTTTACTTTCTCTTGCCTATATGAATAAATAGGAAGGAAAGTATTGTTTTCGTGTCGATTTTTCGAAATCGAGTTTTTACCGGATCTACACGTTTTCCCACTGAACCCAAAAACCATGTTTTTAGCGATTGGCGTGTGTGTGTGTGTGTGTGTGTGTGCGCGCGCGCGCGCGTATGAACAAAATATCTCAGGAACAAAACATTGTAAGAACTTGAAACTTAAGTTAGGTACCACTACAGGACCCGACACGAAAATTTTCATTGAAATCGGTCTGGAAAGAAGTCGTTTATTCGTGTCACTTTTCACTTTTTTGCGATTTTCTCAAAAAGGCTCCCATGATTATTTTTATAAATCGCATGAATTACTACATTTCGTATGCTCTGTACGATAGGATAGGCACCATGTCTGCTGAAATTTTTGGGAAGGCTGTTTCCTCGTAAAAAAATTGTTTTTAAGATTGCAGAAAAACTGTGCCTCACAATGAACAAATTAACAAAGTTCTCATGAATGACGCGCTTATTACCGCAATCACAATTTTAAGTTGGACATTTAAACTTCAATTCCCAGTAAGTTTAGAAAATTAAAAATTTATTTTACTGATAAAATTAAAAAGAAATTATAAAAAAATAACAAATATCTCCATGCAATTATAAATACAGGAAGTAGGAATTTCGGGTTTGCTTTTCATTACTATATGCTAATGATAGATTCAAAATTGATGACTGAAAGTGAAAACACCGCACGAGATTGATCAATAAATTTATGTTAACGGTACACAGAGTTTGGTCAATGCAAAACTACCTGATGATATTAATAACAACAGTATCAGTTGACTGTTTGTTGTTAGACAGATGACATACGTTTGTTGTTACTAGACAGTTGATGGATTTCAACATGGTTTAAATTTTGAACTCCCGAAATTGAGTTGAAGGCAAATATCATTTTACTGTCATTAAAAGGATTGGAGTTAGTGTTTCTGAGAAGTCATTCAAGATGTTTAATTTATATATAAAATCGTAGTATCAGTTATAAGTATTGTTTATTTTAGAGTTATTCTAACTGTTAAAGTAATTTTATTTAAACTTTATTACAATTAGTGTCCTAAGTTAACTTACATGAATTTACAATGAAAATATCGTACTTATTCTTAAGTTCAATGTTTAATTATTCAAAGGCTGACAATCAGGGTCTTGTTTATGTACAAATATGGTTTCCGACTAGTAAAAGTTTTAAACGTTCCAGTTCAAATGTTTTACAGTACCAATTCGCGTAATAATTATGCGATATCAATAATGGAAAATTTTATATTACATTTTAAACAGGATATAAAGGTTGTAAAACACTAATATTTATAAAAATAACTATTATTAATTTTCTTAATAAAGTTTCTTTCTCTGTTTAATATTTTGACATGTCATGACTGCGTTGTAGAAAAAAATATCTGATTCTATAGGCTGTTGCTCACCAGTTTGTTGGTATACGAGTAGTATAGAAAACTAGCTGACTTCTAATCAACAGTTCCCAGTTCTGATTTCTGAATAGATTTGTTCTAAATTTCAGTAAGTAGATTTACAGAAATCGTTATTTGGTGTAGGATTTTATTGGTAAAATATGTTTTTTATTTTTATTTAACAACAACTGCTAGAACTGTAGGCTATATTTATACAACCAGTAGTATTTATGATGTACCAGTTTAATGTCCTGTTTTCGTCTTGATTGAAGAAATCACTCAGTGGCAAAACCTCACCGCTGTTTAATACAGAGAGACAGTAAAGTCGTGCAACCCAAACTACAAAAAATTGTTTTTAGAGTACCTTTTCATATTTTTAGCTTGCTAAATTGCAAAATAACATGATTATTTGTATTCACAAATTATTTTTTGATACCGTTCAGCTGTTATGGTCTCCAAAAAAAAGATAGGCCCGACGATTCTCCGACGAGATACACCACACCACACTCCAATTTTTTTGCGCGTGTAATGGCTGTCTGTAGACCATATTCCGGAATTTTGACTTTTGACATATCCGCTAAGATGAAACCAAGCTTCATCGCTGAAAAAACCTTGTTTAAAACAGATATGTAATTTTTAATGAAACTTCTGAACCTCCGATTGTACTGCATTTGCTTTTCTTTGTCTGGTTCTTGGACCTGATGAGTCACACTTATCCGATACGGATATAATTTCCGCGCTTTAGTAGCGTTACGAACACTTTTATAAGATAGCTCAGTCTGGCTAGCAAGTTTATGAAGAGACTTTTTCGGAGAACGAAAAAGTTTTTCGTTTATTATCTGCAGAGTGTCATCCGTTAAAACACTTGAACGGCCTGTACGTTTACGGTCATCCACTCTTCCTGTATCCCGAAAAATATTAAATTAACGAGATATAACGGATTTTTTGGCACATTAGAATCTGAAAAAGCATTTGAAAACTCTTCTTTACGCTTTGAATACAATTTTGATTGGCAGTAACTCTCAACATTGAAGACACGTTGTTCTTGCGTAAACGACAGTGTAGCTCGGACTAAACAAACTATTTTGTGCAACGACCTCCTTTGGCTGATGGCGTGATCAAGCAGTGCTACCATACACAGTACTGTCACACAATAAATTTTCCTACTCGCAATATCTTTCGCGACTTCGACTGTCATTCCTGTAAAGCTGAAAAATTCGGGATACGACTTAACAGTCACCCTTTATAAGATCCCTATTTCAGCATCTTTTTAATCTCCATTGTGTGTTTTGTGGTAGGTGTGGGTGCTGCTTTTGAGTGATCTATTAATTTTGAATGGAAACAGTGTATAATGTTTTGTTCATAGTTGACAAGAGTTTCATACGTAGTAATGGATTACATATGAATAAACGTTAAATTTTTTTTCAAAAGTTTCTGTCCTGTTTACTTTTGATTTTTTCGCCAAACCATAGATCAAACCTCCGCACATCCACTTCAAACGAATTAGATAGTTGTAACAACTTAGTTTTTGTTTGATAGGTAACTGTGATCTATGGTAAAGTAGAGAGTACAAAGTTTTTAACCTGTGATTCAGCGTAATACGTTTTTGTCGTGTATGGTGGTTTCATGTCAGTTTCCTGTCTAGTGTATGACCTAAATATGTAACATTTTCTGAGGTATTTGGAGATCATTATAGTATACCTGTGGACAAGCTTTTAGACGAAGTGTAAACGTAATGTGGTGTTATTTTTGTTCATTTAATTTTATTTCCCATAGTTTGAACTAGTGAGAAATTATAATTAGATAATATTCGCAAAGTTAACGTTACAGTGTTTTAATCATTATTAGTCATAATAGTTGTACCGTTCACGTAAGTGGCCGTTAAACCATCCAGAACTGTGCGAAATTAGATGTGTACAGTGTGTAGAGAAGTGGAGCTAGAAATTTTATGAAATAAATGAATAAGAATAAATCCCGCCATGAGACGACGCGTCTTATGGCTAGATAAAATTTTAACAAAGGCTTTGGACCTGTCTTTGATTTATGGCAGAAACCATTAGTGATTTCTATACCTAATCTTTAAGGGGAATCGAATGACACTATTTTTGTTTCCGAAATCCGACTTTGCTCTCTTAACTTCCGGTTTTGGGCTACTTCTGGTTGAAACGGGAACTTTAAACCCAATGGATTCTTTACCTTTAGTATATCCCACAGAACCGTGCAGCAAATATAATAAGACTACGAGTTGAAAGTGAGTAAAAAGGATGTGTAAACATGTTTCATTCTACCAATGCCGTCAGTCAAAACAACAGGTGACGGGCCGGATGTTTTATAATAAGCCTACTCTATGAATTCATTCCACTGGTACTGTCGTATTTTGTATTTACTTAAAGAGTTTCAATTAGTATATAGCAAGTTTCATCTGATAAGTAAATAAAATTTTTTGTAACACGAATGGATCGCGCTAAGTTCAATCACAATTTTAATACATTTATGTTTTGACGTGTTGCACAGTTCCATAGGATAGAGTATAGTACCCTTTAAGAGGAATCAAATGACATTATATTTGTTTTCCAATTCTGACTTTGATTTTCTGACTTCCGGTTTTGAGCTCCTGCTGGTCGAAACCAGAACTTCAGACCCAATCCAAAGTCACTAACTTCTTGTGTAGATTACGAATCCAATTGTTGCTATCTAGTGTAGTTTTTGTAATCTGGGTGTGACGGACGGATAAAGGAAAATGATACTTGACAATTTTAAAAATTGCCACCAATAAAATAAATAAATAAAGTAATAGTTGTGTAAACCAAAAAATGTAGTTATTGAATATCAAAATTGTTTACTAACGTCTCCGTATTACAAACATTCTGTGAAATTAATTTACCTTCAAAGCAATAACAATGCATTTTTAAAACGATCTTCGGTAAACATGTTGCGCAACCGAATGTTACTTCAATTATACCATTTTCAAGAAAATAGTGAAACGTATAAACACGTATTTTATCCTGAGAAAGAAACGCAATGTTATCTTTAAATATTTGAAAATTAGAACACCAAGATCTTTTATGGCTTTAGCTCTTACAGAGTTAAAGACTTGCTCCGTAAATCCAAACTGGACGATAGTAACCGTTATAAATAAATGATTTATAGGGAGTTAGGCTAGAAGATTGAAGGGACATACAAGACCATATAAATGTTTCAACGTTTGATTTAATGCGGTGGTTTTTTCCTACGAAATGTTATTTCGTTAAAAAAACGTACCGTGCCGAGTAATAGATCTCCCGACGCATAACGACTATTTGAATTATCAAGTAACAAGAAAAACGTGTAGCAAAATTAAATAATTATAGTCTCTGTAATCTTTTTACTGTCCTTAGACAAAATCAAAACCTTATGCTTTCGCTAAATTTTTTGTTCAACAATTTTTGATTGATTTAAAATATACCTGTACAATTTTTAAGTTGTAGGCCACCTCCAAGGTTTCATAGTTAAAACACTAATAATTATTAGTCACTAACACATAAAACAATTCAAATATTAATCTGATGCAACTTCAAGTAAAAGTAAACAAAGATGGTAAAATTTCATACGGCTTGCTGAGATTGCAAACAGTCTATAGTCCTTTCAAGTTAAAACTGGTACATTGTTAAAACGGAAATGACAGACTGAAAAATTGTATCATTCAAATCACCGTATTATTTGTGAATAATAATTAATTTTCAATTTGAAGGTGTCAATTAATTTAACTTGTAAAAAGTGTTTTGGATCATACAAAAATTTAAACAACTTAGTTATGTTTATAATAACATTTTATATACGAGGGTAGGCTGATAAGTAATGCACACATGCTTGTAGAAGACGAACAAAAAGAAATAGCAAGATGGGGTAAATAACAAATTAAAGTACAAATCTTAACCTACCAAATTATCTATTTATTTTTCAATATAGTCACCGTTAAGCATTACACATTTCTCCCAACGTTTAACAAGTTTTTTCATTCCGTCACTGAAAAATTCTTCCGACTTTCCTCGAACCCAGGACGCAATAGCTGCCTTCACCTCATTGTCCGAGCTGTAATGATTACCCTTAAGGTCTCTCTTCAGTAGAGGAAAAAAATAAAAATCGCAAGGCGCAAGGTCGGGAGAATACGGAGGGTGTAAAATTGGTTGAAACTTCAGGTTTCTCAGAGCCTCTCCAGTTGCACGCGAAGTGTGTGGACGAGCATTGTCGTGTTGCAAAATTATTGGCGCCAGGTTGCCTCTAACACGACAAACTCGACGTCGGAGGTGTTTCAGAGTCTGTATATACTGAGCAGAATTTACCGTTGCCCCTCGTTCCAGATAATCAGTCACATAAACTCGGCGAGCATCCCAAAACACAGTCAAAAGAATTTTTTTTGCGGACGGTTGTGTTTTGAACTTTTTCACAACAGGAGAATGTGGATGACGATATTCAGCGCTCTGCCTTTTTTCTTCGGGATCGTAATGATGAACCCATGACTCGTCCCCCGTCACAATATTCAAAAGAAAGTCGTCTCCTTCGTCACGGTAGCGCTTCAAAAGTTGTTCACAGCATTCCAATCGACGCTGTTTATTCTCGTCTGTCAGACGGCGTGGTACCCATCGTGCACAGATTTTACGGTATCCCAATTGTTCAATAATGAAGCCAACACGTTCCTTAGATATTCCAATTTGGTTTGCGATACGCTGTTGAGTGATTCGCCGGTCATTTTGAATCAAATCATCGATGAGTTTGCGACGATTATCGTCTGAGGCAGTGATTGGTCGTCCACTGCGTGTTTTGTCAACAATTAAGGCTTTTCCAGGTTGGCAATCACGAAATTTTATTACCCAACGATTCACAGTAGACCTATCAACAGTATCGTCACAATAAACAGCCTTTAAACGACGATAAATCTCACTAGGATTCACTTTCTCAGCAGTTAAAAATTCGATAACAGCGCGTTGTTTAATTCTCGTTGACATAGCACCAGAACACGACGCCATACTTCCACTACTCAAAACAAACTGAATGAAAGCAACGCCTTCAAACTGCGCAGGCTTGTAGAGGAGAAATAGTACTTCCACATGCCACCAGGCGCGCTACTGAAGTTTATTTAGTTGTCTTCTACAAGCATGTGTGCATTACTTATCAGCCTACCCTCGTACTTCGGGTTTTTTCAAGATTTTGTTATTTATAAATATAAATTTTCCGTTTAAAATTATAACAAATATTTGTTTACTAACAAACTATTTAGTTTATATTATATTATATTATATTTGTGTTACAACAACGAGAAAATTACAATAAATTTAATAATTTATTAACATACTAAATTAATTAAAATAAATTTATTAATTTATTAACATACTAAATTTATTACAAAATTTTAAAAACGAAACCAGGTCGTAAACTAAACTTTAATTACTAAACGTTAAATGGCATATGATCATATTATAATTAAATAATTATTTTCTTATTTACATTTATATACAAATATAACAATCGTACACTATTTTCCTATTTCGCAGAATCTTTTTCTGTACCCAAAAAACCTGTTATTAACCAACAAAGTTGACAAAATAATTTAATAACACTGATCAACTTCACAAACTCTTTGCTATGTAGTCCTTACTGCCACAACAGTCGGTTGATTTTATTTAACCTACCTTATTACTTATTATTTTTAAAGAAAGAAAAACCTAAAGAGGCTTCCAGACAAATAAATACACAATAGCCGCAGTAGATTCATCAAGAAATAAATAACAGTAGACATAAAAGAATAGCATAATTTTTCTATCCGTCTTTCAAGTTTCCTTGGGTCGGGCCCAACACAACACCTCTCCAACAATGAATCACTTTTTCTTCATTCTTCTCTTGGCATCGCATAGTTTTTTCAATTCATCCATAACTAAACACACTTCACTCGTCATCCACTTCACTCGTGGTCTACAACTTTGTTTTTTACTCTCAATCTTCAATTAAAATATCTTTCGGCAGTCTAACCTCCTTTTTCCAATTGATATGACCAAATCATCGCAGTTTTATCTTTTTAACTCTCCATACTATGCTGTCCATATTTCTTATTAATTTTTCCCTCGTTACATGATTTCTTACTCTATCATTTCTTGTCTTTCCAAACGTACTCTTCATGTACAATAAAACAAATGGATTATTAGAACCAAAATCGCACCTTCTACCGTGTACTATAAAAACAAGCCTACTATAAAGAAATATAAAATTATAATAATCGCTAACCGCCGCCCGTAAAATAAATTACACCTGTAAAAACTTATGTAAAAGCAACACTCTATTAGTACCACAGTCTAAATGGACAATATTGTCCAAATCACATAATATATTCCGTGAAACGGGTTTCAAATAAAAAAAAATCCAACTTCCTGATTATAGTTAGATTTTTCCATAATTAAAACCAAACTGGTGAAAAAAAATTACGTTTTCAGTTAAAACTGAAAATATTTAATTTTTTTGTTATTTAACTAAACGATGTAGGTAATTATGATGTTAAGTAATTTTAATTACATTCTTGAGTAAGAGAAAACACGTGGATCACTCGTTCAGTGATTATGACAGGAAGCTTTTCTGAAACACCTTTTTAATATACAGCTACTACTTCAAACTTCGTTAAAGTTTCGTTGATGTAATGGTAATTCATTCTTTTAATTGAATTTTCATAAAAGTTGAAAGTTTTGAAAATTTAGGTAAATTTAACAGAGTAGCAGAGTACAGAGCCGTCTAACGATAATATTATTATACTTAATATTTAACTTAGGCCGAAACATTTTTTAAGAAAGATATTAACCGTTGATTTTCATTACTTATAACAGCAGCAACTTGGAGTTAGACAGTTTTAATATAAATTTAAATTATTTTTAATGTTGTTGAAGATTAGATCTTTAATACGGTATTTCTTACCGCTTCTCTACGGACAGTGTCGGTATTCTACAATAACTCTGTAAATAATAATAATAATTTGTCTACGGACAGTGTCGGTATTCTTCAATAACACTAAATAATAATAATAATTTGGCGCAGTTGGTAACGTGCTCGCCTCTCATCATGCGGTCCTGGGTTCGAATCCCACTCAGGCACTGCATATTTTCATACGTTACAAAAAATCATTTCATCCTCCATTGTAAACAGTTACAGCCCAACGTTGTCACTAATGACCGTTGTTTCAAAATAAGAACTAAGTAATTTAGTGTTTGAGTTGTAATCTGATCAATTCAGAACAATAAGGAACCCCTTAACCCAATGGGATGTGGATGATGTGTATGACGAAAATGAGGTGTATTCTTACACAGACCCAGGCCGACCATTCCTAGGAGAGTGTGGTAATTGAACCCCAACCATCAAAGTACACCGGTAACCACTGTCCAGTATTCAGATCCGTATAAAAGTAATTAAGTTTACTAAGATTTGAGCCGGGGACCTTCGTCTCCAAAATCAGCAGTTAAATAATGACCAGTGGCAATGACGTTACCCCTAGACCAACCTGGTGGGTTACCAGATATATATTCAAGAATAATTAATGAAGGAAGAGGCGATAATATCTCCTCTTTACTTTCCTTCCTATCATCTATTACAGTACCTACTACTATGACGGTATATTTTTTTCTACTATCATATTGTGACAATCTCGAAAAGGAAAGAGTATTAGAGAATTTTAGCGAAAAACTGAGAATTTAAAAATGTTAACTAAATAATAAGAGTAATAATAGGTCTACAAGAAATAGTTATAAACGGTTTTTATAGTAAAGGTAGGAATGGCATTTGTTGTACAGGTATTGGGAAAAAGCGAGTTCCTTGTTAAATAATTGGCCTTTTTGTAACACCTCCTATTCAATCCTAGTTTGTTAACAGTTGTTAAGATTAATCAGAAGCCGTCAAAAGGTTTTTGTCTTTTTATTGTTTTATCGAAATTCTCTGTCTTTCTCGAAATCTCCATTGACCCATCAATATAAGCGACACAAGTTATTCAGTTTCAGTCAGTTCCGTTTTTGTCTGTGAATCAGTGAGTGAATTGTACAAATACGTTAGAAAAGGTCAACGTTACTGTGAATTATTGCCTATTGTTAAACTATTAATTATTCTGAATCGTTTATGTAAGTATTATTAAGTAAATTGGTTGTCATTTATTAAATTAGTAAATTGTAATTATTTTGTCATTTATTGAGTAATTTAATTGTAAATTACTTGTAGACTTTTTCACTTATTTAATTGTAACCCACCGGGTTGGTCTTGAGGTAAAGTCGTCGCCAGAATCAGCTATTTAACAGCTGATTTTCGGAGGCGAAGGTTCCTGGTTCAAATCCTAATAAAGGTAGTTACTTTTATACGGATTTGAATACTAGACTGTGGTTACCGGTGTACTTTGATGGTTGGGGTTTAATTAACCATACTCTGTCAGGAACGGTCGGCCTGGGTCTCTACAAGACTACACCTCAATTACACGTTATACACATCATCCTCATCTCATTGGGTCATGGGGTTGCTTATTGTTCTAAATTGAACAGATTGCAACGTACACAAATTCAGAAATAAAAAAATAAAAAAATTTAATTATAATTTTTAGTTGTGATAAATACTTGTAATTTTAAACTTTAGTGTGTTAATCACATCATCCTCATCTCATTGGGTCATGGGGTTGCTTATTGTTCTAAATTGAACAGATTGCAACGTACACAAATTAGGAATAAAAAAATAAAAAAAATAAATTATAATTTTTAGTTGTGATAAATACTTGTAATTTTAAACTTTAGTGTGTTAATTTTTTAATTCACCCAGATCTGAAAACGGACCTTAGAGATAAGTGTCACATTATTTTGATAGTAACGGTATGAGAAGAAAATTGTAAATGGATATAAACCCATTTTAATATTTTTGAAGAAATATAAAATAGAAAAAAGAGCAAGAGTTTCTCCACTCAATTCAGGGATTTTCTTTGTAACAGAACAGTATCAGTTTTTTTATATTACAATAATAGTAGTAGTAGTAATGTTTCAACTAAATCTTCAAAAAATCAGTTTGCTTTCCTCTGAAATCTATTTATAAGCATTGTTAATGTATATCTATATTTTCCTCGTATAGGGCCAATTTCAGACCATGTGAGGAAAATTTAGACGTTTCTGGAAGCTTTTCTTGCTGCCTACATTGAGCATTTGCTCACTGCAGGGTTTTCGTTTCTTCTCTCCACCCGGTATTCTGTTTTTGCTCATCATGGAAACCCTTAAAGTTCATAATAAATTATCTGAATTTGTTACAGTTATTAAGTTTCTCGGTATATTCCGGTTGTCTGAATATCCTTTCTGACTTTTTTAAACCAGACTTTTTTAAATAGGTATGTATGTATGTATTATATAAACGATTTAATTTTTATTATTTTGTTTATTTGAAGCACATATTTTAACTGCACACCTGTTTTTTTTAAACCAAAAAAAAAAAAAAAAAATAGTTTTTCAATAAATTTTATAATTCTTAAAAATCAGGTTTCGCTTAAATTCGGCATTAAAGAAACCGATTTAAACGCTAATTTACAACAGTAGTAATTATTAATATTACTACTAATAGTAATTTCACAGTTTGTAACTATAATAATGGGTCAAATCGTATACTATTTAACGTCGCCCTTTATTAATTTTCAATCATAATATCGATTCTTTATGAACACTAATCAGAATTTCAAGTGTGACAGATTATTTATTGGGTAGCTAGATATTCATGAAACAAAAAGACATACCTTATTTCGTCATTTAGTATTAATTAGAGAAGTTGTTGTGCTGAATTTTAAATAAAATAGTAGTTATAAAATCTAGTAGAATTGCGTCAGGTTCTAACTTACTCAAAATTATACATGAAAAAGAGATATAAATTTCTTTAGAAATTACTTTACATTAAATTTGAATGTACATTAAATTTTTGTTGAGTAGGTTAATAAATTCTAAAATATGTAATGTCATAGCCTATATGAAAAAGGTAAGGAAAGTAGGTAATCTTTGAATGTAGATTTTCAAAATCGGTTTTGTACCGGTTTACCTGTGATTATCACACACACGCGCGGATATGTGTGTGTGTGTGTGTGTGTGTGTGTGTGTGCGTGTGAACAAATATCTCAAAAACGGAAAATCGTACGAAGTTGAAAAATTAAAATTAAGTAAGGTATCTACTACAAGGAGACCCTCCAGCAATATATTCATAAAAGAATCTATCAACCGGAAGTAGCTGTTTATACGTGAAATTCGTTACTTTTTACAATTTTCTCGGAAACACCTTCTACGATTTTGATAAAATCGCCCTATTAACTACATTTCGTGCTGTACAAGATTGAATAAGCAAAACGTCGTTGGTTGAAATTTGTGTTTTTTTTTATTTTACGTCAGCCTGTTTTGCAGTCACTGCTAATGTAGACGATGAGAAAGGTGAGTGATGAAGGTGAGCCAGGCCTGACCAGGAATCAAACCCGGGACCTCAGCGTAGAAGCCAGTTGCACTAACCACTAACCCAACGTAGTGGCAGCCGGCCATTGGTGGTATGGGAGCTGTGCTTTCGTGATAATATTTTTTTTAAGTTTGCGGCATTAATATGGATTTTAGGGCGTAAACATTTGTGATTTTTAGTATAAAGACTAATTGCAGTAAACAAGTTATAGTGCCAGTTATTAAAAATATAAAACCTGCAACTTTTATTTAAAGCGTTTATTCTCCAGTTATTCGTTTAGCATAAATTTTAGATATTTTCCATATTTTTATCATCAAAATAACGAAGTCCACCAGAGGTTGATTTTCATCTAACGTCATTCACTCATAAATTATAAATATTAGGTTATGTTTTTCAGAAATTTCATAAACTCATCTTCTACTCATTGTTCTATTTCAAAATAGGTCGTAGATTTTACTGTAATAATATAAAATGGTTTTTTATAAATGTATTTCACTCATGATTGGACATATTTTGTATTTGCAATTATTTTTATTGGCAAGAGAACGTCGTGTGAGGTTTACACCAGATCTTTATGTAAAATATAAGTTGTATTCAAAAGAATAGGCCTACATAACTAAGTAGAAGAAAGATAGAAAGAAAAAACGGAATTTAAACTGTTCATAAATAAGTTATAATACTTATTACATTTCGCCCAGGTCAGAATCTTATTCTATTACAAAATAATGCAAACGGTATAGTTTAATAAATTCTATACTTTGTAAATTACTATTGTAGTTAGTATCATAAATACTATATTACTACACTATAATTTGAGTGTAAAAACTACTGCACTTCGTTTAGGTTCGTAACTTACACAGTAAAACGATAAATCTTTCTGCTGATTATGAGTGTATTGAATTATTGATGTTTTTTTCCATTAACGTACGTCAAAATGATGTTAAAATATAAATTGAAATAATTTTCAGACGTACAACATATTCCCACTTGAGTACATTATGCACTACAACTACCAATACATAAATGCTCTAGGACTTTAATATTCTAAAACTAGGCTACACCTTTAGCGTAAATTAGAATTTAAAATGATGTATTTTTCTGTTCGTTAATTTCTTTACGAATGTACTTCCATTTTTCACTCGTTAAATTGCTAAATGTCAGTTTGATTTCTTGGATTGGTTAAAGCCTAGGTTTCTATTCGCAATTCTGAGATATAACAGCATTATTATTTTATGAAAATCTTCAATAAATAATTTAAATAATTAATATAATTGAAATTACTTAAAAATAAAAGATATTTTGATGTATTAAAAATGTTTAAAAGTATTTAATTGTTATGTTTTTCCTTTATGATACAAAATATTTTTAGTGGTGGGATTAAAGGGTCGTAGAAATTAAAGAAAGTAATGGCAATTAAATTTGCTTCAGATTCTAAACTCACAGTTACTTTCGAAGATCCTCAAAACTGAAAAATTGTAAAACATTGAGCTTTTACGATTTTGTTAATCATTTAACTCACTGAATTACTTTTCTACCATCTACTTGTAATCATCATCATTTAATAATCGGAATCAATATCATCTCTACCATGGGCATCATCATTTTCAGCTTCAACTACTTCATTTTTCAAGTTATTGATGCACAGTGATTTTTGTTTAGATTTTAGTCGTTTTTTGAAACACACTGCTGAGTGTGTTTTTATTTATTTATTTAACGTCGCATCAACTACAACGGTCATTAGCGACGACGTTGGGGTGTAACAATTGTACAATGGAGGATGAAATAATTTTTTGTAACGTATATAAATATGCCCTGCCTGAGTGGGATTCGAACCCAGGACCGCATGATGAGAGGCGAGCACGTTACCAACTGCGCTTATGCGGCCGGCAGGGTGTTTTATATTTTCATTCTAAGAACTTTGTTATTCGAACTTTTGTCATATTCGCTTAAAGTTTATAATAACATTTAAAAAACAACTAATTGCAAAATAATTATACTTTCTTATGTAGCGAGCCAAAAACGAATTGACAGGTAGCTGTGTTTATGTTTTGGTGTTAAAGTATGACATGTAAATAAAAACAGCTGGTTGAAATTAGATATTAAAAAAAATATTTAAAAATTAATATATTTAATAAACAAAAGTCTTGTTGCTAAGCGACTGTGAAGAAGAAGGAGATTTTATAAAATTATTATTTCTTTAGTGTGGGGCTGGAAGCCAACGAAGCAGAAAGTCCTACATTCAACTCAAGCAAATTTCTTTGATAATTTAAAATAACTATATACATTCATTCATTAATAATTATAAAATACATATATATTCAAAGAAATAATAGAAAAACAAAATAGGGAACTCAATGATAGACTAGAAAAAACAATAAAAATAAGTAAATGGAACTGAATGATTTTATAAATAACATGATTGAGGTTAATCAAAGATTTAATGACGTGGATAGAAAAATAAATGAATTAAGTCAAGAATTGCACTTCAATTTAGTAGAGACCAATGATAAAATAGAATAATGTATAGGATAAAATAAATAATATAAAAAATTGTTGTCGTTAGATTTTTAACATTCAAATCAAATGAAACCAGTGAGTTGATTTAACAGTATTAAGAACAGGAGCATTATTTTAGAATTACACTTAAACAGTGAAAGTTGTGATTGTAATTATGAAAATATATTGATTAAATAAAAACCATAATGTATTAAATGTGAATAATGTTTTATTGAATGAAATAGGAGACAAGGTAAAATGGAAAAATAATAAAATCAAACTTGAAAGATGATACAACGCCAATAAAGAATACAAAATAAAGAATTAATACAACAAAATTGGCTAATCACTCGTGGGGATAATATTCATCTCTTACACTTAAAAAAAACAAAGATAATGGGCTAAATGAGGATAAATTATGCATATACACACAGCCACCCAAATAGAAATTTTTATTTTCTCCATTAAAATTTACAATTTTGTCAACTTTATGACTAAAAATACGGAAATATAAACCCCTACGGACGACTACCATCAACTTTGTGAAATTCGAACTGCCATGTTGAAGCAGACTAAAATCAATCCATCCCTAATTCAACTTTTGTGTTTGTAGGCGTTAATTTGATCCACAAAGAGAAGAACGAACGAGAGGGATCGTAATGTAGAATATTGTTGTAAGCGTGTAGGCAATATCGTTACTACGGCAATATACTTACTCTTCTAGGTGCTTTTGCGACTAAATTTCAACTCTTCACTACAAAGGGATGGCTTTGTATCTCTTAATACAATAATATGTAGGCTTCGATAACAATAATACAGAGGGTGTTATTTCAGTAGAATCTACGCAACAATATAGGTTTAAAATAAACAGTAATTTCAATTTATTCTTTCCCCTCTTTTAAAACAATATTTTAATCCATATTGCTAGGTTTTATCGTCCAATTGGATATAACACATATAGCCTACTATAACACAAGTACAACAAAAATATACATAGTTTATGTATAAACCCAACTAAAATTTTAGCTTTTCCTTGAAATACAACTTATAACATAAGCTAAACATAAAAATATACCTTACAATCAATATGTAACTTAGTGTTGTAATGCCTACATTATTATAGCTCTTTTATTGATTTTTTGGTTATTCATTCGTTTG
The DNA here is from genome assembly GCA_035578175.1 of Catonia carolina. NCBI lineage: Eukaryota > Metazoa > Arthropoda > Insecta > Hemiptera > Achilidae > Catonia > Catonia carolina. The sequence continues at coordinate 59,833,888 of JAQMRL010000003.1, read as the reverse complement.
CAGATAATCCCACTACATATCTCGCAACATACAACATCTACAAGCTTTAAATATCTGTTTTTTTTATCTGGCTTATTAAGATTAACGCAGATAAAACTACGTATGCCACATTTACTTTACAGCAGAGAGTATCCCTCTAGTGAAAATATTTTAATATACATAATATGTTAAGGGTACCAGGAACGGAGAAAATTGAAAATTTTCACATTTCCGGGTTTTTGCACAATACTAAAATTCAGAGTTTTCTGCATCCAATGATATAAGTTATAATTTGTTGGAGTTTTTTCAGCTTTTATCCCCCAAAAAAATAATTCAAAATATGTTGAACCTTTACGTTATTTTCTAAACGTTACCAGTTTGTATAAACATTTTTATTTCTTGAATGACAAACAGTAAATTCATATTTTTTTTATTGTTTACGATATTTTTGTTTTAAAAGTTTAACTTGATATTAGCCCAGTTGTGAATGTAACAGTTGAGGAATTTCCAGGTTATGATACTGGAATGTATTAGAGGTACCTATTTTGCAATGCGTATAATATTATGTTCTCTTTCAGTTTTTTCTTATTTCCTGTGAATAGTAATTTTTGACACATAAGGAACATTTCCTCAGCCAACTGTGAATGGATTTGAATGAAATTTTTGCCCAGCCTTTTATTCCATAATATCAATTTACTGAGTTAACATTACAGTAAAATAATGTTTTGAATATTTATTTTCCACTTAAATAAAAAAAAAGATTTTCAAAAGTGGTAATTTAAAAAAATATTCCTTATCTTTTTAACAATATATAAATATGCTACTAATTCTGTGGGTGTAGAATAGCCTGAAAAGTAACCACTAAAAAATTGGACAACATAACTCCAATAGTTTTTGAGAAATTGTTTCTTACATTACATTAGGGAGGTAGGCATTCCGGGTACCCTTACATGAATTATGGGCGTTATGTAGTAAATGTGAATGGGAGATCAAACAAATTAATTTTTTCAGTCAATTTTTACTTTTAAAAAAATAATTTTTACTTAAATAAAAAAATACAGAGTAAATTTTTACTTTTAAAAAAAATACAGAGTTAATGATTTTGGATGTTGTAATTTTGCTTGTTATCTTGTACGTAGCTGCTCGATTTACTCGTTTGAGCCACGGAGGTGAATTGTTTTTGTAACTTGTACATTGTGTTGTTGTTGTTTCGGTCATCAGCCGAAAGGCTGGTTTGAATCCTAGAGGCTTTACTAAGTAAAACAAGAAGTGAGGTGGTTTACCACAGCATTCCTTTCTGAGTTGAAAGAGTATGCTTATCAGCATGCCAGGCCCTCTGAAAAGCATCTTCTTTCAACCCTGCAAATGACACCTTCACTTCATTCACCACAGGGTCTGGTTGTATAATGAAAATAATTACTCTCAGGGAGATAACTCTGACTAGTGTCTTTTCAACTTTACCTCTCCTGTTCTTAAATGCTTCAGTCATGTAATTGGCTGACCATGTGATAAGAAACTGAACTATTTTTAGTAGCGCTGGAACTAGCAGATTGAGTGTAAATAATTTAACACTCCACTTACCTGTTATGGGCAATTTTTTTTTTTTTTTTTTTGAATTTATTTAACGTCGCATCAACATCAAGGTCATTAGCGACGACGTTGGGGTGTATCTGTGTGTGATGAGGATGAAATGATTTTTTGTAACGTATGAAAATATGCCATGCCTGAGTGGGATTCGAACCCAGGACCGCATGATGAGAGGCGAGCACGTTACCAACTGCGCCAATGCGGCCGGCGGTATTGTATGGGCAATATTGTTTATTGTAAAAAGCTTACAATATAGATTTTTATGTCTTTTAAAAGAGTCCAGAAAAAAACGATTATTTATGTATTTATTGATAATGTTAATAAAATTTATTTACCCTGCAATTATTTGTTTTAATCAAACTTTTTATGCCGAACTCAAAAGGTAATTCGTGGTTTCTAATATCTAAAAGTAATTTTTTTTATATATTTTTGTGCAGTAATGGAAATGGATATCTTTGTAAACAAATAAAAAATATTGTCGGTGGAAGTGACCTTTATCTTACGTCTACAAACCTGTCCACCATTATTTTTGTTCAAACAACCTTTTTGTCCAAGCTACTATCGTTCGATACCTTGGGCTGTAAAGGCGACTGATATAAAACACCGTTTTAAAAATAAACGACAGTTATTGAATAGCACAATCATAATAAATATTTTTTTAACCAATAATAATTGCCTACGACTTTCTAATTTTTAGCTTATCATTTTCTTCTTATTTATTTGGGTATTTACGAAAATTAAATGTATTAGAGTTACAAAAGAAATATTATTAACACAAATTTTTCAAAGTAAATTTTCATGTTAATAAAATGACAGTTATTTTATGTGTTTCTTTTATACAAAGTATCCTATATTAAGTAGATTTACAGAAGATTACAGACTTCTCAATAGGAGTATCACCCCAAGAAGTATGGCAAGAAAAATTCTAAAGTTATAGGCTAGACTAACAAAAGAAATTTAAGGTCATGTTGTACCAAGTATGTCAACAATGTTAAATTCTCAAATTTCATATTCCTTATTCTCAACTCCCAAAAAGCCTATTAAAATAGTTTTTGCTCACATTCTTCTGGAGTTTTCTGTAATAGAATTGTGTTTTTTTTTTAACAAATATATCCCGGAAATTTATCTTAACTCTTTTACCTAACGACTACTTTCAATTGCTGTATTCATATATTTACAATTTATTTTCTAAGCCTAATTTTTTTTCTGAAAACACCCATTAGGTACCCATATGCATCGTATAAAATTACTGTTAAAAATTTAATTCACCTATCTTAACGGAATTTTTTTGAGAAAGGAGCAGACTATCGTTTGGATTCCGAGTCAGTCTATGTAAACTTTTTAGTATGACGTTTAAATGAGGTGCAGTCTTGTACAGAATCAGGGCAACCATTCCTGAAATAGTTTGGTTAATTGAACTCCAACCATAAAAGTATACCGGTAAGCACTGTCTAACGCATACAAATCTGAATAAAGTAACTTCTTTTACTAGGATTTGAACCGCGAAACTTTTATTTCCGAAAACCAGCTGTTAAATAGCTGACTCGTGGCAACGACTTTACAATTAGACTAACCCGGTTGGCTAGATGGAAGATTCATAGTATCAAGAACCATATGTTATATAGGTTAGATATTTTTTTTTTAAATTAAATTAAATCCAATGAAAGAAGTATAAAAAATATTTATATGTCTCAACGGAAAATCTTGATTAATTGATTGGCGGTTAAAACAAAAAAAATAATGGGAAAAAGTTATTTTTCATTGTACGTCGTGACCTTAAGACTTTACGCATAAGTAATTAAGTAATTTTTTTAAGCTTAGGGCCTACTTTAATGGCGCAGTAAAAATGGTATTCGGTGAACACATTTTTGGCTCATTTAAAAGTGAAAGAGTGTTTTACCGAGAAAGAACAATAAAATGTAAGCTTGCATAAATAAATGGCCCTTTCAAATTCCATGCAATTAGTTGAAAATAGTGAATTAAGTGTATTAAACATCGGTTTGTTATAATTATACATTATAATTAATGATGTCCTGTCAATAGAAGTACATGTATATTATACTAATAATCTTAATGCAGCATTACATTGTGTGATCTGCAGTGTAATCCTACTTGTTTGAGGTGTAGGTACAGCTATTAGTAACCTATTGTGATATACTGAGCCGTATAAACCTGCAATGCATAGCTTGCGATCCGTAAACCATGAAACGTAACAATCAACATTACCTATGTCAGCTTCGAAACAGGTGTACCAACACCAACGATAATTTGATAAATTATATAATGTGTTATTGTATCATGCAGAAAAAAACCTGGTGTGAAACACTAACAAAATTTTATCTTGCCAATGTAAATAATGAAACATATGACCTATTTCTATTCATGAGTTAACAATGCTAATGAAAAACATAACCTAATTTTAATCATTAGTGAATGACAGAATATAAAAATCAAACTCTGTAGAGATTAAAAGTATGTAATATCAGTTGTCCCACGGAATTTGAACCACAGGGAAATAAAGTTGATTTTCATTATTTTGTTAATATTTTCTTCCCACGAATATATCAAGACTTGTTATAATCAGGAATCATTAGAAAATGTTTAGACCTTTAAAAAAATATCAATTTTGATTCATTTTAAGCTGTATTTCAGCTTAAATACAGAAATTAATAAATTTGTATCAGTTTTCTATTAACGTACTGTAAATTTTATCTAAATGTCACATTGTATGTTTGGAGTAATGGTAACGTTTTGGTGTGTAGATGTAAATATAGGTGGGTCGAATCCACCTGCAGTATACATTTTTTATTTTTAAAATTAATTGAAAATATTAAAAAATGATTACTTAGTTATTTTTTAATTTTGACAATTTGTTTTATCATCTAAAATTATTTACTTAATTTTTTTGGAAGCAACTCAGTATTATTTTAAATACCTAACATATTTCCTTCAACAACATTTAATTTTCAGAGATAGCTGATTGTTGCTATAATTTTATTTTAGATGGATAAAAACATTGCTAAAAAAATAAACAAATAATTAATTGTTATAATAATTCCAATATCTACATCAGAACGTTACCATTACTCCAAACGTACAATGCGACAATTTATTAAAATTAAAATACTTAAATAGAAAATGGTTACAAATTTTTGGATTTCTATATTTTAAGCTAAAATACTGTTTAAATGTATCAGAATTAACATTTTTTAAAAGGTCTAAAACTTTTCTAATGATTCCTGATTATAACAAGTCTTCATTTATTCGTAAGAACAAAATATTAATAAACTAATAAAAATCAATGCTATTTTCCTATGGTTCAAATTCCGTGGGACATCCGGTATAACTAATTGACGCTAAACTAAGCTCAGTAAAAAAGATGCTTAAGATAAAAGCTGCAGATTTTTAAATTTTCTATAAGTGTGATCATAAACGTATTTGTCGTAAAATGTATACAAAAGCCTCAATCTTCAAAATTCCCGTTTTCATCGATTATGATAAAAAAAAACATAAAATTGCTAATTGGCTCTAAACTAAGCGGTGAAGAAAAAATGTTTAAATGAAACGTTGTTGGTTTTTAGTTATTTACAACATTTATATACGTTTTTTCCCTAAAATTTATTTAAGGCTGCAATTTAAAAAAAAGTTTTTTACCACGAGAGCACGCTTTCCAAAAGTTCGACAGACATGGGGATTACCCAATGTTGTAGAACATAAAAAAGTAGTAAATGAGAAAAATTAAAAAAATCGTAAGAGCCTTTTTTTGATAAAATCGCAGAAAGTGAAAAATCGCTTAAATAAACTACTACTTCCGGTTGATCAATTTTAACGAAAATGTTCGTGTTGGTTCCTTTAGTGGTACCTAACTTAAATTCTAAGCTTCAGCTTTATACGCTATTTCGTTTTTCAGACATTTTCTTCACACTTGCACAAATCTTTTTGTTAAAAACATGGTTTTTTGGGTTCAAGGGATCAGAAAAAGTGTGTTTCCGGTGAAAACTCGATTTTAAAAACAATACTTTCTACCTGTAGGGTTAGAGAAAATAAAAATGTATGGTCGGCCTAATCATATAATTTTGTATCCGGTAAGGTATTTATTGGTTTAATATATTTTACTAGTCAGCAATTTTTTTCAAGAAAACAATCATGTCAGTAGCTAAACTATTGACTTTGGAATAAAAAAGCAGATTTTTTTACAAATATTAACTAAGCGAATTTTATATTTTAATGTAAGTTTAGATATAACCTCTTAGTTATTCAAAATTTATATGCGAGTTTTGCATTACACTTTTGTCAAAAAGTGTTATGCAGTTATGAAAACTGGATTTTAAATCTAAGATACATACTAAAAACGACCCTTACAACCTGTATTTTCAGATTTATGACAAATTTGTTTCATAAAATTGGAAAAAGTTTTATATATAATTATATCTGGGAGCTTAGAATATTTTATAATTTATCTTAATGAAGTTAGTATACTTGGTGTTACTTTTCTATTTTAAAAACTAACCCAAATATAATTGTGCTGATAAAATCGTTTTTTGAGAACAAAAACCAAATAATTTATATAAAGGGTACAAATTGTAATAATCTTAAAACCAACTCACTAATATTATCCAAGCCGGAAAGCTACGTGTTCTCATAAGTAAATTTGAGGAAGCTTGTCAGATTACATTATTCTAAATCTCTTCCTTTTTTTATTCTTTATATTATTATGTAAACTTTGGGCGTCACAAAAAAAGTATGCTATTTTCTTACGAATGTCTGTTTGAATACTTGTTACTTTATATAAACCGAATATTAGACATACGGTTTTTGTACATAAGTATTTCGGATGTGTTTCCCTGTTTTATTAATGTAAATCAATTGCTTTTAATTATCGGTATTCAATTTTCTTTAAAGTTAGTCTAATTAGTTTTATAATTAATATTCGCTGGGAAAATTAAATATATTTTTAATGAAGAAATATATTTATTTTTCAAGTCGGAAAAATTAGAAAACGTCCATATAAATGTTTATTTACGTGCTTATAATTTCATCCGGTGATGAAAATATCCCTCAAGTCCTATAGGAGTGAACAACAAAATTTGTTCAAGGCCTTTTTAAAAAATTTTGATGGGACTGTCACAGTCTGGCCAAGCTTTTACTTAGGCTTACCTTGCCGAATGTAAATATTTAGGTATGGCAATCATCGTAATACCAATTGTTGATTTCGAAAAGATTGAGCAATATATTGTAATAACAGTTTCAAACTACTGTAGGCCTGGGTAAAAAATTTGTAGTTTGTATGACATATAAAACAACACTATTACAAACAAAAACGTCGTTCATGTTATTATTTTATAATATCAACTTCAATATTGGTTTATTTTAAATTTTGTATTACAATATACAGGAACAAGTTTATAATAAAATAAAAACAAATCGAATAAACTTTTTTACCTTGTAAAACCGTTAACAGTTTTTAAGCAGATTTAAATCCAGGAAATTCGGACGATGGTTCAGTTTCTTCATTTATTTAAAAATGAATTATGACAATTTGTTTTGGGTGTCAATGTTTAGATCAGCTTACTGGTACGTGTTTTTATATACTTTGGATTTTACAGAACTTACCGCAAACATTTGATTAAAAACGTTCAAATACGTTCATATTTTAAATTCCGAATGTACTGTATGAATGTTCACAAGAAATTTAAAAATGATTTGGTGACGATATAAATGAAGTACAATATTTTACTTTTTATTTTGTGATTTATGTTTTTTATTTTTATTTTTATTTATATTTGGTGTTTTGTGAAGTGCACTGCTGTATTTGTCCACTGGTTTTTTTCATTGAAACATTATTAATTCAATTTTTATTATTGTGTGATTGTGTGTGAATGTTACATCAATATGTAAGTTGGTAATTTTTTATTTTATTTGTTGGTGAAAGACTTTTTAAATTTATATTTTTTGTTTGTTTTACTAAATAGAACATTATTAGGTTAAATTTTTAAAAATGTCGACACAGGGTTCTTCTTCTTCAACCCAATCATATGATATTGATTGTTCTAGTGGTATGCCTATAAATAACAACTTATCGGTCGCCAAATTTTCAACCTCTTCCGATCAGGAAGGCGCTGCTAAACCATGTGTTGATAGATTTTCAAATCACACATCGGAAAAACGATTCATTCGGGATCCAAGACTCGTTAATGAATCACGTAATTTATCGGTTGACAAAAACAGACCGACATTACCATCAAAACCTCAAGACGAGTTTACTGTTGTAAGAGCGAGAAATAATAAAAGAAAGGCGGAAAAGTCATCAAATGATTTGCGTGCAGGGAAGCGACTCGATAATACAGCCACAGCGTTTCCACTTAGCAACGCTTACGATGTGTTGTCAGACAATTCCGACATGGAAGACGATTCATCTACAACTGAACCAAAGCCGCCCCCTGTCTTTATTCCCAGCGTTAGCAACCTGCAACTGCTTTTAAATATAATCACCAGCAATGGTGTAAACAAAACAGATTATGTGTACAAAATTATCTCTCGAAGTCAAATGAAATTGAACGCCAGCAACAGCCGTGCATATTCGACGATAATAAAAAATCTGAAGTCTTCTAAAATTGACTTCCACACCTACCAGCTAAAACAGTGCCGTGCATTCAGGGTTGTTCTACGTCACGTCCACTACTCAGTTGACGTCAACGACGTGATACAAGAACTGGCTACGCATAACCATGCCGTACGGAACATCTCGAACATACGGCACAGAATTACGAAGGAACCTCTTTCGCTTTTTTTTGTGGATTTAGAACCGGCGTCTAATAACAGAGATATTTATAAAATAGAATTGTTCCAAAACGCCAAAATAAAATTTGAGCCACCCTACCAAAAAAACGATATTATTCAATGTAAGCGATGTCAACGGTACGGGCATTCAAGAGCGTATTGCAACAGACCATTTCGTTGTGTGAAGTGCGGTGATAATCATGACACTACTATTTGTGGTAAACAGAAGGACGCCCCACCATTATGCGCTTTGTGTGGAGGAGACCATCCCTCTAACTACAAAGGTTGCGAAATATACAAACAGATTAAACAACGAAAATTTCCACCTTTACGCGAAAGAACAGTTACACCACCGGAAACTCAGACGGTCAGCTCAAAATTTGTCGCCCAAGTTGTTGCAAAAAACAGCGTCCAGGAAACATTACATCAGACACCTAACAGTAACAGTATTTTAGACTATGCGAGAGCCGTAAAGGGCAATTCTACGCAACCAATCCCAACCAATCCGTTGCAAACTGATCCGATTTTAAATCTACAACAATCATTTCTAGAACTACGAAACGTAATACAAAAACAAACAGAACAAATTGCGACACTATTAAATTTACTTACAATCGTTGTTTCGAAATTGAATTAAAATGGAGCAAGTATTATATAAAATTGCACTCTGGAACGCCAATGGCTTAAGTCAACATATTCAAGAACTAGTCACATTTTTAAACATATACAACATCGATGTCATGCTTTTATCAGAAACACATTTCACTAACAGGAGTTACATCAGGTGCAACGGTTATTCTCTATACTTTACTAATCATCCTGATGGTACGGCGCATGGAGGCTCCGCTATATTAATAAAAAATAATATTAAACATTACGAACTTCAAAAATTCGAAACACCTTATCTACAAGCAACAAACATTGTCATTGAGGACGTGCGCGGACAAGTAACAATTTCAGCGCTGTACTCTCCCCCGCGGCATCACGTTACGGCCGCTCAATTTGAAACTTTTTTTGAAAGTTTAGGTAACAAATTTATTGCGGGAGGTGATTACAATGCGAAAAATCAGGCATGGGGTTCTCGTTTATGTAATCCAAGGGGTAGAACTCTGTTTAATGTTGTACAAAAACATAATTTAGGCTTGTTATCGACGGGTGAACCAACGTACTGGCCAACCGATCGAAGCAGAATTCCGGATCTCCTCGACTTTTTTGTTACCAAAAATATAAGTCAAAATTCTATTCGAGTAAAATCGGTCCTGGATTTGTCCTCAGATCACACTCCTATAATCGCCAGCGTTGGTTGTAAACTACAAAAAAAGAAGACACTCCCTATTCTGTGTAACAAAAACACAGATTGGGCCTCCTTTAAGCGTCTGGTTACCGAAAATATAATTCTAAATGTATCATTAAAATCGCAAGACGAGATTGAGGAAGCGGTTGAGCATTTTAATAAGGTAGTGCAAAATGCCGCATGGAAATCAACTACAGACGCCAACAAAAACACTCATGGCAACAGTTGTCCTGCTACCATTCGAGAATTGATAAACTACAAACGAAGATTACGTCGAATTTGGCAGCATAGCAGACACCCAGATGACAAAACAAGATTCAATCGTGCAGCACAACATCTAAAGTACACGCTTCTAGAACTGCGTAATCATTATTTCCAAGACAGGTTGGTTCAATTATCTCCAACGGCAGCTACTGACTATTCATTATGGAAAGCTACAAGATACATAAAACGATCAAAGAAACAAATTCCACCTCTTCGTCTAACGGATGGAAATTGGGCTAGGACCACAAAAGAAAAAGTGGAAGCGTTTGCGGAATATCTGTCCACTGTCTTCCGTCCACACGACGATGATATCGATCGAAAATTAGAAGAAGACATTTTAGAACATCTTGAAGCCCCATTTCAGCTATCACCTCCTATCAAATCTTTCACTCCGGCTGAAGTGATAACTACAATCCAAAAGCGCCTGAGTTCCAAAAAAGCCCCTGGCTATGACCTAATTACCGGTGAGGTGTTGAAGCAACTCCCAAGGAAGGGAATTTTACTCCTGACATTCATTTTCAACGCAATTCTAAGGACGGGTTGCTTTCCATCTCAATGGAAAGTTGCCCAAATAGTTATGATTCTCAAACCTGGCAAAGAACCTACCGAAATTACGTCATATAGACCGATCAGTCTTCTATCCGTCACATCAAAAGTTTTTGAAAAATTACTACTTGATCGTCTAAAACCTTTTTTGGAAGAAAGTGTTTACCCGGATCATCAATTCGGTTTCCGTGAAAAACATTCTACGATAGAACAGGTACATCGGATAGTTAACCAAATTCGATATACCTTAGAAAAAAAGGAATTTTGCTCAGCCGTCTTCTTAGACGTAGCTCAGGCCTTTGACAAGGTATGGCATTTAGCTCTTCTACACAAAATTAAATTAAATCTGGATCATAATTATTTTCCTATTCTAAAATCATTCTTAACCGATCGTTTTTTCCAAGTGAAATTTGATGATGAGTTATCGACCTTGCACCTAATTCGTTCAGGTGTACCTCAAGGTAGCATTTTAAGTCCTTTTCTATACACGCTATTTACAGCAGATATTCCTGTAAATGAACATGTAACAACAGCAACTTTTGCCGATGACACTGCTATTATTGCATCTGATGCCTCCCCAGTCCACGCTTCTGAAAAACTACAGCAACATCTAAATGACATTCAAGACTGGTGCCAAAAATGGAGGATCAAAGTAAATGAACAGAAGTCTGCACACGTAACCTTTACGATGAAACGAGAATCATGTTCACCAGTAACGTTTCGCAACAACGTAATTCCACATTCAGATGATGTGAGATACTTGGGCATCTATCTAGACAGGCGATTGACGTGGAGAAAACATATATGGACCAAACGGAAACAACTTGGACTCAAATTACGACAACTATATTGGCTTGTTGGGAGGCGATCACAGTTGTCTTTGGAAAATAAATTGACACTGTACAAGGTGATGATAAAACCAGTTTGGAGTTATGGAATTGAACTCTGGGGCACAGCAAGTACATCTAATGTAGAAATATTACAGAGATTCCAATCGAAGTTTCTTCGACTTATATGCTGTGCACCTTGGTATGTGCCTAATGAAGTACTCCATCATGACCTGGGCATACCTACGGTGGGAGAAGAAATTAGCAGTCGGAGTGAAAAGTATATAACCAAGTTGGACACTCATTCCAATCATTTGGCTATAAATCTTCTCGATGACAATATTGAACATCAAAGACTCAAGAAGGCGAGAATATTAGATCTTCCATTCCGTTTCACCTGATCTAAAATGTTTAACCATCCTTTTAAGATCAAAAACACAAAATGATATTACGGTTGTCAACTATTATTTATTAATAATCTAAATCTTGCTAACTCTCATTAATCTAAAATTAATCGTCTAATAAATTTTCTATCATCAGTTACGCAGATCATCAGTATCACGTCTTCATTCGCTTCTTTTCACACCTTCATTCACTTCATCCGTATAAAAAACAGAAAAAAAAATTGTACATCACCAGGACCAAGAAGAAACCCTTCATCAACTATAACCAAACGATGACTTGGAAGCAACGCTGCTGAGTGCTGTCTTCTTCAAGTTTTATTCATCATCAACACATTTACTGAAAGTTTTTGTTAAACTGTTTGTAAATAATTCTTACTGTTAAAAAAAAAAAAAAAAAAAAAAAAAAAAAAATTTTGTGATGGTATAATATTATTAAAAACAAAATTGGGTAAACGTGTTTAAAGTTATATTTTGATTGAAAAATATTGAATTAAAAATTGTGAACATTGATATTATGTAAATTGATTTAAAGTTGCTTAAAAGAATCGTTGAAGTTTTGTATAATGTGATCAATTGCAGGTATTTTAATTAAGAATGCGAATGAAAGGTTTTAAAGATAAATATAAAAATTTAACAGTGGGATAAAATTATGTTTATATAAAGATTAGAATAAATAATAATATGAACGATTATTCTCTTGAAGATTTATAAAATGTATGAATAATTCATCACAGTAAAAATAAAGTAGTCTACTGTTTCAGTAGTGAGTAAAAGCGTACTCTATCGTGTCTTCTTGAAGTCCATAAAGTTTACTGTAGATATCTGTAAATTAATTGGGTAAATATATAAAACAAGACATAACTGTACCACTTAACTCAGTAATTTGTTATCCGAGATTATTAGCGTTGTAAACGAGGTCTGTTATTGCAGGGAGAAAAACTCCTTTTAGTCTTAACACTGGAAATTTACTTCTCTCATTAGGTCTGGTAACTCGTTTTTTGTTATAATAATAAAATGCTCACTGTAGAACCATAAATACTCAATGTATTTAATTTATGAAGGTAATCATTTTTATCATTATAGAACATAATGTTACGTTTTGTAGCATAATTTCTACAGCTTAAATTTAAAGAGATACTCTAAAGCTTTTACTGCTTGATAATCCTCGAAATAAAAATACGACGCATATTAACAGAAAAATAAAATCGCGTAAAGAAATGATCCACTTAAACTGTAAGTCATCAGCATCACTATAATAACCGATTCGGATTAAACCTCTTGATCAGTTCCAATTTCAAACTAAAAAATCTGAATATTAATTTGAAATTCTGTACTGAGAAATGTTAAAAACTACTAAACCAAAACAAAATATTTAATAAAAACAATTTGTGTGAAAATTTTAACAAAAATCTGATATAAAACGCTCACAATACTCTCTCTTGTCAATGTTAATAATAAACAATATAACATAATGTTTAATCATTAGTATACAATGTGAAATGGAAAGCAACCTAATTTTAATCATGAGTGCCTACTGTAAAATTAAAATAAATTAACTTTTGTATTTATGACTTAACATACAAAAAAAAATCTACTAATTGACGCTAAACTATGCTTTGTAGAAAAATTCATAAAATAAAAGTTGTAGGTTTCATAATAATTTTATATAACTTTAGTTAAATATCTTTTCGTCGTAAAATGTATAATAACGCCGCAATGTAAGCATTATAGAAAAATGTTTGAAATATAAATCATAGGTTTTACTTCCTACAACTATAAAATTATATAAAATTTTGTCCTAAAATGCATTATATTAAAGCAAACAAGAACAATTTTTAATCACAAGAGTACAGCTCCCAAAAACTTCAGCAGAAATGGCGCTAACTTTATTTATTAGAGCACATAAAACGTAGACAATGAGACAATTTATTAAAAAATCGTAGGAGCTGTTTTTGAGAAAATCAGAAAAACGTGAAAAATTAACTACTGAACTTCCAGTTAACTGATTTTGATGAAAACGCTTTTTTTCGGGTCTGCTTTTGGTACCTAACTAAAGTTTCAGTTCCGTACGATATTCTGCTTTTGAGATATTTTGTTCACACAGATACACACACACAAACCGATGTCTAAAAACATGTTTTTTTGGTTAGGGACCTGAAAACGTTTATTTCCTGTAAAAACTCTGTTTGAAAAATGACATGAAAACTATATTTTCCTTCGGTATGTGTTCATATAGAGGAAAAGAAAGTAAAAATTAGTACGTTCATAAAAATTCTTGTTAAGGAAACATTTTTTGATCGTCATCAAACATGCTTAGCATATTATTTTACATTTTACCAGGTTTCATGTTAGACTGCTATATAATCTTTGTAACAGTTCTTTGCATACATTTGATGTTTCCATAAATTTTTGATGATACTTTTTGTTCCATCATATTTTTCAGATTTTAGTCATACATTAAATCGATCTTTCCCCAGTTTGCCATGCCAGAGTTTTATGTCATTTAATTTAGTGTTGTACAGTTTATATTTATGCCAATAACGTGAATCCATTTCGCTTTTTGTTTTTAGTTCATTTTTTTGGCTTCAACTTTATTTTTATTTACAACCGTATAGTTTTTAAAGCACATCTATTAAATGAGTTGGGATGAATGAGGAGTGGCGGGAATGTAATGTGAATGGATCCAGTGACCGATTTCGGCGTGAAAATTTACAATGAATGTTGATGCCAATATTTTGAATGTTAATGATGTATAAACTATGCTGGAGATTTTTTTTATGAAATGATTTTCGTTTTTAGATTTTTTTAATGAAATGAAACAGGCATGACAAGTTAAATTAATATTGTTTTTATGGTGGTCGGAGAAGATCCCTAATCCACCTTCGTTTCAGTCGTCTGTTAACAGGGAGATCGTTAGTTGAAAGAGATTGTATATTTATATTTATGTGGTCAATTGTCTTTGTGTGTAATGAGTTGTATGTAGCGTTGACAATGTCTCGAACCGTTGGTATTTTCAGGTCTTTGTGAAGGGTATGATTGGTTACGTATAAAGGTGCGTTTGTTATTGCTCTAAGTGCTTTTGACTGGTGTCTTTGAAGAATATTCAGAGTTATTTTGACAGGCTCCAAAAATTGGACCACCATATAACCAAATTGGCCGTACTAGTGATTAAAATTTAGTTCATTTAAATATTATTATCAGCTTAGTTATAAGCCATTAAATTCACTTTAGGAACAGCAAGTTGAAACGTGTAATAATATTAATTGGATATAAAAAAATAGATAATACCTAATTCTGCAGAATCTAACCAGGAATCGCACCAAAGACTTTCCGCTTTATAGCCTATCACGTCAACTACAGAAACAGCATAATAAAATATTTTTCCATCAATTTTTTAACCTGTATAATTTACTTCCTTTAATATTACAGAGCATTTTCTGTAAAAAAATTAATAAATCTTAAAAGTCATTCAAAATCTTAAAGAAATCTTAATTTTAAAAATCGTTTACTTTAAAAATCAGCTTTCTGCTATTACTCTTATTATTACTTAATGTTAAGTTGCATTAAGAGTTTATTCATAAGCGACTGACTACGTTGCAGTATAGCCACTACGCCACAAATACGGACCGTTGTTATTTTATATCTTCGAGTGAATTCCGGTCAACAATTCGATCTAAATGCCTGTCTGAGTATCTGATGATAACAACTAGTCTATGTAGTTTCTTGTCGGAGAACAATAATTGTGGACAGGTTTCTCTGTTCATTGTATACGTAACATGTTTCTATCAAATTTCTTTAAAACAATACTTTTAGCCTATGCGATATTATTATATATGAGTTTTAATATATAATTGTTTAACCTTTATTCCGGGTTCTTTTAACGATTTAGTATTTTACAAATAATAAAGCTTTCTTTAATATAAAACAAAAATATTTATTTCAAGTTAATTACTTAAAACAATTATTACAGTTATAATAACTAAAACAATACAGTAATCTACTTAACCTAATAACAAACTAAATTGATTATAAAATGTTTTAAAATCAAATACTTAAACTAAACTTAAGCTACCTAGAAAGAAAATATGGCTATTTACAATCTTCAATATTAATCAATGAATTCTTACTTACTGCTTGAAAACAATGATGACAGTATAATTTAGGTTCCTTGTCATTAGCAAATCTGTTTCGGATATGCAATAAACTCCACCTGCACAAACCTCTGTGCAAACTGTTAATGTACTGACTAGTTTGCTCCGCATTGTTGAATTACCAACTGCCTGACGAAAGGGCCGAGGAAATTCATATGCAAACCGCCTTAGTAAAAGGACAAAGAATGTACTACATAAATAAATACACAAAAGCATTAGTAAAAAAATCGAGAATTAATAACAATCAAAATAACATAATACGTTCTACGGGATTCTTTCATTCTATTCTAAAAAAATCAACTATTGAAATATTACACGCGTCAGGTAATAAATTACTCAGGTTAAAACTTCATACACAGTCTCTTGGTGTCAAAACAATATTGTTCGTCTATTT
This sequence comes from Catonia carolina, assembly GCA_035578175.1. Classification (NCBI taxonomy): domain Eukaryota; kingdom Metazoa; phylum Arthropoda; class Insecta; order Hemiptera; family Achilidae; genus Catonia; species Catonia carolina. The sequence goes on along the minus strand of JAQMRL010000003.1, from coordinate 59,817,662 downwards.
CTTACAATATTATATTTTTTATTCTATAAATACTTGAATTGTTAATACTTAGATAAAAACAATATTGCAAATTGACTTTGTGAGATTTCTTTGTGGTATTTCGATATAAAGTGCATTTACACAGGGTTTTAAACCTGATAAATTTTTATTTATTTTTTTTGCTAAATATTCAATATTCTCGTTATAAAATAAAAATAACTTTGTATTATTTTTATATAGGATTATATGAGGAAACAGAATATTGTAGTATATATTGAGATACTTAAAGAGTTGATAACGGTATCAGAGAGTTGGGCCTATTAATAAATACGTATTCACATCTGCATTGTATCGTCCTTTGATGTTGCAAATAACCCCATTAGTGTTTTACAAGTAGTGACGTAAATTTTATTTCTGCAAATTAATGATTATAAGTTTTATAATGATGTAATATAGTATCTTCTCTTTATTTGTGTTCATAAATGTTTTGTTTGATAATTAGTATTATTTTATTGTTAACGTATACAAATGATAAGTGATACAATTAGGTTTGACGGTAATAATAAAAATTTCCTAATTACATAAATTTTATACAATAAATGTATAAGTTTTCATTGAAGTATAATTATATAATTTATATAATTTTATAAATTTTGTGTTATTATTTTACTATTATTAAGTTAGCAGACTATTATAAGGTACTATTGTTAAATTATTATTATTATTATTATTATTTGTTTTATATTATTTAGGAAAAGCGGTTGCTTTAATTCTGACATGTCAGAAGAGCGGAGGCCGGATGATTTCATAAGATAATGGAATGGGCCCTAGGGAGAAGAAGGAGAAGGTTAGGCCATGAAGATCATGGAGGGAAAATTAAGAAGAGGTTGTGTAGGAGGGAGGCTTGGGCAATGATAAATGGGGAAAATAGGAGTAAATGGAGGATTCGGTAAAGAGAAGGTAAATAGCAACAGCTGTAGTTGGCTTATTTAGAAAAGACCATATTATTTACAATTACTTAACTGTAATTTTAATTCTTGAAATTAAATACAGGTAATTGTATTCTTACTCCTACGGGAATTACCTATTTCTACATATGAATTCCAAACGTTTTAATTTATAAAGAACATTGATAAAATGGCGAAGACAGGACAATGAACAGATAGATTCTGGACTCGTAGAAAAACATAAAAATTCTGGATAAGAAATGTAATAAAAGTAAGTGATGTGTCGACACAGATAGCGAAGCTTAGATGGAAATTGGCCGACCACGTGCATGGAAAGGGAAACATCTACAGACATTTTAGTGGAATAAAAAAAATTACATTGGTGACCCTGGGAATACAAACTAGTTACAAGAAAACCAAAATAAAATGAACGAAAGATCAAAGGAGTAGTATTGGATAGGGGTGGATACAAATGCTCATTACATGGAGAACACAGAACTATGGAGAAAGAAAGTCGAAGTTTAAGTCCGAAAATGGATATTTAAAGCTGATTAGATAAATATATGGAGGAACCATCTACTACTAATTTAAATAATTCTTTCATAAAAATTAATTGAAAATTTTCTCTTTATTTCATTCCCTTACAGTGTATAGTTATCTTTAAAGATAGAAACGTTTCTCGCATGCTGACTTTTTTATGTCGTGTTTGGCGATTTTACAAAATTTATCTATGAAAATACCTTGTAACTTAAAAAGTATTGATTTTCTGTTAAATTTTATTACATCATCGTTTTTCATAATTATTACAGAACTAACCTGCCAAAGTTTATGTTAATCCGTGAAATAGTTGTTGAACAATGACGCTGTATTTGAAAAAATACGGGTTTTTCTTCAAAACCAAAACTTTTACTAAATTATACATTTTCTCATTAATCGTGTATTTTTCGAAATAATTTTATAAGACAAAAACCATGCGAAATACTTTGTTTTATAAAAATTCGTCATTTCCGACAAGTTTCAGTTACTTAAAAAAAATTTATCGTTTTCTGGAATGGCTTTACAAATCCGCATATTGCTTCTCTCTGCGGGAGGCCACAAGTTATAGACAGACAGTATCTATGTCGTACTATTTCCTAACAACTTATTTTGTATACTTTTGTAATATCTGTTTGTTTTACTTTATAAAAATATAGAACTGTGCTATATAGTACAGTAGAGTAATGTAATGATAAGTAATGTAATGATGTAAGCAATGATACGTGTGTTTTAGTGTTTAATGGCCTGAACTATCATGCGTGGATAATTCATCCAGTAAAAATCCTCAAGTCATGCTTCCATAAAAAAAATCTCTCTTCCAATGTATTTTTAGTTTCGAACATAGTGTGGTAAGTGTGACAGTGAAAGAGTGTGAATTTATTTGTTTATTATTTTTATTTAGAGTGTAAATTTTATTAATTTATTTATTTGGGTGTGAGTTTATTTTGTTCTATCAATTTAGACTAGTAGTGTGTACGATTTCTTAGTTCTTTCGTATACAGCTTTGATAAGTCTATGTGAAGTGTGATGTTACTCACACCTATGAGGTGGCAGATTGTTATCAGTTGTAAGATGTTATTTTGAAAAAAGTTCAAACACCTTTAATGATTAAAAGTTTCGCTGACGCGAATAACCAAACAGGTCTCAGTATAAATTTGTAACAATTGAATTTCTGGCGGAGCAAAGATTATTGCAAAGAAAATAATTAATAAAATTTGAACAATTGGATCTTATAAAAATAATTTTTTAAAAGCATGAATCTGAAAGTTATGATACATTCTAAATCGAACGTCCCTGGTTCGAGTTCCGATTTGCATTGAAGTACTTCAGTATTATCTTGTTTCCACAGTTGTATGTTCAGATTAAGCTATTGAAGTTTTTCTCAAACAGGAATCGAAATATTTTTCGTAAAATTTTTCTAATAAAATGTTATAATCACGTTTAATCTATAAACAATGAACAAATTATGCTCTCAAAAATACATTATTAAAATAATATTTATCCACAGTTTTAGCCTCTAGGAATTTGGTGGACAAATTTTATTTATGTTTATGTTTGCTTTGGTAAATACCTGTTAAAATATGGACTTTAAAATTCAAGAATATTATTAATTAATGTAGTAATAAAATGAAAAATATTTATTTTCGTGCTATATGATGTTTAGTGGACAAACATAAAATTTTCGTTAAAATAATTTACAATTATTTATTTTTCATTATTTAATTTTACATTAAAATTTCCGTTATAAACATAACATATTCCGTTTAAAGTATAGCTTCGGGTTAACAATATAAATGTATTTTTAAATTGTTTAATAGTTAAATTTATATCAAATTGAAATATTTATTTGTGTGTTTATTTAAAATGTGCAATTAAAAAACCGAAAAGAAAAAATGTTTTGCTGGATATTTTTTGATTTTGAATTAAGAATTAAAATTTTATTACTGAAAAATAATGGTTTTAAGATTCTTGTTAAATATTTATTGAGAATTTAAAGGAAATATCAAACGGTATTAAGTACATAAAACTTAGAATGCGTTACGTGTAACCTCCGCAGCGTAGTGCTCACTGACAACCAACAATATCCCCTTATGATTTATTATAGTATATTGCAGATACCGCCCAGTCGTACAATAATACTGATTGCATTTCTAACATACGATGTGTGAATCTGACCTAAATTAAATTACTTCTAAAAATTTGCTTACTAGCGGGTAGTAAGCCTGTCCGAAGAAAATCTTGGACAGGAGACATTCCACCTTTAGGATCACTGGCGACAAAATCGAGTAGTCCTGATGACCTGCATAACAAGATGGCGGCAACTGTTCAGTCTACTGCTACACCTGGTTGGCCAAATACGAAAGATGATTACGAATTAAAAGAAGTTATAGGTGTCGGTGCCACTGCAGTTGTTCATGGTGCATATTGTAAGCCTAGAAACGAAAAATGCGCCATAAAACGAATAAATTTAGAAAAATGGAATACAAGTTTGGACGAGTTATTGAAAGAAATTCAAGCGATGTCATCTTGCAACCACGAAAACGTGGTAACGTATCACACAAGTTTTGTGGTACGTGAAGAATTATGGCTGGTGTTAAGATTGTTAGAAGGGGGATCTCTTCTGGATATAATAAAACATAAAATGCGGTCATCAAACTGTAAGCATGGTGTTTTTGATGAATCTACCATTGCTACAGTTCTTAAAGAAGTCTTAAAAGGCCTAGAATATTTTCATAGTAACGGCCAAATTCACAGGTACATACTAGCCCTATTTGGTACTACTATAGTATGCGGCGTACGGCGTTATGTTTTGTGAAGTTTGTATTTGCGGATGTAGCACTTTTCGCGCGTAAAGATTGACATATTTACATATAGGTTTTGTCTTAACTACAGTTGGGTTGTGTGTTGACTCAACATGGAATGTTGTTGGAGGATTTTTGTGGAGATGCGGTTGCTGATGAGGGGGCAGCTGTGGCTTTTTTGAGGCGGAACAACCTACACGACAGTCAACACATCGCAAAATGCTCCCCTATGTGAACCGAGTGATTGCCGGTATAAGCAATCCCCCACTTACTGGCCAACAGCTTCGGGTGGAAGAGCCAGGAAGTGGTAGGGCACTCTTTTGTCCTGGAATTGAGAAATTGGTTCCGAAGGCGGAGGAACTAGAAGTAGTTCAACGGCATAAGGATGAAGCAAGAACGGGTCTCTACTTCATTAAAGGTTCAAATGAACACCTATAGTATCATCATGATGACTGGCATCAATGCAAAATATTCCGGATTTATTCCCTCAATCGGATCTCCGGGAGGGAATGTTTTGATGAGTGGTCAAGAGGGATGGCACAAAAGAGCGGAGGCACATTCCATGCGTTTTGGTACATGGAATGTGAGAACAATGGCACAACCTGGAAAGACGCAAAACACTATTTTGGAAATGGAACGGCTGAATATAGACTTATTGGGAATCAGTGAAATGAGATGGCCGGGTTCAGGTTGCAGCGTGGAAGGCGATTTCAAGATTTACTATTCGGGATCTGACAACAATACTTTCCAACATGGTGTGGGCATAATTATTTACAAAAAATGGGCACAATGTGTGACAAATTTTGTTCCTATATCAGAGAGATTGATGCTCATTCAAATAAATTCTAGGCCAGTGAATATTAATGTGATACAGTTGTATGCACCGACAACAGACCATGGGGATGATGAAGTTGAACAGCTGTATGAGCAAATAGCTGATATTATCGGAACCGTGCCAAAGCAGGAGATGTTGTTGATCATGGGTGACTTTAACGCCAAAGTGGGAAGTGGAAGAACTGGCGAACACATAGGCTGTTTTGGTCTGGGTGAAAGGAATGCCCGAGGAGATAGACTCAGCGTTTTTGCTGCAGAACACGAACTAATTGTTGCAAATACCTTCTATCAACAACACCCTAGGCGTTTGTATACGTGGAAGTCTGCGGATGGGAGAACAAGGAATCAAATTGATTATGCATTGATCAATAAGAGGTACAGAAATAGTATCACGAATATCAAAACATATCCTGGAGCGGATGTTATGTCAGACCACAACCCACTCATAGTAAACATCAACTCAAGGTGGAAAAAAGTGAACAAGAAAATGCCCAAAAAATATGAGTATAGAAGACTGAAGGGGGAACAGGTACGAAAGGATGTGATCGAGAAATTGCAGGAGATGAATATGTGCGGTGGAGATGTGGATGTGGAGGTTGAGTTGCATCAATTACAAGAGAGGATAAATAATATTAAAGAAGAATGCCTAAAGCCAGATCATATTATGAAGAAAACCTGGATGACTGGAGAAATCTTGGAACTTATGAACAAGAGAAGAACTTATAAGAACAAGAGTGTAGAATACAGAATGGTTCAGCGGGAAATTAGAGGAAGAATTAGAGAAGCAAAAGAGAAGGAAAAGATGGAATTATGTCAGGAGATAGAGAAATGCCAGGAGAAAGGGGACAATTTTAATTTACACAAAAAAGTAAAGGAAGTGGCTGGCACAAGAAGAAAGAGAACAACACAAGTACTTACGGATAATGAAGGAAGAATAATCACAAACAAGATGGAAGTGAAACAAGTATGGGAGAATTATATCCAACAACTTTTCTATGACCAAAGGCCAAGTGCTCCAATAGTTGAGGGGGATGATGGCCCAGCGATTTTAGTAGACGAAGTATGCGCAGCCGAGAAAAATGCAAAAGAACAGAAAGCTGTAGGACCTGATGGAATACCAGCCGAAATAATAAAGCTCTTCCAAGGGGAAAATTTGAAATGGCTTACTGCTTTATTTAATAGAATATATAATAGCGGAAATATGCCGCAGGAATGGTTAAATTCGGAATTTATAACTCTTCCCAAAAAACCCGGAGCAAGGAAATGTACAGATTTTCGAACTATTAGTCTTATGAGCCATCTCCTTAAAATATTCCTTAAAGTGATTCATGGCAGAATATACAAAAAGTGTGAAGAACAAATATCCGATTCTCAGTTTGGATTCCAACGAGCCGTTGGAACGAGAGAGGCCCTTTTCTCTATACAGGTACTGTTCCAGCGTTGCCGTGATGTAAATTGTGACGTTTTTGTCTGTTTTGTCGACTATCAAAAGGCGTTTGATAGGGTGCAACACGATAAGATGGTTGAAGTGCTCAGGAGGACTGGAATAGATGCAAAAGATCTTAGAATTATTATAAACCTGTATTGGAACCAGATCTCTTCAGTCAGAGTGGAAGATGAGAGTACAAATAGCGTGAAGATTTTGAGAGGCGTTCGTCAGGGGTGTATACTGTCGCCGGTAATTTTCAACGTTTACTCAGAATACATATTCCGAGAGGCAGTGCAGGGCATTGAAGAGGGAATTACGCTAAACGGGGAGAAGATCAATAATATTCGATACGCCGATGACACTGCTATTTTCTCGGATAGAATAACCAGTTTGCAAAGGTTAATGAATAGGGTAACAGAACATAGCAGAAAGTATGGTTTAGACATTAACATAAGCAAAACGAAATTTATGATTATTAGCAAGCATACGAATATAAGAGGGAATATTAAAATAGACGGTGTACCCCTGGAAAGAGTTAAGCAGTATACTTACCTAGGCAGCAATGTAAACGAGGATTGGGATCACTCGCAAGAAATTAAGATACGCATAGAAAAAGCCAGAGTGGCCTTCAACAATATGCGAAAAATTTTCAAAACTCACGACCTTACACTTGCTATCAAAATGCGTCTCCTTCGATGTTATGTGTTCTCTGTACTGTTCTACGGCGTGGAAGCTTGGACGCTCACTAAGGCCTCAGCCAGGAGGCTTGAAGCCTTTAAAATGTGGCTTTATCGAAGAATGTTACGCGTATCATGGAGGGACAAAGTCACCAATGTAGAAATTCTTCGAAGGATGAATAAAGATAAAGAGGTTCTTGACATCGTGAAAGTGCGAAAGCTCCAATACCTGGGACACATTATGCGCAATGAGAACCGTTACGTGTTGCTCCAAAAGATTCTGCAAGGAAAGGTGTATGGTGCGAGAGGTCCCGGTAGAAGAAGGATTTCATGGTTGAACAATCTAAGGACGTGGTTCAACCAGTCGACGACCCAACTTTTCAAAGCAGCTGTTTCCAAAGTCAAGATAGCCATCATGATAGCCAACATCCGAACCGGATAGGCACCATAAGAAGAAGAAGAAGGGGGTAGTAATTTATATCTACATGAAATTCGAATCTACAATTTATAAAAAAAAATATGTCTAAATAGTTCGTAACTGCATTTATCTATTCAATTTATAATTCTAAAACCGTTAGCCAGTACCTAACATACAAGGATTTATTAAATACAGATTGCTATTATTTGTACGGTAACAAATAAAAATTTAGATTTTTTTCAAGTTGAAGGTGAATTTCACGTTCGATTAAATAATCATCCTAACCAATTACCTCTTGAGCCAGCTATAGGGAACTACTCAACTGTATTATTTCGTCTAAAGTGAAATAAAGCAAAGACCATTCGATCTGAATAGCTAATAACGCCGTTAGTTTCTACCAGAGAAAGTTCCACTGGATACGTCCTTTCCTATCAAATTCCACACAGCTCGTTAAATAATTAATATTATTCAGTAACCTTTTTGGGAATATACTTGATCAAAATATAATTTGAACAAATACTTACAAAAAAGTAACACAAAAACAATTAAAATACAATATTTCAAAAAACTGCGAAATATTTACTCTACGAATTTATCTAACTGATATTATTCTATTAGATATGTTTATTATTATTTTTGTATCCCTAATGTGTGTATGTTGCAATCTGTTCAATTTAGAACAATAATCAACGCCTTTCATTATACCAATATTTTTTTTTTGTATTTGGCTTAACGTAATTTATATATTACAATGACTGGTTAAGACAAAAATCAAGATAGCATGATAACGTTTGAAAAATATAAATAATCTATTGATATTAACAATTCCAGTTCAGGCTGTTTTTTATGTTCTTGATTTGGTCAAATTTACCAAAATTGTGATTTAATCACAACTCTATAACTTTTTGTCTTCTGATTTCTTGTAAGTTTCTTCTTAGTTCGTTGCACTAAGGGGTTTCGGGTATATTAGTGTATGAAATGTAGAATATGTCGAGTGAGACACTTCATCCGCAAAAGGCATGTTTAATTTGTTGAGAAGGGATGAATTTAAAATCTATTAAGGCACAATTTAATATTTTTTTATGATTTAGACTTAAAAGCTTCAATTTGATTATGTTACTGTAGCAACTGCACCGAAAAGTTAGATTCCGTATTGCCATATTGATTTTAATAAACAAGAATTTTATCATTAATTTGTATAAATTTGTTTGTGTGGACGTACGGGATACAACTCTGATGGATAACAAAAAATTATTCTTTCTGACATTACGGAATGTTTACAGACAAAATTTTTTCGAACAAGAATACTTAAGATACCATGGTACATACGAATACATATGTATCTATAACGACGTAAGCCTTAACTCAGTAAGGCTAAACGGACATCCGAATCATTTCGCGATAAACTTACTGCAGAACAGTGACTATACTTTTACGAGCCTTAACAAATATAATATGTTAGAATTAAGTACCAGATTTGAACACAATAACCTTTAATTATGCAAACGTATATATATTTTTTTAATTTCAATTTTCAATCATTTCAAAATTAATTTTTCTGTATAAAAGAACTAGCTGTTTTGTTGATTTGATATAAAAAGAATACGTTTTAGTTTAGATTTTAGTAATAAGAATACTTGTGTCATTTCAATACGATTAATCAATTCCTGAAGTTTAAATTTTTTGTGGTTGTTGCATATCAGTCGTTTATCTAGCTGTAGGCATAAAGACCTTAACATTATCATCTCGCGGAACAGACCTATAAATTTGGATTATTATACTAAACTAACAAAAATAAATATTAAATGTCGCAGTGTAACTTTCCAAGCGTTGATGTGCGAATAGAATAAAATTAATTAGAATAAATAAACAATAAAAACTTAATTGCAGGTAATTCTTTTTTGTTTTATTACAAATATTATTAAGTTTTAAGAATAAAGGAAAACTTTGTACCAAGCTTTCATTAACCTGAGAGAGTCGTTAGGTATGTTTCTTCCGGTGACTTTCCTTATTGTTTTTGTGTCCGGCTAACTTCCTTGAAAACGTTGATAGAATATCCTAATGAAGGTGTTTACATAGCGGACGGTTAAAACAGTTAATTATTATCATTATAAAATAATTTTCCTTCTTTTCAACTTCATTAAAAAAGATGTATTTTTGAAATTTTCTTTGTTAGGTACTTTAGTTTCGTTTTTACTTTGTTAAAACTTTATTACAAGTCACTGTCAAGTTCACTAACTTTGTTTGTACTTAAACTTGTAAGACAGCACTGAATATTACATAGACCAACATGTCTATCGATCCGAATTTAGATGATTACCTAGTTCAGTGCCACTAATGTCAGATATCTGCCAAGTGCATCAATGATTACCACAGAGAAACCCAATTTGCATTGATTCAGCTCGTCATCTAAGAAGGAATATGCAGTAAATACTTAATAGATAACAACACTGTCCATATTAATGAAGTTCAGTACATAATCTCGTACTCAGCAAAGTTGTATTTTAGTTTCATTGTGGAATAAAAATAGCATATTTGCCACACTTTTATTATCTGAACCAGTATTAATGTTAAATTCTCAAGAAACTAAAAGCAAATCAAACAAAAACTGTAAACAAATTGATATGTTTATTGGTAACAGTTTTGTACAAACAACTTTTATATTTTTCTATCTCATTTTATTAAGAGAATTCACCAACAATCTGTTCAATACAGAAAAATAAATTATATAAACATAAATTAACTTGATGTAGAAGGGAAATTTCCAGTGACGATACCTTACTAAAAAAAATATTTATGTGCAGTTTTATATTAAAAACGTTTTTTGAAAACTAAAGTAAAAAATTATTTAAAATTGATTAAGTAAACATCTGGTAGATGGCTCAATTTTAACATCCTTTTCCACGGTCGTTAAAAAGTAAATTTATTACCAACTGATTTTCGTATTATACAGTTAGTTTTTTGACTGACCTGTTTGTATAGTGGTTAGAGCAAATAGTTTTTGCGCTAGAGTTCTGTGTTCTTCTCAGAATTTATCATTGCTCATTATCTTATCACTCATAAGAGTGATTATGAGTGATTATTATCAGTCATTACCTACATTGTCTGCACCTTAATGTGCATAACAGTCGGGCGTATTGCAAATATATATGATTTTTATACTCTAAACTGAAACGTTTTTGTCCTTATTTTATTTCCTTAATTTTTATTTTTATTTCGGTTTTAGAGTGAGTTGCAAAATTTTTCGTACATGATATTTAAATTAACGGGCAGTAGAAAATTTTATTTTCAGAAGAAAAGGAACCCAGTGGTACATTCTTCGTTTAGAATTACGCGTGGGGCCCATTATTCAGACCGAAGGGGCTGCTCCGTTTTCGCTTAAGACGTTGCGTCGTGCGGTTGGGAAGTTCCTTGTAGCTAGGTCACAGGTTAGATGGTTGGGATGATCATCGAGTCGTTCTTAACTAAAACTTTAAACTTCTTATTTGATAATCAAATTGAATAGATCTTTGAGAATGTATTTGTTTTTGATGCACCAGATTGGAGCGGTTAGATTTCGAAGGAGTTTTGATTGAAATTAGAATAATTTTATACTTAAATTATTGATACAGATACGTCAATCAGATAGGTACCATTGGTATCATTCCAAAACAGTTTCGTAAATATTAATAAAAACTTGTTCTAAAGCGATAATTTTTCTCTCAATAAAATAAAAGCCTCTTTGGTATAACTAAATAACTGTTTTAAGGATTTGAAGAAAATTATTTAAAATAGAATTTTTAGTAAATTTTACTTAATTAATCAGGTTTTTTTTACGTAATATAATTACCCGTTAAAAATTATTTTAAACAAATGAATAATAAAAAATTTTCTCCGTGTTCTCTTGAGTTCTGTTTAAAATTGTGCGTCAATGCATAAACTAATATGAAAATGACTGATTTTGTGGTAGTCAAACACAGTTTAAGCTACTTCAAACGCAGAAACAAATGTTTGCAATTTAAATAAGCAATTTATGAGCTGTAATAAAAAGTCCCTTGAATTTTTACTGGAACCCGAGTTTTAATTACTCTTTTACTTACACAGAACAATAAAACTAACATTTATATAATTAAAATATGGTTCTAATTCGCTTACTGCTGCTTAAAAAAATCAATATGCAAGAAGATTTGTAGGAGGACATACAGATCTTAATCTTTATAAATACCGTTTGCAGTTCCATTACAACTAGTTACAGAATTGCATCATGAACAATTCTATAACTAAACAATTACTGTTTAGTTATAGAATTATTCCTAAGTAAAAATACCAGTGATGGGAGGTTCTTCAGCAATAAACTCGTACTTGTAGGTAGAATTTTATGATATAGTATTAAAAATCATGAAATTGATTACTAATTTAAATTTATTGAACTTGCTTTAAATATTCAATTAAAATATATAAAAGGAAAGAAACTTGTTAATAAAATATCTAATTGTGGTTAAGTATATAACGGAAACATAACATTTTAATAGAAATGAAGCATTAGAATAGTTCAAGTAAATTTTTACTTTAAAAAATAATCTGATTAATGGAATACAGAATAGAATTGCAGTATTATAGATTCTTAGAGTGGTTTACTAAGGTAGATACGATTTATAAAAAGTGGCACTGATTGTATTGACCCAGTGAAGGAGGCTCTTTACATTTTGCTTTTGCTTGCTTTACTGGTCCTGGAGTCAACTTATCTGCATTCCGTCCGAGCCTGTCTGCCTACCTATTCTTGCTTCAACTTGTCAGGCACGCCCCATAACCACTGGTAGTTGTGCTATTTGTAGTTTTTTTACGCTCTTCATATCAACTACGCTTTGCTTCTGTAACCAACAACCATATCAAACTATATTATTCAAAATTTAAAAGCATAATATAACACTGAAGTAGCTTACTCATACCACGTATCAAAATACCGCAACATGAAAATAAACGTTCAACTTACAATAAAATAACAACAGAAATAAACCTTTTTTATTGTTCGACAAAACTATCATCCAAGGCGCATTGGTTAGCACGATAGCCTACAGAGCAGAAGATCCTAGATTCGATTCCCGGATAGGTTCTGGAAAATATTACGAAGTCCAAACCCAGTTTAGTTATTTATCACTAAGCTGTTGATGCGATTAAAATAAACCAAAAACCAGTCCCTAAAAATAGAAACAATTATTTGTCAATTTATTCGGTAAAAATGGCATTAGTTAGCTTAATTCATTTAATAAACATTTTTAGCCTACAGTTTTAGAATATCCTGGTCGTTCTAAATGTACTACGTAAAGAAGTAGTATGGTATTTGTGTAAAAATTGTTAAAAATAATTTGTAAAACAAATATAAATTGCCAGGTGTTTTAGGTAAAATTGTTTTATCATCATCATCATCATCATCTGTCAAGGATTAGGCTCAATAGCCTGTTCCGGCATCCATCTCTTTTTAGGTCTTCCCAAGCCTCGCTTCTCTCTAGATTTATATTTCCATGCTCGTAGAGTCTGTGTGCTGGGATGCGAAGCAAATAGACCAGTTTCCCTTAATATTCTTAATGTTCCACACAGTGACTGAACATTTAATTCGGCGGATATAGCTTTGTTACGTACTCTATCTAACCAGGTACAACCTTTGACTGAAATTGTTATATCTTTTAATTATAGATACTGAATTGGCTGTTTCACTGGCCTGGTCTTTTAATTTGAATTATGAAATTTTCATAGTCTAACAATCGATTTTGTAAAAATTAGACCTTCCATTAATCACACATATTACCTATCCTTGTTGATAGGTATATTATCTACTCTTTGTTTTTCGTTTTAATGTTATCTAACTAGTCTCAAAGTTTAAAATTTTTGGAACTTTAATTTTATTCATTAATTAATTTTCAGTGCAAAATTTCCTAGTTTGGTGAATAAAAAAAATTTATAATAATACCGGGTGATTCAAAGAAACGGGAAATTTTGAAAATTAAATAATTCTATGAAAACATTTTCTAATAAATTTATATTTGTCATTAATAGGAAAAATAATGCAATTTAAGAATACATACAGTACAATTTATTTTTTGAAGATGACATCTTGTAGGTGAGCTCCATTTGTACGCAAACATTCGTCCAGTCTCTTCGTTACATTGTACTAGTATATAGTTCGACGTAACATCTCAACTGTATTGTTGTCGCATCTCACATGATCGTTGAGTTTCAGTTCTTGGACGACCTACAACTTGTATGGTTGACAATGCAAGTTCCATATCAATATTCATCGAGTACTTGAATTATGCAACTGTAAACTCAGTGATTGATGATGGATTGCTGACGTAGACTTCTTATGAAAGCTCGAAGAGTTTGGATATGTCTGGTGCGAGAGCGGTTCGCACACGGCCTGGCGGTTTATTTTTCATTGCCGAACCAGATTCCTAGAAATTACGTATCCACGTGTTTTATTGCATGTGTTGATGAATCACGATCCATAAAACACGTCCTAAATTAAAAAGACGGCAGGATTCTCTACGTGCCGACTCCACACTGTCGTTTTTCTTGTAAAAAGCTTTAATCGCAAAAGCACGATGCGCACCACTCCACGTATCCATGATAGCTATATGGCAAGTTGTTGTGAACAGGCTGGCGTTCACTATTCATTGCTAACAACCGCCCACAGCTACCAACCTAATTTTCAAAATTTCCCGTTTCTTTGAACCACCCGGTACCAACAGTGCTCTCTTAAAAGTGAGAGAAATAACCAACTTCGGGGTTTTTTTTAAATTAATATTCAGGGATAAAGGTGTAATTTTTTTAAATAGTATTTTCGAGGTAGGCCTATATGTATTTTTTTGACTTTTCAATCATGGTATATAACCATTGTGGTTTCACTAATAAACTTCAACACGACGTGAAAAATACATACGTCCATAACATGACACGTGGTATGAATTAAGCAGAATGTACTGCATACAAAAAATTTGAAACATTTCTTCCTCGAATTACTACATACATTATATAGATGGCTTGTTAAAATTTCAGGTGGTACATAATGCTGATAGCTCTAATGAAGCCGGATAGCGTCGGGTCAGCGCCGAAGGGGTTTAATGGATAAGGGGTGGGGTTGTAGAGGAGTAGCCAATATTTAACGCCGGTTAGTGTAGGCTATACTGCTGCATTGCAATACGAGATTGGACTAACCTGAAACGTGAGGAGAATTTCAGACCACGATGAGGTCTGCTACTGTACTGGAAACTAAGTTTATATGTGTTGTTTGTATATCTGTATTTGACAACCTGTCTATAACTCGTCGTTGGTATTCTTCAGGCATATGTCTTCAGGTCGAATGTTTCATTGAGAAAAATGTTAATCTTTTTATACAATTGTACCATTCATTCATTTCCTATTATCTTCAATTTTGTCGATTTTTTTTAGTAACTAAACCATTTCTGGGCTGATTTATTTGTTGTTACATTGCAGATACTAAACGAGTTGGAATATTTCAACCGGTTTTACTTTTAAATTCGAATTCTTCTGTATTCTTTTTATCAGTTCACAAAGACATAACAATCAGTCAGCTGTGATTGTTTTTATTGTAGTTCACTTATTTTTATGGCCGTATTGTAAAAATATTTAAATTACTGTTTTTAATGAATAAATAACATCAATAAAATAAAATACTTTTGAAGTGTTTCCGTCGGAATACCTAGAAGAACAAAAATATTTAACGGCATCGATTTTTTACGATCCATTCTGTAACATGTGTTCAGAAAATTGTTCATTTCATACCCATAATTATTATAATACCTACTTACTGCCTTTGATTTTTTTCAAAAGGGTAGAAAGTTTTTTACCAGACTCCATAACCAGTGGTCAAAAACTAAATTTGATCAAAGTCCGTTAAAAATTTTAATGAGGCTGCCACGGTCCGGCCGACATTTACTCAGACCTTTCTTGCAAACTGTAAAAATTAAGATAAAGCAATCGTACTAAATCTTATTATAAATTGTTGATTTCGAAAAGGTTTGAGCAATAAAATGTAACAGCTGTTTCAAACTACTGTAGGTCCGTGTACAAAAGCTGTAGTTTTTTGTAGTATATTTTTAGCTTGGCGCTCTCATGAGTTGCTTTCAGCCCAGTCGCGGCCATAAATTTGTCCAGCAAGCATCACTTTTCTTGAAAAACCTGGGTATATTTCGGGTTTATATTACTTGCTTGACAATGGCAATGTTAAGATCAGTATATAAATAGGTATTTTTAAAATAGGCCTTTCATGAAATTTTGTAATATTAGAGCTTCTTATAATAATAATAATAATAATTGTGAATTTTATTATACTCTCAATATTACATACATTTACCTTATAATATACACTTAATACTTTACATTAACTACAAAGAAAAAATAAGAGAAATAAAATAAAAAAAATAAAATAAATCAATTTACTACTGTATTCACTTATGACATGACCGTCTGCCAGACATTAATTTCATTAGGTAACATCCAAATTGAACTTAAAAAACTTTTGATTAACATGTTTTTGTACTTCTATAAGTCAACACGTGAATTTTTCCCTGAAGTTCCTTAGTCGACAACATTCAACATTCTCAACCAACATACCAGTCTCAACATTCTTAACGACTGTCTATACTAATTTCAGCTTGAACAAAATTAATATCGTGTTTTTATAAATAGTAAGTGATTATTTATTAAAACGTAGAAGAAAACTCGTAACTAAATTATAATACTTTTGTATTTTAATTATCTTTTGACACATTAGTAAAACTTTTTACTACTGTTTTTAATGTTAATTGATTATTTTTTACACTAAATTATAATTTAGTAAAAACCTTTTTACTAATTTATTAATTATCTGTTATAACAATAGGTACCTAGTGGTAAAACAAATGGATTATTTAGTTCCAAATATAAAATCATTTAGAGGAAAGAAGATTCAAGAATTCGTAAATTTTAATGCTAGATTTGCTCTCATAGATTTATTTTGTATTTATACAGCACACAATAAAAAATATTAAGATCATATCGGGATATTTCAACAATTTAAAATTTTTTAATTGCAGTTCTAAATCGTAAGTGTGTATTATAGTACAGATTATTGTAATTTAGCAAAATTACTAAAAATTCTACGTAGAAGTTAAGTATATTTGGACAGTAACTCATATGAAATGCAATTGATTTTTTCGATTAATTTTAAACGTATAACTTACTTTTATTTATAAACCATTGTTTTAATTTTTTATTAATATGAAATGTGTATTTATCTTCGTATCACTAAAGACCAAATTGTCGAAGACAAAAATAAAATTGAAACGAATGTAAATTATTTTGTATTTACCACCAAATATATAAAACAAATATTCACCTAAATATAATTCCTTGAAATTCAGAGATAAGTAAAAGTAAACGGCTTTTATTAAATTCGAAATTACGTAATCTTTTCGTCGAGTCTGCAGAAGGTTATTTTTTGTTTAGATTGATATAAAATGTGATGAATCGCCAGGAAAACTTACGGACATTTTTTAATAATTGTAATAATCTTCTTTCTTTTACTCTATTGAATAAAACCCAAAGGAACAGCATTATGTATATTGGCATTCTTCAGGCTAGATTTCCTTTTTGAAAAAAGAAAGAATACTATCAATAACTCAAATGCGGTTTCGTAAAGACATACAGTAATGATTATAAAAATGAACGGTTTCATGTCCTGAAGCGACATTCAGACAAAAGAACTCTTTGATGAATTTATATCAATACGTTTTTTCTTTCAACATCAGAGATGTGAGGAAGAGAGTCTGACTTAAATGCGTAGAAAGATTGAGTAGAGGGGAGAGGAAGATGAACCGAAGGACCAACCCGCTCGTTTAAAACTAATAAGCTAATAATGATGACAACTGCTATCAACAGTCAACGAAAGATTAATGTTTAAATTAACACAATATTAACTTATTACTTTTTTATCATCATCTCAATAAATTATTATTTTCTTGTTTCAAATCACGTCGTAAACTAATATTTCTAAAGTTACTTATGATGTTATGGTTGTTTTTAATACAATGCGCTGAATATTTACTTAAAAACTTATAAATAATTTGAAATGGTTTTTGTTGAAATACTAGGATATTCATGATGAATATCCTACCATGATGATATATGGTAATTTTTATTGTTCTGGTATCACCAATATAATTCTTCTTCCAGAACTTTGATAACCATTGTAACAATAATTTACTTTTTTGGCAGCCAGTCTAAAAAGCGCATTCATGTCTACAACATACCAATTCTAGGTTTTAACCAAGATATTTTCCTTCTATCTGGATCACATATTTATCTGTTACTTTTTCTTGCTTGGTATTCTGGAATAATTTACATTTCTTACCTCTTATTACATGTCTGAGGTTTTCAATTTTCCATTTTGAATGTTCTCTATAATTTTAATGCTCTTATCCAAACGATGTTGTGGCCTGCCTGTTGGCGTAGTGTTTAGCGCAACTGGCGTCTACGCCGGGATCTCGGGTTCAATTCCCGGTCAAGTCTGTGAATTTTTTCATCACACCTTCATCTATCATCCTTCTCACCGCCTATATTAGCAGTAATTACAAAACAATCGAACGCGAAACAAAAAAAAAATATCGAGTATTTCTGAGTTGCAGAATTTTCAATCTAAGAAACATTCTACATTATTTTGTAACAAAACATCTAAAGCCTGAAATAGTTTCAGATTTGTATTATTCAAAGTCCAAACCTCAATTAGCACACAACATAGTGAAAAACGCATAAAACCGAAGTAATCAAATTTGAAAAAATTTTGAGTCTTATATACAACTCTGCCCATTTTTTGAATGAAAAGGTTGTTAACTATTCTTGGTGTGACCTTTGTTCGCAAGATAGGGAAGATGAATACCGATTAAAATTAGATAATATTGGGTGAGTTACACTGGGATAAAAAGAAACATATATAAAATTATTACGGGGAGCAAAAACTGGGAACTTCATAATAATAAGGGTTAAATTAAGTTACCCATAATCGTTGAATAATTTTTTTATACTCGAATTTGAGTCGAAGGTTTTTAAACGTTATTTTTGTATTTTTTCATTGGCTTGTTAAATCTACGTACCTACAATTACTAATTTGTTTCTTTTCCAATTTTATAAAATTTAATTTACTTCTACACCCTGAAATTCATGATTTGAATCTTGATCCTTTGCCTGAACGTCAAGCGTTACCAACTAATATTGGAACATTAAATTTTACAGCCTTCAATATTTAACTTATTTGTTTTTGAAATTAATAACCAATGGCAAATGTAAATAAGGTTTGTTATTAAGGCAACATGATTTTATTTTCATCGAGTTTTTCGTAAAAATGTATTCACATGAGGCTGCTATATATATTATACAGTAGGCCTATATCAATATTTTAAAATTGAGTTGAGAATTGTTTCCCTAAAGTGTTCTTATTGTGATTCTTGACTCTTTATTCATTGAGTTTAGAATTAATATACTACTTTTCTTACACGTACGTTCACGTTTTATTACTAAATATACATTTTTTTCAATAAAATATTTAATTTTCCTAAAGTTATTTTTTATTTTTCCAATAAATGAAAGTTTATTAATAAATTTGTCAGTTTACATAAATTGGGAATAAGGTCTCATTCTTAAATTAACAAAATTATTTAAAATAAAATTTTGTCGCTATTAAAAATTATTGTTATGTTATATTAATGTGACGTTTTATTATTGGTTGTATTACATCACTTTTAAAAAGATACTTTTAAAAGGATACAAGAGATTTGGTTGAGTTTGGTGTCGGCTCCCACTGGACTGATTCTGGTTACCCTTTTATTTAAAAATATCTCACCACATGCAGTTTCTCCATTACCCCTCGTTATTTCCACCTGTTATTTTCAATTTAATTAATAAAGAAAATCGAAAAATTAAGGGTTTTTAACCACGATTCTTAGATGATTTATCCGAACAGATGCTCCGGTTAATTAATTTATGGCCTCCATGAAGACTAATTGGTGTAGTTTTACGGGACTTTTCATAGTTTCAGATGAAATTACACCGTAGCAACTTAAAATCTGGGAATCGCTGGTTGTTTACTGACCTGTTTGGAGATTTGAGGTTTTTAAATTTTTGGGCGTAGAAAACGAAAATGTCCCAACTGATCCCGTTTTTTGAGCCCTTATCGTAAAAATTGGGACCAAACATTTGCAAATTGCAGTATTAATTCCGGGGTAGTTTGTATCAGTTCTACGTTATTTTTAGAATCTTCGTTAAAAATTAATCAGTAGAACGAAATTAACGTTTTTGTTTTTTACATTTAGTTTCTCTAAAGTTTTTTTAAAGTAGTGTTTGAAATTATTATTATTATGTAATTCGAGTGAATTGTCTTCGGGTCCATTACTATTTATGACGTTTGATATAAGAGTAGCCTATATTTTATTCGTTTCTAAAATGTGCCTTATTGAATTGTTTTTTTAATCTTTTCAACGTAATTTTTATTTCAGTTTTAAAATTTTGTTTTGTTTATATTCTGAAATACTGTGAAACAGCTTGGATATTTCTGCAGTGGATACATTATAGCGATTAACGTACTGAAGATTTATTTATTCATTCATTATTTATTCTCAAACTCCTGCAGTACTTTTCCACAAAGTTTCTTTACGACAGTCGGAAAGTGTAGAATTCTTTACTACTATATTGTCAATGTAACTTATAAATTCAGTTACAACTTGTTAGTTACTTTATTGTAACTAACTTCACTAATTCTGTTTTATGTTAACATAAATGTTCATTACTTACAGTTTTCTGAAATTGTATTCTATTGAAGTTTTCACATCGTCATTTATTGACATGGAGTTTCATTCATTGGTTTTTTTAAATTTTACAAGATATTAATGTTTTCTAGAGTTTCTTGTATATTAAAATTAAATTTTACATTTCGGTGTATACAAAATAAATTGTAAATTGGGCTCAAAATATAATTTACAAGGACAGAAATTATGCCCAATAAATTAAGTCGGTTAAAAATTTCTAGACATGAATGTTAATAAGGTAAAAATAGTCAAATTTAATGTCATAGGAAAGTAAGTACGAAAAGTTCTAACAAAGAAGTTCAGAGAAGAACTAACAAACTAGCTAAAGCGCAAAAACAAACCTGGTATACACTTACTTCTGATTTGTCATAGAACGGATAAACTAGCTTATTTATTATTTATTTATTTCTCCGTTCGTTTTTGTTGAAATAACTACTTTAAATCTCTTATTCTGTTTTAAATATTGAATTTTATGCAATTTAAGTATTCTAGTACAAATATAATAATAGTAGTATTTACCTAAGTTTCTCTTTATACAAGGTTCATTGTTAACTGAACATTTTTATTCCTTAACATAAATTTCATGTTTCGCTAAGGTATTAAATCTTCTAGCTTACTTGTAAGGTTTCTTATAGTGATTGAATTTTTAAGGTTTCCTATGTATGTATCGTTGATTTTGGAGGGGTGCTTTCCTTCAGTTGCTCATTGATATATTAATTTAATTTAATTATTTTGGTAAAATTTGTTTCCGACAATTATTTAGGAGGTAATAAAGTTAAAGATTTTTTAATGTTTTAAACCTTTAAAGTATATGTAATAAGTTGTTTCCCTCGATAGACCTAAGAAAAGTTTATAAATTATGAAGTGATAACTGTTACAAGTTAAATTGAAACAAAACGGAAAATATCAACCAATAAAATAGAACGTAAGTATACCATAGTCTGAAAAAGCATAACAGATATTTTAGGGTATAACTGAGCATATAAGGAAAGATCTAGAACAATGAACAGGATCTCAGTAGATAAATTTTAGGCACCTAATATTGTGTGGAAATTTTTGAGATTAGTAGCAGGTTTATAGCCCTAAAAGCACTTAGTTTTGCATTTTTTTTTTGTTTTACATTCAGTTGTTTTGCAATTACTACTAATGCAGTCGGTGAGAAGGACGATAGAAGATGAAAATGAGTGATGATAAAATGCCAAATTGACCGGAAATCGAACCTGTAACCCCGGCTTATAAACTAGTTGTTCTAACCACTACACCAACGGGCCAGCCGTAGAATATGATCTTTGATTTTTGTATTTTTTTATTTTACGTATATAATAAAATTGCAAGTTAAATAAAATATTAGTCAACATTTTATTTATGTATTAAGTTTATTCAAAAGTATTTTTATTTAATCAATCCATAAATTCTTTCTTATATAATTTATTGGTCAATTCATCTAATTTAATATTTTTATAATGAAATATATAAGTATTTTCTTAAAATTACACAATTATTTTAAGTTCCTTGTGTCTTCATTACCATATTGACCTACACGAAATATTAAATTATTAATTGAAAGTTAATATATGCTTGTATGATATATATTTTATATATTAATGTTTTTAGAGAGGGTGTAAAAACCTACTTTTGTCGTTTGTTGTAGCACCACTAACGAACCCAACACTGCTTTTGAATTCATAAAAATATATAACATTTTAAACAACTTTTTCTTTTTAAATAAAATTTTCTCATCATGCGGTCCTGGGTTCGAATCCCACTCAGGCACGGCATATTTTCATACGTTACAAAAAAAAAAAAAAATCATTTCATCCTCATCACACACAGTTACACCCCAACGTCGTCGCTAATGACCTTGATGTTGATGCGACGTTAAACAAGTTAAAAAAAAAAAAAATTTCCAATTTTGACATCATAAACGTATTTTTTAATATAAGAAATAAACTAATTTATTTAAAAAATCAACACACCTCTCAAAATATACCATAGGTAGTAGTCAAAATATACAATATTTTCTAAACTGTTGTTTTTCATCAAATAAGAAACATCCACATCCTATGTGATCGTTAAAATCCTCTATATTTTCTATTTAGATACTAGAAGGAAAAAGGGCCATGCTAAGAAGTGTAAAACTGAGAAGCCAGGAGACTATTGAAACTACATAGCTTAAACCGGTTACTGGGAAGACAGATATCGATGGGCGATAAGATCAGAGGAGAGAAAAAATCTGCAAATTATCATATAACTTAAGTAAACTTAGGCGTTTATCATCTTAAGATCTTTTGGATTTATATAGTTAATTTATTTTGAAAATATTTTATCTGGAAACATAATGAACGGAGTGAAGGAAATATTAAAATTGGCGTACTGTACTAAATCCCTAAATTAGGAAATATATGACTGAAATTACATGTTTTTTAAACATTACACAATGACTTAAGTGGCGTCAATAAAACATTTAAAAAATTGTACCGTCTGTTCAGAGTCTGATTGCAGAAATCATTACAATTCTTTAGCACTCGTTATAAAGTCTCCATTTCAGCCTGTTAGTAATCCACAAAGATGACTAAAATACTGATGAAATAAAGTCAAAATAATAGCCTATAAAAATATTATATAATTATTAACTTAATTATGCAATTAGGCATATAGTATATATTAATTAATAATGTATTAATATAATGTAATAATTATTACTAATATTGTATAATTATTATTATTATTATTATTATTGAAAAATTCAAACTTAACACAGTTTATTTTCTAGAGCACTCTCGCTTAACGGGTTAAATGTTCGTCTAAGCTATTAACGCTACTTTTCGTTATAAAAATAATATTTTTATGATTATAGTAAACTGAAAAATTAAACAGAATAACTTATAAATTTAAAATATATATAAATTGCTACCTCTTTACTTTATTTCATTAAAAGCATAATTAATTAAGATGAAAATATAAAATTTATGGCCATATTAGTAATATAAACAATAATATTGTTAAATATAATAAGCAATTTAAACTATGATGCATAAATAATTAAAACAAATTAAAAGGTATCTTGTTGAACAAGATTAGATTTTAAATTAAACGATAGCCTTTTAACTTTAAAACACGTTATTAGCTTACATGAGCTGTTACATAAAATATTGAAAAGTGTAAAGGTGAAGTTAAAACACGAAAAACAATAACTCAAATTAATTTTACTGTCCTAGGGCAAGATAATTAAGAATCGGCTGTTTTTATTGCATCATTGCACTTTACACCATTTTGTGGGTGGATTAAAATTCTATACTTTGTGAAGATTTAAATAAATTATTACAGGTCACTCACTAAAAGTGGATTCCTATTTACTATGTATACAATCTCATCATTAATATTGCATCAGTTTTTTTCTTTCTTTTTATTCTAACAACACACGCACAATAAAATAAAATAAAATTTAGTATCATTAAAAATTTGATATTTATGATACTAATCTAGGTTCATTTCTATTGTCTAATCTGATATTTAACAATCAATAGGTATACATTCTTGGTGATATTATTGTTCAAGAATATCTACGTTTATAATATAGGCCTACATCTGTAATTATTCAGTTCCCTTATGCCCGTTGGTTACTTTAAATTAATGTTATACTACACAAAATATATATTATAAAACACAAAACACAATTAAAATACTTGAGGCCTATTCTCACGATGCCAGTTTACTAGTTGCTAGTTCTAGCTCCTAGAAGTAGCAGGACCTACTAGCGCGTTGTTGATGGTTCTCACGAAACTAGTTAATTATTGCCAGTGCTCTGAAAACATATGTGAGTTGTGTATTGCTGTACAAAGAACAGCTTACCAGCAACTAGCAACGTTTCCAAACGTTTAAACCGAGTTAGTTTACCAGCGCTAGCAGTCACCTGACTTTTGCTCCCCTACTAGCGCTAGTAAAATCAAACATGTTCAAAGTCCCTAACGTGCTAGTGAATACCAGTGCTTTAATTATCATACTATTTTGCTAGTTGTTTGTTTCCAAAACGCTAGTACTAGCTGCTAGAAGTAGCAGGACCTGCTAGCGCGTCGGTGACGGTTCTCACGGAACTAGTTAATTATTGCCAGTGCCCTGAAACCATTTATGTGAGTTGTGTACTGCTGTAAAAAGTACAGCTTACCAGCAACTAGCAACGTTTCCAAACGTTTAAATTGAGCTAGTTTACTGGCGCTAGCAATCACCTGACCTTTGCTCCCTTACTAGCGCTAGTAAAGGCAAACATGTTGAAATTCCCTAACGTGCTAGTGAATATCAGTGTTTTAATTATACTACGAGTATTTTCTAGTTGTTCATGCCCACGATGCTAGTACTAGCTGATAGAGCGTCGTAGGAAAAAGCCTTTAGTTTTATCCAGATCGGCACTCCACTAGGAAACATTACATAATAACAAAAAGGAAACAACTTGGGCTTACAATACTTAAATTACACTGGTTAGGTGAAAAAGTTCACCTCTGTAAATTGTGGGATACATCCAGCGTAAAAGTTTTCCTTAATTAAAAGGCAAAATAAATACATAAAAAGGCAAACAAATCGGAAATAGAATCTACGAACGGAAACCACTTTCCTAGTCTACTTGGTATTAGTGACTGAAATGTTGGTCATAGTTTCGTTTCCCGAAAAAATTCTTAATATTTTTTTTGCACTTGCACACAAAAGTAAATTAGTATGTATAATAATAGCTTCCTATAATCATTACTGATGATGACCAATAACCTACTTTAATAAAAAACCTGTAATAATGTAATTTAACATGTCGACAGAATTGTAGTCTTAGTCAAACATTGCAAATACACATTGCAAACATTTTTAAAATGGAAGAACGTTGTTGATAAATAAAGGATTATTTATATTTCAAATTAAAAACTTACCAACGAAACTCTGAAATTTCTTTCAAGGTTTCTTCAAGAAAAAAATTACTAAGTCACTAGGGAATTAAAAATTTAATCCGCTATTTAATAATAATTCATATTCTGTAAGCATATGCCCAAACTGTCTCAAAATGCATTGATCTCATTATTATTATTTCTCTTGCTGCGGTTTCTCAGTATTTCAATTTCCTTCGCACCCTGCAGGTCTTCATCACCGCTGACTGATGCGCCCTTTGAGCTTCGGTTCGTTGTCTTGAGCTAGTCTTCCTTCCTAATTCTTCCATTTATCCTGTTTTGTTGAGCTTGTGTTTACCTGTGATCCTGGATGCAAGAACTTGTGTTGTGATGTTCATTTTGGTCAGATCATAATTCATGTCTCTGAATTCTCGTTTTGGTGTTTTTGACTCTCGGCAATAATTCTATAGTAATTTGTCTAGTCAGTCTAAAGTTAGACATTCGGTACGGGTGGACATAGAATGCGAGTCTACGTTTTATGAAAGCTATTGTGTTTTCTCGGTGTGACGGTACAGTTGCTCATTACTTCTGAGCCTGTATTCCTCGTCTTCTAGTCGGGGACCTAGGATTTTCCTTATGACCATTCATCTTTAGTCGCTACCTTCTCCAGTATGCTTTTCTTAGTTATGGTTAGACGTTCGGCTGCATAGAGTGATACTGTTAATTAATGCATTAATTTATTTTTGTGAATAAGCTACAGTAATCAAAATATTACTAAATAATATGTAGTATATTATTCTTAAATTTACCTACTTTAAAATTAACAATTATGTTATGCTAATCATGGTTTTATCGCTGTAAAAAATGTTTGTCTATTTATTATACTGTTAATAATAATATTACTTAACGTATATCAAATAACGATGACCGTAAACAGGTAGGTGGAGTGTTAAATTATTTGCACTTAATTTGCTAGTCCCAGGGCTATAAAATATAGTTATTTTTCTTATCACATGGTCAGCCAATTATGTGACTGAATCATTTTAGAACAGAAGAGATAGAGGTGTAAAATACACTAGTCAGAGTTATCTCCTCTGAGTAATAAATTTCATTATAATAATAATAATAATAATTATTATTATTATTATTATTATTATTATTATTATTATAATCCATGGCCATATTATTATAAATAATAATAATTATTATTATTATTATTATTATTATTATTATTGATATATTCCCATGATATTACACATAACATAAAATATAAATTACGATAATAAAAAATTGCTTAACGTAAACTACTTATTTGCTATTAGGCTAGAGGTGGTGAAATTATCCCATCCAACTATGGATAAAACCATGTACTAGGATGGGTTGGAAACTGTTAAATAAATATCAAAGAACTAAATTATTAACTATTAGCAATTCCATTCAATACCTACTGTATGAATGAAGTGAAAAGGTGTATTTTGCAGGGTGAAAAGAAGAGCCTGTCATGCAAAAAATATAACCTGTATTTTTTGGGAACCTGGCATGCTGATAAGCGTACTTTTCCACTCAGTGAGGAAGGCGGTAGTAAATCCCCTCACTCCACCATTTACTCAAGAAAACCTCTTGAGGTTCAAACCAGCCTATCGGGTGAAGAACTAAACAACAACCAACAATAACGGTCGTCTCCGTGACCCAGTGTTTAGCATTTTACGCTGGACAGGAGATGTCCCGGGTTTAAATCCCGGCTAGGATCTGGAAGATTATTTCACGTTAAAATCCATTGTTCCTAGTCACTAATGACCATCAGGTTGATGCGACTTTAAATCAACTAAAAAATAAATTTATTTATAAAATAATGCACACCTTGTAGTAACGTACCTGTTGTAATGTCACTGCTTCATGACTTAAACACTACCTAATTCTTTCTTTAGAAACAACTATTAAAATATCTCTACGAAAAATTAAGTAAGCTATTCAAGTTTTCTTACATTATTAAAATATGAGTCGAGCACAAAAAAAGCTTTATAAAGTAGAAGAATAGTTAATGTTGAGAAAAAAGTATATGAAAAATTTATTACGAACCAAGTTCTGATAATCCTCTGATTGAAACACGTTCTTTTCAATTTATTTATTCGAATTAATTCTATTCAGTTATTTATGAAAATTGTTTTTCAATAATAATTATATCAATAAAATAATTCATTAAAAATATTAATGCGGTTAAAATACATTATGTACTAATTAATTTACCACGTAGTTTTAATTAAAGTATATCTGTACTTAATACGGAATATAATCTACTGGTTTTTAATCGGCCCATAATACAGCCTGTTTAGAATTACTAAATGGTGAATACAAATTTTTTAGTCAATGTAGGAATAATCAATTTTTTTATTGAATAATTACGGATACTACTGTTTTTTAACGGCAACACTACTTCAGTTACGTTTTCTAAAGTTCTATTAAATAACCAATGAAATATTACTTAATCAATTATTTATGTGGTTATTGCCATCTAAGGTTTAGTTTTACATCTACTTAGTTTTCAAGTTCTGCTTTTCACGTGTGTAGGTCATATCAAAAAATGTAAATCACTAAATTATATTTTCAGACATTTATTCAGTGCGTACCTTATAATTCAATACTGAAAAATATAAAAAATTACTGTTTTGACAAATTATAAATAAGAATGTTTTAATGATACGTAAGAATGTTTTCCAGTTAGATCGTACGGAAGTTTCGTTCTGCTAGTCAATGACTACTATTTTAGATTGATGTGGTTTGACAACGTTAAACGTTAGTCATGTGAAACAAATAAATATTTAACTTTATTTGATAGTGAAAGTTGTTTATGAAAATAGGTGGGCAAGTTCCGGAGTGGAGAGAAAATGTATCATTTATTGCTTTACTTGGGTTTACTCTAATTTTGCGTTTCTTAAGCCATATCAAAATTTGCTTTACGTAATGTTTAAGGGTCAGAAAAGCACCATGATTACTTTATGGAGCTTTAAATAATGGGATTTTAATCTGAAAAAGTTGCTTTCAAGTAGCTAGGAAGAACTTCTAGAAAAATTTGGTGGATGTTATAATACAAGCCCAAACAATTCATAAGGAGGCCGATAAATTATTTACTTGAATGAAATTCATTTTAGTATTATTATTTATTCAAAAATGTTTAAAGCTACAACTTCCTTGCTGCGTCAATCAATTTTCATCAAGACTATTTTATAACTAGACATTTAATTGCTTACGTCCGGTAATTATTCTAAAATTATTTTTACACGACTTAATTTCTTATATTTTTAATTAAACGGACAAATCATTATTCAGTGAAGAAAGCATTGGGAGATCTACAATGACAGTAACGTAAATAAAATTTTAATTCAGTTTAATTTATGATATATATCATTTTTAAGATGAGCAGTACAGAAAAAATCAAATCGTTAACCCAGAATAACATTTATGTGTTAAAGGATATCTTATCAAATAAATTCGATAGTATTAATTACAAACAATTTTCACTTTCTCTTGCCTATGTGAATATAGGGATGAAAATTATTTTCATGTCGATTTTTTGAAATCGAGTTTCACCGGATATACACATTTTCAGACTCCCTGAACCCAAAAAATCATGTTTTTAGCGATTGGTGTGTGTGAATAGAATATCTCAAGAACATCGGACGTAGTTGAAACTGGAAACTTACATTAGGTACCACTAGAGGACCCGACACGAACATTTTCATCAAAATCAGTCAATCGAAAGTAGTAGTTTATTCGTGTCATTTTTCACTTTCTTGCAATTTTCTCAAAAACGGCTCCTACGATTTTTTTAAACATCGCCTCATTTACTACGTTTTTTATGTTCTACAAGATAGGTTAGATGCCTTTATGCTAAAATTGTTGGGGAGGCTGTTCTCCCATAGAAAAAATTGTTTTTTTTTTAAAGATTGCGGCCTTAATATGGATTTTAGCGCAAAAGTGTATAGAAGAAGTTGTAGACAATTTAAAAATCTACAACGTTTATTCCAAACATTTCTTTGTATAACGCTTCGTTTAGCAGTAATTAGTGATTCTCTGTTTTTTTCATGAAAATTAGTAAAAAAAAGCGATTTTTTAGGATTTCGGCCAAACGATATTAACGATATTAGTGTAAATAATCTAATTTATAGTAAATTAAAAGATCTACAACTGTTATTTAAAAATTTTTCTCTACAAAGCCTAGTTTAGCGTCAAAAAATGATTTTACTTATTATTAAGCCAAACTAGGTTGGTTTCCATTTAGCAGAATATACTCATGATAAAAATTAGGTTATGTTTTTGAGGTTAGTTTTTGTTTATTTCTAATGTTTTATTATTGTTAGGCTATGTCGGTTATTATTTGTATTGGCAAGAGAACGTCGTGTGAGTGTTTCACACCAGATTTATTTTCTTTACGGTTGTCAAATTTGAATTTTATAGACAGAAAATAAGTGAATGAAGGCAAAATTATTAACTTCAGTATTTTTGTAATTAACTTCTTACATTATTTTCTTTGAATTTCAGAGATTTTATTATTCATTGCCGAAACAATACTTTGCTTAATTAAATATCTTATTGTTAAAAAAATATTTCAGATTATTTTAATTAGATACTAAGTTAAAAAAGGAATATAATTTGTATTATTCCTTTCATTAGGTTTTTATTTTTAAGAAATTATTAATAATTTTTTTTCTTCTGGATCCTTTCACTTTTGTATTCCTAACGTAAGTTTTGTTACTAATTTTTATTTATTAAACTTTTGTATTTTGTAGATTCCATTGTATACTTTTCTAATTGTGGAGTATTTTTTTAGGGAAAAGAGATGATTAGGTCAAGGCCAACACAATATGTATTTAATTTACACAAGGAAGTAAAAATAAAAATCACTTTTAACTAAGTAACTTTGAAATATATTTCTGAAAATAAATATAAAAGTTTAATAATAAATTTGCAATCCATTATTATTTAACAGAGCATAAAAATTTAACACATCGAGTACAAGGTTGGAAATGAAAGTTCATTTTAAAATGGAAAATTACATTAAATTTTAATGGATTCTTTCTTCTAACACATGTTCAGTACCTTACAAAAAACATTTTGTAAAACGTTTTACAGGTAGTAAGTACAGTATTGTCTAGTCTGAATACCTAAAATTTAACTGTATTTTTAAAGTATTTATTTGTTCTAAATTGTACTTTCTGCATTTTATTACCCATATTATTTTTTTTAAATTTATTTATTTAACGTCGCATCAACTACAAGGTCATTAGCGACGACGATGGGGTGCAACTGTGTGAGGATAGAATGATTTTTTGTAACGTATGAAAATATGCCGTGCCTGAGTGGGATTCAAACCCAGGACCACATAATGAGAAGCGAGCACGTTACCTATAATTTTATTGAAAAGAAAATTCTTCGTTTGTAGAACCTGTTGCATTTGTTTTCTCTCTTTAATGCTTAATTCATGACTGTAAAAACTAAACAACTAGTAAATCCGATGATTGTGATAATTGTGTTAAAATGATATAGTAGGCATGAGAGGCGTAGGGCCCCCACTTGTGCCTCCCCAAGGATTGTTATTAAATAATAAACGTCTGAATTCTGCTAATAATTAAATTAAATTAGCAGGCTTCTACTCCATTGTCTTTTTAGGCGTCTTGAGAGATTATCAGGTAGTCGTGAGATGAAAAGCGAACGTACAAGTAGATTATCGTGTTCTTGTGACATAAATAAAATCGGTAATATTATAAACTATTCAAACAACTAATTTAGTTATCGAAAAATTTAAAGTTGAAAGATTTTTAAACGATTTCATGTTTAAGAAATACATTATATATTTTTCTTTTTGAGTATATGGAGGACGTAGTACTTTTATTGAAGTAAAAATTTTACTTTCTGCAAAAACTTATTTATTATTTGTACGGTGTCTTGCACGATACAAATTATGTTTGTTACATAATTGTTTGGCTTTTGATGTTGCAATGGTAACCCTATCGTCGATTTTTCCGTAGTAATTTGTGTTTTTGATAATTCGTCAACAGTCCGCGGTGTAAACACCCGTTTATGTGTCGTAAGGTTGCACAAAAGAATCAAATTCGCTAACTACTTACTTGAAGACCAAGTTTTAAGTATTGTGAGGTGTGCTTGTTTTTTATAATACCATTGAATCTCCCAAATGGTGCCGAATCCAATCGTCTTCTTCCATCAACTTCCGCCGTTTATACAAAAGTAGCAAAACTTTAAAAGACCACAAAATAACACATATACACCACAAAATACATACACATAGTATACTTTAACACCGACTCTCAGGTTTGTTTGGGATCTGGGTAAATAAATAACAACCACAACCAGACTTCCTTTAAACTCATAAAAATTGTTATTTATTGACACAATAATTACAATTAAAATATTATTAAGCTTAATCTACTGACAAATTACAGCTAGATTACGTCAACTAAATTAATTACATAACGTAAAGCTTAAATTAAAATCGACTATACAAATATAATACTATCACATAACAATCAAACAATTGTTTACCTGTCCACAATTACTTGCATACATACAAAAATTGTTGAGGTGGATTCCCAGGTAGATTATTTGATGACAGTTTATGAATTAGTCCGTAAGATTTGCGTGATAATAATCCTCGTAAGGAGAGTGTAAAATCGTGAAGATTATATTACTTACCTATGATTTTCGTTAATCATTTGTAAGGGCAACGTTAGTTTCATAAAAAGGAAAGTATACAATTTGTCACATTGTGTAGATCGAAATCTTTGGATCTTGATTATGGAAGTACTGAACAGTCTCTGTTTTTCATCTTTACATCAATATTTGAACAGAATATTTGTGATATATATTAAACTTCAATAGTAGGTTTGTTAACACGTTTAGTTTTTTTCTTAAAACTATTTTACTAAACTACATTTGTTTAGCTGCTAGTTTTTCAAAAAGATAAAAATGGTATTATTCTTGATTAAGTGTTACTTTGTATTAATATGTTTGTATTAAAACTTTTTGGTTTGTTTGATGGTTACTCGGTGTTTGTTTTAAAACTGAGAACTAATCGAGAAATCAAATTATTATAATTTTGTGACACATGACAATACAGTCGCATAAATACAACCCTTCACAAATTCGCTAAAACCGCCTACGATCAACTTATTTTATTTAAATCTATTGATGACTGCTGGAATGATTGTCAAACCTACGTGTTTAGGTCATTGTAGTCTACACAAACAGAAATTTTGTATAGAAATATATTTTTATAAAACAATAAATTTTATTTTAAAACAAAAAAATTTGCTGTGAAACACTCATACGACTTTCTCTTCCCAATGCAAATAATGAACAATATAACCTAAGTAATAAAACATTAGAAATAAATAAAAAACTAACGTCAAAAAACCCTAACCTAATTTTAATCATGAGTGAAAAACGCAAAATGAAAATCAACCTGTTTGGTTAAAAAATACGGAAAATCACTCTTTCACGCTAAACTAGGCTCTGTAGAAAAAAATGCTCTAAATAATCGTTGCAGATATTTTAATTTCCTATAAATTTTATTATATACACTTTTGTCGTAAAATGCATACTAAGGCTGAAATCTTAAAAAATCGATTTTTATACGTTTTCGTGAAAAAAAACAAAACCGCAAATTACCGCTAAACTAAGCGTTAAACAAAAAACGTTTGGATATAAAAGTTGTAGGATTTTTAAATTTTCCAAAACTTAGATTATATACATTTTTGCGCTCAAATGTATATTAAAGTTGCAATCTTACAAAACAATATTTTTACGTAAAAACAGCGTCCCCAGTAATTTCAGCAGACATGGCGCCTACCGTATCTTGTAAAGTATAGAGGCGATTTTTAAAAAAAATCGTTGTAGCCGTTTTTGAGAAATTCGCAAAAAAGTTAAAAATGACACGAATAAACTACTACTTCCGGTAAACCGATTTTGATGAAAATGTTTGTGTCGGGTCCTCTAGTGGTATCTAACTTAAGTTTCCAGTTCATACGATGTTCCGTTCTTGAGATATTCTGTGCGCGCGCGCACACACACACACACACACACACACACACACACACACCAATCGCTAAAAACATGTTTTCGGGTTAAGGGGTCTGAAAACGTGTAGATCCGGTGAAAACTCAATTTCGAAAAATCGACATTAAAAGAATACTTTCCTTTCTATATATTCATATAGGCAAGAGAAAGTAAAAATAAAACATTTTAAAACTTAACATTTAACTTTGACCAAATCCGTTGAATAATTGTAAACGTGCTAGACCTCAAAGTAAAAGGTATTAACTAGGTTGGATTTCTGGCCAGCATCTGAAATATTAAAGAGTTAAAATCTACCGAAACCGTTCTTTAACAAGCAGTTATCGTTGTTGATCACGACGTAGAAGTGAATTAAACATAAACTAAAATAAAGTTATTTATTTTTAATTTTTTCTGCTATTCTGCTGTTAACTTAACAATTAATTTTTATCATCTCCTGATTATTTTGAAACCAAGGTTTACCAAGTGATGAATTAAAATTAACACCGTTAAAACAAAAATGTTATTCACAGCCCACTAATCCGTGATATGAACTGTCCACATTTATCAGAAAACCCTATCATCGGTTCCGTTGAAGTTTGAGCAGAAATTTGGGATAATTAATTGTCATCTGCTTTGTTTTTACTAAATAACAATTAATTGTTGGCCTATGTTTGTATGAACTTGTTTCGATGTTAATTCATCTCTCGAAGTATGTAAATTTCTTCGTGAATCACCTGTATTACTACTGCCTTTTCTGTATTTTATCAGGTTATAAACTTACTGATATTTTTCTTTTGCTTCAGCTAAAAAATAGATAAAATAATAATCTGTTTAAAAATTTAATAATAATTTTAAAATGTATTTATTTGTGAATTTCTCAAATATTTATAGACTATTATTCTATTCGGTGCTATATTGTTGGATGATATCCTTCTTCTTCTTCTTCTTCTTCTTTGGCCTCGCCTCTTCCCGTTACGCGGGGTCGGCTTTCCCAATCAGAGAGCTCCATTTGTTACGCTCCTGTGCGTCCCTATATATGGACCTTCTCATGATTGGTTTATTAAAACGGCTATTGGGTTTTACGGCCGGTTGCCACCTGACACCAAGGTCTTGATTCTCCTGGAGAACCTGAGAGCCGCCGTTGACCAGAGTTGGTTCATCCGCCGCCATCTCTAATGAACCCTCAGACCTACGAGCTCATCACACTCATGGACTTCTACCTTGATCCCAAAGAAACTCCTAGAGTGGGTTTTTTGTACGGAGTTTTCTCTCCGGCTAGGTTTGGTCCGCCCCGGGTATTTCATTTCCCCGGTACCACCCATATTTGGGAGGCTTTCCTCTATCCGCCACCTGAGGAGGCGCCCAGTAGGGGTCCTGCCCCCCCCCCTGGGTGTTGGATGATATCCAAGGCCCCTAAATCCATGAATAAATTCAAGAAAAATGTTTAGCAAAAAGAAACCCGGGTGTATACTCCGAGCCTGTTTGCTTTGTTTTTGATATAACAAAAACACAGTGTTCTGAAAAGGGTATGAGTCATTGACGATCAATATAATTCAGTTAATTTACACAATTTTGTTATGACGCTATTAAACAAATTCCCTGTTTAATATCAGTTATATACTCATATAAAATTATTATTATTATTATTATAAATAATATTTAATTAATCATGCGAATAATTTTAAAATGGTTAAACAGGTAAAATATAAATCATTATTTCATAAAATGATATTAATATTTAAAAAATAATTATTAAAATATTTAATTTGTGTTTATAATTGTATAAACTATTCAATATTTTAAAGCGGATTACGGTTAAATTATATTATTTCCCTCTGGTTTAATCATTAATATATTATTAATAGTTTTCATTTCTCCAGTGTGTTATATTTTCCATACAATCATCATACCATTTATATTAAAATGATTTATATTGGTTACTGAAAGTATTCTGCTTTTATTTCTGATACCATTACATTGGTCTTTTTTAATTTATATAACCAGAAGTTATCGCGGTAAGGATACTTTTTTACATGTTGTTTTATTTCGCAACCAGTTTTTAAATGTAGATAAAAAATGCAAACTCAAGCAAAATTTAATTTTAAAAGTCTTATATAACTTTTTCAAATGAAAAACTAGATTCACGTAGTGTGTTTCAAAACCTTAATTCCATACCAATCTTAACTTCAAACTGTACACAATTATTTTGAGACATAAGGTAGATAAAGCTCAAAATGATAACGACCATGATAAGAGATGATAATGAAATATGACGATGAGTATTAGCATAACATAATATTACGTACTTAACTAATTACTAAATTCGTGAAGGTAAGTAGCCTACAACATTTCAATGTTGCAATCTGCAAAATATCTTTGCTGTTGATGAAAAGGTTGATCGCAAAAGAATTTTGATATTTTTCTAACTTTATTAAATGCTTCACGCTACGTTGTTAAATTTCTTCCTTTATGAAGAACAGGTTGAAATCGTTTTGCAGTGTTTTATTGGTTGCATACCATAAGGCTCCACTAATCAGTCTCGAGCATTTTGATTGAAATATTTCTTTTTTCGATAAACTAGCTCTTCACTATAGCACTAACCGTGAGTCCAGGCATTTTGAGTAATACTTTATAATATAAGATGACTTTATTTAAAGAGAAATTTGAGTCTTAATGCCTAAGAACCAACACAATCGATGTAACTGCACTTCAATTTGTTTTCTTTTCATCGATTTATGACTTCTCTAAGTGAATCTTTGATCTAAATGTGAACCAAGGTATTTAACTTCTTTCTTTGCAGGATAATTACACCGTTCAAGGTAACTGGACATGATAACCATTTTTAATAATACTATTCTTTTTACGAAAATTGCCAGGTAATACATAAAGGAAATGATTACACACGCATTTAATCTGTAAGCTCACACCCTGATATTTTGTTTCTGGAAAATCTGGTGTTTGAAAAAAGACTCACTCACTGACTCATCTCAAACTCATTCACTATCTCTCCGATCACTACAGAGTTTAAATTTAAAAAAATTTTCCGTATGGATTGAATAAAAAAAACTAAATCATTTTACATTTACTCCATTTGTGCCCTAGGGGTAAAGGCTTTTTAAAACCCTAAACTATATTACGTATTACGTGAAATGTCATGGCTGTTATGAATCCAATCTTTTTACTCATTATAATATCTCTCCGTTAACAATTTTATAACTACTTTTAAGTTAAACCAGCATGCTCTCACGTGTTCAAATAATCATATTCGGCCATTAATCAACTTTTTGTTTGTAGTATGTATATCTTGGAAATATTACGTTTGTTAAAAACTAACATTGATTTCAGTAGTAATTTCGCTCATTGGCATTCTGTCAGTAGAACTTTCTTTATACCTAGCTGAACAAAGAGATCCTTATGGTTGCTACCAGAGTTCCATCATAACCATAACTACTATCCTTCATTAAATTAAGAAAACAAATTAAAAATTTTCCACAAGAAAACTGAATTATAATTTAATTTTTATCAAAAACTACATATATAAATTTTTAAAATAATTTAGAAAAATAAGTTATTCTAACTCGTTATTTCTTTCATATCACATCGTATAATTTTTTAATCTTTATTCATTTGAACTTTTGATAAGGATAGCTTTTTATGTTATTTTTTAATAAAAGTTTTATTAAAGTACAAGTAAACGAGATCAGAGATTTAATTAAATTTAATTCAACTAGGAAAGATATCACATAATTTATTTTTTTAATATACGTAATGTGTTAGAGAAATATAACCTTTAAATACTAAAGAAAATAAGAAACTTTTGTAAAATATCAATCCGTAATTTAGATGACAGAATAATGAAGTTTCTTATTAAAATCTAATTTCTGAATTTAACAATGTGAATAACGCTATTTCTAATTACAATCTGTTGCTTACCTATTCTGTTCGTCTTTATCATTATCCGTTCCATCTTTTCCTTTTCTTTGTCTAATAATTTCAATAGAAACTTCTACTTTGTACGTGTAATAAATATTAAGTCTCTCAATCTTTATTATTCTGTTGTAAGCCTTGACTATTATTTTTGAAAAATGAGGTAAAACGTTGGAAATCATGTTTAAATAAACCTTTTTTTAAAATAACTTCTACTTAGATAATTTTGTTTCTTCTTATTTTACTCACAACAACTTTAAGGTCACTTACAAATAAGAAAATATAATGTTTTTTAATTTGTGTTTTTATTTCTTTAGTATGAGGTAAAGGTTAGGCATTTGAATAGGGATTTTGTAAAACGACTTAGGGCGTTCGAGATGTGGGGGCTACAGAAGAACGTTGAAAGTTTCTTGGATGGAAAAGTCTGTACTACGAAATACTCCACCATGTGGATAAGATAATTTAAACTGTAGGCCCAATAAAAAAATGTAGTTGGTCCCAAGGAGTGTATCTATTCCATCCCGAAAATACAAGAAGAAAAGATTGCTCTTGAAAAACATGAATGCAGATTACAAGCTATGGCAGCAAAGAATCTAATTCTAAATCTAAAGGGGAGAAATCTGTAAGATCTAAATAAGAACTTATTAATATAAAAGTAATTTGCTCTACCATTTGGATAATAATATTAAAATTACAAGCACAAATAAATAATAGCAAGATGACCCCATTGTATATGAAATTGTTACTCATCATTTAAAAGGCGAATCAAAGAAGCTTCTTTTTTATAATACAGCGAAATCTACAATCTATTCTGATTTCGAACAATAAACAAACGTTTTATACATTGTATTGCGATTTTGAAATAAGTCTGTAGGATATCTTCGTTTCAGTCGGCGAAAGTTTTTTGAATTATCTAAACGTGAGATGGCGAGATTATTTTTGTGTTATTCAAGTCTTCTTTAATATTTTGTATTGGGTGTGTGGATTTCTTGTTTAATTATTGTAGAAATCTTTAATCTCTGTGTAGTATGTTGTTTGTTCCATGGTCATGTGATTGTTCTGAATTATTTTGATTAAAGACTTTTCTAAAGTAGCATCCTCAGGAAATTAACAAATTAGAAATTAGAAAGAAATTGCAATTAGGTTACTTCAGTCAAATAGATTACTTAAAGCTTAAATTAAACTCGACTATAAGTTACTGTCACTTACCAATCAAAACAAAGACTTACCTGTAAAAAAATCACTTGCTATCACGTACATGAATTAACGAAATTATTTCAGAACGGACCGAAACACTAATTCCATACACATTCCGAGTATTAACTCATTGCAAAGGCTCTAACTATTTTTGTACCTGCGGTCTGATAGTTAATCTAGACCTTTTTAACACTTTGTCCGATTTACTAGAAGATGGTTGAAGCATCTAAAATAAAAACAAACGGTTCTGCTAGTTTCAATTTTCGAGAATCCGTATTCAAAATATTTTATTCATCGGAATCCATTATCCTTGTTCAATATACTCTACTTTATGCATTCCCAATTTTTTTACAATAAAAAATGTATTGCCTTAGCTATGCCCAGGATATCACTGTTATAATGTTACAGTATCATGAGAGATACACTCCGTAACAGCAGTATTATCTTAACGGTAAATCAGAAACAGCTAATAAATCTATAATTTCTTTAAGAAATATCAGAGAACATTCTGACTCTGTAATATTTATTATTAAAGTGTATAAATAAATTGGAGATAAACAAATTTATATTTATCATTATCCTAAAATGACTTAAAAAAAGAAATAGTAATTTTAATATAATTTCGTTGAGCAATAATATTTATGTATGCTTAAACGCCGTTTCCTGTAGACTGAAAAGCCGATTATGGATAAGTGAATCTGTTTATAAACATTTCTATTAATTGATTTGTTGTTATCCATAAAGTAATATTATATTCGAAAATCCCAGAAATATTAATAAACACAATGAGTAAATAAAGGAGGATGGTTTTTCTACTAGAATCTTTTACAAAAGAAGTAGATAAATTTATGATATTTTTATGAAATGGTTTAGTGAGATGCTCTTTTATTAAATTTTTCTTCCTTTATCATTTTATTTATAAAACTGTTTATAAAAGAAATAATAATAATAAAGCATAACAAATACTAATTGTGTAATATAAGTTAAATTTATGACTAGATTTAAATTTGTATTAAAGAAATTTCTATTCAAAAATTCATTGCATTACGCTAATAGTTTACCTTATTAACATCTTTATAATAAAATATTTGAATACATTTTAACAAAAATGTATATTTTTTATGTCATTATTATTTTATTTATATTTTACTAAAGAAACATCTTTTGAGTAATATTAAACATAAACGAAACGAAAATTTCTTTAAATTTAATCAAAGCTTTATTTAAAGTTCTTTCGAATTACTTTTTAATGAATATTTTTCTGAGTTTCTTTTTACAAATTAAGTTAGTATTCTCGAATAGTTTGTAACGCATTAAAAAAACTTTAAATAACTTTATTATTTAAATTATTTATTTTATTGTGTTATTATATAGACATGTACATTATATGAAATGTATTATGAATAAATACTAATAATTTAATTTAATATATAAAATAACCAACAGCTCAGTGGTCGGAAAGAAGAAAAAGAACGAATACGTTTCACATCTTTTTCAAATCTGAAGCCATCTTATTAAAAGTATTTATTTATTAACGTAACCAAAAATTGACGTTTGTGTTAGAAATTCTACTATTCATTTTAAAACAAAAACCAAGAAATTTTTTTTAAGATTCCTCTATGTTGTATTATTTAATGTTAGTAATTCGTTTAAACTGAAACAATTTGTATTACAGAAATTATTTTTCTTTGCTTAAAAACACCCAATTTAATTTGAGAATTATCTCACTGATTCATCTTCCTTTGTTAAAATAGTTTCCTGTTTAGAAGAGGCTTCCCTTGATAGGATATCACTACGGTACGTATAAACATCATAAAACCTATTAACAATGACTAATATTTCTTAACGTTTTACTTTGTTTTGCTTTGTATGAATGTACGCGAATAGAGAAGAAGAGTATTGTTTTCATGTCATTTTTTCGAAATCGAGTTTCCACCAGAGAAAACACGTTTTCAGACCCTTTGAACACAAAATAACGTTTTTAGAGGTTAGCCTGTGTGTGATTTTTGTAAGATTGCGGATTTAGTATGCATTTTTACGTCAAAAGTGTATAATTATGATTTAAGTTATAGGAAATAAAAAAAATAATTTCATATTACAAACAGTTTTTTTAACAAAGGGTAGTTTAATGTCAATTAGTTATTTTCCGTGTTTTTAAGTTTTACAGAAGTTGAATTCATTTTGCGCCATTCACTCTCGATTGAAATTAAGTTATGTTTTGTTTATTTATTTAATGTCGCATCAACTGCAACGGCATTACTGACGACGTTGGGGTGTAACTGTGAAGGATGAAATGATGTTTTGTAACGTATGAAAATATGCCGTGCCTGAATGAGATTCGAACCCACGACCGCATGATGAAAGGCGAGCACGTTACCAACTACGCCAATGCTGCCGGCAGGTTATGTTTTTATATTACCTTGGCTACTAATGATTTAACAATGGTTATATTTTTTTATTATTCACATTGGCAAGGAAGAGTCCGAGGGTGTTTTACACCAGATATTTTTATAATTTCTTAAACATTGGCAAAACTGTACTATTTTTCAGTGCTGATAAGTTCTGAATTTACGCATTGCTCGCTACTTACTTCTTAGCTAGCAAATAACTTGCCAGCAACGTTCCCAACAGTTACTATCGTAGCTCTGTTATTGATTTCGTCAGCCATTTCTTTAATTTGGTCTTTCACTAACAATTATAACCTACGAACATCAGCTGATTATATTGTAAAGTATTGTATCTTAACGCGCTCTATAAGTGATGTGTTCAGTACGAGATGCAAGACAAGAGTGAACTACTGCGGCTCTTGTTTGCATGCGCGCGTAATGTTTCTGAAGCTGATACATTCGCACAATCTGATAACGCGGTCAAATATTCTGATGGGTTTAAACGCGTGGAAGAGTAAAACTCATCAACCGTGACAAGCATGCTAGTGAAAGGGACACTAGAAACGTAGGTAATAACAAAATTATAAAAAATTGACAGCAATATATTTACAGAAGATTACCTTTTAGTATTCCTAATGAAAATATATTTTGTTAAGATAATTTATTTATTTACTTTTACTGTAATTAATTTTGGACTTTCAGCAACTAAAATTTAAATTTTTTTATTTAAGAATATGCCATGTCCGTACGCCAGCATCGTTTCAGCATATAGTGAATATTCAGTGATTAGAATTTAGCTCCCAAATCAGCGGATATCGTTTAAGTCTAATTTTTCTTTCATTCACTGGTGAAACTTAAAAAAAACGATTCTAATTATTCTATTTTCGGATGTAATACTAATGGGTGACCTGCTTCTTCAAGTCATTCGTATCATTTGTTTACCGTTATTCGTCATCCACTGGAAATCTTTGTACAGAAACAAGAACAGGATTGTTTCTTGTTAATTGCAATGTAATACCGATGTTCTCTCATCTATTGGTTGTTCTCTGTAGTACATTTTAAATATTTGAAATAATAGTTTTAAAAAATACAGAAACAATTTATACAAAGAAGAAAAATCATGTCCGATCTCTTCAAATTATGTACTAAGTACTTATAAAGTTCTCAAAAATCATTAAATACTACTAAAATTAACTGACTATATTTTTTATGTCACTAAGATTGAACTTTTTATGCGGTATTCTCGAAAAACAAATTAAATTGGGAAACAGTATAATTATAGAAAAATACTATTTTTAGTAACATAACTTCAGTAATTGAATCACTGAGTTATTGTGTCTTTAGGA
Organism: Catonia carolina; assembly: GCA_035578175.1. Taxonomy (NCBI): domain Eukaryota; kingdom Metazoa; phylum Arthropoda; class Insecta; order Hemiptera; family Achilidae; genus Catonia; species Catonia carolina. The sequence continues at coordinate 59,775,412 of JAQMRL010000003.1, read as the reverse complement.
CTAAATAAAAATAAATATAATTTCTGTACCAAATTGTAATACATAATGAGCGAAACCTGTGTCACCGGTTGCCAAAATTTAGAAACAGAAACAGGAAGTTTTAGAAACTCAAATGCTGCACATCAATTTCAAAGACATTTAATTACATTTCTTCTATTTTAATTATTGGTTTTACTGAAGATAAGTACAATAAACTAGTTCAACGAAAGACGGTTTTTTGTATTAATCTTCTCCGTTTGGTTTGTTTCCGACCAATAAATTCTGCTCACGTTCAGCCTTACAAAATTGGCCTGTTTTTCTCTCTTGTATGCTGTAAGCGAGATTGTTAACTCTTTAGTTCGGTGCCTTTCTCAATTACTCATCTATTCTTGTTAAGAAAATACTCTGTAGATCTTAATAAAAACTAACCGTGGTTACCAATCGTGGTCAGTTCCATTATTTGTAGTAAAACTAGCATATTTCTTTGTTGTATCTTTTAATTTAATTTTCTTCAGTAAGTGCTACTTTAATAAATAAATAAAAGGTATTTGTTACTTGCGTAACCGTTAAGCATAAGTTTTATCTAAATTGATAGAACGGAAAATCTTCATGGGTAGATATATTTTTGTATTTTTCCATGTTACTTCAAATTATAATATTTTTACACAGCTCATTAAAATTTGAGATAATGCTGCACTATTGTCATGATATTGTACGCATTAAAAATTTAATGAATTTTCATTAGGAAATCTTTATTTAGAAATAAATATAGTACGTCAATTGTTAATGCTCTTAGACAGTAAGTCTCACGTGTCTCTGAAAAATAAAGTCCTCATATACAAAGTTATTTTCAAACCAGTAGGGACTTACGGGATAGATCTACGGGGTACAGCTAATTCATCGAATATAGAAATACTACAGCGCTTTCAATCAAAATGCCTGAGATTGATTACTGCACCCTTATGGGCAGAACTATCTAAACCTGCCATTCATAAAATAAGTTAAACTATGTAGCGAGAAACATTTTAAAAAGTTTGAAGAGCATAAAAATTCCCTTGCAACCAACCTTCTTGACAACAGCGAAGATACAGACTGAAACGTTGTAACATCTGACTTACTTTAACGATTTTGTTAACTATTACATATTTAATTTTTTTGTACTACTACTTCTTATTATCGGCATAATTATCATCTCCGTCATGGTCATCATCCAATTCAGCCTCAACTGATTCATATTACAAGATATTAATGAACAGTTCAGTGCAGTTTAGTTCTGTTTTATTTCACAGTACAGTGTTTTTGAAACACACTGCTAAGTGTCTTTTATATTTTCATTCAAAGAACGATATTATTGAGTCTTTTATTATCTTTGCTTAAAGTTTTTATTTACGTTTAAAGAAACTTTCATTTAAAGGCTTTAATGAAGTAAAACAAGGAGTGAGGTATAGTTTGTTCAATATGATTTGCACGCATAGCAATAGAGTTATGATCAAACCTCTCTTCGTTTTTCGCTACGTTACAAAATAACTCAAAAACAACGTGACAGAAAATGAGTGAATCGTTCATTTGTTTTTGTCGATTAGAAGGATAAAATGTTTAAACAGTATATATAAGGAAACACCCGGTGCTATTATAGCTAATCGAGTTGATGCGTCAATTCAGTTTTGACATATTATCGTACAAGCCTTCCGTACCGAGTAGAAACATATTCTGATCAGCATGCCGGGCTCTCTGAAAAGCATGTATTTTCCAAGTTGTAATGGCACCTTTACTTCATTTGCTACAAGGTCTGGCTCTATAATAAAATTTATTTCCCAGAGAAGATAACTCTTGACTAGTGTCTTTTACACCTCTACCTCTTCTATTTTTAAATGTTTCTGTTATATAACCGGCTGACCATGTGGTAAGAAACAACTATTTTTTGTAGCCCTAGAACTAGCAGATCAAGTGTAAATAATGTAACACTCCATCTGCCTATTATGGGAAAAAACTATACTTTATTGGTTATGTATTCTTTTCACATTACCTTTCTTCAATAAATTTGTTTAATGAATGCGTTGAATTATGGTAAATAGAAAAATCAGTGGATGAGAGAACTCGCTGTTTTTTGCTTTTTTGTAAGTTTTTCCAGCGAAAAATGTATACTTAGCAAAACGTGAGAATAATTCTAATAGCAACTAAATATCAAGTTATTGTGAGAAAATAACTGACAGGTGTGTGAATATGATAGTAATAACTACTTAATATAGGTACTAACATCAAATGCATTTACACGTCTCATTAAGTACACAGCAATTTTCGTTGCATGTTAGTTACTACGACATTATAATGACCGTGAAGTGTTTTCATTCTAATATTACTTTATGTCGTAATAATAAAACTATTAAAAAATTAAATGTACCTAATACACAGCTTATAATAATTTTTATATTTCGGTTTTTTATTTATATTTTATTTTCTGCATAGTAACTTACTTATTTTAATAAAAACGGCACGCGTAATTTTGTATAAAGTGTAAAATTGGTAATATATATTATTATAGCTGTGAACGAGATTATATTATATATACGTAAAAGTACTTTGCAATATACTAACGTTAAGTACTTTAAAACTTATTACATAATTACAAAATAATGTACCTATTTTATTCATTCTTTATTGTTACTTATTACCTAAGATTAGATGTGCATCAGGAATGGTTTACTGTACGGTTTTTCATTAAATTTTTATTATTTTTAATCTAATCGTTTAATATTTTCAAAAACCCTCCGTCGAATCACTTTAATTTACCGCACTTATTTTCCTTTATCTTACCTTGGAGCGTTTAATACATTTTTATGTATATCAATCTTTTTGAAGTTGCTTTTTGTGGAAGTCCTACGAAATGTAATCTGTACTTTGTTCGGACCAATGTGATATATTGTAACATCTAAGCCTAGGTTCATTCGGGATCTTGGTATAATAAATAATGAACATACTTATTTTAAACTTATAATAATTATTTATTGACAAAATTAATTATTAAACTTAGCCTGCTAACTATTATTTTACAATTTAAAAACCTTGGAAAACTTGGATAACTTGGTGGCTTGCTCTGCTTGTACTGTTTTTGCCTCTCCCGCTTCTGTGCATCAATGTATTCTCCTACTGTCGATCCAGCTGTTAATTATCGCTGACGCTCCTCTATCACTAAGTGGTAGTTAGACGGGATACTATTCTATTGTCTTCAGTTGGCGCATGCACTTTAACTGAATTAATTTCAAAACTTAAACTAAACATGACTAAGTAGGCCTAATACAATGCCATATAAATCAAAACAAATGATTTACCTATCCACTGTAAGCCTGGCCGGAGTGGAATGAGGTGGAAGCGGATAGGTGAAATGAAATACACTCCTCAGTATTTTTAATTAAAAATTTAATTATTTAAAAAGGAAAAAAAAATTGGTCCAGGACCCCTTTTTTCTCACTACTAAGTTGCGTCCCAGTACTACGCTTCACAGAATTTTTTAATTACAAATTTAATTATTTAAAATAAAAAAAATAATAAAATTGGTCTAGGACCTCCCTTAAATGACTACCTAATGTAACTTTTACTCCTCATCTAGACTTAACCTATTACCACTTACAAACTATATGTCGATCGTGCATATTCCGGAAAGGGCTGCTGGCACAGATGCTTCAAACCTCAGAGGGAGGTCAGCCTAATTTAGTGCCTTGGGCGCTTTTACCGCCATTTCCGGAAGACCACTGCAGGATCGACCTCTTAAATACTAAGTATATAATCGCTAAGTACGGGGCGAGTCAGAATTCCAGGAAATCCCTCTATACATCTATATACTATAACCACACTCACCCATCTGGCAAACCACTAAGACGAACATCAACAACCCGAAATGAGCGATCACCCTCATTCCACCAAATGAACACCGGACAAAAATGTTCTCACAATCCACTCAATAAAATAGAACTAAACTCATGAATTTCACTGATTCAATCCCACACGACCGCGGCATACGTGTATTACACATTACACATTACACATAAAAAATTATATTTTATTTTAAATTTTAATTACTTGCATTACATTAAATTTCATCGAGTACCGTTTCGTGTGTGAGTACAATACTGACTGACTGCGTCTCGCCGTCCAGCTGAGCCGATCGGCGGGTAGGCGCGCTCCTCCTCCTCCTCACCCCTCGCCGCACGGCTCAGCGGATGCAACACGAGACGAAGTTGCATTTTCCTGGAATTCTGACCGCTGTGTATATTTTACATAGACAATGTATTAATTCTAATATTAATAGAGAAAAAAAGAAATATTTCTCGTTCTTTCTATATTCCCTCTCAATCTCACTATATTACACCACAATCACTTGCTACTACTCGTCTGCACACACAATATTAACATAATTCAGAATTGGTCCCGAAACGACACTTTTAATAGAACAGCATATTCCATTCACAATCCTATTATTTACTGACTCGCTAAAAAGGCGCTAACTGTTTTTATACCTGCAGTTTCTCTAAACGATTTGAGAACATTGTAAAAGGAATAAAATTAATTATTTTTACTAGTTTCAATTTCTGAGAATTCTTATTTAAAACATTCCATTTATCGAAAACCATTATCCTTGTTCAATACATACTACCCTTACTTACAATATGCAATTTATTTCTTTAGACTTTTCTAGAATATAACTGTACAATCTTACAATATTCTCGGTCTATTTCAACCTTTTCGACATAATTCTATGAACCACTTCTCTGATTGATGTGATCTTGCTACCATTATATTCACTGACAAAAAACTAAAAATTAGTTTCGTATACATTTAATCTATTCCGTATTAAATTTTATAGAGTTTTAATATTCCCTTACTGATAGTTTTCATTATTTTTTTCTTGTATGTTACTGTTTTTCTGTTTCTCGTAGCCTACACTGTCCTTCCATGATCTTCGATCCCATATGTTGTTTGGAATATTTTTTGATACTGTTAAACCAGTATTCCGTTTAGAATGAAGAATTAAATGCATTATAACGCTTAAGTTTTCATTGGTTCTTGAATATATCATCTTTCAAGTTTAGGTTTGCCCTTGTTTATTAACTTGTTTTCTTTAAAGCTTCGTCAACTGTATGATTTACTTTACTATCATTATCAACTACAGTAGATTATGGTTAGTTTTACTAGTGTGTTATTGTGTTCAATATTTCCTGACCTTATTAGAGTGTTACCGAAGACCTTCTATTTGAGAATCGATCTCCCTTGAACAACCCTTGACCATTCGTACAAAACGTATCTACGCAGTTTCCATTTTCTGTTTTCTTCTCCCTTGTAAAAGCTCAAGATTTGCTGCAACACAAAACAGTCCGAATTGCCTTTTCGTTATAAATTTCACCAGTTTATATTTGTAAATCCTGTTTTTCAGTACAGTAAAAATTTTTTCACATATTCTCTAAAAACGATATAATTTTTCTTAACATCAAGCTCTCCGTCAAAGCCAATTTCACAGCTCATTAACTGATTAGTATCTAACATTTTTTTGCAATAAGACAAGCATTCATAAAAAAAAAAATTAACAGAATTAAAAACGTTGTGGCAGCCTCCATAGTGTAGTGTTTAGAGCGTTAGCCTACAAAGTGGAGGTCCCGGGTTTGATTCCCGGCTAGAGTTTGGAAGTTTTAAAAGTCAAAACTCACTGTTGTAGATGCAAAACCCATCGTAGATTCTAATACCCAAGCAGTTTAAGTGACTGTAAAAAAAACTAAACAAAAAAAACTTTGTATTATCGTTGACTTCAAACTTAAAGTTAACTTCCTATATTTTCCTTACTTGAATTTTATTTATATTCGAAACTACACAAGAATCAAACGAGTGGAATAGGGAATTTTTATACCGCTCTTGTCATATGACAGTGAAAAACGTGACGAAGTGACAAGTTATGAGAAGAATCGTAATTATTTGCAATAAAACATCAAATAGAAATACTCAATACTGTGTGTGGTTTGTATGTTAATGATACGACGAGGATGGATGATGATCAACACCAGGAGATAATGGAAATTAGATATAAATAAAAAACAATCAGGTAGTCAAGTGGATTCCAATTCCAGTTTCTTTTTACCTGTCCAAGAGGAAGGTCGTTTGATGAGAGGAAACGGACATTAGGTTTATCTTTTTAAATTTATTTTTAATATACCGCTGTTTCGAAGAAGACATGTGTAATTTAGTCATCTTAAGTTACATTTTTACAATCTTTTTATAGTAATTATGAAATGTATTCATGTTTTATTTTTATTAAATTTTAGTATGTGTTTAGAAAGGAATCATAATGAAATGTAATGGTTGTCAAATTATGTTGTAAGGCCTGTTTTATTTTTTACTTATGATAAAGTTTTTAAAATTTAGATTCAAGATGATTAAATTAAGAATAATAATTACTTCATAGCAAGTAAATTAATTCTTTTCAATAATCTTTGTAATTAGAGGGTTATTTATTAAGCACGTTGAAAATACATATGAAATTATATTAAGGTTTAGTAATTCAAATACTTTAAATTATGGCACAAACCTACCTAAACGTTAAATTAAATACGATAGAGATTTTGGTTTCTAAGAAAGTTGAACATTTAAGCTAGCAGCTGCTGGATGAATTCCGTAACGATAACTATGCAGAGTATTTCAAAAGACATTCTTGCGTTTAAATTCCATTGAGTTGGTTCGGCGACACTAATCACTCAGTAACCTATAAGTTTCCAAAACCAGATCTTAACTGTCGTAACTGACAGTTACATTATGTATACAAAGTAATAAATAGGCTCTTATTATTAATAATCCTTTCATTTAAATTAATTAAACTTGTTTCAAGTTATTATTTGATACAAACATTCTAATTCATGGAATTATTTTGGAAGTTAAACTTATCAAATTTATTCATCTAACGTTAGAAACTTTCACAACGGTGAAGTTGAATACTTGAATAAAAATAAATTTCCAGATGAAAACTAATTTTTCATGAGTTGTTTATAAAATGTTTTAAAGTAATTTATTCATATTTTTCAAAAAAATTCTCAGTTATAGTGCAATTCTTCGAAATGCCGCTATGTAAATGTTTTTTATTAAATTTTTCCGCTAATTGTTTTGTCTTTAAAAAAACCTTCAAAATCCCGCTTTTAAATATTTATCTTTAACTATCTTTTGATTTTTAACGATAATTTGTTGTGGCTTCAGAAGTGGCGGATAAAGGTGAATACAGCGAAGTCTAGTCATGTCATATTCAGCATGAACCAGAACGTTTGTCCTCCAGTTCGATTGGATGAAATATCGCCTCAAGAAAGTGATGTGAAATATTTAGGTTTACACCTAGATAAGAGGTTAACATGAAAGAAACACATTACGATGAACGCAAAGAATTAGATGTAAAATTTAATAAACTGTACTGGTCGCTAGGCAGAAAGTCATCTCTGTCACTAGAAAGCAAAATAGCAGTGTACAAAGCTATGCTCAGCCCTGCCTGGAAGTACGGCCTTTAGCTAAAGAGGACTGCTACAAACAGTAATATAAATATTATTCAAAGGTTTCAGAATAAAGTATTAAGAAATTTGATAAATACTCCTTGGTATGCAAGAAACACTGAAGTTCATGAGTACTTAAACATTCCATTTGTTAAAGAAGAAATAAGAAAGCTCAGCGATAAATATCACACAAAATTGTCATCACATGTAAATCATTTGGCCCTGAATTTACTAGATAACAGTGAAACCACCAGACGTTTGAAAGGCATCGTGTTTTGGATCTCCGTGACAGATTATAAAGAGACAAAAACTAAATAAAGGAAATAAACACACTAAAATAATTATATAAAAAAAATAACATAAATAACTAACAGGCTATGTTTTATTAATACAAATGACTTTTAACAACAATTACGAATGAACAAAAATAGTTAAATTGGATATTATTATTTTTAGTTGCTTTGTTTTATGGAAGAGCTTTAATGGAAGCCCTCTCCTTCATATTAATTTGTATTGTCATTCACTTATTGCAACTTCTTACTGGTTGTGTACTATAGTTATTATTTATTTAAAAAAAACTAACTTTCGATTGTGCTTCTAAAATTAACTGTTTAAAAACAGTTATACAGTTAATACATCATAAACCATATTTTGATTTTTCTGCTTATGCTGCACCTTACAAAGCCGCCTGACGCAGTCCCCTTGGCCCTGTGTGCGATACTGCAACGTGCCTTTTACGTTACGAACGTAACGGTAGCAGTTCCTTTTTTTAAAAAAAAAACGAGGGACTTATTTGAAAAGCGCATCTCTACTTACTTCACTTGGATAATATTATAAAAACTTACGGTAGTCTTCCATAAAAGACAGCCATTATTTTTTGTTGCAAAAATTGAAAACATCTTATAGATGAACGACTGGAAATATCAGATCATTTTAAGCTTGCACTATAGTATTTAGTACATTTAACAGCGGGTTAGAAACGTTGATAAATTTTGATGATAAACTCTGCACATTCTATAAAATTATACTTAATGGTTTATTTACTTTAAATTAATATAGTAAATGATATCACGGAATTGTTTTATGTTTTCCTATAAATATCACTGGTATAAAGTAATATTATACTTGTAAATTTAGACGCTAAAGAAGATAAGTTTATTGTGATACTACAAAAACGTTCTCTTCCGTTTAAATTATGTAATGCGGTAGTTAAAGTTATAAGAGAAAATTTTGTTAGAACTGCACAATAAGTCCAGTCTTATATTAAGTTAATGGAGTATGTTTGTTCCTGTTATTAGAGACTGGTGCTGGTTTGTCTGGTGTGGTTATTTGGTGCCTTATGCCCCAACATCTGCGCTATTAGTCCCCATCGGACAAAACATGTTTCACCACGCAATCGGACAATACATTAACATCAACTGTCTCACTCTCTCATCCCTTGTATATACAGATATAGGACTGCATTATATATAAGTTAACGTATTGCACAAACCGTAGAATACCCAAATGCATAGTACGTTACTATAATATAAATGAATCTCAGGCGGTTAAGTAAATACACTACAAATCCGATTCGTCTAAATGTATTTGAAATTAACAAACGAGATACTTAAAAAATATTCAAAGAATACTTACAGTTTATAATGAAAGGATTCAAACATTATTGTTTACCTAATATGCATAAGAACTTGGATCACAAGTAGTTTAATATAAGTTTACTTCTACTTTACTGTTAAATATAATTTTTTTATTCTCAACCTTTGCAATATAGTACCTGCTTACCTGCTTGGTTATTATGGGTAGGCTTTTTACTGCAAATTATAATTTATTATTCTTTAAAAAAGTTTCTATTATTTTTTTATTATTCACTGTGTAACATTATTTGAAAATAAATCTTACTACGATATTTCTAAGAAATTCCGAAATTGACAAATTTTAAAGTTTATTGATTAAATTCATAAGAAATAAACAAAATAAATTTTAGAAACAATAAGGGCAGGTAATTTTATTTCCTAAATAGTCTAGAAAGGTTTTGTTTTCTAGCATAACATACTCTTATATTCTAAAAACATTCTTTTTAAAATAAAACACAAGATTTGATAAGATAATTATTGCGATTGCTAGACAGGTATTTAAAGGAACATCGTACTTTGTACGATGTTCCTTTCTTGAGGTATTCTGTTTCCACACATATCAATCGCTAAAAACATGTTTTTCTGGTTCTGTAGGTCTGAAAACGTGTGTATCTGGTGAAAACTCGATTTCGAAAAATTGACATGAAAACAATACTTTCCTTCCTATAATATTCATATAGGCAAGAGAAAGTAAAGATTGTAATATGTGGTAAATGTTAAAGTATTTTATAGTTATTTTAGAATCCCTACGTTGTTGTACTATTGCAAAATAGAATTTAACAGTATTGAGAACATTTTCCAGCAGACACATTCAATCCCAAAGGTAACATTACATGTACCATTGTGAAACGAATTGAAATCAAGGAACACTTGGGATATAGACTGAAGTATCTTAACACGAGACTCGAGTTTAAAGAAAGTTACTCTTGTATAATGGTGTTCTATATATAAAAGAGTAATATAAAAGAAAAAGAAGAAGACTTATGTCAACAGATTTGTGATACAACAGAATAGAAGATAGAATTTAGAAGAAAAAGAAAACCGATTGCACCTTATAAGGAGCATGAAGAAGGTTAAACAGGAAAGGAAACGTTCAAATGCCAGAAGGGTTAACGCTGATTGTGTGTTTGAAGAAGGGTATCATAACATCAACATGTGTTACGTGTACGGTTTCTATTAGGTACGGTTTTAAATGATCTTACGTCAACGAATATTTACTGAAAGAATTTGATTCAATCTTCTGATCTCATCAATTCTTTTGTGCATATTGATTAAGTAAAGGAAACTGTATGCAAATAATTTAAGAGAATCCAAATATGGTGTACCTATTGCCTCATAGAATTTCTGATTGCATTGGTAAAAAAATAAAAACCACCTACTTAATTTATAGTTGTTGCTGTAATGTCAGCAGAAAAAATTTATACATATTTATGGGTGATTAATTTTTATAATGGGCATGTAAATTTTTGCAATATTACCAAACAGTCAATTAAATCAAAGGATACTATAATGAAAAATAGAAAATAATTTGGAATTAAAAACACACAATTTAAATAGAGAAGTTGATGTATTGGAATAGTTTTACATGTATAAATTTACAAATTATTTATTTTTTATTTTTAATATGTGTACGTTGCAATCTGTTCAATTTAGAACAAAAATAAAACCCTATGACCCAATGAGATGAGTGTGACGTGTAATTGAGGTGTAGTATTGTGCTGAATCAGACCGACCATTCCAGAGAGAGTACGGTTAATTGAACCCCTACCATCTTGTAACTAGACTTCTGTCTAGTTTCAAATCCATATAAAAGTAACTTTACTTGGATTTGAATCAGGAATCTTCGTCTCTGAAAATCAGCTGTTAAACATCTGACTAGCGGCGAGGACTTTACCCCTAGACCAACCTAGGGTAAAAATAAATTTAAATTAATAAATATAGGCCTACATACAGGGTATGAAAATAGTGACCTGATGAAGTTGGCAGAACTGATTGTGTAAATTTTAAATTATAATACTAATAGATAAAATCATTCTTGTGATTCTTATGACATATACAGCAGGTTTATATCACTGAAAAAAATAAATGTTATAACAGTATAATTATTTTATGTGGTGTGATGAACTGACGATGTGGTAAAGCCACGAAAGTATTTCTCAATTGGTAAGTTTTCTAACACATTCTTTGACCATTTCTAGTGGTTTTTAATGATTTGATTTATAATAAAATACGATGTTGCATACATATATTTAAATAAAAATCTAAAACATTTTCTTTTACTTTGGAAAACGAACAAATGAAGAATATTTCTCTGGTGGAAAATTCAAAACGGAAAGTATTTCAAATGTACACATAGTAACTCCCAAACACGTAATTTTTCGGAGAAACACTAAAGAATGTTATACTAACATTCTACAGAATCATAATAAAATGCGGTAAAGTATCAACTTCGATATTTGTATTTAAAATAAATGTGAAAGGCCTCACTTACTAACTTACGCATTCACCCATCACAATTGGTCTACCTTTCTGACTACTTGGAAAGTTCAAATCTAACACAAACGTTCCCGTGGGATTGAACAAAAAATTGAAGGAACTTTTTTTTTGACGACTTGTACCAAAGATGTAAAATTACTTCCTCATTAATTATGATAGTAAGCCTATGTTAAGTTTCTACATAAAATTTGATTTATAAAAGGTTGCAGACTATATTTATAGACAGTTTTAAGGTTTATACTTGTTCGCAATAATAAATTATGAAACGAAAAATTTGTATCCTACATGATATAATACACTAAAAATAGAGACGTACCCGCCAAGTACATACACGACACATAAATACAAAGAAAAATAAACAGCAAAACAAAAATTTTAAACAATTTTATTAGATCCCAGGTCTACACTTTACTTGAACAATAAATTATTATCATACAAAACAATTTGGACTTATGGGATACAATTCTGGTGGACAGCAAGCCGCTCCTACGTAGAAATCGTGCAAAAGTTTCAGTCTAAACTATTCAGAACAATCACAGAATCACTTTGGTACATAAAAAACAACAAACGACAAAGAGATTAACCATTCCTATAATTAAAAACGAAATACACACATTGGGTAGAAAAAACCGAAAAAGACTTGGCTCACGCAGAAATCATGTCGCCTCTAATATGTAGATAATTCAAACGGCACTCACCAATTGCAACGAATAAACCCTACGGACTTATTTTAAAATGACTATAAAGCACCTAAATTAAATTTACCAAGTTCCTCCATTTGAAAGTTTTTCTTCGGATATGCCTTTTATTTGTTAGACGTTTGCACCACCTTCAGTTTTACCGTTGGGCAAAACCTTGAATATGAACTAAAAATATAAAAAGATTTGGGCGCAACATAGATTTGGGCAGATTTGCTCTGTCAGCAGAGCATGAGAAAAATAAATAAATAAGACTATACCTCCTTGCTCTAAACTAAATATTTAATGATATTTACTACCAACTAAATTAACTAACTACTAACAAAATAATCCTTAACCTATTTAAATATGTAGCCAAACTTTACTCTGCCGCGACTTTAATATACGTAAAAACAAAAACCTTAACAAACCCTTAATAAATACGAAATGAATTTACCTTAAATATTTTATCTCTTTCTCCTTCTTTTCCTCGTTCTCGTTGTCACTTCTCGTTTTCCTACTTACTTCTTCAAAAATTTCTCCTTCTTAACCAACTTCTCTATTTTACTTATAAGTCCCAAGGGAACTGATTGTAAATTTCCTGAATCCGAACCAGGAAACCTCTGGTTAACAAGCCTCCCTTTCCCACCAACTGTTCAACCAACCTGGAGGCTCAAAGGGAAGAAGAACTACCCCAGTGATTGGCTGAAAGTTAGTAGGTGGAAGAATGGCTCCAAATACAGAGGGAGAAATATACTGGTCTAAAGAATACTAGATGATTAACCGTTGGCTGTATTTACAACCCATTGTCTAACTACTATTATAATGTAACTTATTCTAAAAGCGGGGTTTTCCCTTACATGATTTAATGGGTTGTTACTGAGTAATGGAAGTTATAGTAATTAGGAATTACCATAACTTCCATTGTAAAATTATACTGTTAGTTATATTTGTAAAATTAATTGTACTTTTACGCATTAGATGATTGTAGCTGATGAAGTTGGATATTATCTATTTAGTTTTAAAGAATCAATGGATTGGATTTGTAATTCAAGCAAACAATAAATGTATCAGTCATTTTTTATTCTCAGCTAATAAATAAGTTCTATTGTTTGCTTTGTTAGTCTTTGTTTCAATGAAATCACGACTAAAAAAATAAGGTGAATTGAATCATTAATGCATTTATAAGTACAATAGAATATTTATGAAAAAGAAAGGTGATCAGGGATTGCAATTAATAAAATGGAAAATTACTGCAAAATAAAAAAAATGAATCTGTTTGTATTATTCCCTGTACAAACTAGTGATGAGTCAACGAATTTGCGGACGGATGAAATTGTTGAACGTGATGGAGAAGTGTTGTAGGATAAACTGAATTGGGCGAAGTAATTGATTTTCAAAATTGGGGAATGGTAAATTAGTTGATGTTATGTGTTATAGTGTTGGAGAATACATAACGAGTAAAGATACACATTTTCAAAGGTAAATAGTGTATCAACCAAAATATTTACATATTATATTTGGTACTATAATGTATCACAAACCATTAAATATTGATTTTATGTATTGAATTAACAGAGAAGTGATAAGGTGAAATAATCATCTGTGAAAACTAAATTGTTGTTTTGTGCTGTTTGTAATTAGATAATGGATAACCTGTATTGTTATTCACAACTTTATTGTTTTAAATCTCTGGATTCTATTCAATTTTTACTTTATTTTCATTAAAAAAATTATATTTCTGAATGATTTAATGCCGCCTTTTTAAATAATAATGTTTAGGTCAACAGCCGAAAAACTGGTTTGAACCTCTAGAGGTTTTACTGAGTAAAAACGAGAAATGTGGTGGTTTACAACTGCTTTCCTCACTGAGTTAAAAGAGTATGCTTATCAGCATGCCAGACCCTCCGAAAAGCACCTACTTTCCACCCTGCAAATGACACCTTCACTTCATTCAACACAGGGTCTGGCTGCGTAGTGAAATTCATCACTCTCAGAGGAGATAACTCTGACTAGTGTCTTTTACACCTCTACCTCTTCTGTTCTTAATTAGTTCAGTCATATAATTGGCTGACTTTGTGATAAGAAACAGATCATTTTTTGTAGCCTTGCAACTAGCAGATCAAGTGCAATTAATTTTACACTCCACCTGCCCGTTATGGGCATTAATTAACGATATTATATATTTTAATTAATAAAAATAATATATGAACTAACAGGTGTTTCAAAAAGGCCGAAACCGCAACATTAAGTAGGCAGTAGTAACGAAAATGTAAATTTCATATCTTTTACATGCTAGTTATTAACACTGTAAGTAGCTAAATAGTACCGGTTCACCTGTATATATAATTATTTAGCAATAAAGGTTGAAAATTTATGTTTTACGACAGGCATACTCATTAAAAACCTTTAAATGTAATCTCCTCCATGTAATTAATATGCGTTGTGTATGTTTATGACCTGTAAATTGTAAGGAAACCACTGTTACTTTCAACAAAGGAAAAATTAAAGTGATCTTTACATTTTTTTTTGTTCAGTTTAAAAAAAACAATCTTAAAGTAAATTAGGTAAGTTGATACCTGTATAATTATGTATTTTTTTACAGAACAAAGCGTTATGTAGCTCTTAAAGACACCAGATCATATAAAAATCTAATAAAAAGAAATATTACTTGTATGATGTAAAAATGCACAAAGCAAAAATGCATTTGTCCTTTAAAAAATTATATTATACAAAATTTACTCTGAAGATATACAATTTAACATTGCTTCATGTTCATAATAAAAAATTATGTAAAATAATTTCATTTTACGTTCAACAATAAATTTTAATTATCCTTTGCTAAGTATATTTCATACAATTGATTTCTATAATACTTTTCAGTTTTATAGTCAATAAAATGTTACTTTTAAATTTTCTCATGATACATATTATAAAATTTATATTTAACATCTTAAAATTGTTTATTAAAAAAACAAAATTCTGCTTTGTTCAAATGTAACTTTACAATTTGCTTGATTACATAGTACATACCAATTATGACCTACAATCTCTTTAATTTATGATTTCAAACGCATTGCATGTCAAAATCGTGTATGTTGGAAGACAGAGATTCACATCGTAAAAGCAGCCATACTCATTAAAAACCTTTAAATGTAATCTCCCCCATGTAATTAATATGTGTTGTCCGTATAATTTAAAATTTGCTTAGTAATAATTCTCTGTAACCAACATATATGGCACTAAAGAGAGGATAAGTCCCGGGTTCGATTCCCAACTATAGAAGACCATTGTACAAATAATATAAAATTTGCTTAGTAATAATTATCTGCAACAAGTTAATAACACCTTTGATGTAATTAACTAAGTAAACAATGCAGTTTATAAAGCTCACATATATGTGGCACTAAAGAGAGGATAAGTCCCGGGTTCGATTTCCAACTATAGAAGACCATTGTACAAATAATTTAAAATTTGTTTAGTAAAAATAAAATTCTCTGCAACAAATTAGAAACACCTCTGATGTAATTAACTAAGTAAACAATGCAATTTATGTGTTGTCCGTATAATTTAAAATTTGCTTAGTAATAATTCTCTGTAACCAACATATATGGCACTAAAGAGAGGATAAGTCCCGGGTTCGATTCCCAACTATAGAAGACCATTGTACAAATAATATAAAATTTGCTTAGTAATAATTATCTGCAACAAGTTAATAACACCTTTGATGTAATTAACTAAGTAAACAATGCAGTTTATAAAGCTCACATATATGTGGCACTAAAGAGAGGATAAGTCCCGGGTTCGATTTCCAACTATAGAAGACCATTGTACAAATAATTTAAAATTTGTTTAGTAAAAATAAAATTCTCTGCAACAAATTAGAAACACCTCTGATGTAATTAACTAAGTAAACAATGCAATTTATAAAGCTCACATATATGGCATTAAAGAGAGATTAAGTCCCGGGTTCGATTCCCAGCTAAAACGTCCATTGTACGAATAATTTAAAATTTGCTTAGTAATTAATATTCTCTGTATCAAGTCAAAAACACCTTTGATGTAAAGTAAACAATACAATATATATTTAGGTCACACGTATGACAGTAAGAGGCGGGTTTGATTCCCAGTACCAACAAAACAGTTAAAGAAATTCTAAACTACTGACGCGCCCGCACGACTGTATTATTGGTTACGGAGCATTAACATGTGTGGTTGGTACACAAACCGGAAGGTTCCGGTTCGATTTTTGACTACGGTCTAGAAATTAGTGCTAAGAGTAAAAATCCACCGTTCTATAATTTACAATAACCACTAAAGACCAAGATATGACTTAAAAAATTAACTAAAAATAAAAAAAGTAAATTAAAATAATTGGCTGTCCACACAAAAGTTGTTGTTAGCGTGCTAGTCTACTAACTGATTGTTGCCCGCTTCGTTGCCCGGCTAGAGTGTGGAAACTTATTGCAAATTAAAACCCGTCGTCCATAGTAGTCACTAATAACCAAACCTGGTGATACGAATTTAATTAATCAAATAAAATTTAAAGAAAATTAAAATTACTGCCCACTTCCGCCTAACGCGGTAGAGAGTAACTTAAAGTAAAGCCATTTCAGTCAAAAGTTTTAAAACTTTCTTCTGTTTTTTTTTTTATGTAAGCAAAAAACCCGTTTACAATGATTTCAAAATTCTGACAGAAAAGGAACTAACTGCGTTCTTCTAGTAAATTTCGCGAACGACTAGTATAAATACTAACCAACTTTTCCGTAACATAGCTAAAAAGAACTTCCAAACTACATGACGTCTAAAACGGAAATGGAGCAGAGGCCTCTTGGTGTGAATAACGGACAATACCAATAGTTCTAAACTGAATATAATGCAGGGTACTTCTTTTCCTGAAAGTAAAATTCGCCACAACCCGTTAAATTAAATGTCATTTAAAACTGAAATTGTGCAACTCATTTTTCTGTACCGTAATAAAAATTAAAGACAAACTAATACATCAATCTTTCATCTTTATTATGTTTAAAATAAAATAAAATTATAAAAATAAAAATAAAATGATAGCCAGGGTCTGGAAATTTTCACGAAGTTAAAACCCACCGTTAAAATATTCTACCGTAGTCGCTAATGTTCCAGCTTTTGATGCGACTTTAAATAAATAAACTAAAAAAGATAAATAAGTAAAATACAAGAACGTTACGCTAAATTTTCATTACAAAGTCTATACTTAAGGAATATTAAAAAATTAAATCTTTTCTGAAACCTAAAGTTTCTTTAATACAGTATTAGATCTCCAAAAATGAAATTTTTGCTAATGTACCATGGTATGGTGAACATGTTTTTGATAGATTTTTACTGAAATCGTTCTACAATTTTGACATTCTAATTTATAGAAATACCACAAAATTTGTAACTTATATGTCCAAATGGGTTTCAAAATTGATTTATGCAGATATAATTTGATTGATTTTCAAGAAGTGATTTGGTTTTGGTTAAAATACCAATAAATTTTTGAAAAATGATTACAATTATACAACTTGAAAATTCATTTCTTTTTAAATTTCTGTCTAAATCGGAAAAGCAACCGAGTTTTACTTTATCTTGCCCTATACAAAAATTTTTATAAGAAAGGAATGTATTGTTTCATGTCGATTTTTTAAAATCGAGTTTTCAATGGAAATACACATTTTCAGACTCCCTAAACACAAAAAAACATGTTTTTTTTTGCGATTGTTCTGTGTGTGTCTATGTGTGCCTATATTTTGTGAAAAAAAACACTACATCAAAAACGCAATATCATACGAAACTGAAACTTATAACTTAAATTAAGTAGCTACCACTGAGGAAACCGATACGAACATTTACCAAAATCAGTTAATTGGAAGTAGTGCGGTTTTAGGTATATTTACATTGGCAAGATAAAGTCGTGTGATCATTTCACACCAGTTTTTTAATATGATTGGCGAATAATATCTATAGTTCCTACAGGAGGAAATAGAGCTGGATACCTGTTTCCTGCATTAAATATTCCCCATTACCCACCATTTGTTTAAATTATATTATTTAATATCGAATACGGTCTTTCTACCTCTTAGTATAAAATACCGTACAAAAATCAAAGACGAAAATAAACGCAGTAAAGAATTAAACCAGGAATCTTAAAAATTTCAATCGGGTTTTATTTAAAATATAATAATATAAAATATAAGCTTTATTCTGTAATAACCATAAAAATAATTTTTATCGAAATAAAACTTTCATAGGATTAATTTTAACTGTTCACAAAAATAGGTGAGCCTGTAAATTTTCTTAAGTTTTTTTTTTGTGGATAATTAATATTTATGTCTTTAGTTTTGTGTATACTGTATCTTTGTACACTCGGACTACCAAATGCATTCATGCAAAAGCTTTTCTGGCTCGCTCACTCATACTCATCGCTTATTCTCTAACTTCTTGATCACCTCAAGAGCTGAAATTTTAAATTTCTTCTTTAGGGGTTTAACGTACCCATAACAGAGAGGTGGAGTGTCAATTATTTACATTCAATCTGTTCGTTGCAGGGCTGAAATAGATAGTTCTGTTTCTTATCACAAGGTCAGCCAATTTAATGACTGATTCATTTAAGAACAGAAGAGGTATAGTTGTAAAAGAGACTAATCAGAGTTATTTCCTCTGAAAGTAATGTATTTCATTATACAGCCAGACGCTGTGGTGAATGAAGTGAAGGTTTCATTTGCAGAGTGGCTTTTCAGAGGGCCCGACTTGCTGATGAGCATACTTTTCCATTCAGTGTGGAAGGCTTTGGTAAACCATCTCACTCCTCGTTTTACTTAGTTAAACCTCTACAGGCTCAAACCAGCCTTTCGGTTGATGACTTAAACAACACAGTGGTTTAACAGAAAAATTAAGGCATTTATATGCCGGCTGCATTGGCGTAGTTGGTAACGTGCTCGCCTCTCATCATGCGGTCTTGGGTTCAAATCCCTTTTAGGCACGATATATTTTCATACGTTACAAAAAAAATATTTCTACCTTCACCGTCTGCATTTAATTGCAGAACAGTCGGACATTAAACAAAAAAAAAAGAAAAAAAAAGGCATTTATATTTTGATCGCTTACCCTTAAAGGGTAAAGAGAGGATGACAACCATAAGATATACATATCATTTCGGCACCTTTCTGAAGAGCTAAAGTTCTAAAAATCGGTGTTCGTGTTCTCTAACTGGATAACTACTCTATAAAAATAAATATTATTTATGTACCTTCCGAAATAAATGTAGTTCTTAAACTCATCTTGTTTATTATGCTACTAATAATACTACTTATTCACCCAGTAATGTCTGCAAATTCATTTTGAACGCAATTCCTCCGAGGGTTGTATTACACAACGAGTATCTATTGTACAGTTGAAAATAAGGCAAAATAACCACACATCATCTTGTGAGATAATGAATGTTCTACGACGGCAATAAATTTTTCTGTTTCATGAGATAATTTATTAGCATTTTACACACATTATGAATCTATTACTTATTTCTAGTAATGGAAATTTGTTTTAAATCAATTTAACTAAAATAACTTATTTTTTATCAATTTCGAATTTCTCGTATCATAGATAATGGAAAATCCAATAGTTTTTGTATCTGAATATTAAAGAAGTCAGTAACACCTCAGTACCTTTTATTTTGAATGGTTTACTGTTATTTTTGTAATACTCGTCTTATTTAGTAATTTTATTTAGTGGACATGATTCGACATGACAAAAGACATAGATGTTTCTAGATGTTTGGATGTTACTAGCCATCGAGTCAAGTAATTACCTTTAGTAGAGTAATTTTACTATTCAAAATTTATTTTCAACCAGTTTACTGATAGCTTTTATGGGATGCCTCGCAACTGTTTGACTCATTATTAGAAAATATAAACTAGTTCATTACAATCCATTCTGAAACCAGTAAGAACCTTGTAAAAAATAAACATAATAAAAAGTTAAATTATTATCTTTCAAGTAATAATGTACAAGAACAAGGTTTACTTGAACTTTCACATTTATTTGAAAGAGAGTAAACTAAAGGAAAGATTAGAATCGTGTTAATCCTATCCTGTGGGATGTGTTCACAATATTGAACTAGCAACTTGATCTAAATTGAAAGTAATGAACCTTTTTGCTGATTTTATCCCATTCATTCAGGTCGTTTTATTGATGAGATATCCTGATAATATAGATGGGTTTTCTCAAGAAAATCTTTATTCCTATTATTTCTGCTTACGATAATATTTAAAATTTTAAACCCGTTTTATAATAGACAAAGAACGATAAACACAGTTCTTTAATATACGAAGAAAATATCTAATCGCCCGCGCTAAGTAAATAAAAATTGTATTCCTATTAACCAACTTGATATGAAGTCAACAGTCAATTGTTTTGGCAAATTTGGTATTCGGCTTTGAATTTGGAAGTTTGCACTGTTCTTTAATATACAAAGAAAATATCATCGCCCGCGCTAAGCAAATAAAAGTGTTTTCTTATTAACTAACTTTAATCCAACTTTATATTAAATATTGGCATTCGGCTGTGAATTTTGAAGTTTTCAGCTAAAACTATTCTGTTTCATATGTTTAATTTCGTTGTCAGATTATTACTGGCTGTTATCTTTTTATATAGCCAAGTTTCGTACAACTTCCTAAACTATTGGCTTGTAAAATAATAACAGGAACTTTTTTATGTAAAAACCACCCTAAGTGCTAACCTCATTCGAAAAACTAGAAACACTGCTCTTTAATAAATACAAAGAAAATATCAATTCGCCCGCGCTGAGCAATTAAAAGTTACTATTAGTGGTTAATATTTAATTAATGTTTTATTTGTGAGTGAATGTGTAGAGTTGCGAAAATGTGTGAGTGTTAATGGGCGCTGGCTACTGCCATGTGCGTAGCTAGTTCCAGAGTGTCGACCAGTGCGCAGGTGAGTGAGTGTATGCTGAACAGTGATACAGTCCATTTGATTTCGTGTGTTTAAAAAAAAAAACAGTAAAAAATTTCATACATTGACTTAATTATTTGTGAAACTATACAACTATTCATTTAATTAATCAATTAGTATTAGAATGTAAGCTGAGGTTTTCAACTGTATCTATTATACCCTACGTGTCACTTAGAGGCTTTCTAATTTTTAGGACTTTAGCTCTTCTGGAAGATGTAGAAATAATACGGTTTGCTTTGGTTTGTCGCCTCCCTTTTTACAATAAGGCACGAGTGATCGAAATGTAAATGCTTTAATACGTCCGTTCAACCCATAATTTCACGAATTTCAGCTCTCTGGGTGGCCGGAAAAGCAGAGAATCGTATAAGTGAGTCATTGTTGAGTCAAAAGTGAATCGATTCAGTGAACCAGTGAATACTTACGGATAGATTTAGCATACGAAATTCTGAGACACGAGCTGGGTGAATATAAAACACTAAAGTCGAGTTGTTCGAAAGGAGATTTCTCGAACATTAGAGAAAATTTTAATGAAAACGTTATATAAAATTTAAGAATATTCTGTGTTAATGATAACAAACAGAATTGGATAGAAGGTCTGGATATTAAATGGGAGAATTTCTGAGGAAATATCAGTAAAATACTGAGAAGAAGGAATTTTGGAACGCTTTTGAAGAAGTAGTAATTAGCCTGTGATTCACTTCTATGGTCTTTGAATAAAATACAAAAGAAGTGAACGAAAGGACATTGAAAATATAATTATAACCGTATTTCTTTTGTCAAAATATTTAATTATCAGAAAAAAGTATCAACTTCAATTTTATTCTGTGTACTCTAGTTCTCTTAACACATATATTTTAATTAATTTTAAAACAATAATGTAACATAACGTCGGTTCTGTGAAATTAGTTTTAGCCATTCATCCCTTGTTTATTTGATATTAAATTTATGTTGTGATTACACAATGTCAGCTCCAAAACAATAAAATTCAACGAAATTTGAAACGAATCAGGTAAACAGAATTCATTTTATAGTAATGACAAATTATTATCACATAAAAAAGATTGTTTTTAACTTAATCATTTTTGGTAATTAATAAATGTAGATTAATAATTTATTATTGAATTTAATTAAAACTTTTAAAATATTTTTGTAGTTTCCGATGTATTTTTACAATGTTGAGTTTCGTTCTATTTCTCACAAGTTTAAAGGCTACAAACTTTACATATTATTTACAAACGGTTGATCACCTAGCTATCAAAATGATGTTCTTTTGGTTGAATTAATATAAAAGACGGTCAATATCACAGCAACTCAGTTGTTTACTTTCTCTTGCCTGCATGAATATGTAGGAAGGAAAGTATTGTTTTCATGTCGATTTTTTGAGTTTTTACCGGATATATACGTTTTGAGAACCCCTTAACCCCAAAAACATGTTTTTAGCCATTGGTGTGTGTGTGTGTGTGTGTGTGTGTGTGTGTGTGTGTGTGTGTGTGTGTGTGTGTTTGTTTGTATGTGAGAACAAAATATCACAAGAACGGAACATCACACAAAGTTGAAACCTACAAAAGTAAATGACACACGGTTGACAAAACCAATATTTAGAAAATTCTAAACATTAGACCAATGGTGTTGGATAAGTGGTACATCTTTAAGTAAGAAGGAGTAGAGAACATATGATATAAATCTAGAAAATATGATGAACCGAAACAAATTTACATAACGTAACTGAAATCCAAGCTCAAGAGCTTCCACGAAGAACAAACGCAGACACCGCTTTGACGGAAAACAGTGAAACCTTAACGGGTTCGATTGAGCGTAGCGTGCTAGTACGTGAGTGAGAGAGACGGATGATCAGCGTATAAAACGGATATCAGTATGAGAGAGTAAGAGTGAGAGGAGGGGATAGATCTGGTTTGACCAAGCGTAGTAAGAAACAGTGTGGGTTGACTGTGTGAGATGTACTCGTATGTGAAAGTACTATATTTCTAAAATAATTAATACTATTGATATCAATCATGCGTTATACGATAAGTTACCGATTTGTCTCCGTTGGGTTTGGTGTGTTTATGTGTGAACAAATTATTTGAAGAACAGATTAATGTAAGAAGTTGATTTTTGGACCTTAAGTTAAGATACCATAATGGTTATATTACACAAACATTTTTATCGAATTTTGTCAACCGGAAGAAGTGGCTTTTTAACGTTTGACTGTTTTGCAATTGCTGCTAATGCAGACGGCGAAGAAGGACGATCTATGCAAATGACTGATGAAAAAATACAAGACCTGACCGGGAATCGAAACCAGGACCCTGGCGTAGAAGCCAGTTGCGCTAACCACTACGCCAAAGGGCCGGTAGTAGATTATTTATGAATTTTTCAACCGTTTGCGAATATGTAAAAAAAAACACATTTAAAAAACGGCTGGAAGAAGCCGTTGATCAGTTTGTTTAATGTTTTGGATTAAAAAATCCGTTTAAAAATCAAACGGATGGTATGGCCTTCATACCTGTTTTGACTCACACCAATCTTTGAGACAATTTCTGTTTTAATCTTCGATAATACATTATGTCTATTGTTTAGTGATTTAAAAATATTTTTGTCATACAGTTGTCTTCCATTCTTTACAGGTGCCGGTAAAATTTTCGTTATAATTTTCTACTCGTTCATTTTCCTTGTACAGTTCTTTTCGACTTCGTAACATAATCATTTTTCATCAAAATAGGTCAATCAGAAGTAGTAGTACTCGTGCGATTTTTAAATTCCTACAATTTTCTAGTAATTGAAATAAGAGAACTTGAATAAAACATCGTCAAGGGTTTACCACCAGTTTTTACACACGTTTTCTTAAACGATTTTTTAATTTATAAACATAACCGATTTCATAAGGAAACGGTTCGTTTATTTCAAACGACGACAAAAACGAATAGTTTGCATAAGTGTAATCGTTAATGTTGCTGGTTATTAGTTATACTTAGTTAATTAAAAACAGGTAACAAAACGCACACACAAGATTATGAAATGACAGCCTCCATAACGTAGTAGCACGCTAGCTTCCAGCGCGGAGGTCCCGGGTTCGGTTCGCGGCTAGGGTCTGAAAATTTTCACATCTCTAAACCCATTGTTCCATAACCCCCGAACTACGAGCGTAAGTCAATTATTATCCGCAATGTAGTTATAAAATTTTATTGTGATCAAATAAGAAACTTAAAAGTACATCAGTTTTCGACATAGTCCCTTTGCTTTTCAACGCACTCTGACCATTGTTGTTCAAGTTTCCTGATACCCTCATAAAAGAAGATATTTTTGGTTGAGATACGAGCCAGGAATGCACTGCTTCTTTCAATGCTTCGTCCGAGATAAATCGACGGCCCCTTAATGCCTTTTTGAGTGGACCAAACAAGTGATCATCAGAAGGAACAAGATATGGACTATACGGAGGATGAGCCAGTACTTCAAAATTGAGTTTCTGGAGCGTTTCAGCAGTGTGGGCAGCAGTATGCGGACGGGCGTTGTCGTGCAACAACACAACACCTTTTGACAGCAGTCCTCAGCGTTTGCTTTGAATTGCAGGCTTTAGCGCAATTGAAAGCACATAGTTGGAATGTAATTTGTTATGATGGTCTGTCTCTCAGTAGGACACATGCTTTTCTTTATATTCTCTATCTTTTTTAACTATTTTGTCACAAACTAAATTGAATAGGCGGAGACATTCTGTAATATTGGAAAAAACATTTTTTTCATGTTTTAGATAAATAAAAAAAAATGTCAGGTGAAACTGACCTGTAGGCTACCGGTTCGCTAGCACTACAGGGTGAGTTACCCATCTTCGTTTTCCTCTGGTTTTATTTTCAAGATCGTTATGATTCAATAGATTAGCTGTAACAGTACACATAACATTGGCGGTTGTCATATTCATAAGGAGTTCATACCAGTCTGACGTCGCACAAAATTGCTCGTATTGAGTGAGCGACTGGCGTTTAGACGGCTAGCTTTTTAACTGCTCGTATAGGTAATGAAAATAAAACAGTATTGAAACGGCGCGGCGCTTGAACTGCCGTGTTCTAACGGTCCGTTTCCAAGGGCTTCCGCGAAGAACAAACGCAGAACACCGGTTTGACGGAAAACAGTGACGGCGTTTCCAAGGGCTTCCGCGAAGAACAAACGCAGAACACCGGTTTGACGGAAAACAGTGACGGACCGTTAGAACACGACAGTTCAAGCGCCGCGCCGTTTCAATACTGTTTTATTTTCATTACCTATACGAGCAGTTAAAAAGCTAGCCGTCTAAACGCCAGTCGCTCACTCAATACGAGCAATTTTGTGCGACGTCAGACTGGTATGAACTCCTTATGAATATGACAACCGCCAATGTTATGTGTACTGTTACAGCTAATCTATTGAATCATAACGATCTTGAAAATAAAACCAGAGGAAAACGAAGATGGGTAACTCACCCTGTAGTGCTAGCGAACCGGTAGCCTACAGGTCAGTTTCACCTGACATTTTTTTTTATTTATCTAAAACATGAAAAAAATGTTTTTTCCAATATTACAGAATGTCTCCGCCTATTCAATTTAGTTTGTGACAAAATAGTTAAAAAAGATAGAGAATATAAAGAAAAGCATGTGTCCTACTGAGAGACAGACCATCATAACAAATTACATTCCAACTATGTGCTTTCAATTGCGCTAAAGCCTGCAATTCAAAGCAAACGCTGAGGACTGCTGTCAAAAGGTGTTGTGTTGTTGCACGACAACGCCCGTCCGCATACTGCTGCCCACACTGCTGAAACGCTCCAGAAACTCAATTTTGAAGTACTGGCTCATCCTCCGTATAGTCCATATCTTGTTCCTTCTGATGATCACTTGTTTGGTCCACTCAAAAAGGCATTAAGGGGCCGTCGATTTATCTCGGACGAAGCATTGAAAGAAGCAGTGCATTCCTGGCTCGTATCTCAACCAAAAATATCTTCTTTTATGAGGGTATCAGGAAACTTGAACAACAATGGTCAGAGTGCGTTGAAAAGCAAAGGGACTATGTCGAAAACTGATGTACTTTTAAGTTTCTTATTTGATCACAATAAAATTTTATAACTACATTGCGGATAATAATTGACTTACGCTCGTAGTTCGGGGGTTATGGAACAATGGGTTTAGAGATGTGAAAATTTTCAGACCCTAGCCGCGAACCGAACCCGGGACCTCCGCGCTGGAAGCTAGCGTGCTACTACGTTATGGAGGCTGTCATTTCATAATCTTGTGTGTGCGTTTTGTTACCTGTTTTTAATTAACTAAGTATAACTAATAACCAGCAACATTAACGATTACACTTATGCAAACTATTCGTTTTTGTCGTCGTTTGAAATAAACGAACCGTTTCCTTATGAAATCGGTTATGTTTATAAATTAAAAAATCGTTTAAGAAAACGTGTGTAAAAACTGGTGGTAAACCCTTGACGATGTTTTATTCAAGTTCTCTTATTTCAATTACTAGAAAATTGTAGGAATTTAAAAATCGCACGAGTACTACTACTTCTGATTGACCTATTTTGATGAAAAATGATTATGTTACGAAGTCGAAAAGAACTGTACAAGGAAAATGAACGAGTAGAAAATTATAACGAAAATTTTACCGGCACCTGTAAAGAATGGAAGACAACTGTATGACAAAAATATTTTTAAATCACTAAACAATAGACATAATGTATTATCGAAGATTAAAACAGAAATTGTCTCAAAGATTGGTGTGAGTCAAAACAGGTATGAAGGCCATACCATCCGTTTGATTTTTAAACGGATTTTTTAATCCAAAACATTAAACAAACTGATCAACGGCTTCTTCCAGCCGTTTTTTAAATGTGTTTTTTTTTTACATATTCGCAAACGGTTGAAAAATTCATAAATAATCTACTACCGGCCCTTTGGCGTAGTGGTTAGCGCAACTGGCTTCTACGCCAGGGTCCTGGTTTCGATTCCCGGTCAGGTCTTGTATTTTTTCATCAGTCATTTGCATAGATCGTCCTTCTTCGCCGTCTGCATTAGCAGCAATTGCAAAACAGTCAAACGTTAAAAAGCCACTTCTTCCGGTTGACAAAATTCGATAAAAATGTTTGTGTAATATAACCATTATGGTATCTTAACTTAAGGTCCAAAAATCAACTTCTTACATTAATCTGTTCTTCAAATAATTTGTTCACACATAAACACACCAAACCCAACGGAGACAAATCGGTAACTTATCGTATAACGCATGATTGATATCAATAGTATTAATTATTTTAGAAATATAGTACTTTCACATACGAGTACATCTCACACAGTCAACCCACACTGTTTCTTACTACGCTTGGTCAAACCAGATCTATCCCCTCCTCTCACTCTTACTCTCTCATACTGATATCCGTTTTATACGCTGATCATCCGTCTCTCTCACTCACGTACTAGCACGCTACGCTCAATCGAACCCGTTAAGGTTTCACTGTTTTCCGTCAAAGCGGTGTCTGCGTTTGTTCTTCGTGGAAGCTCTTGAGCTTGGATTTCAGTTACGTTATGTAAATTTGTTTCGGTTCATCATATTTTCTAGATTTATATCATATGTTCTCTACTCCTTCTTACTTAAAGATGTACCACTTATCCAACACCATTGGTCTAATGTTTAGAATTTTCTAAATATTGGTTTTGTCAACCGTGTGTCATTTACTTTTGTAGGTTTCAACTTTGTGTGATGTTCCGTTCTTGTGATATTTTGTTCTCACATACAAACAAACACACACACACACACACACACACACACACACACACACACACACACACACACACACACCAATGGCTAAAAACATGTTTTTGGGGTTAAGGGGTTCTCAAAACGTATATATCCGGTAAAAACTCAAAAAATCGACATGAAAACAATACTTTCCTTCCTACATATTCATGCAGGCAAGAGAAAGTAAACAACTGAGTTGCTGTGATATTGACCGTCTTTTATATTAATTCAACCAAAAGAACATCATTTTGATAGCTAGGTGATCAACCGTTTGTAAATAATATGTAAAGTTTGTAGCCTTTAAACTTGTGAGAAATAGAACGAAACTCAACATTGTAAAAATACATCGGAAACTACAAAAATATTTTAAAAGTTTTAATTAAATTCAATAATAAATTATTAATCTACATTTATTAATTACCAAAAATGATTAAGTTAAAAACAATCATTTTTTATGTGATAATAATTTGTCATTACTATAAAATGAATTCTGTTTACCTGATTCGTTTCAAATTTCGTTGAATTTTATTGTTTTGGAGCTGACATTGTGTAATCACAACATAAATTTAATATCAAATAAACAAGGGATGAATGGCTAAAACTAATTTCACAGAACCGACGTTATGTTACATTATTGTTTTAAAATTAATTAAAATATATGTGTTAAGAGAACTAGAGTACACAGAATAAAATTGAAGTTGATACTTTTTTCTGATAATTAAATATTTTGACAAAAGAAATACGGTTATAATTATATTTTCAATGTCCTTTCGTTCACTTCTTTTGTATTTTATTCAAAGACCATAGAAGTGAATCACAGGCTAATTACTACTTCTTCAAAAGCGTTCCAAAATTCCTTCTTCTCAGTATTTTACTGATATTTCCTCAGAAATTCTCCCATTTAATATCCAGACCTTCTATCCAATTCTGTTTGTTATCATTAACACAGAATATTCTTAAATTTTATATAACGTTTTCATTAAAATTTTCTCTAATGTTCGAGAAATCTCCTTTCGAACAACTCGACTTTAGTGTTTTATATTCACCCAGCTCGTGTCTCAGAATTTCGTATGCTAAATCTATCCGTAAGTATTCACTGGTTCACTGAATCGATTCACTTTTGACTCAACAATGACTCACTTATACGATTCTCTGCTTTTCCGGCCACCCAGAGAGCTGAAATTCGTGAAATTATGGGTTGAACGGACGTATTAAAGCATTTACATTTCGATCACTCGTGCCTTATTGTAAAAAGGGAGGCGACAAACCAAAGCAAACCGTATTATTTCTACATCTTCCAGAAGAGCTAAAGTCCTAAAAATTAGAAAGCCTCTAAGTGACACGTAGGGTATAATAGATACAGTTGAAAACCTCAGCTTACATTCTAATACTAATTGATTAATTAAATGAATAGTTGTATAGTTTCACAAATAATTAAGTCAATGTATGAAATTTTTTACTGTTTTTTTTTTTAAACACACGAAATCAAATGGACTGTATCACTGTTCAGCATACACTCACTCACCTGCGCACTGGTCGACACTCTGGAACTAGCTACGCACATGGCAGTAGCCAGCGCCCATTAACACTCACACATTTTCGCAACTCTACACATTCACACACAAATAAAACATTAATTAAATATTAACCACTAATAGTAACTTTTAATTGCTCAGCGCGGGCGAATTGATATTTTCTTTGTATTTATTAAAGAGCAGTGTTTCTAGTTTTTCGAATGAGGTTAGCACTTAGGGTGGTTTTTACATAAAAAAGTTCCTGTTATTATTTTACAAGCCAATAGTTTAGGAAGTTGTACGAAACTTGGCTATATAAAAAGATAACAGCCAGTAATAATCTGACAACGAAATTAAACATATGAAACAGAATAGTTTTAGCTGAAAACTTCAAAATTCACAGCCGAATGCCAATATTTAATATAAAGTTGGATTAAAGTTAGTTAATAAGAAAACACTTTTATTTGCTTAGCGCGGGCGATGATATTTTCTTTGTATATTAAAGAACAGTGCAAACTTCCAAATTCAAAGCCGAATACCAAATTTGCCAAAACAATTGACTGTTGACTTCATATCAAGTTGGTTAATAGGAATACAATTTTTATTTACTTAGCGCGGGCGATTAGATATTTTCTTCGTATATTAAAGAACTGTGTTTATCGTTCTTTGTCTATTATAAAACGGGTTTAAAATTTTAAATATTATCGTAAGCAGAAATAATAGGAATAAAGATTTTCTTGAGAAAACCCATCTATATTATCAGGATATCTCATCAATAAAACGACCTGAATGAATGGGATAAAATCAGCAAAAAGGTTCATTACTTTCAATTTAGATCAAGTTGCTAGTTCAATATTGTGAACACATCCCACAGGATAGGATTAACACGATTCTAATCTTTCCTTTAGTTTACTCTCTTTCAAATAAATGTGAAAGTTCAAGTAAACCTTGTTCTTGTACATTATTACTTGAAAGATAATAATTTAACTTTTTATTATGTTTATTTTTTACAAGGTTCTTACTGGTTTCAGAATGGATTGTAATGAACTAGTTTATATTTTCTAATAATGAGTCAAACAGTTGCGAGGCATCCCATAAAAGCTATCAGTAAACTGGTTGAAAATAAATTTTGAATAGTAAAATTACTCTACTAAAGGTAATTACTTGACTCGATGGCTAGTAACATCCAAACATCTAGAAACATCTATGTCTTTTGTCATGTCGAATCATGTCCACTAAATAAAATTACTAAATAAGACGAGTATTACAAAAATAACAGTAAACCATTCAAAATAAAAGGTACTGAGGTGTTACTGACTTCTTTAATATTCAGATACAAAAACTATTGGATTTTCCATTATCTATGATACGAGAAATTCGAAATTGATAAAAAATAAGTTATTTTAGTTAAATTGATTTAAAACAAATTTCCATTACTAGAAATAAGTAATAGATTCATAATGTGTGTAAAATGCTAATAAATTATCTCATGAAACAGAAAAATTTATTGCCGTCGTAGAACATTCATTATCTCACAAGATGATGTGTGGTTATTTTGCCTTATTTTCAACTGTACAATAGATACTCGTTGTGTAATACAACCCTCGGAGGAATTGCGTTCAAAATGAATTTGCAGACATTACTGGGTGAATAAGTAGTATTATTAGTAGCATAATAAACAAGATGAGTTTAAGAACTACATTTATTTCGGAAGGTACATAAATAATATTTATTTTTATAGAGTAGTTATCCAGTTAGAGAACACGAACACCGATTTTTAGAACTTTAGCTCTTCAGAAAGGTGCCGAAATGATATGTATATCTTATGGTTGTCATCCTCTCTTTACCCTTTAAGGGTAAGCGATCAAAATATAAATGCCTTTTTTTTTCTTTTTTTTTTGTTTAATGTCCGACTGTTCTGCAATTAAATGCAGACGGTGAAGGTAGAAATATTTTTTTTGTAACGTATGAAAATATATCGTGCTTAAAAGGGATTTGAACCCAAGACCGCATGATGAGAGGCGAGCACGTTACCAACTACGCCAATGCAGCCGGCATATAAATGCCTTAATTTTTCTGTTAAACCACTGTGTTGTTTAAGTCATCAACCGAAAGGCTGGTTTGAGCCTGTAGAGGTTTAACTAAGTAAAACGAGGAGTGAGATGGTTTACCAAAGCCTTCCACACTGAATGGAAAAGTATGCTCATCAGCAAGTCGGGCCCTCTGAAAAGCCACTCTGCAAATGAAACCTTCACTTCATTCACCACAGCGTCTGGCTGTATAATGAAATACATTACTTTCAGAGGAAATAACTCTGATTAGTCTCTTTTACAACTATACCTCTTCTGTTCTTAAATGAATCAGTCATTAAATTGGCTGACCTTGTGATAAGAAACAGAACTATCTATTTCAGCCCTGCAACGAACAGATTGAATGTAAATAATTGACACTCCACCTCTCTGTTATGGGTACGTTAAACCCCTAAAGAAGAAATTTAAAATTTCAGCTCTTGAGGTGATCAAGAAGTTAGAGAATAAGCGATGAGTATGAGTGAGCGAGCCAGAAAAGCTTTTGCATGAATGCATTTGGTAGTCCGAGTGTACAAAGATACAGTATACACAAAACTAAAGACATAAATATTAATTATCCACAAAAAAAAAACTTAAGAAAATTTACAGGCTCACCTATTTTTGTGAACAGTTAAAATTAATCCTATGAAAGTTTTATTTCGATAAAAATTATTTTTATGGTTATTACAGAATAAAGCTTATATTTTATATTATTATATTTTAAATAAAACCCGATTGAAATTTTTAAGATTCCTGGTTTAATTCTTTACTGCGTTTATTTTCGTCTTTGATTTTTGTACGGTATTTTATACTAAGAGGTAGAAAGACCGTATTCGATATTAAATAATATAATTTAAACAAATGGTGGGTAATGGGGAATATTTAATGCAGGAAACAGGTATCCAGCTCTATTTCCTCCTGTAGGAACTATAGATATTATTCGCCAATCATATTAAAAAACTGGTGTGAAATGATCACACGACTTTATCTTGCCAATGTAAATATACCTAAAACCGCACTACTTCCAATTAACTGATTTTGGTAAATGTTCGTATCGGTTTCCTCAGTGGTAGCTACTTAATTTAAGTTATAAGTTTCAGTTTCGTATGATATTGCGTTTTTGATGTAGTGTTTTTTTTCACAAAATATAGGCACACATAGACACACACAGAACAATCGCAAAAAAAAACATGTTTTTTTGTGTTTAGGGAGTCTGAAAATGTGTATTTCCATTGAAAACTCGATTTTAAAAAATCGACATGAAACAATACATTCCTTTCTTATAAAAATTTTTGTATAGGGCAAGATAAAGTAAAACTCGGTTGCTTTTCCGATTTAGACAGAAATTTAAAAAGAAATGAATTTTCAAGTTGTATAATTGTAATCATTTTTCAAAAATTTATTGGTATTTTAACCAAAACCAAATCACTTCTTGAAAATCAATCAAATTATATCTGCATAAATCAATTTTGAAACCCATTTGGACATATAAGTTACAAATTTTGTGGTATTTCTATAAATTAGAATGTCAAAATTGTAGAACGATTTCAGTAAAAATCTATCAAAAACATGTTCACCATACCATGGTACATTAGCAAAAATTTCATTTTTGGAGATCTAATACTGTATTAAAGAAACTTTAGGTTTCAGAAAAGATTTAATTTTTTAATATTCCTTAAGTATAGACTTTGTAATGAAAATTTAGCGTAACGTTCTTGTATTTTACTTATTTATCTTTTTTAGTTTATTTATTTAAAGTCGCATCAAAAGCTGGAACATTAGCGACTACGGTAGAATATTTTAACGGTGGGTTTTAACTTCGTGAAAATTTCCAGACCCTGGCTATCATTTTATTTTTATTTTTATAATTTTATTTTATTTTAAACATAATAAAGATGAAAGATTGATGTATTAGTTTGTCTTTAATTTTTATTACGGTACAGAAAAATGAGTTGCACAATTTCAGTTTTAAATGACATTTAATTTAACGGGTTGTGGCGAATTTTACTTTCAGGAAAAGAAGTACCCTGCATTATATTCAGTTTAGAACTATTGGTATTGTCCGTTATTCACACCAAGAGGCCTCTGCTCCATTTCCGTTTTAGACGTCATGTAGTTTGGAAGTTCTTTTTAGCTATGTTACGGAAAAGTTGGTTAGTATTTATACTAGTCGTTCGCGAAATTTACTAGAAGAACGCAGTTAGTTCCTTTTCTGTCAGAATTTTGAAATCATTGTAAACGGGTTTTTTGCTTACATAAAAAAAAAAACAGAAGAAAGTTTTAAAACTTTTGACTGAAATGGCTTTACTTTAAGTTACTCTCTACCGCGTTAGGCGGAAGTGGGCAGTAATTTTAATTTTCTTTAAATTTTATTTGATTAATTAAATTCGTATCACCAGGTTTGGTTATTAGTGACTACTATGGACGACGGGTTTTAATTTGCAATAAGTTTCCACACTCTAGCCGGGCAACGAAGCGGGCAACAATCAGTTAGTAGACTAGCACGCTAACAACAACTTTTGTGTGGACAGCCAATTATTTTAATTTACTTTTTTTATTTTTAGTTAATTTTTTAAGTCATATCTTGGTCTTTAGTGGTTATTGTAAATTATAGAACGGTGGATTTTTACTCTTAGCACTAATTTCTAGACCGTAGTCAAAAATCGAACCGGAACCTTCCGGTTTGTGTACCAACCACACATGTTAATGCTCCGTAACCAATAATACAGTCGTGCGGGCGCGTCAGTAGTTTAGAATTTCTTTAACTGTTTTGTTGGTACTGGGAATCAAACCCGCCTCTTACTGTCATACGTGTGACCTAAATATATATTGTATTGTTTACTTTACATCAAAGGTGTTTTTGACTTGATACAGAGAATATTAATTACTAAGCAAATTTTAAATTATTCGTACAATGGACGTTTTAGCTGGGAATCGAACCCGGGACTTAATCTCTCTTTAATGCCATATATGTGAGCTTTATAAATTGCATTGTTTACTTAGTTAATTACATCAGAGGTGTTTCTAATTTGTTGCAGAGAATTTTATTTTTACTAAACAAATTTTAAATTATTTGTACAATGGTCTTCTATAGTTGGAAATCGAACCCGGGACTTATCCTCTCTTTAGTGCCACATATATGTGAGCTTTATAAACTGCATTGTTTACTTAGTTAATTACATCAAAGGTGTTATTAACTTGTTGCAGATAATTATTACTAAGCAAATTTTATATTATTTGTACAATGGTCTTCTATAGTTGGGAATCGAACCCGGGACTTATCCTCTCTTTAGTGCCATATATGTTGGTTACAGAGAATTATTACTAAGCAAATTTTAAATTATACGGACAACACATAAATTGCATTGTTTACTTAGTTAATTACATCAGAGGTGTTTCTAATTTGTTGCAGAGAATTTTATTTTTACTAAACAAATTTTAAATTATTTGTACAATGGTCTTCTATAGTTGGAAATCGAACCCGGGACTTATCCTCTCTTTAGTGCCACATATATGTGAGCTTTATAAACTGCATTGTTTACTTAGTTAATTACATCAAAGGTGTTATTAACTTGTTGCAGATAATTATTACTAAGCAAATTTTATATTATTTGTACAATGGTCTTCTATAGTTGGGAATCGAACCCGGGACTTATCCTCTCTTTAGTGCCATATATGTTGGTTACAGAGAATTATTACTAAGCAAATTTTAAATTATACGGACAACACATATTAATTACATGGGGGAGATTACATTTAAAGGTTTTTAATGAGTATGGCTGCTTTTACGATGTGAATCTCTGTCTTCCAACATACACGATTTTGACATGCAATGCGTTTGAAATCATAAATTAAAGAGATTGTAGGTCATAATTGGTATGTACTATGTAATCAAGCAAATTGTAAAGTTACATTTGAACAAAGCAGAATTTTGTTTTTTTAATAAACAATTTTAAGATGTTAAATATAAATTTTATAATATGTATCATGAGAAAATTTAAAAGTAACATTTTATTGACTATAAAACTGAAAAGTATTATAGAAATCAATTGTATGAAATATACTTAGCAAAGGATAATTAAAATTTATTGTTGAACGTAAAATGAAATTATTTTACATAATTTTTTATTATGAACATGAAGCAATGTTAAATTGTATATCTTCAGAGTAAATTTTGTATAATATAATTTTTTAAAGGACAAATGCATTTTTGCTTTGTGCATTTTTACATCATACAAGTAATATTTCTTTTTATTAGATTTTTATATGATCTGGTGTCTTTAAGAGCTACATAACGCTTTGTTCTGTAAAAAAATACATAATTATACAGGTATCAACTTACCTAATTTACTTTAAGATTGTTTTTTTTAAACTGAACAAAAAAAAATGTAAAGATCACTTTAATTTTTCCTTTGTTGAAAGTAACAGTGGTTCACCTTACAATTTACAGGTCATAAACATACACAACGCATATTAATTACATGGAGGAGATTACATTTAAAGGTTTTTAATGAGTATGCCTGTCGTAAAACATAAATTTTCAACCTTTATTGCTAAATAATTATATATACAGGTGAACCGGTACTATTTAGCTACTACTGTATAAAGGTTAACAGTTTTTTTTTAATTTAAATGTTGTTCTTGTGCACCAGTTACGTATCTATTATGTCAATTATGTCGTTTTCCAAAAACGAACGTGTGTTAATTCTTGAGACTTATTTCGCTTATAAATCTGACGAATGAGAAGACTTAAAATACGAATTTCAGTTAACATTTCTCAATTCTACTGTTCCAAATAAGTCAACAATCTTGCGTTTATTAAATAAATTTTGTGAGACTGGGAGTGTACAATACGGCAAATGTACATGTCGACAATCAGTGATAGCCATTCAGTGAAGAAAAATTGCAAAATTTAAAAAAATTAAATGTATCATATAGGTAATTAATTCTACCAGAGAGTTTAGTTTATTATAGGATTTTAAGATTCATATTTTTTTTTAAATTTATTTTATTATTCAGGAATTCACAATCTGTTAGATAAAATCAGTGGATGTGGTAACACAAAATATGACAAAAATAACATGATATAAAATAAACGTGAGTGGAGACACAGTTCGGTGACAAAACTCCGACGTGAATATACTATAAGTACATCATTTAGATCACTGCAATGGATAGTCAATTTACAGTTTTACATTAATTGATGAGATCCCGGCTCCATCGATGTTTCTTAGTCGTCTTATTGGATTGTTTGGGAGAGTCTGCGTAGCCAGATTTGAGATCAATGGGTTATAGTGGTTCGCGAGTTTCTTCCTACATTTTTGTATAGAGTTTAAAGAAAATGTCATTTATGTAGGGTACCTTTAGGTCTGAGTGTAGCGTTTCATTGGTTACATAATAGGGGGCGCTAACTTTCCTCCGTAAAAGCTTTGAATGAAAACGCTGAATTTTTGCTAATACCGATGGTTTTGCATAGCAGTAAAGTTGACTGGGATAGCTCCATATTGGTCAAAGGTAGGAGCTGTAAATGAATAATTTAGATGTAGGTGGTAACTTGGATTTGCGTGAAAGAAGTCTGTAACACTGTTTGAACCTTTGTTGGAGTGCCTTTCTTTTGTTATTCAAGTGTACATGCCACGTGAGCCTCTTACCTAGATATAAACCTAGATAACTGATAAATTCAGAAGTGTGATTTTGAGTGTCACAAAAGTGGACAAACTCGTTTACGGAGGGTAAACATAACGTGATAAGTTTTTGTAGTGTTATAAAATTGATATTTATATTATATAAAATAATTATATAAATAATTTATATAATAAATTTATTATTTATTAAATTATTTATATAAATATTTTAAATAATATAAAATAATTATATAAATGATATTATTCATTATAGATAAAAATTAGGTATGTTTATTTTTTAAACAAATGGAATTGTTCGAACAAACTACATAAATTTTATATTATATGAATGAAATAAAACAATTGAGCCCGCGCTGTGTGCGGGCGTTTTTCTAGCTTAAGAGGTTTGCATTAGATGGAGTGGTTTATTGATTTACCCGATATCATTCTGCACTTCACTATTTTAGGTAACATCGAAAGAATACTAATACCGATATTCACAATTACTGATCCTTGGAAAGGTACAAAAATAATTTTATTTAGTGCTAGGAAATATTTTATTTTTATTCTTACCGACAGTAGCAAGTGGTAGAAATTCAAGTACTTTATTGTTTCTATGCATTACGTTCGGAATACTTATGCCGATTTTTAGAACTTTAGTTTTTTTGTGAAGGTTTAGGAGTGATAAGATTTCTTCAGAGTAGTCAATTCCATTTTATTTCTCACGCTAAGTAATCGAAATGCAAATGCTTTACTTATGTACCCTACCCCTTAGAAACAAATGTGAATTTTATCTCTCTAGGTGATCAAGAAGTTAGAGAATTATTGATAAGTGAGTCAGTCAACCAGTGAATATTTTCATTTTCACACAAAAAAAGTTATTAGAAAATTAATGTAGCTATGTCTACAAGATTTTATAATGATCATTGTAATAATTTATTTTAACAAAGTAGATAAAAAACTTAAAATCACTAATGCTGTAATTTTTAGCTTATGTTGGTTGTAAAAAACATACAGTTGCTTTAAAATTTAAAGTTGGTTAGTTTAGAACATTGGTTCTTGCCAATAGTTTCGTTGGTCAGTTGCCCAGTAGCTACTAATAAGGTAAAAATATGTAATTGTTCCAGTTGATACTCATTCTTTTTCATGCCAGTTTTAACATATTTTTCCATATAAGTATGTTGACAACAATAAATGTTTAAAATATTACCTATTTGAACTTAACAGTTGAGTACTCTCATTTGATACTCGGGTATAAAGTAAGAAATATATTCTCTTAAATATTGTTTATTTATATTGTAGTGATGTTAATGAATTTATAGTTGAATAAAATTAAAAATTATTTATAATTCCTTAATGAAATGCCAAATTCTGTAGATAAAACAGTCATGACATTCCTAATTAAGTCCGTTAACGAAATATAACTTTTTTGTAATATTACATATTAAATTGAGGTACAATTTTGAGCATTAACTTTCGTGTAATAGGCATGTATGCTATAGTTAACTGGCAAAGTAAAAGGCTTGTTTAGCTGATAAAATTGAAGGAGTGGACTTTTCTCAGGTTTGTGTAGCAGAAATATGGAAAGATGTTGGGCTTCCAACGATGTCATCTATATGACAACAAACTATCAGCGTTCATCAAATTGTAAGTACCTTGAAGACAGTTCCATAACCACAACGACTTTGGTTACATTCCTAAATGTAAACTAACTCCTGTTTTTAGGTGAACAGAGGCTGTATTAAATTTTCAGGATAAGACCGATTATTAAAAATGTGGGTAAAAAGAATTTGGAGCTAAAATATAAACATATTTAGGGACTGATCCTGTTTGTCATGAACTACTAAGTTTTTGCATTATAAATATTTGTTAATCTCTTATTTATTCATTTAAAACAGGAGAATAAAGACAAATTTCTTCTATTTTTAATAACATATTATTATTTTATAACATCAGCACATTTAAGGTGTTTTATTGCTGTTTTCTAATATAGTAATAAATGAAAATAAATTCAGTAATATTTACATTGTATGAATAATTACTTTGCAATACTACCTTATTGTTTAAGACCTCCATTTCAAAATATGACATATTTATGTAAAACTTTTGTGCAGATATCGACAGTTGTTTAACAGAATAATTAGTAAATAGTGACAATAATAGTATGTACAGTTTCCCTAGTGGTTATAGTCCTGTAGTACTGCGCTGCATAATGTAAAGTGGAACGTTGATTCCTTACTCGTGTATGGAATTATTTCATGTCAAAACCCACCGATTCTACCCGGTAGTACTTCGGACGTACCGTATAGGTTATATCCGTAATACTTTGTACCAATCCGTAGTCACTAGTCTCCAAAGTAGTTGATTCGACTTATGATAAACTAACCAACATGTATGAAGTTATTAACTGTTTAATCATTCCTACCGCATATTTCAGTCACTTGTTTACTACTACTAAAATTAGATAACATTCGTCTTGTTATTAAATATATTTTCCGATATTACTTATAAGTTTATGACATTTGTTATATAAATGTAAGACACATTATTTAGTTGCATTCGATCTAAGTTTGCTAGAAAGGGATCATGCAAATGCAATTACACAAACCAAATTATACAGTTTTTTCAATAAATACAGTACTGTAAATCATGGTTATTTATTACGCTACAATATTCGAAATTATTACAAGGAGAAAACCGTTTGGTAATAAATTATTTTGTGTTTTTTTATCGGATAATACATAATTTGAAACCACGTATAAACAAACATTTTGACAAGGTAATGTTTTTATAAAAAATGATAATAACAATAATCAAAAACAAAGTAGAAAATGATATGATAGAGAAATAATTGCTGCAGTACTCGTTCTCATTAGGTTTTCAATAATGATTCTGCGGTTCACCGCATGAAATATTGCTGGCCTCTGCTAGGCCAGGGTAACAGGAGGAAGTAGAGGCAACTGCAGGCAGAAAATTCTCCACACAGCGTTACCGAGTAAAACTCCCGCTCCAGTTAGTTCCAGCAACCAGCAGAACCGCCTGAATAACACTAATCCTACTCAAATTGAGTTTTGAGTTTACTCTCAACCTAATTGTAAACTGTATGAAATTGACATTAGAAACTTGTGTTTAAAATCCTCTCTTTACATTGAAATTTATTCATTCTCAGGGCAAAAATGTTAGGATTTCTTAAATGAAAACTAATGTTTATAATTTGAATTCTGTAGGCTATTCGTTTTTGTATATATTTTGATATTCTTGTTAACGAAAGATTCTATATAGAATGCTGTCAAATTAATTATCAATTAAATTCTACGTGAACTATACATTATTTTTATATTACCCTTTATAAATAACATTGAAATTAAACATACATTATCATAACTATACTGTTGTATAATTCCCTACCTGTACACTATACAGAGACAATTTTACTTTACCAGACACTTGCAAAGATTGCGTTAATGACACACACTACACAACAACATAAAAAAATTATAAATATTTAAATTATTTTAAAACAAAATTTATATAAAAAATCTTACTGTACTTGTTTATTTATTGTAAATCATTATTGTAAACCTATTGTAAACATATTGTAAACCTACACTGTTGCAATCCTTTGGTATGTTTTTAATTTCGTTCTGTAGTGGGGTCGCTAAAAATACAATGTTTATGTGACCATAATAAAACTTTTTATAAAAAAAACATACACAGAAGCGGCGATTATTCAAACGTCAGTCATTCGAACTGTCAATTATCCGTACCACTATCGATGGAAAAAATACATATTTACTCACTTTTCTTCCCTAAAAACGGCAATGAAATGCTGCAAAATAAACAGCCTGAATTTACTACTGTTGAATCATTGTTATTAAAAGAATGATAGATGCTGCTGCTACAAGAAGAGTTCAGTCTTAGTTTAAAAGAAAACTCAAGAGTTTTTAAAAATTACTATATAGTATGCAGAGGTGAGTTTCAGGATTCAGGAGTTAAAAAATATTTCCTAACGTAATTTATTCAGTTTTGAAATTCTGTACTTTTTCGTTTGTTTTTATAATCTTTAGTACTCTACATTTTCAATAAATGCAATTAGTGTTCGGTTATATTGCATTGTTATGATAAAGTATAATGGAGGGTAACATTGAGGGAGTAAATTGTAGAGGGAGGCAAAGATTAGAATATATAAAGCAAATTACAAAAGATGTAGGGTGTTACAGGTATGTAGATATGAAACGACTTGCGCAAGATAGAACAGGTTGGAGAACTGCATCAAACCAGTCGAGAGACTGATGACAAAAAAAAATGATAAAGTGTATCAAATTACGGTAATTATTGTATTTAATTCTTCGTACTATTTAATTATCAGAGCCGCACTGGTCACAATTAGTTCGTATAACTTACGCTCCACTGTATTCTATAACACGAATTTTCAAAACCAATCTGGACATATTCCCATATTTATACGGATCCGGTAAACCGCATAATATAGCTTGATTACAGTCCTGCCAATCCACAACGCTTAGAATTTTAACGGATTCCCCTTGACATACGAAACGAGTCTATTCACAATGGCCTACAAGTTCATGTTTCGACAATGAGGCAATAGGACTACAACCAACGTTTCCACCGGAAATACCACTACATGAAAATGAACTTATCAGGACGATTAGCTCAGTTACTTAACCGAATAAACCTCCAAGAAGACTAAAGAAAGCTTAGAACTGAGATTGGTTGTGACCTTAAAAATTCAGGTGAATGAAATATATTTGAACTATAAAAACTAGCGCTGAACTAAAATTTTTAAAAACCATAACACGAAACTTTATCGCTGCTTCCTCAAGTCGTTCATGTTATTATTTTTAACCTCGTTACCATTGGCGCATTTGTTGTTATAAAACAACTACTAGCATACCCCACGCGGCTTCACACGCAAAACTTGTTATCAATTTTTGAATATTAATTTATTTATTTAAAACCGCATCAACAGCTTGGTCATTAGTGACTAGAGTGGGCTATGGAACGTTGCGTTGTGACTTGTAATAATTTCCAGACCCTAGCCGGAAATCGAACCCAGGAACTCCACGCGTTAGGCCAGCGCGCTACCTTTACGCTACGAAGGCGGCCGTAATCAATTGTTTTAAAAATAAATATATGTAAAAGAAATTGTGTAGCTGCTAGTGGACTGTATACTCCAACGTACACACACACACACACACACACACACACACACACACACACACACATTCAACGTTTAGATACATCCCACGCGTACGTCTCTCGATAGTCTTACGTATGTACTACACGTACTTCAA
Organism: Catonia carolina; assembly: GCA_035578175.1. Classification (NCBI taxonomy): domain Eukaryota; kingdom Metazoa; phylum Arthropoda; class Insecta; order Hemiptera; family Achilidae; genus Catonia; species Catonia carolina. The sequence continues at coordinate 59,732,843 of JAQMRL010000003.1, read as the reverse complement.
TAGTAGTACACACACACACACACCCACACAAAACGACTTTTTGATAATTTCCGCCACATACGTCTCTCGCTCATCAAACCCCTTCATCTACTTCAACAGTAATATGTACTCACATGAACACACGCGCGCGCGCGCGCACACACACATACACACACACACACACACATACATACATACATACATACATATTAACGAAAATCTTCATTAGGGCCCTTAGGGTTATTATTTTTGAAAAAATTTAAATATTGTAGCTGTGAATATAAATAAAAATATGCTGTCAAACTTTCATGAAAATCCGTTCAGTAGTTTTAGAAATTAGCCTTCACAAAAAAAAAAACACGCTTTGTCTATAATATTAGTATAGATATACATACACAATTCTATAATAAGATCAAAACACCAGGTATTTAGATTACAAAACATTCAATAAATGAGGCGATTTCATCAAAGTCGTAAAGCTTGTTTTTGAGAAAAGTTTGAAAAAATGAAAGTCGCATGAATAAACTATTACTTTCGGTTAACGAAGTTTTATTAAAAGTTTTGTGTCGGTTTTCCTCATGTTACCTCGCATAAGTTCCAAGCTCATACGATTTTCTATTTTTGAGTTATTATGTTACCCACCCCAATCAATAAAACATGTTTTTCGGCTCAGATGACCTGAAAATGTATATTTTCGGTAAAAATTGGCGTGGAAACATAACTTCATATATTATTATTTTCATTTAGGCCAAGAGAAAATAAAACGAAAAAATAAATTCCTTATGATACCTATTTGTCAGATAATAAATTTCGTGAAATTTAGCCTTGTTTACGAGTTAATAAACATTATTACCACATAGAAGAAAATTAATTTCAAAAACAAATTTTACCTCAACTTGATTATGTACTATTTATACAGTTTATATATTTATATATGTATCAATTATGATTTCATTAACCAATTTATATTTAATAAAATCTGTTTATTTATTTATTGTTTTGAATTGCGTTTGATGTTATTTAATTAAATTATATCTCTGGTATTTAATTAAACGTACTTTGCATACAATCATTTGGTTTGTTTCAAACACAAGTAATGAAGAAATTACTAGTGTAACATGATAGTAATAAACATAGTTAAAATTCCGTTCCTCGTTATTGTAATATATCTATTGCAATCATTTACATAACCCATTGTATTTGTGAGGTTTAACACTTTTTGAATATTATCTTTCCTTACATGGAAACACCACATAATAACAGAAAAGAAAGAACTTAAGCGTGACAGTAGGCTACATTACACTGATTAGTTGGAAAACTTTGGCTTTTGACATGCGAATCAAAAATTATTTTATACAAATCGCTTTCACAATCCATTTTGACTTATGGAATTTAATTGTTGGGTATACATCTGGTACTTCAAATATAAACAGATTTAAAAGTTTCTAATCCAAATTTTGTGCAGGAAGCTAGCCCAATAAATTTCGTAGTTTATTAAAAACAAAAAATATATAACTACTCCGATCTTAACATCAATACTGCCAAAAAAGTAATTTCAAATTTATGTTCTAAATACGTCCAACATACGTTAATAGCAAAGCATTAGAAACAGGTCTGAAAATCGTAACTGTACACGAAATAGTAAATAAACTATAGCCATAATGTCGTTTCCATAGCAAACTATACTATTAAAAAAATCTACAATTTTAATCACTGTCCGTTCCTCATCTACCGCACAACCCACCTAGAAGACTGAAAAGGCAACGGAATACAATTTTTTTTGTGAATCGTCTTGAGAAGCCTGCTACGTGGCAACTTCCTCATACAAGTGACTACAAGATGATTAAATAAAACAATTGACTTTATAAATTGGTGTTGAAATATTAAATTGTAGATTCTCTCCATCAAATTGATTCAAAAAAACTAAACGTAGTATTTAACCACATTTGAAATTTCTTGCTCCCGATTTTCTTAACAATAGGCCTACCGATAACGTTTTTACAAGAATTAAAAAACATAGTGTATTATACGAGTATTTACGTTATAAACTTTTTAATATTATAGAAACATCCATGCTCTATTCTGGAAGAGAATAAGTAGGTTTATTGAATGTATCTCTCATGTGTGAAGAAACGATCCAATGGAGGAAGTTCGTCGTTTATTATATTTTGTGTTATCTGTTCATGTTACTTTTAAATTAAGTGTGTAGCGTTTCTTCGTTTTGGTCTCTAGATGTCGACTGAATCGTCAATAAGTGAGATAGCAAACTGATTGTCGTATGGGATTTGACTCCTTTTTGGTAGGCCTATGTTGTTCTGAATGAATTAGTTTTTTGTTAAACTGTATGAATGACTAATAAAAAGTTTGTACGACGACTGTTACTGTTTAAAAAAATTTGTCTTCTTGCTACAGGAAAACAGTAATATTTTCATCAAAATGAAATGACTCGCATAAGGACGGAAATGGACATTTATTCTTCTTCTTTTCACAATCAAGAATAAGGCCTCCGCCTGTTCCGACTCACAACTGCGACAAAACTATTGAATTGCTGCCATCTCTTGCGTGGTCTCCCGACATCTCTCTTCCCCTAAAGTCTGTATTGCAAAACATTAAGAGGGATCTTTCCCTCAGGCGTTCTCTCTACATGCTTCCTCCATCAATTTCGATATTCTGTAATCTTCCCACTCAGATTGTAAACATCCAATTCCGTTCTTATGTCCTCATTTCTTAGTTGATCCTTACGATTCCAACCCTTTGTTTTTTGCAGGAATCGCATCTCTGCCGCCTGTACTCTACTCTCTTCAAGTCTGGTATTAATCCACGACTCTCTTCCGTAGAATAGGACTAAGGAAGCCATGACCTTGTAACATTTTAAATTTGTAAATACTTTTGAAAATTGTTTTTTACTTTTATTATAATTACTTATTGTTCTATTTAATGTGAATAAATCGTAAACTTACTAACTTGAAAAAGTTATCCTTCCTTATGACCTGTTAGTTTATTTTACTTCATGAGTTTTAATATCAGTTTTTGAAAATAAAACTTTTTATTTTCTTAGTATTAAAGGGAATTAGAGAATACACTTTTTAAATTTGTAAATTAAGTAAACAAAGTTCTACAATATTGCCAGGTTTCCCGCCTGAAAATATGCAATTATTTTGAAAGACTGAGTTCAGGTATGGTACACAAGTTGTCGTTCTAGATGTAAACCACAATATTTTTCTTTTTGTAAAAAAATAAAAATAAAAACATGGGTAAATGCTGAATGAATTGCCATGCAGAAAGTTAATTCCTTATCGAATGTTTGCGTGTTAAAAAGAGGGGTCAAATCACGTGACCAAGAGTACAGAGGTAGAATAACTAAGAGATTGTTTTTGATAAAAACCGACTGAAAAGCTATCAGGTTGAATAGTGTTTAATTAATAGACCTTTACCTAGCAAATAAGGTTAAATAGTGTTGGTGTATATTTTCATGAGGTTTGGGTACCCATTTTAGACCCAACAGAATGAACCGAACAAAATTGATCTACTTTTTGCACTACTACTTCTACTATTAATACTACTGCTGTTGTTATTATGTTAGAAATGCATGTATTTTACGTAGACTTAATTTAACCTACATTAAGTAATATAATAAAATACCGATCAAAAGAATGACCCTACACGAAACAAAATAATTTGTTTCATTATAATTTAAAAATAATCAACTTGTAAATTATTCGATAAAAGTAAGGAAATATTAAAGAAAACATAATTTTTTATTTAGATTTTAGATAAGATTAATTGAAATTATTTTTAGACATGGCAGTAGTGCAAAGATCTGTGAAAAGATTATTTTTCTTTAGAATCCGTCGTTGATATATTTGTATTGTACCTACTACGTTGACTGCTAAATAATCTTGGATGTTAATTAAAAAATATTGTGAAAATTTTGATTTTTGAAATAAATTATCGTTATTTGTTCAAATAATTCCAAGGGAAATAACAACGTAATAGAATGTATTTAATTGTCATTTTTATTGCGCAAGAGATTTAAAAATTAATTTATTAATTTGAAATTTGACGAATTGCTTGTATATTTTTTCGGTAAATCAGTAAGCGTTACCAAAATAATTAATTATTTTCTATGCGGTGTTTAATTCCAAAGTGATTATTTTTAGTGACGGGTACATTCATGGGTCGTCATTATCAATAACAATGTTTTATCATTTAGCTCACTTGTATCTTACCCATATGCAGCGTACTTTTTGAAAATGCATGGTAATTGAATTGCTTAGCGAGTGTAGAATTGACGTATTTGCATTTACTGACAACTCGGATTACAGTCAACCTGTTGATTACAGTCAGCGGATTACAGTCAACTCGGATTACAGTCAATTACAGGCCTAGGGACTGGCGAATTTCCTTCTGTATAACCGAGAAGTATTTGTCTAACAAGTAGATTACGTTAAACAAATGTTTTGATAAAAAAAATTTTAACCTATTTGCCCAACCATGGTCATTGGCATCCTCATCTTTAACTATTTAATGTTTGAAAATATTAATTTACATTTCAGAGTCAAATTTAGTTTTACATTTTGTTTAGAGAAGTAGATAGAAATTTTACAGAAGATAAAATTTTGTTAAGACCAGATAGAAATGCCTAACCCGTGAAAAGAAAAAGAAGTGTCTTTTTTCTGAACACACATGTTCGTTTTAACAACTTACTAGGTGCACTGTGCGGGAAAACCCGCACAAAAGTGTAAATTTGTTTTTATAGAACTTCTCTGTAAATAACATTTGTTGTTTTATTGTTGTGTGGCGTTATTTGAAAAAGCAAAATAAAGCAGAACTACTGCACACTCTAAGTAACAACAACCACATTGGAAAGTCCAAAGCGATGTACCACTGCCAATGCGTTGGCATACTTTAGTTCGTTGAACTTATGCCTTCCGACCTGAAATAGCTATGCGAGATGTGTGAGGGATAGATAGAGAAGGAGAGAGATATATGCGTAGTGTAATAATGCATTCAGTACACAGACGCATCGCTTACCGTCTTTTCGTTCTTATTAACTGCACGTATTATTATATTTAATTTTGATTTTGACTTTCTATTTTACGGTCACAAATTAAAATATATGATTGGTTAGTTTTCTACAAATCTCCTTAAAGAGACGATTCATTTGAGCCCACTTCAGGGGAAATCTGTGAAGGTTTAGGTGGTTAAAATCGTGTTGAAAAAATTCTGCTTGCTATTAATACATAGATTATGTAGACGTTTATCACCTTTGGACTTTATTAAACCACTTTGTACTGAACATCAACGGACGAACTTACACTGAATGCATTTAACTTCGTAATGCCCCCTCTCACCACCAATTGTTTAGTTTACAGAAATACATAAGATTTAATCTTCGTGCTATTTTACAAGTATTAAAAGATACAAAAAAATATCAGACAGTGAACTTCTTACTTTCGTTTTGGTTTATCTTTTAAATCTTTTTTAAATATTAAAATCCCTATTTATATTCCCTAATCAGGGAATATATATGGATTGCCGTTTTTCCGTGGTATTCACAGCAGTAATTAATATCTACATGGTTATATACCTGTTTACAACAAGAAATAATTTCAATGAGATTCTTATGTAAATGGGTGAAGACTTACGGATTCCGTTCACTATAACCGGAGTCCACTATAAGCTTCCTAATAATTACAAATTCGATAATTAGGCACACAATGAGTTTTGTGGATAAAAATCATGATAATATTTCCGTAAGGGAAAATAATACGGTTCATTTTCTTTAAATTGAAAAAAAAACCTTCTGAATTCTGAATTTTCTGATTATTAATAATGTAAAACCTAATCAGGGAAACACTAATTTTCATAAAACTAGTATATTGGAACTAAGTTCTTAACTAAAACCATTCTACTAATTAGCTAAAAGATTGTTGTAATAGCGTTAATGCAAATAACAATTCTGAAGCTTAGTAATGACCCAGTTAAAATAATAACAATAATAATCACATTATTATAAAGTCTTCATGTTTCTAACAACAGTGTAGTAATAAACTTTAATGTTCCTTGACGTATTTATTTTCTTTTTTTAAAAAAGAATATTGTCTTACGCTTCCATTTATAGTAAATATAATTTTTTATATTATACTGCATTTCTGTTCTCTCATACATTGTCCAATCAATATTTCTAGTTTATTTTATTTTATTATTTCTTACTGTACATTGTTATGCATATGATTAAATTATTACTCTTTCAATATGACGCACAATGTATTTAACTGGACGTTTTCAAGACGAAAACAAAACTAAAATTTTTATTTCGCTTTATAAAAAAGCTTACAGAACTAAAATGTTTAAAACATTGAACGTTAATATTTGAATCATTCAATTTATAAAGAACGAAATTAGAAATTATTTAAATTTTTTATTTATTAAATTAGCAGAACAGTAAATATCCTTAATGTGTTGAAATAATTATAATTTAAATCTAATTAAATAATAATAATTAAATTTTAGTATAGTAATACATTTATGCACTAAATATCAAGTAGGCTATGTGTTATAAAAAGAAGGAAAAAATTACTTTATTGCCCTGGTTAATTAAAAATTAACCAACTAATTATAAATTTATCGTTTCGTTTTGCGTAGGCCTACAAATTTTCCAAAACGTAAAGACATATTTTCTCACTAAATTAAAATTATTATTTTAGTTAACTTTACAATATATTTTTCTACTTGTTCGTGAATGCATATTCAATTTTCCTGAATATTTAAAAGAATTACTCACCAGTGTTTTTGAAATTGAATTAAAATATATATTTTTCTTAACAAACAATAAAATACTAAACTGAGCAAATAATTCAAAAGAAGAATCATTCAGAATTCAGATAGTCGAGTTATGAAATGTTGCTTACACTTCAGGAATCCGTTCAAGATAGAAATATCCTAACCGTTGAATTCGTATGCCTAAATTCCGATTACTATACCTATATTTAAATTTTTTTTTATCTTTAATAACTTTATTTGCAACTATAAACTAACATACAGGAAGCAAATTTTATAATAATAAAGAAAGGATGACATGAAAAAGAAATAAAAAAGAACAGTGATACTCAATGATATATGTTCTACGAGATAATGTTTGTAATGTATGTGAATGAGAAATAACAATGTTAGAAGAAATGAAGAACAAAAAATAAAATAAATCACGTTATAGAAGATCTCGGTTTCATTGACGTTATGAAAATTCAACAATTTTTACATACTTCTTTATTTTTTTTAGGAAATCTGGAAGCAAATTTTATAATAATAAAGAAAGGATGAAATGAAAAAAATAATAAAAATGAACAGTGATACCCAATGGTACATGTTCTACAAGATAATGGTTATAATGTATGAATGAGAAATAACAATGTTAGAAGAAATGAAGAACAAAAAATAAAATTTATCACGTTATAGAAGATCTTGGTTTTATTGACGTTATGAAAATTCAACAATTTTTACATACTTCTTTATTTTTTTTAGGAAATCTCTCTAGGTAGCCTACTCGTATTGTTTGTCTTTTTTTAATTTAACGTCGCATCAACTGCAACGTTCATTAGCGACGACGTTGGGTCGTAACTTTTGTACAATGGTGGATGTGGAGAATGAAATATTTTTGTAACGTATGAAAATATGCCGTGCCTGAGTGGGATTCGAACCCACGACCGCATGTGTTTTGTTTTAATGCATATATTACTCTTTACATTAGCTAATTTTCAGTTATTTCTGTAATTTAAACTTGTTAATTAGTCGATAAGAAGCAGTTAAGATGACATACATGTAAAAGTTAAAATTTTACAAAGTAAATTCGATGTTTAGTTGTTATTTAGCAATGGATATAACTATCCTGGTTACGTTTTTTTCACAGTTCCCTTGAGCACTTCAAACGAATGCTTCATCATTATCATTTTGCATTCTATGCAGTAGCTTAATTTTGTCATCCGCTACCCAAACATCTGACAAGTAGTATAAATTATAATGTATATTATATTACGCAATGTTAAAAGGTTATTTTTTTTCGTATTTTAAGCAAAATTTCATCAAGTTTAATGTGCAGAAGTATTTAAGCCTCATTATGCGTGTAGGCTATTATTATTCTTCAAATATTTGTATATTATTAATATTAACATAATTTACCTTTAATTATGAAGTATTTACACCAACGCCATTTAGTTTATATAGTTGCTTAGTATGGTAGAAGTAAATTAACTAAATTAGGGATTAAAAGTATTCAAATCGTATGTTTTTTTTCAATGATATTAGACATATTTTCATCCAGTTAATACAATTATTAAAGCTCAATACAAAATTTTACATCATAATCATCATAAAAAATACGGATTAAACCCCCTGGCGTGTTCAAGCTTCAGATTCTGTAATATGCTACTACTTAAACAAATTATGTGTGGATGCTCACACCTTTCCAATCTTCCAATACTAGACCCCTACAATGTCTGCTCGACTTGTAACGAACCACCTTCTTTGGTATTCGATTATTTGGCATCCGCGATAGATAACAGCCATTTTATTCCTATAATTCCGAATATTTTTATATAACCCCTGGCGCATTAGGTTCATGGATAATATCTTAATTTCTTTTCAGATCCAACCATCGATTCTGCTAACATTCTCATTTTGGGAATCTCAATTTTTGACATCTACTGAACATTTTTCTATACTCAGAACAGTACTTAAAAACTGGTAGGATCAAGGTGTGATGAGACTTTAAAACGATCTCCTTTCCCATTTTTCCTTTTTCCACCAGCGTTTTTCTCAAAGTGTAAATAATGTATAGTTTAAAAAATAATCCCATTCAATTTCTAAATATCGTATTTGCACTTAAGTGACACTCATTCACGAGATCAATTCACATTCCAAGAAAATAAACTAATTTATCTGTTCTGAGGTTTTTTAATTCAGGTTTTTTGCTTCGCCTCTTGGATGATCGGTAACTCTGCAATCTAAATTTTTCTTTTTTAATGTAATTAGAAGTTAAAGTAGCTCAGCAGTTAATTTATTCACGCAACAACTTCTGTTATTTTTTTCCAGACTGCGCAAACAGCAGCGAATATCGAAAGCCAAAATTTTCAAAACTCTCTAACTTACTAAACCCTTTTTGTTGCATGCCATTGAAGTTCTAAAAATATCCTTTACTTATTCCTTTATTTATTTTTATTGTACTATAATATAACTTGTTGTATTCATAAAAAATGTTTTCTAGCATCCAAATTTTATCTTTTTACCGATTTTATAATTTACGTAACAATAGAAATTAACATTTTTGCTGTACATTATGATTTCAGTATAGTACAAGAGAAAACTCTCTTAATGTTAGTTACTCTTTGTTTAGTAACAGAGTAACTGACGTACTTCATTTCAAATTCTAGTTTCTAACAATATTAAAATGTAAATTATAAAATTAACTATTAAAACAGTTATTTGAAATTCAGCATAATTATTATAAAAAGACACAAACTGATGCAGTTTGTTCATACATTTAAATAAACAAAAGACCGCTTACATTTGCAAGTAGATGTACTGAAAATTCAATTTCAACATATAAATACTTAATTTTGTTACTTTTTTACCTTTGTTTTGCATTTATTGTGGTCGTTATTCTTTAAATCTTCAAGACTTTTTATAGTTTTTATTTTTGAACGCTTAAACAAGAATTCAGTCTTAAATTATGCTCGTACAATTGGAAGCTTAATTTAAATATTGATAATATTTTTAATTACTTTCTTTTTTTAATAGAAAGAGATCGCCCAAGAAAGAGATGGGCAGATTTGAGTGGTTCGGAACAGGCAGAGATGTCTAATCCTTGAAAGGCTGAAGAAGAAGAACAAGAACAAGAATTTAGAAAGGATATTGAGAAAACCGAAATAAACCGAGAAGACTTAATGATACTAACCAAATTCAGAGAAATATTTTCGAGCTTTAAGACAATCTATGGAGAGCAAAAGAAATCATAGGGTGGACAGAAGATAAGAGAAAATCCTACAGTGAACGAATGAAACAATACGCAAGAAAACAAATAAGAGTAAGATAATATTTATTTTGTGAGCAACATTTCAGTTTCCGCTTCCTACATCATTTATTAATCCATTCATATCCGTAATTTTTAAACTACCAATCGTCTTAGTTATTTTTATAAGTAAAGGAAGCAAATTAAACATTTTGGATACCAAGTAGCCGTGGTGAGACTAATAAAGTAGCGTATCTGACAATTGGTAACAAATATTTTAATGACCAATATGCATCAATATCTTCCTACATTGATTAATCTGAACAAAAGTACACTGAAATTAAGGACAAAGCTTAGCTATGAAAAATACCTAAATATCACTTCACCGTAAAATTCCTTTCAAAACCATTCCAGGAATGAGTTTTACAGCTCGTTTGTACACAAGATCGGTAAATTTCTGTATTTCATCTTTAACAATATGCAAAATATTTGGAACTGCGTGTAAATTCGATTATTGAATATTTCAGTTATACATTGAAGGAATTTCAAACAACATACGATGATCCTTTGTGAATACTTTTATATTCTGAATAATTTCTGATGAATAAATATATTAAAATTCATGAGTTAATTTAATGAAATGATTATTTACGCTCAAATATAGACTTAAGCATTATTTTTATTTTTTTTAAGTTCTGTTATTAAAGTAATGTTCTCTCAATCATATTTACTTATATTATTCTTTTATTATCATTGACGGTATTGCTTAAATATAAAAACAATGCGTGCAGGCCTAATAATTTTCTGTGGCAATTTGTGAAATTGGAAATTTGTATATTTTTTAACTTCATTTTATTAAATCCACAACCCTGTAATTTTGCGCAACCAGTAAATAATATGTTTAAAGCTTATTTTTTATTGCTTTACCACTTTTGAGAAGAACACCACTCATTAAAAGGACGTTGAAATGCCAGAATATTGTCTAAGTATTTATTGAATAAGTATAGAATATTGAAGTACAGAATATTGAATAAGTAGTTCAATTAAGGATAAATAAAATTAATTTTTTAAGTTCTATTCAAATCTGTTAATTTAGTTTTGTACTTACGTAGTAAGTACAAGTGGAGACGTGTTAAAATTATGTGGAACTGTTGTAAAATATTTCCTACAAATACTCCCCTTTTACCATAACAGGCAGGTGGAGTGTTAAATTATTTCTCTCGATCCGCTAGTTCCAGGGCTACAAAAAATAGTTCTGTTTCTTATCACAAAGTTAGCCAATTATATAACTGAAGCATTTAAGAACAATGGAGGTATTGGTATAAAATACACTACTCAGAATTATCTCCTCGAAAAGTAATGAATCTTACTATACAGTCAGACTGTGGTGAATGAAGAGAAGATGTAATTTATAGAGTAGATTGTAGATGCTTTTCGGAGTGCCTGGCATGCTGATAAGCATACGTTTCGACTCTGTAAAGTGGCCATAGCAAACCACTGCACCTTTTTTTTACTTAGTAAAGTCTCTAGAGGTTGAAACCAGCCTTTTGGCTGATGACCTAAACAACAACATATTATATTCCTTTAAGAAAGTACTTTCTTTTGGAAAATAAAATAGACTTTAAAGACCACCTCATAGGCACCGTGGTCTGCGTGTGACGTTGTGAAGAGAAAGATCTCAGATTCGATTTCTGGTTGGAAAAATTATTACATGTTCACATTACTTATTCCCGTGAATTTCGTTATGTAGAATGACTTGTTATTCTATATTTATGTGGGCCACCTTTAATTGGACGTGTTTTTTACAATACAAAACACGATGTAGCGAATTTTTAGATCCATGTACAGAGCTAAAAGTGCACTGAGTTGTTAAGTTAGAATAGTGTAGCCTTTGCGTATGACCGATATCGAAGACCATCTCTTAAATAGCAGATCTAAAACGAAGTGGGAAGTAATTTTATGTTAAGTGTGATGCCAGTTTCTTGTTGTCTGTGTTGTGTGTCTTTTGGGCTATTGCTTTTTGATAACTTTTTTCATTCATTTTATAAATGTGTTTTTTGGAGACAATTCGTTATATTATATTAAATTAATTTTACTTTTTACATTATCTGTAGGTATTTTACTTATTTAATTACGTTAGTTATGTAGTTTGCGACTATAACATTTCACATATACGTAGTAAACAGAGGCTATAGTTGATTATTTCAGATCGTAAAAGGAATGGCTGGGGTATTTTATGAGCACATGCTAATTTTTTGGATCAACCTTCCGCCGCTGCTGATTTTGAATATTAAAACACTTTTTTGTTGAATCACTAATGTTTGATGAAACTATATCGCCAGTGTTCGTGAATTCACTGCTGGGAAAGTAAGACTATTAATTAAAGCTGGAAATAAAATGGAACCTTTAGGAACTTCCTTGATCTTAGTTTAGTCCACACCTTAGCATAACACAGAATATGTATTTTCTACGATCAATTTAGAATCTGTAATAAATGTTAAAATATAGTGAATTCAATTTCCGTGAAAGCCCTATATTGATAGAGTAGTAAACATTTTATAGTAGTTTTCTAATGATATTGAACACAGAGATTGTGGTATTGGTAAGGTTAAAAATGATAAAAAAATTATAAAGTAATGAAAACTATGTGAAATAATAAAAACAAAACTTTAATTAACTTATACTACTGAACTAGAGAATGTACTTTTACATACAAGTTATATTACAGTTATTGCTGGAGTACTCTGTTATTAATATAGTTTTAAGTAGTCATAATAAAGTAGGTTAAACTACTGAAACTACGACGCAACAGTAATACTATTAATGGTAGTACTACAGTTGCTACAACTGAATCAAGTATTCTATGATTAGAGTGCATACAAATGCGTGCGTATGCAACAACCGTGTAGTTTAGTTGATTATAAACGTGTGTTTACTGTTTGCATCCGAGGAAAACACATGACAGAAGGGTAGAAAGGTAGTTCAGATTGAATAAACACATCACTGAGAGAGATAGAGTGTGTATTTTAGAGAAAGCGAATCAGCGAAATAAGAGAGACGGTTAGAGAAAGTGTGCTTATAAAATAGATAGAAGGGGTTTTAGAAGGAAAGGAGGATACAAGCCATGAGATGGATTGACAGTGAATTGGATAGAGTTAGGTAGGAGGAGAAACAGTTTCCACGGTCGATGTAGAGGTAATGGTAGCATTACCCTTTCAACCCCACCTCCCGCTTCCATTTTCCCATCCTTTATCCTGCTTTTCGACCGCTTATAAAAGACACTTAGTCCTATATAAACTTGACTGACATATCTCCTGTCCTTTAACCGTAACAACTGAATTGTCACCGAATTTTTTTATGCCAGGCATTATTTGTTCACTCTATTGTTTCTAGTTTAAATTTATCCATCATAGTTACCTGCTTTTCCCGTAATACTGTTTCATATTGAATTGTCAAACACATAATCGTATTTACATATAATTGCTTTACGCATGTTTTCAAAACAAGACATCCAGGCCTGTTGTTGTTAGGATCATCAGCTGGTCTGAACCTCTAGAGGCTGTACTGAGTAGAACAAGGAGTGAGATAGTTTACCATGCCTTCCTCACTGAGTTGAAATATACGCTCATGTTATGTCATATTAGCATGCCTCCAAAAAGCATCTACGTTCCACCATGAAAATGACATCTTCATTTCATTCACCCCAAGGTATGGCTGTATAATGATGAAATTCATTACTCTCAGAGGAGGTAACTCTGACTTAAATTCTTTTACACCTCTACCTCTTCTGTTCTTAAATTCTTTAGTCAAATAATTGGCTAACCATGTGATAAAAAACAGAAGTATTTTTATAGCCCTGGAACTAGCAGATCGTGTGCAAATAATTTAATACTCCACCTGCCTGTTATGGGAAAATCCAGGCCTACCAGTTAAAATTCTAAAGATTTGCTTCTGGCCCTTCTTTTTATGTAAGCATGAAACCTCTCCACGACGATTTGAATCTTTTGACATTAAAATAACTAGCTGCGTTCTTCTACAGTATTATTTTTACAATCGACTAGATAAAAATTCCAGCCAGGTTGCCATTGACGTAGCTATAAGGAACTTTTAACTGTACGTCTAAATCGAAAGTGGAGCTGGAATCGCTTGGTCTATATAGCAAATAACAGACATAGTCTTAACTGGAGAATGTACTACTGAAGGAGTACCTCTTCTCTCGGTAGCAAAATTCCCCACCGCTTTTTAAATAATTTTTAATATCACGTACAGATTATGCCTCTGAGTGCACCCCAAATCATACAAAAATAAATAGCCTGAGGTTGATATTCCATTGTTCACGCTCGTATTTTTTTAAAGTTTAAAACTGATTTATCGTTGAAATGTAGTCTTTCATAAAAAATATTTGATTGAGAAATAGGAGAAACAAATAGAACCTGTTAGGGTTATTATTAAAGGACACATAATATTGCAGCTGGCTCTGAGGAAAGCAGTGCAAGCGTTGTATCAATGGGAATAGGCAAGACTTGTTAATAAAAAATAAATACATATAAAAACAAGAATGTGTTAATAGAGTAGAAGATTCCCGATACAACCGACGATGTGGATACCGTTAAAGAGGTGGAGATGCTGAGAAATTCCAGAAAGATGATATTTTTAAAACCGGTAGAAGTTGGTTAAGGAAATTTTTAAAAAAGTGTAAAGATGTATACGTCACTGAAAGCTCAAAATATGAAACTTTTACATAATATATTAAATTAGATTGAGTAAGCAAAGAAATAAATATAAATATCCGGTCCACTACCAGAACGTCTTCATAAAAATAAAACCAGTAGCACTAAGCAAATTAAATAGTTACGATTGTAGTAGCTCGTACTTGCATTGCATAAAAGTCATTAAAATTTGTTTTCGCCAGTCATCATGCATTTTATTTTAATTTAAACACTTTTTTTGATCTTCTAAAGATATTTATTTAACTTATCAAAATGTAAATTTAATAAATATGTAAGAATTATTTTAAAATGTTTAATTTTTTTAAATATATAGTTTTTATAGAATAGTGCATACCCTACTTTATTCACATTATTTGACAAGACAATATTTTTGACGAAAACATTTCATTAATTGTTTAAAGAAAATATGTCTTTATTCTACGACTTCTTAGTGTAGTGATTATGTTTCTAGAAAATTCTTATTTAAACACAGTGTTTTTTATCACTAATGTGAGTACGTTGTTCAATTCAGAACAATAAGCAACCAATGACCCAATGGGATATGTGTACGTAGGCAATGCAAATGTGAGGACAACAAAGATTTCCAATGATGACATTATAAAACTTTTTCAGACAATTTTTACGTACATAGAATACCATGGTACATATGAAACAAATATGTGTATAAATATAAAGAGCATAACTTACTAAGACACGAAATTACGCGATTTAGTTGAATAATACTAAAAAGTAGTAAAAATTTAAATAACGAATAAAATTTTAAATTCCTGTCACTCTCGTAGCTAAAATAAAAAATTGTAGGTTAGAAATATTTTTTGTGAATTACGTACAATTTTCTTCTAACTAACCCACGCAGACGGATGAAATGCAAATGGTGTAAGGATTAAATGTAGTACCATCAATATATTGCCAATATATTGCTTATTGCTGTTCGCGTTTATTTAAACTTTTAAAGTTAGTTATTGAAATATTTTTAAAATGTCAATGAAATGTTTTTAAAATGGGCTATTAGGCTGACTACCTTTATACCTTTCTGTTGAAGGCCAATAAGTGGGCTGTAATCTCTTCATGACATTTGACTTGAAAATTACTTTGTCATATACTTATAAAGAATAAATTTATGAAAATTTCCAACATGTCCACTTACTGTATTATACCTGTAGTCCTATTGCAGATTAAAAATTAAATTAACTTTTCAATAAAGTAATTAATATTATTTGAGAAGTACAGTTTGTAATTAAAGGAAAAACAGGAGTATTACATTTCTAATTTTGATTTTGTTTTATAACATAATATTATATTCAATTAAAAAAACGTTTACAAATTCTCATACCCAAGCAATTAATGATTACAAAAATTATCTTATGTTTTAAGATACATACGCAAAAAATTTGGCTGAATTTATTTATGAACATTTCAGTTACAATACTCAAAATGTAACCACTCATAGTTTCTGCTATGAAATTGTTTATTTGATATACAAATGAGTTCATTAAAAAAATATTGTTCTTGCATGGACAGTATGTAGGTAAATGTTCAATTTAAAAAAGGAGAAATTATTACGAAGTTAAAATAAAATGTTTTCTTTCACATTTGTAAGTTCGGAAGTAAAATTTTCCTTTAAAAGAAATAAATTAATGCTACTAATAGGTATCTAGTCTACAATAAGAAACCTTGGACGCGACGTGCAGTTCTGGTGTGATACATTCGGGGGTACATGTATTACTTTTAACATTATTGTAGACTGTTTAAGTACTTTTATGCATAATTCTTTGCATATATTTATATGTATTATACACATGTTTTATATACGTATTTTCTGTACTTCTTTTTAAATCAATGAGTGTTTCATATTTCTGTTCCAAAGTTCTTTAAAAATTTTTTTCCAAGTAATTAACTGAATTAAATTCAAAAATTCAGGGCTTCATTTAGTGTGAAATCCGATTTACAGCCTCTGGTTGTCTAAAAAGCAGAAAATTTTAGACATTTTAAAAATATTTCAATAACTAACTTTAAAAGTTTAAATAAACGCGAACAGCAATAAGCAATATATTAAAATATCAAAATTTATTGCACACATTTTTTTAATATATAAAATTGAATAATTATTTACTTAAATTTTATAATCCTTACGGGGTTAAGAATACAAATGTGTGTAAAAAATTAAATTAAATATTTTCGGAGAATTAGAAAAACTTTAATTTAGAAACATAAATAACATGTAATATAAAATTGTTATAACATTGTTGACTTCTAGATATAAATAAAATGATTTAAATCTTCATAATGTTTATGATTAATAGTGTATATTAATGATACAAAAAATATTAGAACATATGAGTTGTAAAACCTCTAACTTGACAGTACAGTAATATTAATAATGATAAAAAATTTGAGACATACCTTAATAAAGTTATTAAAGTAGATATTTTATTACTTTACTAAGGAATATTATTTTTATGTTATATTTTTACCGGCCATTTAGTTGTTTTAAGTATGAAAATTATTATATTGTTTTTCATAAGGTGTAGGCTTACGGATTTATTATCCATCTCGGTAGACAATAAAATCGAGGGATATTGTTGAGGGTTTGCCTTGACTTCTATTGAACTTTAGATTATTTTTCCAAGCGCTCACAGGCAAACTGGCTGACGGATCCAAATATTTACTTTACTTCATCCAAAGATACAGAAGACAACAGATGAAAGAAGTGAAGTAACTCCAATTTTTACCAGATTTTCTTACAGAAATGAAATTGGAAATACAACCAATAATACTTGCTATATTATCCGTATGGCCCGTTTAGCTTCAAAAACCTTTTAACTAATTCTGAAACAGCCTTACAAATCTCTTAGTCGTATAGTTATCATAATTATAAGTTTTTATTATAGATAAATTTTATTATCTATCAAATTAACAAAATATATCAATCTGAAATTTAACATACAGTAAAACTAACACAGTCATTTCAGTCGTATGGGTTTGAATGTCATGTCATACAATTTAACATGATTTATAACAGACCTATTCTTATCAAACAAAATTTATGTCTTTGGAAATTCTGAATTACTGTGAAAAATCGGTTTCTTCTTATTTAATAATTTTAGCCTGCTGAGAGTCAACCGGTTTGTGTTTTAGCCCTTGATGTTTTTTTATCGCTAATTTAGTTTTTCTTAAACTTTGCAATCAACTCAATATTTTTATATTAAGTTCAAGCAACCCAGAACTTGAATCTGTGTTTAAGATGCTTTCGATAGTATGTGTTACAGCTGAAGAAATCTTGCTTGTTCCATGGGAATATGTTTATTTTACATGTGTTTAATGTATCTTATCTGTTCTTAAAAATTTCTTTTACAAAAGTTTTCAGAAAAAAATAATAGGCCTATAAATAAATTTTCTATTTTAAGTTATTTAAAAATAATTTTAATCGGGATAAAATAATTAGAATGATGTTATTGTTGTGTCATTTAACGTTTTCATTTTATTTTGTTGGACTAATATACCGAATTATAATGTGTCATTTTACCTACAGAACTATTGTGTTATTTTGTTTGGAGTGACAATTTAGTTTATTGCTTCTCGGAATAGCGGTTTGATTTCATTCACTTACCTTTCTAGAACATAGTAGATAAGGGTAGAATTCAATTATTTGTTCAGACTATCCAAATTTTGGAACTGATAGGGTTTTGTGTAATTAAAACTGTAATAACTAATGTAAGTGATTATTCTGTTTATAAATACTCCTTATTAAGTTTAATTAGAAATTTTATAATTTATAAACCACCAAATCTCGAAAGAAACAGGAAAAACATCACAGTATTAATCCAAAGAATGCATACGCAAGAGGTTTGCCAAGTCATTTAATAGTTGCAGACTAAAAATTGTGAAACCGTATACTAAATAAAGAAGCTTTTTATATTCCAACGCATAATAATGTACAATACGAACAGAGAATAAAATATTCATGAGTACAAAACGAAGCGAGTGACTTTTGCCAATAATTTAATAAATTATAAATAGAAATATTCATTACAATTTATATTACTACTACTGAAGACAAAATAAATGACACGACAACAGAAAGGTCAAAATAAATAACTCATTTACCTATTATTTAATGAAAAAGTAATGTCTTTATTGAGCGAGACTGTACAAAATTAAAACTAGTTTTTTTAATAAAACGAATAAAAATACGTAAGAATTGAGCTAGTTATTTTGGAGATGTTAATGATTTGAAAATTGTTTTCAAGGCGATCTTCAACATTGATGTAATGTTTTTTTTTTATAAATAAAATTTGATGGATAATTATAATCTTATTTAACGGAAAGAAATATATAACTTTGACTGTAATTATAATGTTATTACTATTATTATAGCCTAACTGTTGAAAGGAGGAGGAACATAATTATACAATTAATTAGTAAAATATTTGTTTAGATCTTCTGATTATACCTTTATAATACACATTGTATTTTTAGAAAAAAATAAAAATATTTTTTCTCAAATATAAAGAGAAAGAAATCTCACATGGTTATAAACACATTATGCTATAATAAAACTTGATGGGATATTATTTGCTTTGTTTTTGCTTTTATATTACTTAACAATGATTTTCGATAAGTAGAGATGTAATAAACTTATAGAAAAAGTAGTATATGTTTAGAATACATGAATTTCAAAAATACCGTAGTGATATAGTGAGATAACATGTTTTCAGATATTCAAGAAAAAACCTGTTTGAATATCTTAATTTTAATAATTTATTCTTTAAATCGTAGAATAAAATTAACAATAAAAATCGAAATAAAGAATTTTACTTCTGGTATAAGGTTAAGTTTTTTAATCATTTACCAAATTTTTAAATCAGGTTCACTAATTAAACATTTAAACTATTGATACCTTTTTCATAAATATAAGTTTTATGATGAATATTCACAAAGACAGTTACTACATTTCAGTCAGGTGATCAGAATTTAACTATTCTTTGGTATATTAGAAACAATCTTCCCGACGACTAAAATGAGCGTGAAGCGGAGACTTTTTTATGTCATATATAGACTCAGATTTAATTTAATACCATCATAATAACAACCTCATAATTATTCAAGCTAAATTAACCTAATATATTTATTATTTTACTAACGGAAACACCACGAATGGGTGATCCGCTTCAAGTCATCCAATCGATTAACCAATTTTAATGAAAATGTTCTTGTCGGGTCGTCTTGTAGTACCTAACTTAAGTTCTAAGTTTAAAATTCGTAAGCTATTCCGTCCTTAAGTCACACACGTTTGAACACACACACACACACACACACACACACACAAACATACATACACACACGCACGCCTATAGCAAAAAACCTGTTTTTTTGGGTTCCGGGTAATTTGATTTCGAAAATTCGTCATTGTAACGATAAGTTACTTTTGTTCCTTATACAATCATATTACCCATAACACGCAGGTGTAGTGTTAAAAAAATTGCGCTCGATTTGCAAGTTCCAGAAGTAAAACAATATTTCTGTCTCTTATCCTACGGCTAGCCAATTATATGACTGATCGATTTAAGAACAGAAGAGATACAGGTGTACAAGACACTAATCAGAGTTATCTCCTCTAAGAGTAATGAATTCCATTATTATTCAGCCGGATTCTGTTGTGAATGACGTGAAAGTGTCATTTACAATTTGGAAAGTAGATGCTTTTCGGATGGCCTGTCATGTTGATACTTTTCCACTCAGTGAGGAAGGCAAGAGTAAAGCTTCTCACTCCTCGTTTTACTTAGTAAAGCCTCTAGAGGTTCGGCTGATGACCTAAACAACACATAATTATATCGGACAAGAGAAAGTAAGAAGGATGGATAAGAATCCTTAAAGACTAAATACATGAACATTGTAAATTCAGAAGAATATGTTTATGTTAGTTTTTGATTTTATTGTACACCTTACAGCACTCTCATTGTCACATTTATAGAGACTTTTGAAAACCCTTTATTGAGAAGCTGTATAACCTTCATTAACAAATAACCTTCAATCTGATGTAACTATCATAAATGAACTGATAAATAAATACTGCCTTGGCAGCAGATTACATTGTACTGTGATTAAGTCGAAACCTAATATTTGTATGGGCTTAAATAATATATAAAATGACTTAAATTTTTATCCACAAATTCATTTACCCTGTATTTTGATCTTAATTTTCAAAACTAAAACTTGAAATTAGGAACATGAAACACTTATATAAATAACAACCTTTTTTGTTCGGACTCTATTACACTTTTTTCTATTAAATAGTAACTAAAGTAAATTATAAAAAATATACTAAAATAACTGTAGTAAAACATATTTTTGAAGCAACGAAAAGTTTCAGACAATAGAAGAAAATAGGGCTAGTTTAATCTAGGAACTTCAGAAAGTTTGAGTTGTTTCTTTATTGATCTAAAATTTGTAAGTAGGGATTCTGTATTGTCCAATAGTTGCTATAAGTTATAAGCCCCTACCCAAATACTATAAGGTAGCGTGTATACGAAACTTAGTTGGTTTATTGGCGAAATATACGTATAAGCTTTATTAGGCCACTAAACCATCACTTCCTTTCATGCATTTTATAATAAATTTTCAATTAGCTTTTAAATGTTTTAAACACGCATCTGTATAATTTACTTACCCTTAATGTAACATAAGGCCTACGTTGAGTTTTTTTAATACTATTTTTATTTGAGAACTAAAAGTGAATGGTTGTTCTTAAAGTAATCGTTCAGTAGCATGGCTGTATCTATTCTAAAAAAATATTCAAAAATACTTCCACAAATTCTACGTGTTTCATTAACTAAAATGTAGAAATCATGAATTATGCTGACATTATTTTTTATGTTTCTAGTTTATTCTTAATACTATATGTGATATTAAAAATAAAACCTACCGAATATAATAACATAAAAAAATACAGTTTTAATCTAAGCAGTAAATTTGAACAAAAGATACATAAATAAATTTTTGTGGATCATAAAATAAACCACCGAGCTCATATTTATTTAGTACTTTATTATTATTATTATTTACGTTATGGCCTACAAAGGACCGCGATTTCTCAGTTTTTCTTCTGTGCTTTCCTCTTCGCCCAGTATTCTTTCATTTTCTTGGAAAAGTCACGTTTTCGTTCTTCCGACCATTTAGGTCTTGATCTTTTACTGTCCTCTTCCTGGAGCACTAGTTTGAGTTTATGTCTGAGAGATGTTCTTT
This sequence comes from Catonia carolina, assembly GCA_035578175.1. Classification (NCBI taxonomy): domain Eukaryota; kingdom Metazoa; phylum Arthropoda; class Insecta; order Hemiptera; family Achilidae; genus Catonia; species Catonia carolina. Next base: position 59,710,883 of record JAQMRL010000003.1, on the reverse strand, counting down.
GTATGATGTCCGTCTCCGTTATCTGGAGTTTGTTGCAGTCTGTTTTTATCTCTTTGAGCCATCCATCGGGATTTTTCAATTTTTCTTTGTAGTTCAGGATTTATTTTGAGAGCCTATGTTCGTTCATTCTTACTGTGTGTGCGTAGAAAGCAATTCTTCGTTGCTTCATGATGGATGTGATTTTTTCTGTGTGTTGGTAGATTTCTTCATTGCTGCGAAGTCTATATTCTCCTTCTTTGTATTTGGGCCCTAAAATCTTTCGGATGATCCTTCTTTCTTTACGGATTAGTTTTTCTAATGGGGCCTTCTGTCTTAAGTGCGAGGCATTCCGATGCGTAGAGAACTTCCGGTCGAATCACTGTATGATAATGTCTTATTTTTGCATTTTTGGAGATGGATTTTTTATTGTATATCTGAGACGTCAGTCTGCACGCTACTTCAAACTTGTTGGCTCGGTTTTCTATTGCATATTTTTCATTGTTGTTTGGTTCAATCCATTCGCCAAGGTATTTGAACCTGGTCATCCTCTGGATTTTTCCATGTTTGGTCTTGAAATGTGTCCGATCCGTTTTCTGGTTGGAGATGTACTGCGTTTTCTCGTACGATATTTGGAGCCCGATCTTGACCGCTAGTTCATGTAGAGTTTCGACTTGTGTGATTGCCTCCTCTATGTGAGTTCGCCAGGAGTGCCAGGTCATCTGCAAAGGCGAAGCAGTTGATCTCAAGTTCTTTTCCGAGTTTGACTCCTCTTGGTGCCGTTTTCCTCCATTCTCTGATGACCTTCTCGAGAGCACAATTGAACATCAGTGGGGAGAGTCCATCTCCCTGTCTTACCCCAGACTTTATTTCAAAAGGCTCGGAGATACAAGTTCTGAACTTGACTTTGGACTGCGTATTGTTGATAGTCTTCGCGAAATGTTTTCTCGTTTTGTTGTCTAGTCCGAATTCCTCTAGTATCCTGAGTAGTGATTCCCTGTCTATGGAGTCGTAAGCTTTTTTGAAGTCAACAAATATGATAGTCAGTGGCTTTTGTCGGACTCTGCAGTGTTCGATGACATTTTTGAGGTTCCGGATTTGTTCAAGGCATGACCGAGATTTCCTGAAGCCCGCTTGGTATTCACCGAGCTGCACGTTGAGTTGATCATCTGCTCTTGTCAGTAGGGCCTTCGAGAAGATTTTATATGTGACCGGCAATAGTGAAATTCCTCTATAGTTGTTAGTGTCGGTCTTATCCCCTTTTTTGTGTAGAGGGTGGATGAGTGCCGATGTCCATTCTTCTGGGATTTCTTCGGTCTCCCACACCTTCTGCAAAGTTTTAACTAGAAGTCCGAGCTGATGGTCCTCCAGAAGTTTCCAGTATTCTGCAATGATCCCATCTTCACCTGGTGCTTTGTTATTCTTAAGGGATTTGATGATTTCTTTGACTTCTTCGAGGTTCGGTGGTTCCGAGTCCGGGTACTTTATTTAGTACTTTATTTAATTCATTTAAATATTTCTAATTCGATAGATTTAATCACATTATTAAAACTGTTGTTACCTAATCGTAAAATTTAAGAACAATAATACAATACAGTAAACTAATATCTTCATACAATAATTTTCTCATACTAATTTGTACATTTATATGTCAAATTTATGGTTTTCTTAATCAAGTAATTCTGCTCGTTTGCAGTCTTTTCAATGTAGGTTTCTACGACTCATAGTTGATTCTCTTTGGTACATAATTAACAAAACTCTTCTAATAACGTACACGCATCACACACAGAAGAAACTAAAATGTAGTCGTTACTATAGTCTATGTGGCCTAACGCGTTATGTTTAGTGAAATTTGTATTTGTTGATGTAGTAGCACTGTCCACTAGCACTTTTCGCATACTGTTACAATAAACGGATAATTTAAAAAAAGGATAAAATAAGGACAATAAAAAGGATAATTTACAAGAAAAGGATAATAATATGATAATTTACAATATCAAATAATACTTTAATTTTATTATTAATACGAAAAGGATATTAATTATTATTAGGGTTAGTTAGGTACTTCTATAAAAATCTTTTACCAAAATTTTACATCTAGTTAAAACATAACCTAATTGTAGTTAAGACTTAATCTTAATTTTAAATATATGAATCTTTACACACGAAATGTGCAAGTGGACAGTGTTACCACATCAACAATACAAACTTCACTAAACTTAACGCTGTAGGTCGCATACTATTATTGTGCCAAAATGTATCTGTCAAAAATTTCACCGATGGGCGAAAAATATTCTTTGGTTCACCATATAGTATATGCAGAAATATTTCCGGACAATCCTCTTCAACTACTAAAAGATCTGGAACAGAGATCTTTATAGGCTTATGGTACATTATTCACTTAAATCAATATCATCCAACTTATAAGCTATAAAATTTAAACCAAAGAAACTTAAACAATTTTAATTATTTTATTACGTAAAAGTAACACTAAAAGGATTCTTCAAGTCATTCAAGTCATTTGTTTACCAACATTTCTCGTCACAATTGTCAATGTATTTTATTTTAGAGAAACAAGTAAATTAAAAAGGAAAAATTGTCCTGTGATTTGTTTTGGGGATTTACGTCCAACAGTTTTGGAATTACTGCTAATACAGACGGTGAGAAGGATAATATATGAAATATGTTACGAAAAAATTCCAGACGTTACCGGTAATCGAACGCAGGACCACTGGAGTAGAAGCCAGATGTGTTTACCACTATACCATGGGTCAGCCGCCCTGAGTTAAACTTTAAATGTAGATGAATAGGTTTGGAATACATTGCCGTGATAAAAAAGAAGTACAGTTTACTCAACTGTAAGATACCAATCGTATAATGTAACCAGCTTACAAAAACATTACCACAACAATACAATCTTGTGTTGCAAATATCAAGTCTTTCTGTGTACGACCACATTCATGAAGAACAAAATGATATTTCAACATTTAAGAATTTTGGTAGTATTATAGTATTACGCCTACATGACATTACGAGGGAAATTCAGGAAAACAAAGGGAAATTTGACTTTGTTGATCTACCACTGTACTTTGTTGTTTCGTGGAATTCAAACACTAACAGTTTTACTTAATGGGCAAACAGCTAAGCGGTCCGCACGTATTACTTCAAAATGTTTTGTTAAATTAATTTTACTGGCCGTTTTCTATGTATGTGTAATACGTACAACTTTTAAAATAGGCCCGTATAAAACTTTTCTTTCGTTTCCTTAATGTACTAGGTATTTACATTTTTCAACAATATAATATAATTTCTCATTTTTTTGTTTTTATAAACTGTAGTTTAATAGTTTCGTTGAAAATATAACAATCTGAAAAAGTTTTCTAAATTAGAGTTGTATTTTAACAAATTTAATTAATAAATTTAATAATTCAATGCATAAAACAGAAAGAATCAACTTAAATAAAAGAAAAAACGCAGGTCTAACGAAAGTAAAAGTAAGGGGGCTTTGAAATTAATTTCTCTTGTGAGACCGACTAAAACCGTTGCTGCAGCATTGCCAAATTGCGTTGTTTCTAAAAAATATTTTCACGTAGAAGTTCATTACATTACGAAATAAATTTCATTATAACATGACCGCGCGGTAATAACATATTTAAATTTTATTATCTAGAATTACCTTTTCTAAAATGAGTTTTTACGCATATTATTTTTATAATTATTGCGTACGAATTAATTTAATTGTATTACAGATAAAAGTAAGGAAATATTATTACATTAAACTAAAATTTAATTAGATAAAAAGCAAAACAATCTTATCTATTTCCAGTCTAAACGACACAATACAAAGTAATGCGTACTTCACAAATTATTTCATCTTTTATTTACTTTTTTGTGGTGTACGGGTTTAGTTAAAACTTCACCTTACGTGTATAATGCTTAAATTTAAACTGGAACAACCAGTGTTGTGTATTCATGCATGGATGAATCCTGGTCACCATACTATATTACCATAAAGTCAGCGTAACTTGACTTTACACTTTAAATTACTTTCTACTTGTTCAATGGGCTATTCCAGAGGCCTTTAGCCCTATTTTATGGTTATTAATTACTTTCTCTTGCCCTACACACGTAAATATTTAAGGAAGAAAAGTATGATTTTCATGTCGAGATTTCACCGGAAATACACGTTTTCAAGTCTCCTGAACCCAAACACATGTTTTTTAGCAATTGTGTCTGTATGTGAACAAAATATTTTAAGAACGGTATAGTGTACTAAATTGAAACTTAAAACTTTAATTACCAAAAACGGACTCAACTCAAACATCTTCATCAAAATTGGTTAACCTGAAGTAGTACCTAGTTTTTTTTTGTCTTTTATGACCACAATGAAACACTTTAATCAAATTTAGAAAGCTTCTTCCTTTTCATATTCTTTAGCTTGATGTTCTGCCAGTATCCTTAATTCTAACTGATCTTGCTTGCCAAACTTCCTCTGAAACGACCGGTTTTTTTTATAAACGGCCAAAGTAGTAGTTTATATGTGCGATATTTTACTTTCAGTGATTTCCTCAAAAATGACTCCAACTTATTTTTTATATCGTCTCATTTATAACATTTTTTATACTCTACAAGATAGTGCAAGCACCATGTCTGCTAAAATTCTTGGGGAGGTGCTCTCTTGGTAAAAAAGTCTTTGTTTTTTTTTGTATTGTCCTATATAAAGAACGCACTGGTTATGTAAAATTATTTTTTAAGCTGTCGTTTGTTCGCATGGTACGCCTTCATCCTCTCGCTAACCTTCTCCATTTGTTCCTGCGTCCATGTCCTCTGCCTTGATTCTGCAGTCGGGAAATTCCCAAAATCTTTTATTTTCATTCTAAAGGCAGTTCCATCTTTTATTAAATCGTTATGTGAAGCGTTTATGGTGTTTAGGTTTGTTTCGATTTCTTTGATCCATCTATCTGTGGTTTTAAAACCTTCTTGATATGTGATCATTTTGTACGTTTCGTTATTTTTGTTTTGGAATCTCATCATGTGACCGTAATATTGTAGTCGACGTTTTATGAGCTTAGTTGTTAGAGTTTCGCCTAGGAAATTAATTATGTGTTCGTTCGTTCTCTTCTTGTGGATCTTGGTTTCTGAGTTGAATACTGTTCCTAGGATTGTCTGGGCGAATCTCCTGTGTATTTTATTTAGTTTTGTTAATAATCCTTTCCTATGAAATGTTAGGGTTTCGGCTGCGTAAAAGACTTGTGGTAGAACGACTGTGTTTAAATGTCTAAGTTTGGCATTTCTAGATATGCATTTTTTGTTGTAACAGTTCCTTGTTTGTACTTAGGTCATTTCTAGTTTTGCTATTCTGTTTTGCAATGTAAGTACGTCGTTTCCGTTTTGTTGTATAATTTCTCCTAAGTATTTGAAGTGGTTGACGCTTTTGAGCATTCCGTGTTGCGTTTTGAGGGCGGATGTTTTACGTTGGTTATCTGACATGTATACGGACTTATCGAAAGAGATGTTTAGTCCTGTTTGGGTGGCGATTTCTTTGAGGGTGTTTATTTGGAAGATTTCCTGTTGCTCTGACCAAGCTACCAGGGCTAAGTCGTCTGCAAAGGCTAGTACATCCAGTTTTATTTTCTCGTTCTTTTTGTTTCTGAAGGGGGCTTCTTTGATTTTGTTTTCTTTGTTATATTCTTGGCATTTGGTCCGCCATTCTGTAATTACTTTGTTTAGTACGCAGTTGAAGAGAATTGGGGAGAGCCCGTCGCCTTGTCTGAGTCCGGTTTTTATTTCGAATGGTTCTGATAGTTCGCCCATGAAGCGCGCTTTGGATATAGTGTCTGTTAGAGTCAATTTTAGTAAGTTTCTTGTCTTGTTGTCTACGCCCATATCTTGCAAGATTTTATCGAGTAGCCTACTTCTCTGTCTATTGAATCATACGCTTTAGCAAAGTCTATGAAGCTTATGTAGTAGTTATTGTCCGTTCTTAGTGCTGCTTTTCTGCACAACATTTTTAAGTTAAGGATCTTTTCCGATCCGCATCGACCTTTCCTGAATCCCCGCTTGGTAGTCTCCTATTTGGTGGTCGACTTGGGGTTCTAATTTTTGGAGGAGTAATTTTGAGAAGATTTTGTATGTGATATCGAGGATGGAGATTCCTCTGTAGTTATTGATATCAGATTTATCCCCTTTCTTATGGATGGGGTGAAAAAAGTCTTATATTAGATTTTTCGAAAATTTTTATTATATTCCTAATTTGATCTTAAATTCTCATTTAAGTTTACGGGTGTACAGCACATCTTATTTGATTGTAAAATCATTTTCAATTTTTACATCTTTTTATTTTTGTTGTAACCAAAAAGGATAATGTGGTTTTTCCAGGTTACAGAGCCGAAATCTTTACTGTCTATAATTTATTTGTTTTACAGTCTGTCAGCATATTACTAGAATATTCTTAAGAAAATATCAGATAGTATTGTATATCATGTACAAATATTATAATATTACTAGATATTGTACAAGATTCTTTCATTAACTGTGTTCTTATGCTTGTAAACAATTTACTCTTTGTTCTTCCATGTTACTCAAATAGTTGTTTTTTACTTTGAAATTTCATAGTTTAACAAACGTAATCAAATTGTAACTGGAGAAGTTCCGTTGTTAGTCATTTGCAACTGTAGGGTATACTACCATCAGTTTGTCTTACACGTGCTCAATTAACATAAATTTTAGCATCGAAGTACGGTACAAATAAAGCAACTAGAACTGCTTTAATTGCATGTTTCTACTAAAATCCGTCTGTACGATATTTAAATTTCAAATATCCAGCGCATCGTTCTCATTCCTCAATTATTTACTGCCATGTTCTTTAACAGTTAGTATTGTGTTTACATGCGATACAAAAATATATTCGATGTAATTTATGAGTTAATTTTTTACCAGAATTAATTTTTAATTTCAAATATGAATTCATGTTTCCTTTTAAAATCACAAGTAAATAATTCTACACAAATTCCAATTTTAGAAAATTTGAATATTAGAATGGATGTATGAATATTAATTGATCCATTTCACATCATTTTCATAAAGTTTTTTACACTGTTATCTGGTTAGTACTTTTTAAACAGACTGTAAATATTGCATTTTTGCAGTTAAAATTAATGAAAATTTCTGGAAATCTGCGTATGTAGGTTAACTGAAGTAAAATAGAATTATATTTTTGATAATTCTCCTACAGTTTCCAGAATTAAAAATCTTGCTTTTTTATTTTAGATTTTTGATTCAGGAATAATTTCAAATGAACTCTGTTCTTTAAAATGTACGCGTTCGAAAGGCATTTGATTTTTATTATATAAAATACCTAAAACGTGTATTAACAACATTGTAGTTTAGATACATGTGCAGGACTACATACGTATAGTATACGTAGTCCTGAACATGTTTGTGTACATTTTGTAAATTCAAAATATCTTATTTTGTTGTTTACTCTAACCTCAAAGAATTGGTTTTACATAGTTAAGAAAACTCTGAGAACTTTTTCAGTGAATATTAAAGCTTATTTTAAAAGTTAATACATCCGCACTTTTCTCTTTTGCTTTAGAGTCAAATTAAGCGAAAATAACCTTAATTTTTGTAGACTAATAGTAATATTGCCGCTGCTTGTTCTGTTTCACAAATAATTAATTAAAACATAGCAAAAAGAACGACTAATTTACTTTCTCATAGTTTGAAATCTAATTGGTTTATTTGAATAATTTTATTCGCCTCTCAGTTTTTTATGATGAGCTATTCTACTCTTACTATTGATATAATAACCAAGCATGTTGGGTTGTGTTGTCTTTCCAAACAAAAAATACCTCTGGACACAAAGTTGATTGAAAATATAGAGAAAGTGTTCCATATATACCTACATCAATTCTGGTAATTCGAGTAAAATTCTATCCCAAACCAAAATTTACTTACGACTAATGTGACAAACATCAATAAGATATTTATCCTATGTAGTTTTTTTTGGATTTGTTTCGCACATTGACATTGTAGAATATAATTAAGATTATTTCCTTAATAGGTTAGTAATATTAAAAGTTTTTAACAAATAGTTTTAACTGATAACAAAGTAATATTACGTTGCCCATAACAGGCAGTTGGAGTGTTAAATTATTTACAATCGGTCTTCTAGTTTCAGGGCTAAAATAAGTTCTTTTTCTTATTAAATGGTCACCCACTTATATGGTTGAAGCATTTAAAAATAGAAGAGGTAGAGGTGTAAAAGACACTAGTCATAGTTATCTCCTCTGAGTAACGAATTTCATTATACAGTCAGACCCTGCGGTGAATGAAACAAAATGTGTTATTGCAGGGTGGAAACTAGACGCCTGTCAGAGGCCGCGCATGCTGATAAGCATACTTTTCTATTGTTCTACTTAGTAAAGCCTCTAGAGATTCAAACCAGCCTTTCGGCTGATGACCTAAACAACAATAAAACCCTAAAATATTAGTGGAAGAAGAAGTAGAAAAATAAACAGTCACATTATTTGCGCTTAAACATGTGAAACGGCAGTGTATATTTTTTTTATATTTCAACAAAAAATTAAACTGAGGTAAATTTAGATCTAAGTTGTAGAAAAATAAAGAACATTTAGCGTAAACACATTTTTAAAGATGATAAATAAATGTACATAAAATATAGTAAATTAAATTAATTACGTAAATTCTATCTTATCTAAGAAAACCCCGTTGAAATTCTACTAATGAGCGGTATTCTTCCGTAAGTCCTTAAGAAAAATCTTTTTTTTATGTTTTTAATCATATTTACTTTTTGGAAGTTGGTTGAGCAGTTACGAATTAAGATTTAAACAGTTTATATTTAAACGGGTTTTTTTGTACAATTTGGGAAATGAATCTATCCCTGCGAATTAGTTCGTACAATCATTAGGCCTACTAATGTATTCTTAGCAACGAATTTCAAAATTACACGAACAATTATAATTATGTTAATCTATATTTAATATCAGGGTTATGAAATATAATATAAATAAAACCAATGCCCGTCACTATAATGACCATTCAAAACCAACTGAACTTCGCAGCGCCGCCGTCAGAATAGTTTCACCATCGGAAATTGAATACAATTATTTTGTTATTTACATCACAAATTCTCGTTACGGTGTTTATTAATGTTAATTTTTCAATTTTTTTTGCAGGATTTCGAATTTATTATCTTTACAAACAAGCAAAATGGTTTGAGAGACGTTTAGTAGAAATCTTCGTTCTATTAAAGGACAAACAGAATCTCTATTTAAAATACATTAGACCAGATTTTGAGTTTTAAATGTACGATGTCGCAGTACATATATTTTTTTATAAAGAATAAAACAGATAAAGTAAAACATAGTAGGAAAAGTTGAATAAAAAATTTACATCTTTCTACTCGCGTGGAATAAAAAATACGGATTTGGTATAATTTTAACGATCCCATTTTAGTTTGAGTTATTATTTAAGAAGGGGATTATCACAAATGATATCGAGTTATTATTGTATCGTTTACATTCTATATTAAATAGCAATTTAAGGAAAAGAATTACTGTCTCAAATAGAGCCAAGTCATGTAGGCTTCATATCCACATGTTGCTTACTAAGTTAATGATAAAGACTTATATGGTTTGGGAAAGGGCCACTTGGACCTTAACCAAAACACTTGACCATTACCACGATATGATAATGGGTGGTAGTTTCTTTTATCAGTAAAAAAAATACCGTATTGTTTCAAAATATAAATAAGGAATTGCTTCTAAATATTACAAAAATCATTCCCGCCTATTATTTTAATAATGGGGAACACGGTGTTTAAAGGTACGATCAATAAAATGTATCGGTATTTTAATAAATCAACCAAATATTAATTAATTTTGAAAGGTATTCATTAATTTAAAAGGTTTATTTTAATGTAACAGATTTTAAATATTGTATTTAAGTAAATGCGCTAAAGGTTTCTGTTAACAGAATATAAAGCTTAATACATATTAATACTTCTTTTAAATTTATTGACATAATAATATAACAGGTTTCTTGACTGATTTCAATCTACTTGACAATAATTGTTTTGTTATGAATTTAAAACTATTACATAATATTTTCTGTATCATTAAAATTTTTGCTTACCATCTGTATTTATTTATTTTTTTTCTCTTTAATTCTTTATTTACAACTGTAAAACGTTACAACAAGCAAATGTGATGATTATGATAATAATGTAAATGACATGATAGGAATGAGAGAGGTAGGGCCCCCATTGGTGCCTCCCCAAGAATGAAATTTGTATATCAAATTAGCAGGTCTCTACTCCAGCGTCTTTTAAGGCGTCTAGGAGGATTATCAGGTAAATGGACGGAGGAAAGTGAACGCACCAGGGGGTTCTCGTGTTCGTGTGACTTGTCGTTGTGTGGTGGAGTGTTGAGTGCGGAATCCGAATTGATGTGAAGGTAATGTATCATGAACCAGCGGAAGAATGCGCTTGTAAAGGAGTTTTTCGAAAATTTTTGAAGGTACTGAGAGGAGGCTTATTGGTCGGTAGGAGGAAGGTAAATGAAAAGGTTTGTTCGGTTTTTGTATCATTACTATTTCTGCATACTTCCACTGAGTGGGGAAATGTGTCGTGCGCAATATACTATTGAAGATTGTTGTGTAATATGAGACACCTACACAGACACACAACAGACAGTACACACATTAACAACGCTCAAACGTAAACATAAACATAACTTTACAGCATCAACATCAACATAAATACCAGATGACCTCACCTACAGATGTGAGAATAACAAAAAAAAAAAAAAAAGAAAAAAGAAAATTCTATTAAGCTAATAAAAATGGATTGTTGGATCATTCGTTTTTAAAACTTTTAAAGAAAAAGGTCACTGTATACAATTTTTTATAATAACACAAAAAACAATTTGAAGAATTTATCGATTTAAAAGTTTATACTGAATTTAAAAAATAAATTTTAGAAGATTTAGATAATAAGAGTTAACGATTTTAAGAAGTTTTAAAGAATTTTAGATTTTTAATTGTTTTTAAATATTTTAAAAACCGAATAACGAATTTTAAATAAAGAAGTTGAATTTTAATAATATAAAACCTTTTTTGAATTTTTTTTTATTACGAACCTCTGGGTTAACAAAATGGTGCCGTGACCAGGATTTAAAAGGATTTACCAGGATTTAAAAGGATTAACCAGGATACAAAAGCCACAATAACCAGGATTTACCAGGATTTCAGGACAATTTCAAGAAAAAATATCAACAAATAAATTAACTCAACAATAAAATTTGGAAGGATAATATAACAACAAAAAAAGGACGAACCGGAACAAAATTCATCAAACAAAATTCATCAATAACAAAATAAAATAAATCTTCTAAAATTTACACGAAAACAAATTATAAATAACTCACATCTGGCAAGTATACTGACGTCATCTGGTAAGTCATCTATCACATACACATAAATCATCATCATCACCAAACAAAAACAAGTAGAAACATGAATAGGCAAGTAGCACCAATTCTTGACCCCACTAAACTAGACGAAACAAACATTAACTTCCAACTTCGAATACGAAAAAGCACAACGACAGGAAACGTAAGACAAAAAAGGCAAAGATTACAAAAACTCTTAGATAATGGACGACAAATTGATTTAACTACACTACATAGATTTGACATGGACAAACAACTGACAGAATGTCAAAACTATTTAGTAAAGTTACGAAACTTAGAAAATTTAAATGAATTAGAAAAGTATAATGCCGAAATATTTGATGATCGGCTTAACAAACTATTAACATTCATATTACCCAACAAACCAGATAAACTCGTAGGATTTCAAAATTTAAAAGAGGGATTTGATATTTGGAAGGTTAATAGGTTACAAAATTTCGAGGTTGAACCTAATCTTGAGCAAAACTTAAACCCTGAAGAGGTGCATTTAGGAAATAATTTCTTACCTGATCAACAACAAAGAAACCTTGATTATGGTCATATTAATCTTATACATCCCCCAGAAATTCAAAATCCTGTTCTTAGAAACGAAACCCCTGATATATTAATACCAAATGCCGTAGGTAACAATAACCCCGTCTATTTCCACCGCGAATTGAATTTTAATTGGTCAAAAATTGCAAATCCAATCGAAAACGAATTAAAACAATTAACTATTACTGATGGACGTGACATTGACATGTTGGTACGAAATATCAAAATTATTAAACAAATACAGAAACGTTATGCAGTTGATTTACCCTTGGTGTTATTAACTCCGTTTATGACCGGTTTCACTGAACAAATTTTTGAAAATTCTATTAGGAATAATCATAATTTCGATCAATTTCATAGAGATTTAGTAAACAAACTAATCACACCAAAAATGAAAGAAATATTAAAATTAAAATTATTATACCGAAATCAGTCACAAACGGAGACCCTTGCTGAATACATGAGAGAAATTTTAGAAAACCATGAGGTGTTAAGATTAGATTTAACAGAAAGTGAGTTAATTAATATAATTTTAACCGGTTTAAATGAAATATACGCCACGCACATAGGTATAATTGGCAAACCTAATAACTTACAAGATTTCAATAAATTAGATGCCTATGTCTATGAAAGAGTTTATGCTAGAACTCTTAATGATATCGGTTTATCTAAAATAAGTAATACAAGCGTAATAAATAATGTAAATAGCACGGTACCTACCCAAGGTAAACAAAATACATTAAAAGATACAGCTTGCAACAAAATCAGATCACAAATGTCTGCAACAACCTTAAAATGTTTTTATTGTCATAAATTAGGTCATATCAAAAGAAATTGCAAACTTTTGCAACAAAAAGGAAATAATCATGTTTCAAAAAACTGAATCTTTACAAATGCACAGAACATAGCCATATGATGTGTGTTTGTAAACATAACCCATGTAAACATTTAAAATTAAAAGAACGCAGGTTAAACTGTAATTATACTTTGAAAGCTTTATCAATAAAAATCAAAAATAATATATTTAATGCCCTTATTGATTCTGGTTCCACCCATAACATTATTAATCAACAAATGTATAAATTTTTAAAAACTAAGAAGGCGATTATAAAAGAGGAAAATATTAAGACAATTTGCCTTACAGCTGATAGATTTCCTCTAGAAATTAATAAGCAGGTTTGGATTAAAATTACTCTGCAAAAAATATCGTGGAAAATAAATTTTAAGATATTACCAAAAATACAACACAGAATAATACTTGGAATAAATTTTTTACAAAAAACCCGTGCAACATTTAACGCCACAAGATCTGTAATAATCTTTGATTGGTCGAAAAATCAACAATTTCAGCTAACCGATCTATATCCAGAACAGATTAACAACGTGGAACAAAGTGAGTATATTAAAAATACAATTAATAATTTATGTAAGGAATTTCCTGACGTACTCACTACTAAATTAGGTTGTACCCATGTATTGAAATATGATATTAAACTCAAAAATAGTGAAATTATAAAATCTAGGCCCTATCCCTTAAATCCAATAAAAACACTTCAAATGAAACAACAAATTGATAAATTATTAAAAGATAAAGTAATTAGAGAAAGTGTTTCACCTTATTCCTCCCCAGCATTTCTAATTCCAAAACCAAATGGCACAAGTCGTTTAGTCGTAGACTATCGTCAAGTCAACTTAATAATTGACTCAGAGGCCCAACCTTTACCGAATATAAATCACGCTTTTCAATGGTTTTCCAATGCACGATGGTTCAGTACATTAGACTTAGCGCAAGCGTACCATCAAATACCATTGACAGAAAAATCTCGTCAAATCACCGCGGTTTGCACCCCGGATGGCTTATACGAATATGAGAGATTACCTTTTGGTTTGTCGACTGGCGCACAAGTTTTAACACGCCTTATGAATACAATATTCAAAAATATTAAATATAAATTTGTATTTAATTACATGGATGATATATTAATCTATTCTAAAAGTTTTACAGAACATGTGAAACACATCAAAATAGTATTGTCAATTTTGCGGAAAGCTGGCATTACAGTTAATCCTGATAAGGTAACATTTGCTGTAAATGAAATACCGTTTCTTGGACACACATTATCGTACAAAGGAGTTTCTATAGACTCAACTAGGACACAAAAAATATTGCAGTACCCACAACCTACGTCAGTGAAACAAGTACATCGATATTGTGGTATGATTAATTATTTTTCTAAATTTATCAAAAATTATGCTGATAGAATCGAACCCCTGAATAAATTGCGTCGTAAAAATACTCAGTTTATCTGGGGAGACTCACAAAAAATCGCGTTCGAAGATCTCAAACAGGCAATTGCTAATCCTCCGGTATTGGCAATACCAGACTTCTCCAAAACTTTCATTTTACAGACGGATGCGTCTGATACAGGTCTAGGAGCTGTCCTACTTCAGGAACAAGAAGGATCTAGACGACCTATAGCGTACGCTTCCAAAACATTAACAGAAGCAGAACGGAAGTTTTCTGCATATGAGCGAGAGTGTCTTGCAGTTGTTTTTGCAACAGATCATTTCAGGACCTATTTAACACATCGTGAATTTCTTTTAGAAACCGATAATCAAGCCTTAGCCTGGCTTCTTTCCAGACCAAAACAGTTAGGTAGACTGGCTAGATGGTTACTTCGGTTATCTGTTTTTAAATTTAAAATTAATCACATCCGTGGTTCGGATAATAATGTGGCTGACGCATTATCGAGGATGTACGATTCAAATAATGAAGATATCTCAAAAGATATATCTAATATTAATACTTTATTATCACAATTCCCCCTATCTTTTACAGACATAAGACAACATCAGGAACAGGATACCTTTATACTTCAACAAAAACAACAAATGGATAATAAATTTTGTTTATCTAAAGGAGTCCTATGTCTAAAAGATAAAAACAATAACCCAACCAAAATCGTTCTTCCCACTTCATTAAAAGATTTAGTATTTAAATACTTCCATCAGTCGGAAATCGGTGGACATTTGGGTGTTGATAAAACTATACATAAAATTACACGGTATTTTTATTGGCCGGCTATATATCGAGAAATTCCTTTAAAAGTGAATGCTTGTACAACCTGCCAACGCAGCAAACCTGGAATAAATTATAAATGGGGAAATCTCAGTTCCAGAGTTCCAATAGCACCATTTGACACACTGTTTATTGATACTGTAGGCAGCCTACCAAAAACCAACCAAGGATATAAATATATTTTAGTGGTAGTAGATAGTTTTTCAAAATTTACATGGTTAGCTCCATTAAAAAACACTAATACATCCTCCATTATAGAGGAATTAAAACGTATTTTCCAAAATTACTCCATTCCGTTTAAATTCCATTCCATTTTAAATTTCATTCCATTTTAAATTTAAAAACAGATAACCGAAGTAACCATCTAGCCAGTCTACCTAACTGTTTTGGTCTGGAAAGAAGCCAGGCTAAGGCTTGATTATCGGTTTCTAAAAGAAATTCACGATGTGTTAAATAGGTCCTGAAATGATCTGTTGCAAAAACAACTGCAAGACACTCTCGCTCATATGCAGAAAACTTCCGTTCTGCTTCTGTTAATGTTTTGGAAGCGTACGCTATAGGTCGTCTAGATCCTTCTTGTTCCTGAAGTAGGACAGCTCCTAGACCTGTATCAGACGCATCCGTCTGTAAAATGAAAGTTTTGGAGAAGTCTGGTATTGCCAATACCGGAGGATTAGCAATTGCCTGTTTGAGATCTTCGAACGCGATTTTTTGTGAGTCTCCCCAGATAAACTGAGTATTTTTACGACGCAATTTATTCAGGGGTTCGATTCTATCAGCATAATTTTTGATAAATTTAGAAAAATAATTAATCATACCACAATATCGATGTACTTGTTTCACTGACGTAGGTTGTGGGTACTGCAATATTTTTTGTGTCCTAGTTGAGTCTATAGAAACTCCTTTGTACGATAATGTGTGTCCAAGAAACGGTATTTCATTTACAGCAAATGTTACCTTATCAAGATTAACTGTAATGCTAGCTTTCCGCAAAATTGACAATACTATTTTGATGTGTTTCACATGTTCTGTAAAACTTTTAGAATAGATTAATATATCATCCATGTAATTAAATACAAATTTATATTTAATATTTTTGAATATTGTATTCATAAGGCGTGTTAAAACTTGTGCGCCAGTCGACAAACCAAAAGGTAATCTCTCATATTCGTATAAGCCATCCGGGGTGCAAAACGCGGTGATTTGACGAGATTTTTCTGTCAATGGTATTTGATGGTACGCTTGCGCTAAGTCTAATGTACTGAACCATCGTGCATTGGAAAACCATTGAAAAGCGTGATTTATATTCGGTAAAGGTTGGGCCTCTGAGTCAATTATTAAGTTGACTTGACGATAGTCTACGACTAAACGACTTGTGCCATTTGGTTTTGGAATTAGAAATGCTGGGGAGGAATAAGGTGAAACACTTTCTCTAATTACTTTATCTTTTAATAATTTATCAATTTGTTGTTTCATTTGAAGTGTTTTTATTGGATTTAAGGGATAGGGCCTAGATTTTATAATTTCACTATTTTTGAGTTTAATATCATATTTCAATACATGGGTACAACCTAATTTAGTAGTGAGTACGTCAGGAAATTCCTTACATAAATTATTAATTGTATTTTTAATATACTCACTTTGTTCCACGTTGTTAATCTGTTCTGGATATAGATCGGTTAGCTGAAATTGTTGATTTTTCGACCAATCAAAGATTATTACAGATCTTGTGGCGTTAAATGTTGCACGGGTTTTTTGTAAAAAATTTATTCCAAGTATTATTCTGTGTTGTATTTTTGGTAATATCTTAAAATTTATTTTCCACGATATTTTTTGCAGAGTAATTTTAATCCAGACCTGCTTATTAATTTCTAGAGGAAATCTATCAGCTGTAAGGCAAATTGTCTTAATATTTTCCTCTTTTATAATCGCCTTCTTAGTTTTTAAAAATTTATACATTTGTTGATTAATAATGTTATGGGTGGAACCAGAAGCAATAAGGGCATTAAATATATTATTTTTGATTTTTATTGATAAAGCTTTCAAAGTATAATTACAGTTTAACCTGCATTCAGTTGCGTTCAGTTGCTGCGTTCAGTTTTACAGTTGTAAGGAGAACGAGCGCTTTCCGCGGTAAATGTTTAAGTATTTCAGCTGTTATTAAATCATATCCCGGTGACTTCTTACGTGGTAATCTCGAAATTTCAGATTTTACTTCGGAGGGGTGAAAGCATTTCGGCGGAAGGGATAATTGAAGCGGTTCATCTAGTGACTGAGTTACGCGTTGGTGATGTACAGATTGGATGTCATTATGGGGAGTGAATGTTTCAGAAAGATGTCTACCAAAGCATTCAGCTTTGTCGTCATCAGTTATTAGCCAGGGTCCGTCACCCACCCTAAGGGGCTTCGATATCGTGTGATGCCGTAGTAGGCGTTTTGTGCTACGCCAGAGACTACCATCCTTCTCGTTCAGAGTTCCAGTATAATTTTCGTATAAGCGGGTGTTGTGTGTTTGAATTTGCTGTTTCAGCTCGTTTGTCAGCCGGTTTAAGCGACGTTTATCAGATGGTAGGCGAGTTCTCTGCCAAGTGTTACGGGCGCGGCGTTTTTCACGAATAAGTTCTCTGATATGTGTGGGATAGTGAGGGGCGTCTGGGACATTTGGACGGTATGGCAGTGATGCCTTCCATGCACACTGTTGAACTGTTGTATTTATTTAATTAGCAAATTTGATATAGTTTTATTTTTTCATTAGTCTCTCAGATGGTTTTTGTAGTTCTCCAAGCTGTTCTATCTTGCGCAAGTCGTTTCATATAATATCTACATACCTGCAACTCCCTACATCTTTTGTAATTTGATTTAAATATTCTAACCTTTGCCTCCCCCTACAGTTAACCCTCTCAATATTACCCTAAATTCAAAATCATTAAAAGTGTTTCAAATTCATAAGATTTACCTTCTTCCTTAATTTCTTTCATTTTTTCTTTCCTTCCTTCACTCTGATTTTATTTTTTCTTCAGAGTATTCAGGTATTTTTCTTTAAACTTCAGCGGAGTTAATCACGTTTTTTAATACTTTTCGATGTTGATATCTGTTTAGAAATAACTACAACTGTAATCTATTATAACCAACAGTATATACGATAATGTGCGTGCGTAATGCCCTCTTTTCGTCCTGATTGAGGAAATTACCCATTGGCAAACTCTCACATCAGTGTTCTATGTTAGATCCGTAAACAGCATATCTTTAATCTCCTTTGTGGATTTTGTGGTAGGTGTACGTGTGACTATGCTGATACCTTTGGATTTATTTAATTAATTAATTTTGAATGAAAACGAGTGTACAATTTTTTAATGTTTCTGTATAATGTACCCATATCACGATATAGGTCCATATCACTATCTAGGTTACGATGTACGAGAAAATTTTGAACGGAGTTGGAACAATGTGCCAAAAAACATAAACTTTTCTTCACGAATCACTTAATTTTCCTCTGTTATTCGAAATTGGTTATTTCCACCCTGTTTTTAAGTGTTTTGAGATATGCTGTTATTGTTACAAATTTAGTCAAATGTTTTCTTTTTTAATATACTATTTAATATACTATTTTTTAATATATTATTTTTATCAATACGGCCGATATTTTCCTACCACGTGATTCATCTTTTAGTCATTAATTTATTTACTGTTTCTATGTTCTTTGATATTTTTGATTTGACCTATTATTGTGTCTGTGAACTTCATTTTCTTTTCTGGTTTCTTTAAAATACTTGTTTCGAGCGTTAACTTAATACGTGAATGAATAATTAACTCTTAATAGTTCTTATAATTCACAATTTGTTGTTACACCTAACCCTAGGTTCTATCGGGGACTGGACATTAGTCAACAGACTTTTTAACGTTACAATTATTAATTTTCTCTATTAATAATTTCAATGACCCACCGGGTTAGTCTAGAGGTAAAGTCGTCGCCGTGAGTCAGCTGTTTAACAGCTGATTTTTGGAGACGAAGGTTTCTGGTTCAAATCCTAGTAAAGCTAGTTACTTTTATACGGATTTGAATACTAGACAGTGGTTACCAATGTACTTTGATGGTTGGGGTCCAATAACCATACTCTCTCAGGAATGGTCGGCCTGGGTCTGTACAAGACTACTTCTCATTTACACGTCATACATATCATCCTCATCTCATTGGGTCATGGGGTTGCTTATTGTTCTAAATTGAACAGATTGCAATCCACACACATTAGGAATTAAGAAAAAAAGAAAAAATTCAATAAGTTATGAAATTTACAATAACAAATACAATTTGTTATTTAGAACATCAAAGTGCCCGTACTCTTCTTGGTATTTCTGCAATATTTCACGACAGTGTTAGGTGTAAAGACAGTTGTGACAAGTTTTAAAATTTCTTCGTTATGTTGCTGTTGAAGATAATATCTGATAGGCCTACTAATTCTCTCTGTCTTATGTTTTAATTTATGAAATTGTTGTCGTTTAATTGATATTAGTATAATTCCTATTGCGGTCGCTAATAACCATTAACAGTTGATGCAACCTTTATAAATAAAATTTAAAAAAACATACAATTCGATTAGTAACTTACTATCTTATTAAATTAATTAGAAAACTTAAATTAAAACTTAACTAGATTTTAAAAGACTTTGTCATTTAACAATCAAAACAATTTATTTTACTGCCCACAGCATTTTGCAATCACCTTTACGCATACTCACTATTAATTTATTTCAGAACCGGTCCCGTTAGGAAAATATTTTTAACGGCCTGACAACACTTTCCATTCACAATATTAAAAATAACTCACGGTCAATTTACAATACAAAGGCGCTACCTCTGTTTATACATACGGTCTGATACCGAAGCAACAGAGATCCTTGTAACAATTTCACTGCTCTACCAGAACTTAGTTGAAGGTATCACAATACATACTATTTTATACTGTTATACTATTTTAACTATTTTGTACTATTTTATACTATTTTTTTACGTTTATTCTATTTTAGATTTCTGAGAATTCCTATTGAAATAATTTCATTCATTGCAACCCATTAACTTATCCTTGTTCATCACAAAATATTTCATTGAAGGCCAATATAAAATTTATTGCAATGAATGATTTATTCCCTTAACCATTTCTAAAATATCACTTTGCAAAGTTACAGTATGTAATAAATGATTATATAGAAGTGTGAACAAAATTAACAAACCAGAAACACTTGACCTATCAACAATGTACATAAACCAAGATACAAATAAAAATACTAAGTGACCATCAATAAATGTGATGAAATAAATTTATCAAAAGACCCTAATTAAAATTTAATAAATTGGAACATTTAATGTCAGTTTAAATGCACCTAGGCTTATATTCGTTAAAAAAATTAATTTCGTTTAAATCATTGTTTTTCGCATAAAATGTAAATATTTTATTACACAGCTCACCCAGAGAAATTTTAAAATAATGTAATTATTGTACAGTATAACAGCATTTTAATTCATTTTGTCAAATATAAATGAATAAAAAACACTTTGCTTTCACTGCATAATTAATTTAATATTAATTACTTGATTCCATGGAATGACATATTATGATTACACCAATATCAATTAACTCATTAGTATAGATTTATTGATTAGGAATACAATAAAATATAAATGAGTAAATTTAATTTTAATATCTTTTATTCTATTCCAGTATGGTTGGCTGTCATTTGGGAGTTAATTTATTTGCTTAATATATATTTTATTAACATAAATATGCCCACTTGGTTAATAATTCATTCTTCCCTAATCCATCTAAATATTTATTCTTTTTTTTATCTGACAAAATTATAAATTTTTGTTTAATGTTGCAGATTAAACAAAAATGTATAATTAGGTATGTAAAATTTAATTTAATAATTTCGTTGTTTAATATTTTGGGCAGTAAAACTACCCGAATATCGCTGATAAACTACTAAATACTTACTTACTAATATAAAACAAATTAAGTTGCTGAGCAATATTTCATTGGTTATTTGTACAGTTCTATACAGCTCTAGTAATTAATCTCAGGAAATTGCAATCATCACCCACATAAAAGCACGTAGTTACCTCTTAAAAACTTTAAGAATATAAGTGATGTATCTCAAACCCAGGGATAGTGAACTCTCCTGAAATGATTGACAAATCAACAAAAAAAGTATTAACAAAATTGTTTGAGTCTATAATATTCTACCGTTTGTAACGGGTTCTTTCGAAAATTGGTTAAAAATAAGTAATAATCTGTTTTTGAAACATCTAACCAGTATAACAGTAACAAATTAATAAATTACAATAAATTATTACGGTTATCACTCTGTTAAATTTCACTTAATTTAAACTTTACCAAATAGTAGACTAAATTTACTAGAAAGTTTTGTTAAAAACTTAAGACTTTAAATTAACTTAACTAAAATGATAATATGACTATTTACGACTGAAGTAATTAATTCCTTACTTGCAGTTGTACTGTACATAATCACAATAGTAAACCACTTACCTAACCTGGTAGTTTACCTTTCACAAAAAAACTAAGTATTTCAAACGTGACAAGCAAAACTGGTTCCTTCTGTTTTGGTTAACACTGTTAAAGCCGACAGCTGACATAATACTACTGATTGCCTTCACAAACTAACTACTGCCACCCAAGAAAGTCGGCAGGTTATATAATCTACATTAGAGTTCCAGAATCAGGAATTTTGTTGAGATAAGTATGAATCGCCAGTAGAAAAAGATAGACACGACCTTAAAATAACTGTTTAAAAATGTGTTATTTTATGAAAAGTAAATTAAATTGTTTACAGAGAAAGGACGAGATAATGAACACACACTAACCCAATGAAATAGAAAAATAATAGGACTGACTCATAGCTTCCATTATGCTCTGAAAAATAAATCGACAATTGAACGAAGGCCAGTGGGGCCGCCGACAGGTAACAGATAAGATCTGACAACACTCACAAAACACAGCACAATAGACAAACGTAATAGCCATCTGCATGTCACAGTATACGCATTTATGAGTTTATATTGAAATTTTTGGAGATTATAACTCATTACAGCTCGGTCATATATTTACACATATTTAAAACACACAAAAATTTCATAAAATCTTACTCCAATAAATAGAAATTCAAATACATTCGCTCTTTCAAACACAGATAAATAGAAACTAAACTAGACCGTAAACAAACCGGTGCTTATATAGGTGGGCTAACGGAGAGTTCGAAAAAAGGCAGAAATTTTCGATATAATAATAAAATATAAAATCCTTTTGACGACTTCTGGATAAATCTTAACAACTGTAAACGAATTAAGATTGAATAAAATGTGTTACAAAAAGGCCAATTATCTAAATAGGTACCCGGCTCTCACAATACCCATACCACAACAAACCTGTAGTACCTGTTCTATAAAAGACCATTTGTATTACACACATTATTTTTATCTTTTTCTTGGAAAACCCTATTTATTACTCTTATTATTTACGTTAAAATTTTTAAACTCTTGGTTATTCTCGAAAACACGTTCTTTTTCGATATTGTCATATGTGTGGCATTAAAATCATTACCGTTACGAAATGACATATATAAATCGTAAAAACTAAAAACATTACTGGAGTAAATGAAATGTATCATGCCGGACAGTATATTTCTCCTAAAGGGATCGATTAACGATAGGTCGGAAGAGTAAGTGTGCTTACCGGTTAATTTTAGAGTATTTAAACCTGGAATAGAGTTAAAACAAATCTTGTGTGGCTATAATATCATTTTTATTGGCATGTGTATATAAATATACAATACCTACATCTAAGGTCGATCACGTGTATGAACCTTACTGAGTGTTTTCAGTAGCCTTTTGACTACGGTAATTAACCTAATTGGTCGGAAACTTCTTCTATTAAAACGGTGTTATTTCCGTTAAAAAGGTATACGAAACACACTCCACCAACACACTATGCAAAGTTTACATTTAATTGTTTCATATTTTAAATAGCCTTAGTTACAGCTCATGTGTTTACAGTTTATTTTCTGACTCCTTTTAAATTTAATGTTTGTTTTATAAAATTCATTAGTAACCACTCGCTACCTGCGCTTCAGAGAAAACTAAACTTAAAGCGTTTAATTTCTCACGCAATTTAACACGTGGAAAGAATTATCACCACATTAAATAAAGTCAATTAATACGGAAATCAGGAATTTTGTTGATATAGTCTAAGTATGAATCACCAGTAGAAAAAGATAGATACGACTTTAAACTGTCTGAAAATGTGTTAGGCCTATATAATGAAAAAGTAGATTAAATTATTTTACTTAAAAATGGTATTGCTCAAAAGTTTACATAACTTACTGTGCAAAAATCGGACGTGACATTATTTTTTTTGGAAATCTGTCTCGTAAATAATTACCAAATTTTTTATTTTTTTTGGCTTCAATTTTATTTTTATTTACAACTGTACAAAAAAAATTTCTTAAAGCACAACTAGTAAATGAGATGGAATGAATGAGAAATGGCGGAAATGTGACGTCAATGTGAATCGATCCAGTGACCAATTTCGGCGTGAAATTTCGCAAGAAATGTGGTGCTAGTATTTTTCATTGATAATGATTTATAAACTATGATGGATGATTTTTTTTTATATGAAATGATTTTTGTTTTTATGAAATGACACAGGCATGACAAGTTAAATTTATTTTTTTATGGTGGTCGGAGAAGAAATATTTAAAAAAAGAGTAAGGATATGTATTGTAGAGTGGTAATATACCGTATTTGATTCCTGATTGCATGGTGTACAACAAATTGTATAAAAGATGGTATTACACTGATAGATAAAAATCTAACATTCTAAATGATCTTGAAATGAAATAAAAATATAAATAAATAAAAAATAACTTAATTTTACCAATTACAGTTTTTTTAAATTTAAAACTAAGGTATTAATCCCATAAATAGTCTATGTTACTCTGCAAGCTCGCAGCTCTCCAAGAATAAAAGGATTTTTGAAATCGGTTGGTTAGTTTCTGATAATATCGTAAAAACAAACAAATATATTTCTTTATAATATTAATATAGATAATTTCAATAATGATAAACTTGAAAACATTGTTTGAAGGTTTATTACTAATTTATAATAAATCTTGCATTAGGCCTACTCTTTACTTGTTCTGGAAAAATATTATTAATTGGAGAAACGTTAAAATTGATTATCCATTTGTTATTTACTCAAGAAAAACAGAAGGTTTCTGCCAAGAAAAAATATGCCAGAATAGACTAAACCTCAAGAAGTTACGTATTGTCAAACTTTTTTAAATCGATGGTCTGTTATATATTCATTGAAATTTTTATAAGATAAATATTTAAAAATCCTTCAGTAAAATATTAAGATAACATCATTTTCTACAGGGTGATTTGAAACTACGCGGAAATCTTTCAGTATCTGATTCTAGAGCTAAAACTAAAAAAATACTTTGTATAAACATAGTTTAGTAACCGCTTTGTTATCAAGTTACAGCTAGTAAAATCTTTCGCCCGGATTTCAGTGACCCTGGTGATATGAACCCATACTGAAAATATTAGAGACGTAATCAATTAGTAAATTTGTTGGTTTATATGGCTATTAATTTAATAAAAAATAATGAAATCGTTACCAGAACTGTATCTGACGAAGTTTTGATGATATCTCACATAAAGAACAAATATTAGATGTCGAAAACAAAAACATTTCGTTTAATTTAAAACAGTTTTGTTAAATACCTAACCAAGCCTTTAATTTACTTCGTAAAACCTTTTTATAGTTTAATATTAAGGCCGCATCAACAGCTCGTTTACTAACGACTACAGTGGGTTTAACCTTGTAAATCTTTTTAGACTCAGCCGGGAATCAAACCAAGGCACTCCGCATAATAGGGTATCGCGTTATCACTACGCTATGGAAGCGCGGTACGTAGAAACTTAAATTCTGAGAAAAGGGGGTGTAAAGTAGAAAGAAAATAATACGAAAGATATTGAAATGACTTCGATTAATAACAAAACTAGACTAAAACATTACAATTTTTTAAAATTTTCAACAGGAAGTAATGTTTTACATAAATGTTAGTAATAATAGCTTATCATCTATGTATATTAATCAATTTTGATATTATTACATGAAATTAAGAGAATGAAGATGTTGCTGATTTGACCTATTAAATTGGGTGGTGAAACATTTTGCTAGCTGCAACTCGATAACGAACCGTTTTCGGGCTTCTTCAGTAGTTTCAGATCCTGAGAGATTGCCGTGCATTGTAAAAGCACCCTCTACAACTTTTTTTAAGTATTAATATTTGTGTATTTACAACTGTGAATTTACAATCTATAAATGTGATAACGACAATAGAAAATATATTAAAAATTTAAAGTAGTACTAATTTAAAACTTGGTTGTTAATTTTTTTCTGTAATTAAACTAAATGTATTTTTAGTAAAACTATTACCTATTGTAAAGTTAATGAAAACTTGAAAAAAGACATTGTAAAAAAGTGGTAGGATTAAAGTTGTTATTTAAATCTAAATCGATCTTATTCAATATGCATAGTCTGTATTCAGTTGAATAGGTCGAACGCAAGCAGAATGGACAATTTCAGTGACTATTCAGTTTTTCTTCTAAAAGGGTTTGGCTAGGTTATATAAAGGTACGCTATATTTATTTATACTGTTCGGAGCAACGTTAATTTAAATTGCATTTTGTTGAATAATATTTATTAAAATTTTACCTTGTGAAGTCGATTGTATTTGCAGTAGTACACCACAGTGATTTATAAAGAAGAAAAGTAAGAAAGAAACCATAGACAAGTTAATTATTAGCTTAAACATGAATTACTGAAATGTAATTTACAAAATAATTACTCAAGAAAGACATTCTGCCGTTAATTTGTTGATTTACGTAACAAAAGCATTGAAAATAAATATTGTTAATAATTACACTGAACCGGTGAAAACAATTGTTTCTTAATTTTGCTATGAATGAATTTCAGCAGAACTACCACTATTACTCATATTGTTAAAATATAATCTAGTTTAAAATTTAATTACCACAATCCAAATTACATTAGAACATGTAGACAAGGTACTGAATGAGCTCCGTGCAAACGTAAGTTTACCTACGGTTTATAACAGTTTTTATTTCTACAGAAAATGAACGAAAATATATACCTACTGTTGCACCTAAACCTAGGTTAGTTCGGGATTTGAATGTAATAAATAATAAACAGCCTTCCTTAAACTTATTACAAAATTTATTTACATAGTATTTAATAATTACAATTAATTATTAAACTTAATAAAACTTTATTAAAAAAACAATTAAATTATTACTTACAAAACGTAAAATAACTAACAATAACATTGATTTTATGATTAATAATAGCCTGTTACCTACAAAAAATTATAGTATGAAGGCATTTTTTAAACTTCTTGTTCCCTTGTAAACTAACACTCTTGTTAATAGCATTCACTCATTCATAATCGATTCATTAACTTTAACACTGAACTCGCCGTTAAATACCTATGGTTATGTTGTCGTTTCTACAAAGGCATTATTTTTTACATAATAAGTCATAATGGAAAATTCATCTACGTTTTTCCAAAAAAAACCCTAATTATAGTAAAAAATGTCAATAACAGGCATGACAAAGATCCATTACCTTTCTTCCATAAATGTTTTGAATGTGGTTTTGTGAACACCACATGTTTACAGATCTAGAACTAAACCCGAGACATTTATATTTTAAAACTTCTGTATTGTAGGTATTTATATAGTAGTAATAAATAAGTAGGATACAAAATTAATACCTTAAATTTTAGTCATAAATGAAACAGATGGGTCAATGTATCTCGGACTACATCTTAACAAACGCCTACCTTGGAGAACATATATTTGAAATAAGTTACTAATGTAAAACAATTAAATTTAATCCTCAAATATATCAGATTCTTAGAAAAAATGATATGATCACATACGAATCTGTCCTAAAAACTATCTGGTTTTATAGAGTCCAGCTATGCTGAACATCAGCAATGATGAAAATGAACATTATACAACGGTTCCACTATACATTTGACGCACTATCACTGACTTCCTGGTGCATAAATTCATTACTCTTCAACATTACCTAAACATACCAACAGTTAAGGAAGAACCGTCTAGGTACGACATGAAATACAAGCCAAGACATCGAAGAAGAACCAAAAATTTTAGCCATCAGCTTTTTAGACAACGGCGAAGTCCAATGATTCATCCAACTGACCTTTTCTAAAAAAAATAATTTTTACTTTTAAATAATTCAAACACAGATTTCATATATAAATTTTTTTTTAAAATATTGAAAACTTTTCAAGTAATTCTGTTTGTCAAACTGTTAATGCCAGTTTATCTTTTCATTGTTCTATGTAAACAGATTGTAAATTTTGTGTAGTAAATAAAACATTGTAGTTGATGCGACGTTAAATAGATAAATAAATATATATATATATATATATATATATATAGTAGTAGTCCATTTTTATAAGTTTTTGTATTAATTTGTTATTTAAGTACGTTTCATATTAAAGAGAACATTTTAAGAACGTTTAAAACGAAACGGTTATTAATGAGAAAATATTTTTTCGATCTCAGTGTGAAGATTTTATTTATTCATGTAACCTTTTCTTTTGAAATATAGTGATTTGAATTTATGCCTTCTAAAAAAGAAAAACGTAATACTGTATTTGCAGATATACCGATGAAAACGTGGGTCTAGCGTGGGAGTAACAACGCATGTTGCTGTAATCATGTGAATTAATGTTTGTTCTCCGTAATACAACTGAATACTCTACAGGGAAACGCAAATTAATGTTTCTCTATAGAGAGAGCGTTAGGCGTATCTGTTTTGTAGCGTGTATTTTAAAATATAGCGTGCGGTGAAATTAATATTTAATTTTTTAACATTTTTGTGTTACTAACGAATGTTAACGAAATAACTGTAGGTGCGAACATCCTGTGTAATTAAACAGATTACTGTATCTAATGTTTCAAGACGTTATTAAAAATGATAATAAATGAGTTTTATAATGAAGTGTTAATTACATATGTATGTGTCGATAAAATCTGTAATGGTAAGCCTAATCCTTTAAGATTATTGAAGACAAAAACGACATACCTGTAATTATAAAGTTTTTGATGCTGTTAAAAGTGGATGTCTGCATATAGGTGTTAAGCGTAAAAATTAATTTTTACTGAAAATATATATTCTACCTTTAGGTACTTTGTATTTCACCTTGCTGATTTCAATCTTGTGCAATGACTGTGTTATTTTGAGTACTATTAACTCGTTTTGGTGGTAATTTTGATTTTATCCGTCAATTATGTAAGTTCTTTGTTTGAGCACATTTTTTAAATATCTATCAACTTGAATATGAGATTTTTGTTGAACAGCTTTTAATAAAGTAAAACGATTATATTGTTGGCTGGTCAGAGGAAATACTGTGCTTCGTTGTCGTCCGTACTATATCTGTTTCTCACTTTCCACTTTAGCCCGATCACTGATTTTTTGACTTTCCCTAAAATATACACAAAGAACTGAGACCACAGTTTAAGGCTAAAAGGTGGAGATTAGATTCTGCATAAGAATGAATTGTTGACAGTATTTAAGCGCATGCTCTCTACAGTCTTTTTGTGACTCGCAACTTGGAACGTTTGGCTCTCAGTATATATATATTGTCTTATGCTTTTCATAGCATACGAATTCCTTTATTTTGAGGTAGGAGTATAATTATGTGAGCAAGTGTTGTAGCAATTCGACGGGATTGTAAACGACGCGACGTACGTGAGGGTAGAGCACAGTCCGTTTGCCATTCATGTAAATAGAATAGTTAATTTTCGTACAAATCAATTTATGAAAAACTCATTTCTGCCGACTCCAACATTTGTTTTTTCATAAATGAGTTTTTTACGAGCTGTAAAAGGATGCTCAAGGGTGAACCACATAAGAAGTGAGGACACAAGAAAGGAACTACAGGTTGTTAGCAAAAATGAGAGAATCTTATAGTACAAGGAAAAACGGAAGGAACATCTAAACAGAATGACGGATGGAAGAATACCGAAGCAGATGTGGCAATATAAACCACAAGGCAGAAGAGCTCTGGGTAGACCGAGGAAAAGATGGAGCTGAAGAGAGTGATGTCGGAACAGGCCAAGATGTTCAACTGGCCGTTCCGTAATCAACAATATTCGCTAGCCAAGCTGTTGATGCGTTTCTAGATATCATAAAAGAAAAGGTAAATTAATGTTTCATTTGTTTATTACGCATATAATATTTCATAAAAATTACGCATGTATTGTTCTCTTTTGAAACCTATGTGGACCTACGGATCCCAAATTTACGGTTCAACCAAACCCTCTAACTTGCAACGAATTCAAGCATTCCAGTCAAAAACATTACGCCTTATAGCAAATGCACCTCTTTACGTTAGCAACAAACCCTTACATACAGATTTGAAAACACCACTTGTACAAAATTCCATTGAATACCTATACAAACGCTTTCACGACAAGTCACACGGACACGAGAACCCCCTGGTGCGTTCACTTTCCTCCGTCCATTTACCTGATAATCCCCCTAGACGCCTTAAAAGACGCTGGAGTAGAGACTTGCTAATTTGATATACAAATTTCATTCTTGGGGAGGCACCAATGGGGGCCCTACCCCTCTCATGCCTATCATGTCATTTACATTATTATGATAATCATCACTTTTGCTTGTAGTAACATTTTACAGTTGTAAATAAAGAATTGAAGAGAAAAAAAAGAAAATATGTTTATTCTTTGCTAGAAAAAGCAAAAGCCTAAGATTTTTCCCATTGAATTTCTTATAGCTCTACAGTAGGCCCACATAATACAGTATAACTTAAAAATCAACAATAAATTTTTGATTTAAAATTTTTATCTTTTTAATGATAGATTTTTTTCTTCTGTTTTTGTTGTACATATCAAATTATAGTTTGTTAGAAACGAAACAGTCACTTATAACCTAATAATGCCAACAACAAGTGTGTCAAACTTTATCTCATTATAGGCGAGAATGTATTCTACAACGGTTGAATTTAGATATGCAGAATTCAGAAACTGCGCTAAAAGTTCTGTTGCTATAACTTGTATAAATTTACTTAAGAAAGGTTCTCAGTTATTTCCAGTAGAATAAGTTTAAATGATCAAATAAATTTAATATATATTTTTTGTAATCATCATATCATCCTGTTTCCTAAATCTAGGAATCAGAAACATAATTTTTAGGTATTTTTGTGTTTTTTTTTTTTTAGTGGTGAAGGAACAGCAAACTGGAATTTTCCCTGGAAAAACTAATAAGTCAAACTACCAATGTGAAGGATAGAATTGATCCAGAAATATAATAATAATAATAATAATAATAATAATAATAATTACATAAATATTTATCAAATAAATTTTCCATAAATAACATAATCGTGAGGTGTTGTTGTTGCCTAGGTCAATAGCCGTAAGGCTGGTTTGAACCTCTAGAGGTTCTACTAGGTAAAAACGAGGTGTGAGGTGGTTTACTATTGCCTTCCTCACTGGGTTAAAAGAGTATGCTTATCAGCATACCACCCCTCCGAAAAGCACCCACTTTCCACTCTGCAAATGATACCTTCACTTCATTCACCTCAGGGTCAGGCTGTATAGTGAAATTCACTACCCTCAGAGAAGATATTTCTGACTAGTGTTTTTTACTCTTCTACCTCTTCTGTTCTTATTTAGTTCAGTCATGTAATTGGCTGGCAATGTGATAAGAAACAGAACTTTTTTGTAGCCCAGAGCGAGAGCAAATAATTTAACACTCCACCTGCCCGTTATGGGCATAAAGGTGAAGTATACCACTCTAAAATTTAAAAATGAAAATTGGTTATTATTATTACTCATTTCCTGTTTACGAAAGCATAAGAACTTGAATACTTTTATGTTTTTTCTGGTTATCCGTCGTTTCTCACAAATCCTCTTCATGCATTCACTGCGTTTCCTCTTTCGACCGTTTATCTTTTTGCTCCCCCTCACTGTGAAATACATTATTTAAATTTGTGTTTTTTCATGTTGCTTCTAATTTTTTTCGATTGTTTTTATCGGTTTCTGTGATTTTAAGTTGTCTAAGGTCTTTTCTGTTTCATTAATTCATTTTGCCTTTTTTACTGGTGTTTGTGATGCCAACGATCTATTTTGTGTTCTGTTCTTGTCCATTCTGCGTATGTTTTTGTAAAGTCTTGCTCTCATTCTTATCAATATGAACGCTATTGGTTGTGTGTAATTGTGAATTTCTGATGCTGGTTATTTAATCCATATATAGTTTTTGTTGACTAGTCCAAATATTTTCCCAAGGATTACTTTCCTTGTTTTTAAATTTATTTTATTTTTCTTATAATAAAACAGTATGGTTTTGGCTGCGTAAAATGCTAGTAGTAAAACTGTGTTATTAATAATTATGTTATTATTTTATTTCTGAAACATTGCATTATAATGACAGTATCAAACTGCATGAGTTAGTGTCTAAGGGATTTTCGTGGTTGTTGGTCAAGGGTCGGTGAACATTGGGAAATTAATTAAAATATATCTTATACAATCGCTGATAATTTTTGTATTATTTGGATAAAAAAGACGCACTGGAGTCTTTTGTTTTGAGTCTTTTTAAAATATTAACAAATTTTTCTTACGGTTGAGTTATTAAAAAAATATTTTACTATACACCGTGGCTTTTAGTGGTTTTACTGTGTTTCCTAATATTCTGTCTCACCCTTCTTCTTTTTATTTTTGGAGTCACTGGTATTTTTACGTTGCTTTTTGTAAGTCATCTTTGTACTAAGAACCCTACAGTCTTCTGAAGGTTTTCAGGAAGTCCAGTTGAAGATATATTTTACATAGTAACTCCCACCAAAAAGTATTACTATTCTAATAGGTTCTGGTGTAGTTTCCTCATACATGCATGAAGGCCACAATCTATTTTATTTAAGTAGCCTTTTCGTAGTAAATGCATTGTACTCAAGACAACTGTGGGGTAAATGTTTACGATTGTCTTTGCATTAGTAAATTACAAAAGAGTGCAGGATACTATATTAGGTAATTAATTGAAATTTTGAATCTCATTAATTAAAGTTCTTGTTTCTAAACATTTTTGTGTTTGTAAATATGTATTTTTAATTAAATTATTCGAGTGTTTTTGATTGTGTCTGATATTGCGCAGATGCAGGTATATTCAATGAAGACGATTATGATCGAGTACCTTGAGTAGGAAAATTTAATTTTAGTCAGCAATTTTCGTCTATTCGTTGCTACTGATAACAATCGACAAAGCACACACGTACGTATCCGACCATATTCAGAAGGACAACATTTTAAAACCATTTTTTAGTTTTCACTGGTCATGTAACCGAAAGATTTTTTGAATTGTTTTCTATTATATCCATTCGCTATTCAAAAGTCTTTATTCTGGTTAAATTAAGAGAAAATTAAAATAACTTCTTTTATACCTTGAATTCAGTTTAATGATTATATACACCGCTAATTTTACCAATTTTTTGTACTGGTCATGATACAATTGGACTTGATGTAATTACAAAATGGATTTAATAAATCTAAAACATTTGCAGTGGTAACCATTACTCTTTCTAAAGAGATATTTAAATAGGATTTTCAACAGTAAGTTTAAATCGTAGTAGTACCCTTGGGTGCCATGAAATGCATGTTTAAATAAAGTGAGCAACGCAATCTTCACTAGAAAATAAATTAAATGCCTTAAAAGAGCGGTTTGTTACAAAAGAATAGGCTATATCTCAGCCCTATACGTGGGACATTAAGCTTAGATAATGTGCACTTTGTAAAACGTTTTTACTGTTGTTTTTGTTGTGTTTATATATAAATAAGTTTAAGTAAATTGTTCGTCTTTGCTGTAAAAGTAGCATTTTTCTAGATTCTGTAATTAAATTTTCATCAAAATTTGTGTACTTGCATCTAGCGTAAAGTAATAATTTTAAATTAGGCATTTAAAAGTTAATTTAGTTTCACAATGTCTGTACTATTTGTCTGTGGAAAGAACAGAGCTAGCGGAGATGCGCAAATCTGGTTGTGTACTAGCATTTTAAAAAACAATTCGTTTTTTATTTGTAAAATTTATTGTAAATGCTCTTACATGATAGATAAAATTGAACCGTATATTTTTTGTCCAGTGAAATTTTCCGGTACATGGAACCGTTAAAAATGTATTTCAAGTTTTCTGAAAATTCCATTTTCTGGATTTTTGTATATTTTTTCATTTTCACTGTGGTTTCTTTGTTTCTACCCAACAGAATAAAGGGGAATTTTGTAAACATACCCGTTATTGTGTCAAGAAGGCAACCGTAATGAATAAAGAATACATTTAATAATAATAAAACAACGCACTATTTAATAAAATGGCTTTCTGTTTACGCTTGTACAACAGAAACACGGAAACCGATTTTATGATTTCGATCAGTACGATTGGACAAAAAATATACGCCTCCATTTTTTCTATTATATAAGTGGATTACAATAAATTTTATGAATTAAAAAAAAGAAAATTATTTATGACATGTTAGTATAACCAGAGTTTTGCGCCTCTCCGTCAACTCTCTTCTTTCCACAGACAAAATAAAGTACTAAGTTTCCACAGTTTTGTAACAAATTTATATTGCCAAGTAACTTGTCAGGTTCAGACCTGCAATGTTTTGTCTAATTAATAGGTACTACAGTAGTTTAACCCTAGCATTCTCAAGGGTTTCTAAGCAACGTGGGTTCCCAAGGCAAATTCATTTTGTTTCCAGACATATAAAAGTTGAAGCATGTATTTTATTTTAATTTTATTCATTCCAAAAATTATTTAGCACGTTAGTGATAATAAAGAAAACTGTAACATGAAGGATTTTCACACTTGATTTCATTTTTAACTTATTTACAGGATGATATTTAGAGAAAAATATATTCGAAGCATAGAAAGTAGTTTGAGTCCTCAGATTCTACTTTACAAATTGAAAGAAATATTTGATTTTAAACTGTGCTTACCAACACATTTTGTACACGATGCACAAATTATTGTAGTTTTTGCAAGTTTATCCTGTTTTTTTTTACGCTGTGACATTCTAACTCATATGTTCATCAGTTTCACTCACGTTTTCATCAACTTCATAGTTTGTGTCACTTTTTGCGTTGTCTAAATCACTAATTACGACTCACAAAACTACAGTAAACTAACGGAGAAATCAAAATAGTGTAACCACTGAAAATTATTACCTATAAACGAGCCCAATGACTACACAACTGTTGATGTTAAGGAGGGAAAGTTGCACTTTGCTACCTTATTTATAAGTATTGACAACTTAAACTTTAAAGTTCCCTCTAAAATAAAATTTTTATAGACCCTTCAGACACACAAGGAAAGGTTATTTGTGTCCACCACTATAATTTTTTTTAAAAAGTTTAAAAAACGGAATTTAAAGTGAGGTGTATTAATAATTTAGTTTTTGACACAAACTCTAAACAGTAGATATCAGTTTTAAATGACATTCAAGTTATTTAGAAATTGTTAAAGTTGTGGACATAAATAACCCCCTGGGAATCCTCGGGTTAAGTTGCTGAAGATTCTATTGAATCATTTATTAAGATATTTGTTCAAACTCAATTGATATTAATTTTAAAAATTGTAATGAATTTTTTTGAATATTTTGTTGGTCTTTAGTCGAGTACATTGTACGTATAATAACACTATGTCTCTGCTAGAACACTGAAAGGACACTATTAATGACTTACTCTAATTATATGTCACCGACATTGCAAAAGACCTTTAACGTTTCTTTCCGCATAACTTCCAACACATACATTCTGAACATGCAGAAAACGCATTCTTTGTGCAGACCAGGTAATCCTTGAAGGGTCAAGAGCCGATGGCCAAAAGACCATTCCTAAACGTTTTCTAGTAGTGTAAATGCTACAGTAGTGTCAGCATCAAAAGTCTATAGAAGTAAATAATTAATATATAAATTAAAATTTTCGTTTTATAACAGATTGTTTAGTTAAATTTTGTTAGGTGTTTCCAACAAATGCAGTCGTCTTCGTTCTCTTGACTTCTGGCTTCATTTATTTTGAACCGTCCAATCCTCCTTACGTATTCTTCTACTTTTCATGGCTCGTTCACCTCTTCTGTTAAGTATTATCAGGATCTACCTCATTAGGGCCTCCTCACATGCCCTTTTTCACATCAGTTTCGTTTCCTGAACGTTACTCAAAATATTTCTCTCCACCTTCATTCTCCTTCATATGTCGTCATAGATAACTTGTTCCATTCTCGTCAGCCAGCCACAAATTTACTTCTTGAACTCTACCTCGGTTGCATTACTGTTACCCCTATTTATTTTATATACAACTTAACTCTCAGCCCCATAATAATAATAATGTATTTATTTTTTTTCAAAAACATGTCATATTGTGTGTTTAGCATATTTTTTATAACTACACATAATTATAACTAACATTTAGCTTTTAACTTAAATAAACGGTAGCAGACCTAATAAAGATGAATAATATAAAATTATATAACATTATTCAAATCAATTTATTATGAGCAAAAATACTACCTTAATCCACGAAGAAATTCTTGACTGTAAGCAATGAAGGGACATTATGCAACTAAAACTGACATTCTTTGCAAAATAGTTACACTTTGTAGAAAACAGAGGGAAAATATGAGGAACAATAAAGAGGAAAAACATACGGTCTTACAAACACGCTTTCACACATTTCACGTGCAGTACCAACATTTACCTCTGTAAAACCATAATCATCATTATAGTTATAAATATTGCTTTCAAATAACATTATTTGTAAACATTCGTAAGCCATTATGTTGCGTATTTGTGTTAAACGTTGGCATTTTGTAATTTTAAAAAGTGTGTACGTATTTCTTAGTCCTGAATTAAGTTTCTGCATGGATTTTTTAGTTTGCCTCGATTTGTTTTTTATATTTTTCTACGCATTTCCATTCTTTGAGTTTGTAAATCCCAAGTACTGATTGCAAATAAAGTAAATAAATTATGAAAAACTAGAAATTAAAATATGGGCTATCGTATTTTAATAAAAACAGAAAAATATCTTACGTTATTGCGATAAAACTGTAAATTTAGCCTATGTATATATAATTTAGCCTATATTAAACTTATTTATCAGCATTTTAACCTCGAAACCTAATACTAAATATTTTTGAAATTATATTAAATTTCTCTGGTTCTATGAAGTAAGTACTTGAGTTTCTAAAATGTTAAAGCAATACAACAGTTAAAACCGTGTAATTTCAGTTTTCAAATACTGAAGTGGTGTTTTTAGTGAATAAAACAAGCTCTTATCAAATTATTATTCAAAAACCAAAGGGGGGTATTGTGCTTAGTTAATATAACACGTTGAAAAGTTATTTTAAAGTTAATATTTACATAGTGAGTATACCTGAGCCTACTTTCTCGCTGTCTTTTATTCATTGTAATTTAGAACTGAAATGTTACAGAGAAATTTTAGTTAAACAATAGACGGATTGTTTTGCGTATTTATTTAATTCCACTGTATTATAAATTCTGGGAAGTTACTCTTGTAATATTAGTATAATGTAAAAAATATACAGATTCTTATTTATCCATTATTCCAACAGATAAGCTTGATAATATTTTCAAAATTGTTTTACTAAAAAATACTTTAAAAGTTGTTATTTCTGTGATATTGTTTGTTACTTGATATGTTGTTCACACACAGACCAGTATCATTCTAAAAACATATATTTTGGGGTTAAGGGGCCATGAAACGTGTTTTCCGGAGAAAACTTTATTTAAAAAATTGACATGAAAAGAATATTTTTATTTCATAAAAGACAAAAAAAGTAAAAAGTGGATACAAAATTTCGAATAATTATTGTTTACTTTACCTCTTTGAAGAGCTAAATTTCTGAAATATGTATTCTATTATCTAGGTCATACCTTTGAAAAAAGAAGCCTAAGTCTAATGCGGGAGTAATTTAAAATCTGAAATTATTTTTTTAGTGGTACGTAATTTTCGCCTCTAAAATATTAAAAATTCGAATATAAAAAATACAAAAGCAAAATTTCCCAATCATTCGCTAAAACTTACATAAAAAAATCAATAATCAAGTACAGTATTTTAAATATGAATTTAAAGCTAACATTGAAAAGTCTCTACATTTTTTCCTTTAGCCTTTTTCTTCAGTCATTTATAACTGTGTTGTAGATACTAAAATATCTCTCAGCATCTACATTATTGACTGGACTAAAGAGGATCTGACTGCCTTTGCAAAGCTAGAGCAGCAGCAGTTTGTTGGTTCTACAATATGTATGGCATAAACAGGAGTTTATTGGTTATTTACTTTATGAAGTTATTTATGAAAATGAGTAGGCTATATTCATTAGTTCATCCTGTGGTATGTCTTTTAAATGGTATCTTAGAGATGCTTTCCAGGGTCAAATTTGTGCTGCTCAATGATGTAGGTACGGCTGATGCTAGATGGACAAAAATTTGCCAATGTGCTGGTAGGCTTCGTTTGTCAGGTTGGATCTCATGTGTACTGATAATTTATCTAACATTTTTTCTGCTGTTATCTACAGCATGATACAGGTTTTTTGATGGATTTCCCCATTTTCCTTTTGACAAAATCCTTTGTATTTTTCTACCAAACAACCTGATACTGTACTATTTCTACGCCAGTCCATTGTTAGTATTTTGCCTGCTATTGGCACTGCGAACGTTGTTGCTTCTGCTGCCGGTAGATAGCGCAAACAGAAAATTTTCTCGCAGTGCTTGTGCAAGTGGGTAAGATATCCACGACGGACTTGGCCAGTTGAATAATTGAAGGAAATCAGTCAGTCAAATCAGTATCGATCATGAAGGTCGATATATAAATTAATATAAGTTCTTCGAGAAGGTCGATAAGGAGAGATCGATCCTCAACATTGAGTATTTTCTTTGCTCCACACTGACCCCCTTCCCTTCCCTTCGCTTAACCAGCGACTGCTCCTCCTTGATGCAGCAGTAAATGGTGTTCGCCACGTCGGTGACGGCTTCTGGTTCAGGTAGCCGTGTAGACGTACTTGCCTCAACAGCGGCCGCTCCTCCTCACCGAGGCTGCAGCGAAAATTGACGCCGTGTCGGTGAACGCTCGTGGCTTCCAGGGAGTGATGTAGACGATAACTCGCCTATCCAGCGGCCGCTCCTCTTTCAGACAGCAGCGAAGGTTCCCTTCCCATCCCTTTACAAACTCAGCTACGCCACCGGAAGCCCTGCTGCTCCGGCCGGTCCAATTTCGACCGACTTTTGCGCTACGCCCAGTGGTAACAAATCTTCAAATTGGCGTTCAAGAGAAAAATTTAATTTCCTAATTTACACCTATTCCATAAAATGTGCGCAAATGAACACATTTGTTCATTTGCAAAAAGCAAAACAAAAGCTTTACAAATGAGTTTCTGATCCTTCAAGATTTCGTGGGATTCTCGGATTCCGCGGAAATGCATAACATTTTTAAAAAATCGTAGTATTTATAGAATTTAACGTAACGTAAATACGAAAATTAAGTAGTATATTTAATTAAACCACAAATTTTTAGTTCCATTATTTTATAGTGAACATCATGTACCTAAATTATATGTTTCCTCGTATTTGTCGCTCGTATTTGGAAGCGCAGTACGCTTCCATTTGTACTACTGTATCAGTGCAGTTGGAGTAATGTCACGCTGGGAGAGAATCACATTAGTGGTACAAAATATAGTGTAACTGTTCTGTAGTTAAATTACTTGGGCAAGTACTCGGTAGTGTAGTTGTAGTGGATGAATCAACAACGGTGTAGTCAAACTAACAAGTAACCAAGTTATTAGATACCTGAAGTAAGTTGTACAAGTAAATAACTTCTAGTAACTTGGGTTGTCGCTGCAGT
The DNA here is from genome assembly GCA_035578175.1 of Catonia carolina. Lineage (NCBI taxonomy): Eukaryota > Metazoa > Arthropoda > Insecta > Hemiptera > Achilidae > Catonia > Catonia carolina. The sequence continues at coordinate 59,671,747 of JAQMRL010000003.1, read as the reverse complement.
ATTCTTATGCAACACTTGATGTACCTTTATTGACTAAAATTTTAAAAAGTATTTGAACGTAACAGTCATTAAATTGTTACCGTTGAATGACTACATCATATTTACAACTTTCTAAATATTTCTTAAGTTGTTTCTTGTTATACTTTCTCTTGCCCTATACTAATATATAGGGAAACATATAGGTATTGTTTATAAGTAGATCTATCGAAATTGAGTTTTTAACCGGAAATACACGTTTGCAAACCCATTGACACCAAAAACAAGTTTTTAGAGATTGGTCTGTGTGTAAACAAAATATCTCAAGAACGGAATAGCGAACAAAGTTGAAACTTGGAACTTAAGTTATGTACAATAAGGGATCCGAATTATAATATATAATTCTATGTAAATAATACAGAATAATTCGTATTTATTTAAGACGTATACCGATAGCATTACAATAAGACCTGTTTGATAGTTTTACATTGAACAGGGAATCATTGACAAAGGAATTTTTTTTTAAACGCATAATAACGAATCAGTTATTCAAATTTGAACTTACCTAATTAATTATGTTAAATAATGATTATATAATTACGTTAATTATGCAAATTTGTTTATTAGGATGGACAACGGTGGATTAAATTCATAGTGTGAGAAATAGAATTCATGAACAAAACATATCAATTATCAAAATGAATTAATTATAATTCTATGAATTTCATTAGTTAGCTATTAAAAGCAATCACCATTTAAAAAAAATAATGATAAATTATTTTACTAACATAAAAATCATTGTTTTGTGTTATAAGTAGTCTATATAATTAATTTTTTATGCCAGATAACAAGTAAATAACAGTTTTTATAATTACATATACTATCTATCATACATGTTAACAACAGTTTTATTGTTTTCTTTTGAACATTACATTATTTTATTAAAATAAATTTATTCATGAATAACATTATATGAAATTTTACGTTCTTTGTTAATTATCACAACCTGTTAACTTTAATTTACACCTTATAACTGAAGTAATTGTTTGTAACACCTATCTTCTGTTAATTTACTTGATTAAAAAATTGTATCTTATTTATTAATTAAAAAAACTGAATAAAATATTATTCAACTGTTTTGAATTAAATAATATTTTTAAAGTATATAAATGTATTAGTTATAAAACGAAGTTGTTTTTAATAATATTTTTTTGAAATTATAATAAGTTAAGTGCAAGAAAAGAAATATTCATCTAGTGAACACGTACTTGTTATAATAATGGAAAGGAAACTAAGCTGCAGTCAAGCTTTTATTATTCTTGTTTAAAAACATTCAATTAGCACATACGGTTTGCATGCAATTGTTTAATGTCTGTCTAATTTTCATTTAATGTAAACTTGAATGTATTTATAACGTTTTTTATTGTTATTTTTAAACGCTTTTATTTAACTTACTCTTGGAAGCATCAAATCTTGCAACTTAAAATTTTAATACTTCTACCGTATCAATATGAATCAAACATTGCACACTTGTTTATCTGCGATGACAATACGCTGTGGAGGTGTTTTTAAAAAAAAATTTTAAAATTCTAAAATTTTATAACGCGTTTAATTTAACTTACTCTTGGATCCATCAAATCTTGCAACTTAAAATTTTAATACTTCTACCGTATCAATATGAATCAAACTTTGCACACTTGTTTATCTTCGATGACAATACGCTGTGGAGGTGTTTGTAAAAAAAAAATTTAAAAAAAAAATTTTTAAAACGCTTTTATTTAACAATTACTTAAAACAATTAACTAAAAAGAAAAAAAGAAAAAAATTTACAAAAAAATCACAGAAAAAAAAAATTACAAAAAAATCAAAAAAAAATCAAAAAAAAATTTTTTTAAAGAAACGCTATTATTTAACAATTAATCAAAAAAAATGAACTAAAAATAAAAACATATACAAAAAAAATTACAAAAAAATAAAAAAAAAATTAAAAAAAATTTTTTTTAAGAAACGCTATTATTTAACAATTAATCAAAGAAAAATGAACTAAAAAGAAAAAAATAAAAAAATTTACAAAAAAAAATCACAGACATTACAGTTAAAAATAAAAGCGTGGCGCATTAATATATATAATATTTTACAACGAATATTTTACAATAAATATTATATATATTAATGCGCCACGCTTTTATTTTTAACTGTAATGTCTGTGTTTTTTTTTGTAAATTTTTTTATTTTTTTATTTTTAGTTCATTTTTCTTTGATTAATTGTTAAATAATAGCGTTTCTTAAATTTTTTTTTTGATTTTTTTTGATTTTTTTGTAATTTTTTTTGTAAATTTTTTTATTGTACTTAAATAATGTTACTTAGAACTGATGGTACGTACAACTAGTAAACATAAGCGTTGCTTTTGCGTTGGTAAAATATGAAAATTAACAATAATGTTACATTTTGTTTATTTTTTATTAAATGGCTAAATTAAAATTAAAAAGTCATTGAATATTATTTTTAATTATATCATAATATTTTGAAAAATGAGATAGAAAACGGAGTTTTTATATACATACATACGATATAATAAAAACTAGAATACAAAAACAAAAATGTTAATAAAACAAAATAACAAATATAAACCATTTTATTTTTATAAAAAGAAAAACAACGACTAGGGTGTGCTATTGGATAATTTCCTCAATCAAGACAAAAATAGATAGTACACATTTAATTTATCATAATTATAGCTGGTTGTATTTATTTACTTTTATATTTGTTTAGTATTAAAAAAACAAAATAAAACAACATTGTTTGTTATTTAATATTTTATTTTGTTAACTTTTTATTTTTATAATATTACTTTAATTTTATCTTATATTTCATAAAAAAGTTTTTAGTACACTTGCAATCGATAATTAATGGTTGAACGGTCCTCAAAACAAATAAAAAATGAACAGAAATATTACAGAATACATAAATTTGCCAATGAACACCGAGGTGAAAATTAAAATTCAGTGAAAAATTATGAAAATTTATTTTGCCAACAAAAAGATATAAATATTGAAGTTTAAACCAATGGGAAGTAAGTAGGCTACCATATAGCGATACATCTCGATGTGTGTGAAACTGCGTGGGAAAAAGCGTGTAAAGAAAGAACATAAATATTCCGGATTAAAGTATAAGAAAATTGTAATGTTTAGAAGGTGACCCAATTACTTACTTTATCTAGCTGGGGGGCTGTGCGAAATCCTGCAACGCAGTATAAATACAAAGATTCTTAAGTAAAAATATTTAAGGAATATCGTCGTAGGCCTATATGTACAATAGGATTGATGGCCTACATCAGCATATGAAGATTAACACTATAAACGAGGAAAAAACGATTTTGCGTGGAATCGCAAACACCGTATCCTACGTCGTGCTAATGGTGTGGCGTGGCTACTCCTTAACCACACAAACCTGAAGTGAGACTGAAAAACCAGAAAAATTTTTGACCTGGCTTATTCAATTCTATTTGAAAACTAAGAGTGCCCATTTATTTTGGTTTTTTATGTTAATTGTATAATTGTCTTCATGACGAATTGAACGAAACCGTTCCTCAGTCACAAATTACTAGTTAGGCCAACCCATTGGTGAAGGGGTTAGTACAACTTGCATCTATTTTAGGGATCACGGGTTCGACTTACGGTCAGGATAATCACTTATTTTATCTATTATCCTTTATCTTCGGCATTGTCTTTGTGTGCATAACAGATATGTAACAAAATATATAGGAAAATGTGATATTTATAAATATATAAATTTGTTGCAATATAGCCGATGTAATTACTAGGTAATGAAAGTAAATGTTCCTTATAAATGTAGTAAGTCTTGAGCTATATTAATTGATTTCAACGAATGCAATTAAGGAATAAGATTTCAGCTTCAGAGTCTATGGCCTTTTCTTATAACCAGTATATTATACATAATTATACAATTTCTTTCTCTGTAATAAGCTACGTTATTCAATTAAAACACAGTGTCATTATTTTAAAATAAGAATAAATAATTAATTTGAAAATAAAAACGAAATTAGTTTTTATAGAATCTGTTTGTTTTATATTTAGCAAGAACTTCATAAAGATAAAGGCTATCTATAAAAAAGTAACGTTCAACAGTGTAAAAATAAAATTATGCGAATCAAATTCAGGAAATTGGCATTGCAAAGTAAAATATCTTATTTCTCTTGCTCTTTTCCGCACTAAGATTCATGTTGCACTTTCTAAAATGAAATGTCTGTTGGCACTACTATTACACTAAAAGAATTCTGTTTTGTAATAAACACAGAAAGATTGAGTGAATGTCTGGACGACTTAAGTTTGTTAGTTGAAACGTTTGAGTCACGTGAATAAATAAGTTTCCATTTCCGCATATGTCTGTTTTCATAAGAAACGATGGAGTTATTCCGTAGCAAAACAGGAATGAACTGAGTTGAGAAAGTAAAAACCCAACGATCTATGGGCGAAATCGGGATAGAAGGGGTGAAGAGAAATAAATGAATGAGAGAATTCATCAGCGTAAAAGAGAAAAACATAACCAAGGCTTTCTTCTTACACCGCCTAAGCTTTGAGAAAAATGTATTATTCATATTTTTATATTGTTCCTATAAAACAAAATAAATTTGACTACAAGGCATTTTTCGTTGTTTATTGCTTTTACTTTTTTTAATGATTTGTATATTTCTTTGTTTAAATAACGAAGGAAATTTCTCTCCTTTTTTAACCTTAATTCTTAAAATTAATAATTCGCATATTTTTATAATATTAAAAACTTTGACATTTATTTTTTCCCAAAAAAATATTTTTGTACACTTACAAAAATTTCACGTGTAATATTGTAAAAAAAATAATTTAGCTAAAAATTAAAGCTACCTTCGTGAAGGGCCATGATATTAAATGAATATAATTCATTAACAATTTTAGTTGTAATGTTAACATTAAAATTAATAAGTAAGAAACAAAAATACATAAATTATCCTAACAATATCTTTTTGTAGTTTTGGAACATTGCTATTGGTTTGCAATCTCTTGTAAGAAATTAATTTTTTATAGTTTTATGTCAAATTTTGATTACGGCACTGTACAATTTTTGTTTGTGATATTTAGTTCTGGAAATGGGGAATTTTACTTTTAGGGGAAGAGGTATCGTAATGGTACATTCTCTATGAATTCTGCATGAACTATGGGCGTTGTCCATTATCCAGCCCAAAAAGGTCTCTGCTTCATTTTTACTTTTGTTGTGTTCAGTTAAGAAGTTCCTTATAGCTAAATCACAAGCTAGTTGGTTAAGATGGTACATAACCTAGTCGTGTACGAAAATATTAAAAGTTGAAAACGTTTTTTAATATTATGTCACTACTACATTAACATCAGCTACGCTGTATTAACCATACCACCTGTATGTTATATTTATAATTTTAATATAATACAATTTTAATTACCTTTATCACTGGGTGGTGTTCTCCTACAAGCCATTGACAAAACAGTAATTGAATCAGTCGTTTCAGAAAGCCCATAAATCAAAATTTATATTTTTTTCTTTAGCACAAAATATATGGCTTTCCTTAAGTAGTGCACAACCCTTAAGACAAGATTTATCCTTAAGGATATAAAGTGTTTCCTTCTAATTAAAAAATGAAAATGGATGTTCTTTTGAAGCTTAAGGTCTATTTTCTAGTACAATACAAAAATTTTATGCAAAAATATTTTTAAAGTGTACAACTAGTGTTTATGACTATGATTAAGAACGTGAATAGCCCTGAAAATCAAAATTTTACTTTCTAAAAGTTTAAATTTTCAATTTTTATTATTTCAGAAAGCTATTTTATGTCATAATATAAACTACTGAAATAAATAAATGAATACTATGTACAGCACAATTTACTTCTGGTCTTACAACATATTTTACAGAAAACTACGTTAGTTAACATTTTACTCCAATTTATTTAAGAAACTCCTTAAGTCTAATTTTTCATTTTTTTTTTAAACAAGTGTCTTTAAAAGATAAAATTATATTTGTATTAAAGGGGACAGCCCTCTGAACAATTTTTTTTTAATTGATACATTATAAATAATTACAAGTTCTTAAATTTTTTCCAAAGTTCTTTTTTCACTTATGGGCTTTCTGTAATGACCGATTCAATTACGTTTACAAAATATTAAATTAAAATTTAATATGTTTTTCGTTACCTGGAGAGCTATCACAGGGTGGAGTCCTCCTCAAAGCAATTACCGCGGTTTATTTTTGTAAACATTTTTGGTGGTTGTATTTATACAGTTGCAAAATAAAATTAGTGAAACAATCTTAATAAAGCATAAGTTTATCTCGAAAATTTTTGTGGGTTCTAATTACACACTTATATTAATGTTATGTAAAAAATTATACATCATTTTATTAGGGTTTACATGAATTCAGGAAGAAAATATATTAAGCTAACAATTTTTTTCTTACAATACTACTTACGCTACAAAAAAATAATAATATTAGGCATATTACAAGCTGAACATAGAAAATTTCTTTTATTAACATGGAATTTTCAAAAAATGTTGAAATATTTGCCTTTACGAAACAATGAAACAAATTAGGTAATGTATGGCTGTCGCCCGAAGTTAGTTTCCTTAGTAAAATTTTTCTACCTTTATACATACATTTTTATTTCGTCTGGAAATTCTTTTATTTCGTATTGTATTTTATTTCATTGTTTATTTGATTTGGTCTTACATCTTGACAGAATATTGAAACTAACGAGGTTGTCTTAACTAGCGTATCTCCGTAATAGTGATTGTCTGAAGTGTTTTATCGTATAGCCTGATTGTACAAAAAGAATAATATTAGCTAGGGTATACAATACTCCTAGTTCAATTTTTACTTTCTCTTGCCTATATGAATATATATGTGCTATATATATAATATATATAATATGATGACACAATTATGTTCGCTAATACAATAGAGGGACTGCAAAAACTAATGAACAGAATAACAGAAGTGAGCGAGAAATATGGCCTGGACATCAACATCGTCAAAACCAAATTAATGGTGATTAGCAGGGGACTGATGACTGGTGTAAACCTATATATAAAACACGAAAGAATTGAGCGCGTGGAGAGGTATCCATATTTGGGCACTATTATTAATGAAGCCTGGGATAACGTACCAGAGATCAAGTGCCGTATTGGTAAGGCAAGGAGTGTGTTTCTCGCAATGAGTTCGGCGTTTAGGAGTCATGATCTCACTATGGGCACTAAGTTGCGGCTCTTACTGTTACGTGTTTTCCGTGCTTCTGTATGGAGTGGAGACTTGGACGTTGACGAAGGCAACCACTGCTAAACTTGAAGCCTTCGAACTTTGGTTGTACAGAAGAATGTTGAAGATACCATGGACGGACAGGGTGACCAACACCGAGGCACTGCGCCGAATGAGCAAGAAACCGGAGGTAATAAACATCACAAAGTGTCGCAAGTTGGAATACCTTGGTCATATTATGAGGAACCACGTCAGATATGAACTGTTGCAGCGCATCCTGCAGGGTAGATTGGATGGTGGAAGACGGCCAGGCCGAAGAAGAATATCCTGGCTTGCTAACCTGAGAGACTGGTATGGACAAAGCTCAGCCCAACTTTTCCGCATTGCAGAGGACAGGACCAAGATAGCTATGATGGTAGCCAACGTTCGAACCGGACAGGCAAGTTAAGAAGAAGATATGAATATATAGGAAGAAAAGTATTGTTTTTGAGTCAATTTTTCGAAATCAAGTTTTCACCGGCAACACGTTTTCAGACACCCTAAACCCCAAAAAACATCTTTTTAGCGAGATTGGTCTGTGTGTATGTGTTCGTGTGTGTGTGTGTGTGCGTGTGTGTGGGTGTGTGTGTTCGTGTGCGAACAAAATATCTCAGGTACGAAACGTCGTACGAAATTGATACTTGAATTTAAATTAGGTTAGGCTACTACTAGAGAACCCGACGTGAACAGTTTTATCAAAATCAGTCATCCGAAGTAGTAGTTTATTCGTGTAATTTTTCACTTCCTTGCGATATTTTCAAAAACTGCACAAACGATTTTTTTAAAAATCGCCTCATTTACTACATTTTTTGTGCCCTACAAGATAGGGTACACGCCATGTCCGCTGAAACATTTGGAGAGGCTGTTTGCTCGTAGAAAAAAAATTTTATTTAAAGATTGCGGCCTTAATATGCATTCTAGGGCAAAAGTGTACATAATCAAAGTTGTAGAAAATTAAACAACCTACAACTTTTATTCTAACATTTCTTTGTAGAACACTTAGATTAGAGGTAATTAGTGTTTTTCTGGTTTTTTTTTCATGAATATCTGTACAAAATAAATTTTTAAGGTTTCGGCCGTAGTATAGATCATTAAAGGATCTACAACTTTTATTTATAGCATTTTTCTCTACAGAGCCTAGCATCAAAGAATGATTTTCCGTATTATTAAGCCTAACTAAGGTTGATTTTCATTTTGCATCATGCACTCATGTTTAACATAAGATTGTGTTTTTGTGGTTAGATTTTTCTATTTTTAATGTTTTATTACTAACGTTAGGTTATATTGTTCATTATTTTCATTGGCAAGAGAAAGCCGTGAAAGTTTTCACACCGGAGTTTTATTTTTTATTTACATTATTTAACTTAAATTAATCTTTTATTTTTTAAATTTATTTATTGTTTTAAAGTCACATGAACACCAAAGGTTATTAGTGACTACAAAAGTCATACCAACACCAAAAATTATTAATGTCTAAAGAAGTCTACGAAAATTCGATTGTGGTAGTAGGAAAGTATCATTTTTACGTTATGGTAGTTGTATGTATCATTTTGTAGAACGGGTACTTTTCACTTAAGTTTTATAATCAAGAGGTTTACTACGTTTTATTTTTTTAATAATTTTAAATCATCCTCGTTACATTTTCAAAGTTAATACTATTATTTATAATCTGCTCATTAAAATTGTTGAAGTAGACAGAACTCGATGGTTCAACGAAAAAATTGCATTGAATTTTTCATTCAAGAGTTTTGTCTTTTTACAGTGAAACGAACAGACATTTTATAAAAGTTTATGAATATAAAAATTCTTCATTCTTCTAGAAAATTTAAAATAATTCATTATATTACATCACGTTTTCAATTTTTTTTAAGATATATATTCAAAGAAAAATGTTATAAAACGAAGAATTTGTCAAGTCGAAAAGAAGTTCTGTAAAGTTCAGGTGGTAACAAATTGACTTTGTATGTAGCACATCAAAGTTTTTATGCTTAATAAACAGTTTATGTTTTATTTTTGTTGTAAAATTCAATGTAATCACATACTTAATATTTTATAAATAATTTAGTTTATAATTACTAAACATAAATTAATAATAACTAGATAATACTGTCATTAACAAATGGTTTATACAATATAATAACAAGTTATTGACAATGAATTAACAATTCAAAGCATGTTTTTAAAACAATTTTAAGGTAAATTACAGCCCTATTATTTTTATAATATATTTACAATCATGTATTGATTGTCTATTATAATGTTATCGCGTTTCTAAGTATAATTATAATAAATTAACAATTTTATAAATTTTTATGTTGTAATTTTTAAACTTAAGTTTAAAATTTGCGGCCCTCTAAGCTATTTTAAACAAGTTATTGACTTCACGAAGTAGCTAGTAGATTGATGTTATGTATTATGTAATAGTATATTATGCTAATATTTATGATACATAGCATGTTATTATTATTTTTTCTTCATCATTATTATCTACCTTATAAATTCAGTATGGATTCCCTAAAATGGAATTTATATTTTTATCGTTTTACGTTATAGCTAATTCACATGAACCGTGTTGTAGTATACAACATTATAAACAAGCTGTTGACGGTATCCTTTAGAGTGCTAATTTGCAATAATGACAGAGTAACCACTGCATCTACAGCATACATTAAGTTACTCGTGTTACAAGAGTTACTACGTTCACTTAACCAATACATGTTCTATCAGTACACCCACCAGTTCATTTATTATTGTATACCCTGATAAAATTATTAACTAAATATTTTAACTTTATTAAAAAAATAAAACCTAACATTTAATATGGTTATTTTGTTAATTTATTATTACCGGTATATATTAATTTATTCTAAATACTGTACCTTGCAGGTATATTATTTATACTGTACATTAAATTTTATCACAAAACTACCTTGTTTAGAGTCGTTAACGTGTGACTGTAATTATTATTTATATATACATATTTATAAAACTTTTGTCAAATAATACACAAACTGTTTATTCTGGGTAATTATTTACCTGCATTACATTTAAATACATTGTAATTTGTATTAAAATTATACCACGTAATTTTATTGTTATCACTTCTGTTAATACAAAATATGTAAATTGAAAGGTAAGTTGTTATTAACGCAAATTTTGCGTTCGTTTTATTGGTTAAAAGTTGTTGGTCACTTAAAGAAAAACTCTCATACTGTAAAAAAAAGTATTAATAACATTTGATACAGTCGTAACTTTCTAAAATTTGGAATTGAGAGTTCACAATTCTTCGTAAACTTTTATTACGTTCTATAAAATATGTGTTAATGGATTACAATCATCATTTTTAAAAACTTCTGGTGTGAAACACTCACAGAACTTTTTCTTGTTGATGTAAATAATTAACAATATAACTTAACATTAGTAATAATCAAAAAAGTAACCTCAAAAAACATAATCTTATTTTAATCATGAGTGAATGATTCAAAATGAAAATCAACCTCAGTTTGGCTTAATAATACGGAAAACCACTTTTTTACGCTAAACTAGGCTATGTAGAGAAAAATTCTCTGAATACAAGTTGTAGTTCTTTGAATTTCCTATATATTTGATTGTATGTACACTTTTTTCGTAAAATGCATAATAAGGCTGAAATCTTAAAAAATAGATTTGTTTTACAGATTTTCATGAAAAAGAAAACCAGAAAATCACTAACTACCACTAATTTAAGCATTATAAAAACAAATAGTTGAAACAGAAGCTGTAGGATTTTCAATTCTCGACAACTTTTATTTTATAAATATTTGCGCTAAAAATGGATATTAAAGCTGCAATTCAGAAAAAAATTTTTTTAAAGAAAACAGCTTCTCCGAGACTTTCAGACATGGCGCCTACCCTATCTTGTAGAGTATAAAAAATTTAGTAGACCTAAAAGAGGTGATTTAAATAAAAAATCGTTAGAGCCGCTTTTGAGAAAATTGCAACAAAGTGAAAAATGACAGGAATTACCTACTACATCCGGTTGACCGATTTTGATGAAAATGTTCGTGTCTAGTTCGGTTTTTACTTTCTCTTGCCTATATGAATATATAGGAAGGAAAGTATTGTTTTCATGTCGATTTTTCGAAATCGAGTTTTCACCGGATCTATACGTTTTCAGACCCTCTGAACCCAAAAAACTTGTTTTTAGCGATTGGTCTGTGTGTGTGTGTGTGTGTGTGTGTGTGTATGTGAACAGAATATCTCAAGAACGGAACATCGTACGAACTTGAAACTTGAAACTTAAGTTACATATCACTACCGGACCCGACACGAACATTTTCATCAAAATCGGTCAACCGAAAGTAGTAGTTTATTCGTATAATTTTTCACTTTTTTGCGATTTTCTCAAAAACTAGTCTTACGATTTTTTTTAAAATCAACTGGTTTACTACATTTTTTATGCTCTACAATATAGGGTAGGCGCCATGTTTGCTGAAATTCTGCTTGAGGCTGTTTTTACGTAAAAACATTTTCTTTTTAAGATTGCGGCTTTAATATGCATTTTAGCGCAAAACGTTATATAATAAAAGTTGTAGAGAATGTAAAATTCTACAACTTTTACTTAAAACATTTTTTTGTATAACGCTTAGTTTAGCGGTAATTTGCGATTTTCTGTTTTTTTCTCTCACGAAAACGTGAGAAAAATCGATTTTTTTAACATTTCGGTCTTAGCATGCATTTTACGACAAAAGTGTACATAATTAAATTTATAGAAAATTAAAAGATCTACAACTTTTGTTTAAAGCATTTGTCTCTACAGAGCCTAGTTTAGCGTGAAAGCGTGATTTTCCGTATTTTTAAGCCAAACTGAGTTCGATTGTCATTTTGCGTCATTCACTCATGATTAAAATAAGGTTATGTTTTTGAGGTTAGTTTTTGTTTATTTCTAATATTTTATTAATAATGTTAGGTTTATTATTAATTATTTGCATTGGCAAGAGAAAGTTGTGTGAGTGTTTCACACCAGATTTTTTGTTTATTGTTAATGTTTTATTACTAACTGCTAAAAAACTCCATCTACTGAAAAGGTAATCGACCAGTTTTTGGTGCTTATGCATAGGTTATGTCACATACACCATTTCTAGACCATTAATAAAAAAAATTATTTTTGTAACATACAACGGTTTTCCGGCCACATAACCAATTTCCAATTATCTTTAAATTATATTTAAAGATAACCAATTATCGTTAAATTATCTTTAAAGATAACTAATTATCTTTTTTATATCTGTAAAAAATATGAAACTACAGATTAAGTGAATTGTACTTTCTTAAAGATATCTATTCTGGAATATAACTTTTTAATTTTTCGCAAATATTTTTATTGATCTATAATGAACACGATTTGTATTTGTGTTAATAAAAAACACTTGGTAGGAGATATGCAGTAATTTCTTTAAAATTTTTGAGTAAATTCCGCATATAAAAACTTCAGATAAGTTTGGCAAAAATTTATAAAATTCTGGTACTATTATTTTATGACAAACAAAAATAAAAATTGGTGATTAAAAAAATAATAATTATTACAATATTTTCAGTAAATTATTTGGTATAAATAATGTAAAAACCAAAAGCAGATAACGGTGAATTCATACTGTTTTTTTTTTTTCATTTATTCATATGAGTTTTTCAATCTTACATTTTTTAAACTTTCATCGGCGCTATTGTGGCCAAGGCTGAAATTTATGTAAAATCGATTTACTCAATGGAAATGAGTTATTACTTCAATATAGCGGCCCAAATTTTGCCCTGACTGGAAAAGATCGAATCATTGAGAGGTGTGGGGGATTGAAAACACGTATCTCGGTCCAGGTCATTTTCAATACCTTGTAACTTATTGCGTTAGATCTTTTTTATAGTATTTTGATCATTTGACAAAAATTTACTATTTTTAGTCACGGTACCATCGTTTTATCAATCGATGTTGAACAGTGATTATCTACTTTTCCGATGAACGAAAAATATATGATATTCATAGATTCGCCCTACAGGAATGTCACGGTTTCAAGATTGTTTTATTACATTTCAACGGTTTCATGTACAGAAAATGTTTGCTATTATGAAGAAAATTATTTTGACTGTTATTAAAATTATTATTTTACTAATTTTCAATTTAAACAGATTTTTTAACCATTTTAACCAAATATAAGTTTAATTAGCAATTTCTTTTAACATTAATTGAAAATATTTCACTAATTTAGTCTATAATTTTTGCTCATCAATTTTATCAATGTCATAATATTTAAACGTAAGAGTCCTGCTGATAAGTGGTGTTCTTCTAAAAAGTGGTAGATTGATACGTAATACTTAAAATTATTTATACGTAACTGGAATATAGATACTGGTTGTGCAGAGCTTGTCATGAGTTGTATTTTTCATAACACAAGAAAAATAAATATTCAAAAAACTCAAAATATATTGGGTACAATGAGTGAATATAAGAACACATATTATGAAAAACCTCTTAGCAAAATATCTTTGGAATGATAAAATATAGAAGGAGACAAAGATAAATATTTATCATGCTATCCTGGAGATTGTGTGTACGTATGCTGCGGAAGTGAGGGGGTTGACAAAGAGATAGAAGGATCGCCTAAAAGCTTTGAAAATGGATTTATGGAGGCGGAGCTGTGGTGTGTCGCGGATCGATGGAATTCCGAATTCCGAAATTTGGAGAAGAATCGGCGTTCACGGAAATATCATGGATGCCATATCGCGGAAGCAGTTAAAATGGTTTGGCCATTTGCAGAGTGTGGAGGGTGGTAGGTGGCCAAAAAGGGTATGGGAGTGGACGCCAGCCGGTAGAAGAAGGAGGAGTAGGCACGGTAGTGACATAGTTGGATGAGGTGCAGGAGGAATGTCTTTGCGGCGGCTCTCCGATGGAAAGACAGAGAAAGGTAGTGCTTAGGAAGTGAGATACGGCTGGGGCTGTAATTCCTCGCATGAATATGTGTGTGTATATATATATATGAAAAAGGTAACATGATAAAAAACGTAATTGGAAGAACAGTCCAGTGACTGAACTCCAACATGAATAGATTAGTGCAGAATTTAGATCATTCTAATGTTTATTCAATTGCAGTTCTAAGTTAGTTGATGACATTTTTGATTAATATTTTAACACTGAAGTCCTACAAAGCTTCTAATTACAGGTTTCAAAAAACTAATCAGGACAATCACAACATCATCTTGATACGAAGAACATAATTAGTACGCATTCCTTAAGAAATTTACACATTCTTACTGGTCAACTAGAAATTAACAAACACATCCATTAAAAAAATATCAAAAGAGACTCAAATTACACTTAAATCATCTCTTCATCTCACTGTTAAAAAATTTCAAACGACACTCGCCGACAGAATCAAATATATCTTACGAACTTATTTTAAAGCAAAAAGACAACACAGGACATACATCCAGGAAGTTCCCTCATTGTGGGGAGGGGTCTTCGGCCATGACATATAACAAAGAAAATTATCTTCTCATTAATCTACTTAAGAATATATTGTTGCTGTACTTTAAAACAATCTCATACGGTTATGAAGTACGTATATTATCTTTCAAAGTACAAATACAATTTCTCTTTGTATTGTTGGAATAACTCCTAAATAATTTAAATGACAAAATTCTTTAATTTTCTACGACTATTCACTTAATTTAATGTTAACAATTGTCACCGGATGGCGACATTAAGTGGCTAACCTTATCTGTTTAATGGCCCTGAAAAGGGCCGTTTAGGTGTGTGTCCGCCGGGGCAGGCAGAGGTGTTTGATGGCCCTGAAAAGGGCCGGTTAAAACCCTAATAAATTGGTCCTGAGAAGGACCGTTGTGCCGGTCTCGAAGGAGACCAGCGTAGGCAGCGCGTGGCTGCGGCTGCTGCGGCGGCGACGGCTGCTGCGTTGCTGGCTGCTGCAAGTCCCAGAGCATCTTCCTTCTTTGTCTCGTGGATGTAGTCAGTCGATCTTCTTCGGAGATGTAGAGCGTAATGACAAGCGGCTCAGCGCACTGCGCTTTTATAGCTACTGAGAGCGCTGTGGTAAAGGGCGGTGAGTCGCTCGGCCTTGGCAACAAAGCCCTCTATCGGAAGACAGCCGAAAGCTTTGTCGGGACGCCGCTAAAGGGTTTGTCGCTTCGCCGCTAAAGGGCCCACCGCGCCGACAAAGACCGGAAGAAGTATTGAAGGCCGGCAACACAGTAAATGATTAATTAGAAGGGGTGGCGGTGACACCATATTAAATATTTCTTGGTTTTACATAGAAAATCAAAAAGAAAAGCTTCATGTTATTTTCTTGCATGTCATCATATTATAAATTATTGTTATTTATTTTACTTAGTAATTATATATTTACTGTATTGTTCCAAATTCAAAATAAAATATTTACAAAAATTGATAGAATCGTGGTATTGAAAGAAAATGTATTAAGCTTTAATTTTTGAAAAATGCAAAAAAGTCTGAAATAATAAAGCCTTCTGAATTGTCTTCTAAATGTTTGAAAATAATTAACTTCCTTTTATAAGTAATACATTTATAATGAGTGTATAGATAGTTTACTATATATTTTGTAAAATGAATAAAATATTTTGTACCGTAATAAAAATATTATTTAATTTATTTTTTTAAATATAAAAAATATTTAACAAATGAGGTGATTTTGATGAAAGAGAAACGTGACTCTATAACAATAACAGTTATATTTTTATTTTGACTGCTATTACATTAGTCTACCATTAACTACATAATATACCATTAGTAATGAGCGGTCATTATGCATGAAAGATAATAAATAAATGAACGGAAGGCATAGAAAAAAAGAGAAAAAATTAATTTTGTAAAATATGATGTAAGAAAAACTTTTGTACCAATTACTCCCTAATGCATTCATTTAAATCCATGGGACTACTGACAGATTGTTTCGAACGCCACAAGGTAAAAATTCTTGTTTAATATTTGTTTTGTATTATACAAAAAAATAAACATACAAATAAAATAATATTAAAAAAATTGATTAATGACCAAACAAATTATATGACAGTTTTATAAGTAAATTTAAATGTAACTAACTTTTAAAATTATATTGTATTCTGTATAAAATAATTTTTAGTTTCGGTTAAGGATAAATTGCAAAGTAAGGTACTTTTATTACATAAGCTGTTACTATAATGCAGACAGGAAATGATGTGAAAAAATGAAATTATGTTTTCCTTTTTTTAGATTCCATTACCTCGTAATGAATCATTAATCCACGGTGATTCGTTAAGAGCGCTTACTTTTTATATAAAAGTAAATTTTGTTTTTTAACGCTAATATACTTTTAAAATATTGCATTCTTAACATCAGCATTGTTTTAAAAACATAAAATATTGCAGTTTAAGGACTTTTTAATAGATTAATGATAAAATACTTTACTTTGTTTACATGTAAATAAAAATTTTATTTGTTATTGTTTTTATTTTCGACGTGGAATTACCGTTTTGGAACAAGTATAATACAAAAATTATGTCTGGAAAAAAATATGCACGGTCTATAGAAAGTAATGTATGATTACATCTGTGAAAACCTGTGTTACTACGATGACTTTTACCTAGAAAAATGAAAATGGTAAAAACTTTAATTTAGCCAATGCAAAATGTATTTAGCGAATTCAAATTACTGTTTCATGTAACAACCTACAAAATTTTCCTATTAATTAAACAACCCCTTTATTTCAAACGAAGTGAGACTGGGACCTGTTTGTATTATTCGAAAAATGTGTCGTCTCAAAATTAATCCAAAAAGTTGTACATATAAATAATTAAGCGTGCATAAATTGTATTAGAAATCAATAGTAACTTCTTTCTATTAAACTATTAACGAATAATAAAATATATTAGAAATGGTGGGAATTCACTTTGGAGACGCATTATGGCCAGAAAAGAGAATGCCCTTAAAAGTGTCGGGATATGTTCCAGTTTTGGAAGAAGGGAGGTAGGAAGACCTTGAAGAAGATGGTAGTGGTCGAGATATTCGGGTTGGAATATCTCGTGTTTGTGTAGAAGTACAGGATGGTTTGTAAGTTCGGAACAAGCAATCCTTGATATTAAGAAGAAGAAGAAGAAGAAGAAGAAGAAGAAGAAGAAGAAGAAGAAGAAGAAGAAGAAGAAGAAGAAGAAGAAGAAGAAAGAAGAAAAAGAAGAAAAAGAAGAAAAAGAAGAAGAAGAAGAAGAAGAAGAAGAAGAAGAAGAAGAAGAAAAATATATTACGTATACTATTGGAATAGTGTAGGTCAATTGTGTATCATAGAGCAGCTTATTTTACATTTAGAAACAACTGAAGTACTGGAAATAGCATTGCAGTACGGATAGCAGCACGAAAAACATTTGCAATTAGATAGATGTCATGTGCTGGGGAAATTTTGCGTCAGCAAGGTTTTTGGATTACAACTGCAAAGAATTTGTGATTTTATTATGCCAGGTAATAGTAAAATATTTGCACACGATAGTAATATTCTAGAAAGGTAATATATTGTTTATCGTAAAAAATTAATTGTCTAAAGGATAATGGGTTTCTGATGAATGACGTATTTCTGAATAGAAATCCTTGGAAACGCGGTTGAAACTACAAAGGTATTAAGCTTATTATAGATTCTTTCTACGTTGTTGATTGTTCTAGTCAAGTAAAGAAAATTTTTAGTAGGGTCTCTATCGTGTCTTATTATGGAGATAAACTTCGTCAATCTGGAAACAACCACAGTCTCTAGTATCTAAAGACGCTAGTCCCTTTATCAGTAGTTCAGTGAGTTCCATTCAGTTCAAGTTGCCAAAGTTATGAATGAGTGAGTGCTAAGCAGTTTATTGCAACTAGTACATTAAGAAAAAGCTTTCGTACTGTATGTAAACATTTAAATAGGTTGCAGGTAAGAGGCTATTATAAAGTGTAAAATATTTTTCACTTGTAATTAGTTAAAAACTTTTGCACTTAATTTAATTTGAGTACTATAATTTTAATTTGTGAGTAGTCTAAGCATAATGTTAATTGTAATTTTATAATCTTATAAATTAATATTAACTGTTACGAGGTTAAGAAATGTTTGTTTATTATATATTATAACCTGTTTTCGAACGAACTTAGGCTTCTCGTTTTGCAATACATAATTAAATTTCTTGTAATTGTTAATGAGCTAGAAGAAACGATTTTCACTCAGAGATTTATATTTAAGTACTACATTTTATATTATGAAATAACTTTGTTATGTTCGTTTGCTAGTCTTAACAACACTATTAACAATTTTTATAAATTAATTTTTTATGTATGGAACTGACTCTAAAATCTAAACTATTACTATACAAAGTTTATCTCAAACCAATATGGACCTATGGACTACAAATTTATGGCACAGCTAAACCGAGCAATCTACAAAAATTACAAGCCTTTCAGTCAAAATGCCTACGTTTAATCACCTGCGCACCTTTTTATGTCAACAACAAAATTCTACATGACGACCTTAATATTCCGTTCATAAGTGAAGTAGTTAAGTCCAGCTACAGTGTTTTTCACAGAAAATTGCATGATCACCCCAACGAATTA
This sequence comes from Catonia carolina, assembly GCA_035578175.1. Taxonomy (NCBI): domain Eukaryota; kingdom Metazoa; phylum Arthropoda; class Insecta; order Hemiptera; family Achilidae; genus Catonia; species Catonia carolina. The sequence goes on along the minus strand of JAQMRL010000003.1, from coordinate 59,652,851 downwards.
ATCACCAAACTATCGGATGCATCACTACCAGGAAATCCGCAGCGCAGGTTGAAACGTCAATGGGCCACAGATCTTCTATAAAGTGATTTATTTTCGTTTTCTTTCTTCTTTTTTTTGTTATGTTGTTATTTATCATTCATGTATTATGACCTTTATTTCATAGAACATATACCAATGGGTATCACTGTTCTTTTTCATTTCTTTATTTTTATTTTATTTTTTTTTCCTTGTCATCCTTTGTTTACTGTCATCTAATTTGCTCGTTGTATCGTAGTATATAGTTGCAAATAAAGTTATTAAAGTTAAAAAAAAAATGTATGGAACTTTATTAAATATATTTTATTTTCATTACAACGTAGCTTAAAAACTAAGAAAATCTTTTTTAAAACATGATGTAGTCATAGGAACCATGTTAAACATAAATATATAAATTTGGATTATCCAAAATTTCGGATTAGCGGGTTTGTTGTATAATGGTCAGCGATGTAATAGCATAAATAAAAGCTAAGATTATCACGATAGCGAAATCCGTTTTTGTTTGCCGACAGGAAATTTTACAAAAGTTTACGTCATTAGGATTGGCAGTAATGTAGAAAACAGTCAGAAAATCACGAATTTATTTTTATTCAATAAGAAAAAACAATACAAATTAGTTAATGTTTCATACACAGTAACAAGGCAATCACTCTTATTCAACTCGAATTAACTATACGAGTAAATCTAGCACTCAAATACACTTAACCCACAATAACAGCAATGTACACTTAACACTGAAGTATGTTACAAGAATGATTACTGCAGTAATTTAATAAGTCTTGTTATTTTGTCAATTACAAATTGCCAGCCTTGTTATAATGCTGTACTGAATAATTAGCTATGTCAAAATATATTATATGTACTGTAACTTCTTGTTCGATTTAAATACATTATATTATCAGTATTATTAATAAGTTTATAAGATAAACACTTCTACTTTCAAACAAGTTTTCATTAAAACTAACAATACTTTTTGCAACAGTAATTTACCTTATGAAACAGCAGTTATATTAGCCTACTACTGAATTAAAAGATTATTATGGTCTCAGTTTATTGATGTTTTTACTTTCTCTTGCTCTACGTGAAATATAAGTAAAAAAAATTATGTTCTCGTGAATTTGTTGCTAGAGGTACACGTTTTTCAGTTCCCGTGAGCCCAAAAACATGTGTACCGATTCGTTTGTGTGTTTGCATGTCAACATAAAATCGAGTTGAAACTTAAAAATTACGTTATATATCCCATGGGGATCCAACATAATCTTCATGAAAACTGGTCAACCGATCAACTGATACACTTCATCAACTGGTCAAGTAGTAGATTGGTTATGCGATTTTTTACTTCTTTGCGGTTATCTGAAAATCGGCTTCTACCATTTTGTTAATCACCTTATTTACCACATTTTTTTTACTTTCTTTTGCCGTTTATGAATATATTAGGAAGGAGAGTAATGTTTTCACGTCGATTTTCAGAAATCGAGTTTTCACCGGATATACACGTTTGAAGACCCCTTGAACCCAAAAACCTGTAACAAGTAATTGGTCTGTGTTTTTGTACGCGTGTGTGTGTGTGCGTGTGTGTTTGTGTGTAAACAACATATCTCAAGAACTAAACATCGTACGAAGTTGAAACTTGAAACTTAAATTAGATATTATTTGATGATCCGACACAAACATTTTCATCAAAATAGGTCAGCCGGTAGTGGTAGTTCATTATTCCTTATAAAGTGCGATAAGCCAGATGTCTACTGAAATTAATAGAGGGTTGTGCTCTCATAGTAAAATGTTTTAAATATTGCAGTTTTTATATGCATTTTAGCGCAAAAATTTGTAAAATTGAGTTTTACAGAGTTTAGTTTAGCATCAATTAGTGGTTTTATATATATATTTTTTTTTTTTTTAATTTATTTAACGTCGCATCAACATCAAGGTCATTAGCGACGACTTTGGGGTGTAACTGTGTGTGATGAGGATGAAATGATTTTTTGTAACGTATGAAAATATGCCATGCCTGAGTAGGATTCGAACCCAGGACCGCATGATGAGAGGCGAGCACGTTACCAACTGCGCCAATGCGGCCGGCTTATATTTATATTTTTTGTTCATCAAAATCTGAAACTAAATTATAATACTGTAATGAATACTGACGAATGTTGATTGTATTTTAAATAAATTTAATTGTACTAAGGTATTATCAAATTATTATTTTGTGATACAATATCATACAGTGATTAAAATCACAGTAACAAAAATAATCAGCGATTTACAAAATTGTTAGAATTTAATAATATTGTGACACTTATTGCTAAGGTCCGTTTCATCTAGGTTATTAAATAATTAATACACTAAAGTTTACAATTACAAATATTTATTTCACCAAAAGATTACAAAATAAATAATTAAACTAATTATAATTAAGAAATACAATAAATGATTTAATAATTCACTTGAAATAAATAACAAACAATAATTAACTTACTTAGCCTACTTACAGTCACTTTTATAGATTACACTAACGTACAAAACACAAACTGCATTCACAAAAACTACACATTAACTTTACGATACACTCACAAAAAGACTTTACACAATAGACACACAAAGACACAGTGTGTTACAATCGTCGACTGACACAATGCTCGGTACGCGCCTACCTACGTCCGATGGACATTCGTCAAAGATCAAACGATTACTGACTCGACCGCGCTGGGGGTCTCCTTTTATAATCATTCACAAAGATCGTTCCAGAACAAACTCAAGTACAAAAATAACTCTTTATTTGTGAATGCTAGAAAAATCTTGTTAATAGGTCAACAAAAAGTCTTTTGTAAATAGAAAACGTAAACAACCTGCCTCCCTCATAATAGCTGTACACAATACCTAAACTTTATGATAGTTATTACAACCCTTATGAATGAATAGACACACTTTTATGGTTACAACTGTCATTTACAAAACTGATCTTATTGTGTATTGTTATTTTACTATTTCTTAACTATTTTTATTAATGGAATTCTGGAACATTCGTGTCTTTTCTTGGATCTTGTTACAATATATATATTATATATTTATATATTCGCAGATGTATATATTTTTTTGGCTTTAATTTTCATTACGGTAATGTACATTGTGCTGCACAACTTCCGTATATGATATTAAAATGGTGGTAGGAAATTTCACTTTAAGGAGAGAGGTACGCTGTGGTATTCGCAGATATCTACATAGATTTCGTGTCTTGGCACTTTGATTAAGCAATGAAAAGAAAAATATAAATTATATTGTTATCAACTAAATAAATCTTACCAAATATCTGCTGAAGGTTGCCTACAATACAACGATCTGCAGATTATACATAATTAATAAAAGAACAAGATAGGTTGAGAAAAGACTTTCTCATTTTGCATCTTCACTTTGAAATTTAGCATATTATGGTTGTCAGTTTAGTACGATAATGCATCAATTGTTTTAAGGCTGTCTATTTTAAGATTAATTTGCAGATTTAAGCCTCAAGTAAAACAATGTAAATTCGAGTTAGTATATTTAAATGAATCAATTGATTCTTTAAATTTTAAAGACTAGCTAAATAAAATAATTCTAAAGAAACCAAATCTATGAATTTTTGTTTAGTTTTATGTTATACAATGTTAGATCAACGCTATTTGGTACAAAACCTCTGGTTAAACTCTTAGCTAATTGGAAAATATTCCTATTGTTTTATTTTTTTCTCATAACGAAAATTCATTCTCTCATGTATTTTGAGATTTATAAGTTGCTTAATGTCATCACCACTATTAAAACGGATCGTAACTATCTGACTAACCCTTTTCCAGATTCATTGTTTTGACTTGTAGAAACATACTCTTACTGCCTGACAAATATTTACTTTAAAAATTCCTTTTTGTTGTTGTTTAGGTCATCAGCCAAAAGGCTGGTTTGAACCTGTAGAGGTTTTCATAAGTAAAATAAGGAGTGAGGTGGCTTACCATTGCCTTCCTCAGAAAAATTCCTTATTGGTTCTTTAATATTATATGTGCATGAATTTATTGTTCTTTTATGATTTGTTATTTATTCGTTTATTTGTTTGTTCTTTTTTCAGGTAAGTTGCATAACTTCAATATTTGAAAATTTTGAGTTTGGATGGTGAATTGAATTATATTTCCTGCAAAATTGTTCACAGTATTGAAAATGTTATTACTGTGGTAGGTAAGTACATTAAGCTGATTTTATATGAGTTGTAAATTACCTCAAAACTGTAAGCATGTACACAATATGAAAATAAATGTTTATAAGTTGAGATTTCACTGTATTTTGTAGTCCTGTTTTTCGTCGTAAATATTAAGCAAAGTAGACTTCTCCATATATTAAAGTATCTTATCAGTGCTCTAATATATTGACTAAACAAGAAAATTGGACGCCACACTGAACACCAAAGTAAGTTAAACTTTAAGGATATACTCTAAGAAAGTATAAAATAGGGTTTTAATGTTGTTATTTAGGTCATAAGCCGAAAGGCTAATTTCAACCTATAGAGACTTTACTATATAAAATGAGGAGTAAAGGTTTACCTTGTCTTCTTCACTAAGTGAAAAAGTATGCTTATCAGCATGCCAAGCCCTCTGAAAAGCATCTACTTTCCAACCTGCAAATGGCATTTTCCCTTAATTCACCACTGAGTCTAGCTGTATAATGATGAAATTCATTAATCTGAGAGGAGATATTTCTAACTGGTGTCTTGCTGAACATTTGATAAGAAACTGAACTATTTTTTGTAGCCCTGGAACTAGCAGGTTGAGTGAAAATAATTTAACATTCCATCTGCCTGTTATAGGCATAAGGGTTTTATTATTAGAATAATAAAACAAGATAAAGAAAATTTTGGTCGAAATACACAAATTTATGATAAATATTTCCAAGAGCTACGGTAAAAAATCATACAACAGTAGGCTATAATTATTGAAAAAAAAAATGTAATTAAATATTATAACGAAGCTAATGATATAACTGTGTAGTGTTTTTTATATAGATTATTAATTGTGATATTTATTTTTATTACGTGGTGAATTGAATGAGGGTTATGTTTTCAAGTAACATGTAAAAAAAATGAAAAAATTGATTTAAAGAATGTAAGATCAGATAAATGTAATTATATGGTATTAACCACATATTAAACAAGAATATAATTAATGCGTTCAAAGTAAATAAACCCTTAATATTTAATTTAAGAAGAAACCGGTTAATAAATCACTTAAGGTTTCAGATAGTAAATAACTCCTACAGTTGTTAATAATTATTTTTATTTATTTATTTATCTAACAATATTAGATAGAATAATTGAATGTTTGTAGATTATTTTGACTTACTTAAGACCACCATAACGCATTCACATAGAAACGTTAACCCTTCTAGTCAAACAACCCCTGTGGCTCTTCCCGCTGGTACCATGATCCATCATCATTGTCTGCCAGTGGCACCTGCTAGACCTCCCTACTAGAAACATCCACTAATTTTGTATATCTTTAATTAATCACCGGACGTGATTGTGCACTGTACAGTACTGTATCCCACCACTTGCGGGTTTATTTCTAAAAAGCAGTGCACGGCTACCATTAAAGAATTACCGGTTAAGCATACAACACATCCTGCAGTAGTCAACTTAATGTTAAGATTAGATGTGGCTTCATATCCATTATTAATGGTTTTTGTTGTTATTTTTATTCTTTACTAATGGATACTATTTGTCGGTTGGATTCCTTTCCTTTCATCTAGTTTTTAACACAAATAAATATTAAATAATTCACTTTAATCTACCTATGCACTTGTACAATTGAATCTCCATAACTGGAACTACGTAGGAAATATGGTATTTATTCGAGTTAAAGAAGATTTGAAATTCAAAACAATTATGCTGTAGAATTTTTAAAAATTTTTTAAGATAATGTTAAACATTTAAAAATATAATCTGTTTCAATGGTTTTCTTCGATCATGAAATATAACAAAGATAAAACTTATCTACTCATTTATTCTACTAATAGATTGATGTACTTTTCGGTATTTAAAAAAATTACCTTTATGATTTTTAATATAATTTAGTGCGATCTGTAAGATCACTATGTATTGTAAATTTATTTGGTTCTATTTTTCTTAGAGTGGTAATATTTTCTTTTTTCTCAAAGAAATACAAACTTTTTTAGTTAATGATATTAATCTGTTATATACAAATTGTTATGTACTTCTAGACGTGTGCCAATTCAGATTATGCAAGTTACATTAATTCTCTTATTAAATTTCATTTCTATATAACTACACTGCTCCTAATGAATTTTCACATATTTTAATAGGTTTAAATTAGTTCCAGTATTGTTGTTTTCCCCTGAGGTTAATTTATTAACTGCAAAGTACAAAACACAAATTACGCACTGGTTAAATAAACAGTATAATGTTCAATCATCAAATATTTTGTTAAATAAATAATAAATACATTTGAAATGCAAATATGAAATACATATCAGTAATAATTAGGGCAGAAAGACAAAACAGGAATACGTGACTGACTACATGGTTGAGACTAATTAAAAACTACAAAAACAAACATGTATGTTACAATTACTGTAAATTACAAATGTATGCCTGTATAATTTGTAAATAATAAAACATGTTATTATTTTAGTCATCAATTTTGTACGCTGTATAATTTTATAAGTTACCCTACCTGATGTATTGTACAAAAAAAATCAAAATTTAATTCAATTGGAACGAGTAATTCATCGATCGTTTAAAAACACAATTAATTTTTTATTATTAATACTAGTGACGTAAATACTAACATTTCTAGTTGTATACCTTATAAATTTCTGGATTTTCGAGTAAAGCTTCTTAAAAATCTAATAATATTTAGCTTGTAATTTGAAAAAAAACTTGTTATTGGATAGAGTTTCACTAAGAATACAACAATAATGTATTTTACTTCTTACCTTTAAAAACATTATTCTTTATTTCTTCACGGATAAGGCATTTTTACCTGTTCAGACACGCATCTTTTCTGTGGCCTGTCAAGATCTCTGCTTCACACTAGTTTGAATCGTCTTGCTAAACTAGATAAGCGGCTTCCTGGCATTCTATTTAAATCTTCAACTATTGAACGTTAAAAATATTAAAATATCTTAATAACATTTGGAATCTGTTCATACAAAATATTTTAATGTGTACAAAATTTTATACTAAATTGTTTCTAAACGTGATTTACTTGTTGGGGCTTGCAGTCATCACTTGTCTTTTAATTGGACTTTCCCTGGAAGATCCCTTAGCGAGAGGTTTTTAAACGACTCAGCTCACTACCCGGTAGCGCCCTAGTGTACGTGTTTATACAAGAAAGCTTGCATGTAATTGAAATTTATCGTGCATAGTTGTCTTGCATAGTTGTTTCGTATCGTAAGTTACGCATGGTATTTGCAAGTCTTTGTGTAGCATTAGGTTTGTGTGGCTTAAAATAACATTAAATGTGCGTTATCGCACGCAAAACTTCGTTTTGTATCGTTGTTATATGTTTTGTGTGTGAAGGTAAAGTAGATCTCCTAAGTTTAACTCAGTATATTAGTTTGGTCTTAACATCATTAGTTATAAAATCTGTGACTGTTTTTATTACCAGCGAAAAAGCTGTATTGTGAACTCAATATCATAATAATATCATTATTATTATACATATATTATAATGCAAAATATATTATAGTATAAGTATTGTGAACTCAAAATGTAGTAAATGGGGCGATTGGAAAACAAAATCGTAAGTCATTTTTACGAAATCATAAAACAATGAAAAATAGCACAAAAATAAAAATACTACATTTCTATAAACTTCCGGTCGAGCGATTTTGATGAAAAGTTCGGGTCGGGTCCCTATGTGGTAGGCTACATAATTTAAAATTTAAGTTTTAATTTCGTGCTTTATTGTGTTCTTGAGAAATTTTGTTTAAAGACACACAAACACACACACACACACGCGCGCACACACACACAAAACGTGCATAAAAACGTGTATTTTTAGTGAAAACTCGATTTCTAAAATTTGAAAACAATACTCTCCTTTCCTTTATATTCATATTAGACAAGAGAAAGTAACAATATACGCTGATCGGAACCTGTCCAGTGAAAGCTACGACTGAACTTGACCAAAAAAACCCCTTAATATTTTAAAATATATTGATATATTCCTGTGTTTTTATTTTTTAATTTAGACTAACTGTAAATAACCGCTAATATCTTGTAAAATGAATATTAATTACATCGTGTATTCATTCTGTATTAAAAAAATAACTGATAAGTAGTGTATTTATCAAATCAAAATGTTTTCTAACCTTTACTATGTTTATGTTTATTTCTAACCTTCACTGAAAAATACAGTCTTATGGAGTTAACTTAACTGATCAATTTGGCTGCTGTGTAAGGTTAAAATAATTGTATTCAACTTGTTCATTTTAGGGTTTAAAATTCAGTTTTGGTTCTACGTGTGGTACAATACACAGTCAACCAATATGCGTTCTAATCAGAAGTGACCTTGCCACTTCCAGATTTTGTATTGTTGGAGAGTATGTCTTAACTATACAGGTAGTTGTAGGATAAGTAAAGGAAACCTATACGCTGCTAGCTGTAAAACAAATTGTGAACGTAAGAAAAATAAATTAACAGTTGTTTTTTAGGGGACGTGGTGTAAAAATGTATGATCTAGTCAATAATTAACTAATATATATATATGTATATATATATATATATATATATATATATACATATATATAACGTATAGGCTTATAAGATCGTTTCTTTCGGTTCGATGAATAATTTAGAGGTAAAAGAAAAAGAATTTGAATATTTTACTAGAAAGAATCTAGTAGAAATAGAATTTTTGCCAATTCATTGGCCGAGTGGTTAACTGCTACGCTGAAAAGCGGAGGTTCTGAGTTCAATACTCGTTCAGAATCTGAAAAACATTTACATGTTCAAACTCACCGTTCCTTGACCCAAAGAAGTTTTCAATGACCAAGAGTTGATGAAATTTAAATAAACAAAAATAACGTAAAAAATAAATTTAATTAAATCTGTGAAAGGTTCAGATTTGATTGTATAATGCAAAATATATAATTAAATAAATAACTTAGCTCTTAAACAAAACCATCCGTAATGATGTTTCGGATTAGACAAATGTTAACTTAAAAAGCTTAATAAAACATGAAATTTTAAAATAGAACAGTTTTAATTTATGTTTGGTGCCATCTGACCACTTAAGCTGTCTTTCAGACTTAAAATGTGGAAAGGAATGACCTCCTGGTGCTACAGTAAGTTGACTATATACGACTACTATGTTATATTCGTTTTAAAGTTTAGATAATATTATTACTGGCGTGAATAATTTACTTAAATATATAGTTGTCACTAAGTTACTTAAATTTATGTTGTCCCTAACAAGATATTACATTTTTATTTTATCAATCTTTATATAGAGCCAGTTTTCAGTCATGTATGAACTGGTTTCCGTTCGATGACTAATTAAAATTTAAAATGTGTAGCACGTTATCATAGAAATTAATTAGTAACTAACGAAAATTAATTGGGCTGTATGGGTTAGTCGAATGGTTGCTCATAATTACTACAGTTAAAAAAAATATGTAGTTGATCATACGTTCAAATATAGTATTTTCTATTATGGGATTATAGAAAAAACATTTTTGCGTTCACTCAGTTTAGATGTGGTGTTTTGCTATTTAACTGTCTATCATCAAGGATTAGGAAAAAGCCTAATCCGGTTTCAATAAATTCTTCCATCTTCTCTGTGGTCGTCCCAACCAAATCTATCCTTCTGGCTCTTCAATAGTTCTTGGTAGAGCTTCGCCATATATATGTTTAAAGTAGAAAAATCACTTCGATCTTTTTTCTTATCGAGATAGATCATCAAACAGAAGGTACTTTTAGATCATTTCTCATATAGATGCTGATTTTTAATTTATATCTCAAGTTACACCCTTTTCACATCTTTCTAAAATCTCATCTCTGAGTTCTGAACAGTACAGTGTTTCTCAAATACGTAAGTACCGATTTCAACATTAAATTTATTTCCCCCGAGGCGCAGTGCAAAATTGCAAAGTTGAAGGTCCTATTTTAGATTTCCAACTATGAACTGAAAATATTTTCTAAATTTATTATAAATTTGTGTCTATACATTATTTTGCACTAGGTAACGAAATTGAGCTAATGGTAACTATAAAAAAATTAGCATGAGATACTTAATGACGTAGATCAGACACTGATTGAGTTTACATGTTTATTTTTTAATTTAGTTTTATTTTTTATGTGTACGTAATTCTATTACATTAAATCATATATTTTTGTACTGAGGTAGTTTGTTTGTATGTGTTATAATTTTCCGTAGAAACGTTGAAAGAATCTTTATATTATGTGAAATCGTTATGGGACTTGTGTGACATTGTGAATTGCCTCATTACTTATGTACCAAAGGAAAATGTTTAACGAGTAGAAAAAAACCACATTAGTTACAAATGACCAAGTTCAATTGATTTTAAATATAGAAAGATTGTAGAAAAAACAAATCTAAAAACAATACGAATTTGTAATATTTATAGTCGCCCAGTACAACGACTTTAGCCTATTCACATTAAGAGTTCCTGCGTTGTGCTGGCTTAATTGTCGTCATGTATTCTTATTGTTTATTTTATTTGTCTTTAATTTTTATAACAGTATTGTTTAATGAGGTTCATAATTTCTCCATATGATATTAATTAATGTAACGAGCGGTGGGAATTCTGCTTTCAGGAAAAAAGGTACCCAATTGTAAATTCTCTGCTGAGAACTTTGAGTGTTATCTGTTATTCAGACCAATAAGCTCTATTTTCGCTTTAGACGGTTTACAGTTAGAATGTTCCTTATAGCTAGATCACAGGCTAATTGGTTGGCATGGTCATCTAGTCGTTCGAGAAATTTACTAGGTCTATATAAGAACGCGGTTATCTCTTTTACTGTCGGAATGTTGAAATCGTCGTGGAGGTTTTATTTCTCTTCTTCTTCTGAACGTGCTCTCTCCGACCGGAGGTTGGCGGTCATGATGGCTTTTCGGACTTAGAACACCGCAGCTCTGAACAACTCTGCTAAGGTACGACGAAATCAGTCGCAAAGATTTTTCAACCGAGAAATTCTTCTTACCACATCTTTCTTCTCCTGAATCTTGCCTCGTATCATCAAGTAAAGCATTTCATATCTTGGACCACACATAATATGACCCAGATATTCCATTATCCTTTTTTTGGATGGTGTAAATAAAAAGCTCTTTTCTGTTCCCATTCTTCGCAAGACTGACTCGTTGGGTACTTAATCCGTCCAGGGTATTTTTAGCATGCGCCTGTTCAACCAAAGCTCAAACGCATCTATTCTTCTCATATTTGTCTTCTTCAACATCCAAACTTTTTATTATTTTTATAAAAAGGAGCGCCAGAAGGAAGTCTTATAACCTTTGCTTGAAAGACGTCATTTGACTTTAAGTTATTCTCCACCGCTGCTCCAAAAAGCCGAACTCCATAATTTCAAATTGGTTTAAAAATGGTTTAGTATATATTAACATTTTGGAACATTTTTCAACTTTGATCGACGATTAATTAAGTGGAAAAGTAGCTTCTGGTGGCGGTTAATTGGTAAACGTTTTTTTCTTAGGTGATAAATTCTAAAGGAACGTATTACAAATTAAATAAAAATAAATTTATTGTTCAAATTAACAAACCCCCTGCGTTTCTAAAAAAACTACTACTATATTAATTATACAATTTAACTGATCGTATATTTAGCTACTATAATAGCATTAAAATTGTGCCGTAATAAATCTTTATTATTCAGTAATAAAAATTGTTAAAACATTACTACTGATATATAAAATTTATATCCGACAATTTAATTCAATAGTGTTAACAAAACAGTAGGATACCTTAAAACACGTTGGTTGGTCTTTGCATTTACAATCACGCTAACACGAACACTATATGACATTATTGTACAAGTAAGGCAATAACTTAACATAATGAATAAAAGAAAATATTATCCTCATTTCATCAAATTAGAAAGTCTGTTTCATTTATAAAACATTACTGAACAGTTTGTAATAACAAAGAAACAGGAATAGCGACAGTAGTTCCGATAAAACAATAACTTACTTTCATTATTATTTTTATCATTACCTCTATTTGCAGAACATAATTTTATTAAACATTCTGTCCACTCGGTGACACTAATAACCACAGAAGAGCTAGTTCTGTTTAGTTGTACCAAGGGTAAATTACTTACAGTAAATAATTAATCTTTATTTATCAGTGAATCTTATCACTGCTAACATCAAAACGAAAAAGGTTTATTGTTATGAAAAAGTTCACATATTTACGACCCATCTATATCGATGTAATATATTTATTTATCTGATTAAAATTTAAATTAATAAAATTTACACTTTTTTTAAGAAACTACGTTTTATTAAAATTTCTGGGGAAAACAAACTGAAATTGTTGAAATAAATCAAACCATTCGAAATATATTGAGACTTAAAAGGTACAATAATGCTCATAACAGGCAGGCGGAGTGTTAAATTATTTTTGCACTCAATCTGCTAGCTCCATGGCTACAAAAAAAGATTTGTTTCTTATCACATGGTTAGCTAATCATATAACTGAAGCGTTAAGGAACAGAAGAGGTGGAGGTGTGAAAGACACTATTCAGAACTATCTCCTTAAAAGTAATGAATTTCATCATTATACAGCCAGACTCAGTGGTGAATGAAGTGAAGGTGTCATTTGAAAGGTGGAAAGTAGTTGCTTTTCAGAGGGTCCGGCATGCTGATAAGCAAAATTTTTCTACTTGGTGAGAACGACAATTAATTGTAAACCACCTCACTCCTCGTTTTACTTAGTAAAGTCTCTAGAGTTTCAAACCAGCTTTTTGGCTTATGACCTAAAGAAAAGGTACAATCATAAAAATATAAGAATTTTTAGACTCATGAAACGTAAGAACGACGATCGATTCAATAATAATTTTCAATATTTGCAACAACAAAACCAAAATTAAATTTAATCATATACAACAACAGGAAATGAAACAATTAAGTTAAAGTTTTTTTTTGTTTAACGTCCGACTGTTCTGCAATTATTACTGCTAATGCAGACGGTGAAGGATGAAATGATTTTTGTAACGTATGAAAAAATGCCGTGCCTGAATGGGATTCGAACCCAAGACCGCATGATGAGAGGCGAGCACGTTACCAACTGCGCCAATGCGGCCGGCGATGGAAGTTAATTAAAGTTAATTAAAGTCAATTAAAGTTAATTAAAGTCAATTAAAGTTTGACGAAATTGAATATTTCTATAATCAGCCAAATTGGTAAGCGAATTTTGTGGATTGTAAATTTCTCCACAGTTTAAGAAAACCACTAAAAATAAAAACAATATCTAGAATTTGCGAGAAATTCGAGATTAGAAAGGAGAATTCACAGAATATTTCATCAATTTCACAAAAAATCTGAAGAAATATATCATGAAATATATTTTCTAAAATATGATGTTATCCTATTTCATTTGACTCATTAAATACATTGTGTAATTTGCATTATTTGCATTATTCGGTTTTAATAGTTTTAGAGAAAACGGGTCTCAAAATGTACAATTGATGTAGTAAAAATGTACGTGTAGCTACATTGATAAGTTTATCATGCATATTGATAAGCTAGGGACGTTTAACTCGCTCAAAATATACAAGAAATGTAGCCTAATAAAGTAAAATTTGGTGTCTTATTTTTGAAAGTAATATTAATATTACTTTTAATTTTTGACAAATTCTTATGAAGTAAATAGTTTTAATTAAATTGATTCGTGATGAAACAAATAGGGTTTGGAGAAACCTTTCAGCAAGAAGTGTTGCTTTTCAGTATGTGTAATTAAACATTCGTTCAAATTAACCAACATTAAAAGTGTTCTCCTTTATGGTGTATACACAAAAGAAACTTTGCTTGTATGATGCCAATCTACTTCAGTTAAATCTTTACACAATATAACATCTTAAGAGTACTTTCTTGGATGAGATTTTAGAGAATATAAATGGTTGAATGAGTTGCTACTATATACAAAACAATTTAATGAAACGTAATTCGGTATTATTTTAATTAACAATATCAACGATATTCTGAAATTTCCTTCAGTCTATAACTTTTTAAGAAAATTAATATAGCTAGAACTTTTGTTTTGTTTGTGAGTGTTTATAAAATTTCTACGTTATAAACAAGAATATTACCAGATTAATATTGTTGGAGAAGAACAGTTTATTTGTTTGGAGGATATGTAGGCAAAGGGGAATCTAAATGATGGATAGGGTAGGCTGCAAAGTTCCAGATACTGTCAGCTTCCCTTCCGTTTTGACTCACACCCTTACGGATCAACATGTTTTAATTAACTGAGACACCAAGTGGGTTGGTTTAGCTGAGAAATCAGTTTACTATATGTATTAAAGACAATATTATTTTTACCAAAATTGTTATATTCAGTATGTTTAATAACTTATTTAAATTAAGCCAAAATGATAATCATGTTATCGGAATTGTTTTGTTATTTTTAACATAATTTTCAAAAAGATAAAAACAAAAGATCTATTGAATTTAATGTTTGTTAACTTTGAGTTGTAAGTATTTTTCTTGTCAAAATAATATAGCAGATTAATTGTTTTCATTTTATTTTTAAATTTTTTTAGTTTTTAGTTTGCATTTACGAATTATACCTAGTAATTCGTGGACAAGGCTTTAGTTTTACAAGGTTTTGAACAAGGTTTAACAAGGTTTTAGTTTTAGTTTTTATTTAGTTTTTAGTTTTTTAGTTTTTAAATTTACTCACTTTTACGATTGTCTCAAGCATTAGACTCGTTAATCTGTTAGGAATTCTAAATTGTTAGCTCAATTCTGCTGTGGTCTTCCAACCTCTCGGGAACAGCCAGGATTTTATGATATTATTTCCCTCAACAGTCGGCTTTCTTTCACTCTACAGTTATTGTCAAACTTATTCTGACGATACCAAAATTTTTCAAATCTCTTCTCATGCACCGAGGATCCTACAAAAAAAAACGCATCGTTGCTATTTGCCTTTGCATATTATCTTTTGATGGCATAATTCTCGTTTTCTGCCATAAATACCTGAATGTACAACCATAAAAAATAATAAATATAAAATATCACCAATTCTTTTGAGGTTTTTATTTTATAGGCCCTTCGTATCGTTTTCCACGTGCAATTTATCATCACCAGCTTGTGGTATACATGCACTTCACTAGTGTTTGATATCAGACGTCAAAATAACTTGAATTCTCTGACCTTTATTACTTTAATCATTACGTATAATGTCAGGAATTTTTAGAAAAAAATAGAAATAGTAATTTTATTTTTTTTTTTACTTTATTTTGTTGACTCACAGTCTGTTAATGAGGTAAAAATTTGAAAATTTTAAATTTGTAAAATTAAGCTTTTGTATAAATTTGTTGGCGCTGACATTGCTGCAGTACCCACTAGTTTCATAAGAGATCTCTCTGCCGTCGGCACTTGAGCCTTGTCCACGAATTACTAGGTATAATTCGTAAATGCATCTGCCGTATGTACGATGAATTTAAGTATGAAAGGAAATGGTAAATAAAGTAGAAAGATCTTTTGCTATATATGTAACATAACGAATACATTATACAACGAACAAAGACAAATTAAACCTAAGACATCGCACGATAAACGATTCACGAAAAAATAATATAAACAGGTCCGGAAATTCTTCGTTAGCGTATTACTGCTAGCGAAAGATTTCACCCGGATTTCGACTTATCCCATGAAATAAGTTTGTTACAAATTGTTTAAAGCGTTAATTAAAAGTCAAAAAAGGTGATTTACAATGGTATTTTACCTGTAAAATTGAATGAAGCTACTAAGAAACAAAAATAATTTGCCAAAAACTTATTGTTAGCATTAAAATATTTGAAAATTGGCTTGAAAAACACTTTATTAAAGGATGAATAAAACATCTAAAGCCCAAAAGTATTTTCAAATAAAACAAAGTAATAATAAATACCTATATAATCAAAAATTTCTTGTAAATGAAGGCGAAATTTTTCGCTGGCCGTAACATGCTAACGAAACATTTCCGGACCTATATTTATATAATTTTTTTCTTTTTTTTTAATGTAGATATATCTCACGAGGTTTTTCCTTTCTTCATGAACCACTTTGCATTGTAAATGTAGTTGCATTAAACAAATCTGACAATGTCACAGTTTTTCCGTATTATGGTAAAAATAAGTCGTTGAGTAGTGTGCTGTTGATTACTTTGTAGGGACATTGTGTTATTGTTCCTATTATTTTCCTCTGTATTGCATGAATGTGTTTTCTTTATGACGGTTTAGAAGAACCCCATAATTGCACTCCGTTAGTCCATACTTGGTCTTCTGACTGTTTTACATATTCGTATTTATTTTCCTATTTAGTTTTATGGTGTGAAATAGTTTTAGATACTAGCCGAGAACAAAACAGAAAACCTTTTTTTCTGTCGATTGCAATATTACGCCATGCCACTTTACTAATAGGATTTACACTAGGTTGTGTTTATTCTTTTAATTTTCTTTTGCTAGATTTTACAAACCATAATAAAAAGTAACCGCATGTATTTTAATTATAAACTGTAATTTATAATTTAATGTTGTTTTATAAATACAGAAAATTTCATGTACTATTTAATTTTAAAACGGTCTTAGACTTAGGTCTAAGAATATTGTTTAAAAGAAATAGCATGAAGAGAAGTTGTATTTCTTGGATAAGAAATATAAACGAATGTTTTGATTGCTGTAGAAACAGGCATTCTGAGTCGGAAAAGAGTTTGTTAATACGTATGATAGTCAATTCCGCAACGAGTAGGCATTAAAGAATAACAACAGAGTGATTTTGTGGTACTGTTACTCAGTTGTTAACGTCTAATAATTTTTTTCTAAGAAAGAAAATTTTGTTTTGTGACGCGAAGTTGGTAGCCCTACTCCACTGGTATAGATACGGCAGAGTGAGTTGATTCTCCTTGAGCTGCGTAAAATTTTGTACCGTTTCCTGTCGTGTTATGAACAGATGTCTTTTACGCTAGAACAACGGGTTCTCATTTTTAAACAATATTTTGCTACGAAATCGTACGCGAGTGCAAAAGAATCATTTCAAATTAAATTTGTTGGCGTTCCTTCACCAAAAAATATTTCAATTTTCATTCAAAATTCATTTCAAATTTCAATCAGTGGTCGACCAACTAAAAGAATGGTAAGAGAATGTGAAAATAAGATAGCTCAATTCTTCACGGAAAAGTTTTAGAAAACTTTCCTCGCAAGTTGGTTTGTCATATTCGAATGTTCACAAAGCTGCTAAAAAAATTGAATTGTATCCGCATCGCGTACGATTAGTCCAAGTGCTTCAGCCACCAAATTTAAACAAGCGATTGTTCTAGGATAAAACACCTTCTGTTCGTAACACGACGGGAAACGGCCCAAAATTTTACATAGCTCAAGGAGAATCAACTCACACTGCTTTATCTATACCAGCTAAGTAGGGCTACCAAGTTCGTGTTACAAAACAAAATTTCCCTTTCATAGAAAAAAATTACCAGACCTAACAATTGGGTAACAGGGCTAAAAAATCACTGTGTAATACCTTAATAGTTGTGAAAATGAGATGGTTCTGGAAGGTTTGTTCTATCACATAGTAAACAATAACCACTTAAAAACGTTATTTTACTACGTGTTATTTCCGAACGCTAAATTTTGTATTTTGTGTAAGATATCGTAAAAACAATGGGAGTTGCTGTTCTTATTTTATCGGGTAACTGAAATCCTGACAAGTATTTCGCTAGTTCTAGGTATTTTGATAACAAAGCGTATATGAAGCTATATATTTATATTACGAAGGGTTTTCTTATGTTGATCTGTACAATCAGATCACAGGAGTTCACGTGTAGTTCAGAATCACCTGTATTACTAACCTTTTCATAATCTTTAATCTTGAATGTATTTAATACTTTATGAACAACAATAGCTGAGATAATTTCTCCCGATATCAGTATCATGTTAACAAAACAAAAAGAAGAAAAAATGGAAGTATGATACACGCCAGACACTTTAAAATTTTAGAATATAGATGATACATTGATTTATCATAACTGGAGAACTATCTGCCTTGTCTTGTATCAGAAAAGATTACACCTACTTATAAATTAATTTTAGTAAATATTATAGATTCTTAGAAAATATGATCCTTTAATAATAGATATAAAATAAGATTTCTTTATATTTTAACATAATGGTTAGTTGAAAATTTATTATTATGTAACATAATGTCTCCCTATTACCTTCAATATTGCACCTTAATAACTATTTTTATGACCTGATATGATCATCCTCAGAATATAAAAGATACTCGATTATAAATCAGTTAGTAAACTAGCCCATTATAGTACTAGAAGTCAAAGGATCATTCTTGTCTTGAAGGAATTAGGGTAATGATTTAAAAGCACCCTAGTTTTTTACCATACTTCTTAAAAAGGAATCTTGTAAAAGAGATAATCATGATTTCTTGAGTTTTATTACACAAATAATTTCTTTATTTACTGTTATTTAAGAACTAAATTTTTCTAATGTCTTGATACTGAATAAAAATATTAAATTGTTCTTTCGTCGAATTGGTTCACAGTTATTCCAAAGAATCTGATTCCGCTGACTCGCAAAGGAAAAAGTCAAGTATTCAATTTCCGACCAGTGTATGGAAAGTTATAATACCTTAACATCCTCCGATACTTTAACATAACCCAAATATAAAATATGTAACGATCAAGCAGTTGATGCGACTCCAAAAAAAGTAGAAAAACTGCTTTAGCGTTTTAAAAACTGATTTTCCAAAAGCTGAATTAAAAATCATTTTCGGTTGAGCTTACGAATTTTTTGCGATGAAGTCAAATGTACCATATAGTCAATGCAATTATTCTGGTAAATCGTTCCCCAAATCTGCAGTATTATATTATTAAATTTTGGATCATTTTCCGAGGCTGACTATTGACTTTTTTGCAATAAGGAATCATTCCGGGTGATGAAGAGCAGGCGCATAGCTCAAACTCATAAACTGTGAGAAACAGGTAATTTTCAATTAGGATTTCTTCCCTTAAACCTTGATGAACTAACTCCAATATTGCAAGGCAGCAGCTGCTAATTGTAGCCCGCCCCGTGTATTTTATTTCTTCAGTCCCTAGATTCACTAGATTGCGTAAATGCATTGTAAATTAAAGTGGTTTCATGATCCGTAAATTTGGGAGCCGTAAAACCGTAATTTAAATTTCTTGTACATTAAACTCCAATAGGCCTACTAGTAAAAGTCTTCTGAAAAAAATAATTAGAATAACTGTGTATTGTTCCTTATTCAAATATAAAAAAATTAGAGGAGAGAATAAAAAACAACTTCTTCTTCTGCATTTCAAGAATTAGGCTTCTCTGCGTATACCGAACTTCTCAAATCTACCCATCCTTTCTCGGGCGTCCTAGTTTTAACCTGTTCTCCGGCTTAAAGTCCAGTGTCTGCTTAGATATCCTATCCTCCCTCATTCCGTTCACATGCTCTAATCGCTACATTTTGTTCTGAGATACCAAGTCGTTTATAGAGAAGATGTTGAGTTGTTTCCTTATCTCGGTATTCCTGTAACGATCTTCTCTACTACACCCATACGTATGTCAAAGAAATTTCATTTCAGATGCTTGCAATCTACTCTCCTCTTGCTTTGATAGCACCCAAGTTTCATTGCCATAGAGTAGGCTCGGTACTGCTAATGTTTTATAAAATCTCACCCTCGTGTTTTGCTGGTATTGTTTTTTTAAGATACGGTTAGTTTCGCATATTTGCAGAAATCGGTGCATCTTTTTGTAAGCATCTTTATCCGGTTAGTTTTTCTTATTTGTTTACAACAAGATTATAGAAATTTAGCAATTAAAAACTAAAAAATAAAGACTACTAATTAATTTATTGGTACTCAATTTAAAAGGCAACTAAACATTAAATACCACTTATTTGATTAATTTATACACTTTTTGGATATGCACACTTTTATTGCACATTTCAAAATAAATGATGTTGTTTCCACCTGTTTCCTTGCGTTATAATAAAAAGTATTGGCACTAAAATAAAAAACAATTTTGTAAATTTGTAGCAATTATTTTCATTTTTGATGCAGTTAATTAATAATTAAGAATTTAATTGGCTTTCATACCAGGAAACGTGTTACGTGTAATATCACAGAATTATTTAAAGTTTTGATTGACAATGATTATTGTTACATAATACCTAATTTAAAATTGTTATGAACTTATCGATAAAAGCCTGACCTACATGTTTATTAAATGAAGTGTCATTGAAATTTTTCTGTTCAGATGAAAAATAGAATACAAAGTACTCATGTTACATAATGTAGTGCACGTGTCAATAACAAAAGTTTGAACTTTCCAAAGAGCACTTAAAACTTGAATTAATTGGCAAGTAAATCGACATCATAAAATTTAGAAAAAATACCGATTTGTATGTAGATAGTGTAAAATAAACCAACTTAAAATTTTTAGAGATACTTAGATTTTTCAGGATGATTATTCAAGTTTTAGATATATATGCCATTTTCATAGTTAGGTAAATTCTAAAATTTACATAGAATTTATAATTAGATAATTTTGTATTTAACATTTAGAATGATTATGTTATGGATAATGAAACACTTCCAAAGTAATTTATAATCAAGTTTACATCATGTACATTAAAGGCACGTACATCTCATTCATTTAATTTATAATTGTATATTTTATTTACTTCTTATTTTTGATAAAGCTTTTGTTGTAATCAACTTTACTGTAATATACAGGTATACTATAACAATTTTTTTTAATTACCTTGATTTTATGTTTTTATTTTATATACAGTAAAATCCGCTTAATACGCCTGTAAAGGGACAACCTAATATCACAGTAGGCCTATTAGACAGCAAAGCGTCTTAAACAGGGTGTAGTAGCATGGGCCTATTTCTAATAAGAAATGATCTTCACAGAACTACTGTACTGATCGTATAAGTACGCAGTTCATAAAAGTAAAACGTTACGCGTTATTTTATGCCACCATGATATGTTGCTTTTTTACAAACTAGTGTTTTTTTGACTTTAATTAAAAATAGATAAACTATAATGCATTAAAACATTTGATGTTGTTGCTTAGGTCATCAGCTACGTCATCTGAGGGCGACATTAAGTGGCGAGTTGAAACCTTTACTTTTTCGTGGCCCTGAAAAGGGCCGTCTAAGCGGTGGTCGTCTTGGCGAAGCGTCAGTTGTAGTCATCGTGGCGGACGAGGAGTCGAGCGACACGGTGTGTCGTCGTCCAATGAAAACGTCATATTCTTTCCTTGCAATAGTGCGTCGAGGGCTGCTTCGTCAGAATCCGGTGGGCGCAAGGCTCGGTCGAGGGACCACTGTAGGCATCACTCGCGGCAGCGGGCGATGACGGTCCTGGTCGATGGCTTATGGTGTCGGGTCGGCGAACGGAAGCATCATCTTCTCTCTTGCGGTGTCATCGATGAGTCTTCGCTGGAGTCCGGTAGTTGTATGCCGATGTAGGAAATCTCGTCGATGCTGTAGAGTGGCGTGGAATCGAAGAACCTCAGGCTCAGTGGTGTGCTCTTTACATATAGTCATCAGTCGGCAGCGGTGGAGGGTGGTTACAAGCCCAGGCCTAGTGCCAACAGGGGGCACGCCACAGACCACACAGAGCGTGCTCATAAAACTGCGGCTTAGCTACCCTATACTCGGCTGCTTTCGAGGTAAACGGGTGCTGACTCTAGTACTTCCATGTGCGGTAGAGCCACTTGGAAAGCACTTTAGCGGCGTAACGAGCTCGATGGCGACTCGTCCAACGTTTACACGAGTACTGACTGGAGTGGGGCGCCTTGCGGTTCACGTCCGCACCCACTCGTTTGGGTTTGGCTTCTCAGGGGTTGTGGTTTCGCCTGCTAGGTAGCTTTCTGCGGCTACTAAACTGATTAACGTCCTCGGGACTGGCTGTAGTCGGCCAAGGATTGAAAGATAAATACACATTGTAGTGCCTATCGGCGTAAATAACACAGACCTATCAGCGTCAGCACCGGCCTATCACAGGAACTATCGGCGGTTTCCGCTGTCGCTAAGTCGGAAGCTTTAACAGCCGGCAGCACAGTGCCTAATCAAAGGGGACGACGGTGACAGCTGAAAGGCTGGTTTGAACCTCTAGAGCCTTTACTAAGTAAAACGAGGAGTGAAGTGGTTTACAATTACTTGTCGTTCTCACCAAGTAGAAAAATTTTAATTATCAGCATGCCGGACACTCTGAAAAGCAACTAATTTCCACCTTGCAAATGACACCTTCACTTCATTCACCACTGAGTCTGGCTGTATGAAATTCATTATTCCCAGAGGAGATAATTCTGAATAGTGTCTTTTGCACCTCTACCCGTTCTGTTCTTGAATGCTTCAGTCATTTAATTGGATGACCGTGTGATAAGAAACGAAACAATTTTTGCACCCATTTGAAACCATGAATTCCCTGATTGGTTTCAGAAAGTAATGATATAACTTTAATATTTTTGACGAAGGGAGAGAAAAATGTGTAAACATTTTATTGTGTTTTTGAGTGTTTTTCGTTTTTGGGGCAAGTGATGTTTCCATATGAGTCTTTTATGAAGAGTTATTCGTAAATATCTTTCTGTTTCAGTAAGTGGAATGGTCGTATTTCTATGTAAATTGTGGAACATGTTTGGAGCCGTAAGGTGAAGGTAATGAGATTGGATGTTGTAAAGGTGACCTTAATTTTCCACTTATGCAACCATTCATGGTTCTATTAAATTATACTGCAAGTTAAGAGAAGCATTTACAAGTGATTAATTTTTGGGTGCTATCATCCGCAAAAGTAGCCGACAGTTTTCGGTGAATGGTATATATATGCCCTGTGAAAACACTGCAATTAATATGAGAGAGTTCTGTGCCATGTACTCTGTCTGTTGTAACTACTGCTTAAGGGGGCCGTATTTGAAAAAATGTTCTTTTTATATTTGTAACAAAGAATGTCAGTTACTAAAAAAACTATTTCATATACATCCTTTAACAAGAATGTTAGCTTTAACTTTCATAATATTCTAAAAGAAAGTATTTTTTCTATTTGTTTTAAAAAAGATACCAGTTTTCTGTTCATTTCTAGGGAACAATAGTAATAATGCAACAATAAAGTCACAAATAGAGAATGAAGAGTGTATAGTACTTCAAAATGTTGTATTGCTTAATATTCGCAACAATTTTGCAAAATAAATTTTAATATTTATTTTTTTTAATTTGAGAATTTTAATGTTGAGAATATTAGCGACATTATCAGGAAATATAGGAACAGTTGGAGGGAACATGTAGAGAGAATGGAGGAGAGTAGGATACCCAAGTTTTTGTGGCGCTATAGAGCGAGAGGAAGAAGAATTGGGAGACCGAGGAAGCGATGGAAGGACCAACTGTAGGAACGCATCGATCGGAATGGACTCGAACTTTCCAATTAGAAGCAATAATTTATGTATAGACGCAGGTTTAGATGATGAATTTTACTAAATTACAAAGTATACTTTTAAAATATACAATCTTTTAACAAATGACAATTTCAAAAGAAAGCAACAAAAGAAGAAACAACTACCATTGCAACGGAACAGGCTGGGTAAAGCCTAAGCCGTATAGTTGATGATGATGATGATGATGATGATATTTTTTAATTTACTATATAAACAACGGCTGATTAAGTTTTATATTAAAGTAAATTTATATATTTTTGGCCTTCTACAGCGTTTCTCTGTTAAATTGAAAAATGCATTTCGCAAAGTTATATTGAATATTTTATGAGGTTTACTTTAATAGCGTATTTTTGTCGTCTGTAGATCTTTGGGCTGCAATATTATTTTTTTCTAATTGATGTTTAGGGCCTTTGCTACCTCTTTCCCTTACATCCTGCTGCGCTTTCTTTTGATGTTGCTGTACCTATATAAATTTTAGTCGTAACTAACATAGAATTACTTTAGAGAAACATGATTTTATGAAATAAAATCAACATTGATATCTTGTAATTTTGGTATAACACCACATATCTATCATAAGTGAATTATAAATTTATATTTTTATAAAATGAACTAGTTTTTTGGCAATAAAACTCTAGCCTAAAACCAAAATCAAAGAAAACAAATCTGTATAAATCAATTTTTAACCCCACTTGGACCTATGAAATACAGCTTTGGGTATTTCTCAAATTATTTTCAACATCTATATTGACAGATTCTATTCAAATGTATAGAAAAACATTTGGAACATATCCTAACATATGCAACAAAATAAATTTTTGAAGATTGACTATACGAACATCTAAATTTACTACCATTAATTAAATTTATTAGGCAATATATTCATAGGACACTTGTCTGACAGATACTCTAATTAAAATGTAGCTTCATTTTCGTTTTATTGAATATTTTAGAGGTCAGCGATTGATGGATGTTTGCTCTCTTTTAGTTTTTCACTTTCTTTGCAATATTAGTTAATTTTACTGTTCAAAGAAAATCAACAAATTGTAAGTTACCAAGTAAGCAATAAAAGGTTTCCGTAATTTTATAAAAATTTAACGTTTGTCGTTTGTATATTTTAAACATATAACCGTACTCACACACTGTTAAACTTGTTGTTTTTTTTTATTGTTTTGACTCTTTGAAACGTTTTTGAACATTCCATTTGAAACTTTCTAAAAGGCTAGTTTAGAAAAGTATAAATAGGTATCTACTAGTTATTCCAAGAAGAATCTTGTTTGGGTTCTTGCACTTGAAAGTTGTAATGAGTTTTTTTTGTTCAGTTTGGATATATTATAACTATAATAAAAAATCGTACTGCTGTGATATTTCAATTCGTTCTAACAAAACATCAGGGTATGTTTGTCGAGAATAAGAAAGAATGTAAGAAAGTTTCATAAAATTTATTTATACGTATGAATTTTAATATAATAATACACAAATTGTATCACCTATCTACAATACAATATCAATATATTTTGACGGAGCGTCTGGCACAACGCCATCACGCAATATTGCTGTCAATACACAAAACGTACTATGTGTTTGTATATTATTCATACAATTATTTTGGGCTGTGGCCAATATTCAACCAGATCGTTTTGTTTGGGGATGTTTTCGCATAAAAACAAAAACCTTGGCACCTGATCTCACAATTAAAATAATTCAACATGTATTTTTTATCAATTTTTGTACACATTCAAATTTTAAATAAAGGCGATTCTTAGAGAATTGTATAAATCATTGATTGTATTATACTTTTTTTTTGTAAAATATGTTTTTTATTTATATAACTTATGGAATTGATTGTTCCTACTGCTTTATTCATGATCAGTCATTTAAATTAAATTAAGGGGATCAGTAGTCGATACCTGCACACATACAATACAACCTAATTAACATCTGGTTGCTCCAAACCCGGCTCAAATACCAAATTAAACTCCTATGGTATGTCAATTCACAGTACTAGAGGGCGTGATAACAAATTATAAACTGTTTTTATGTAATTTTTGAGTTTTCACAGTAAACGAGAAAATTTGAAAAAGTATTTCAACTTTTAAAATACTATATTTAGAAACCAAGATAATTTGTAATACTTTTTTATTAATTTTACTAGAGTTATTTACAATGGACGTAACTACTAGGCTCCAATAGTTTCAGCTTGTTCCCTTAAATGGTTTCTGAGACAGAAAAGCGAATTTTCAGGAATCTTTTGTCAAAGTTTCAAACTTTGCAAATAATTGTAAAACTAAACAAAAATTGTAAAACTTAAAAAAAAACAGTTAATATCGCTCAAAAATAATAAAAGATTGCTGTAAATTTTAATTTTTTCGTGCTCTTTTTGAAATATTATTATTTAAATACGCAACGGTGTAAACAAAAATTTATAATAGTCGCACGATTGTACTGAAAATACTTCAGTTTAAACAATAAGCAACCCCATGACCCAATTAAATGAAGATGGTGATATGTATGGCATGATGTGAATGAGTTGTATTTGTGTACAGACTCAGGTTTACCATTTCTGAGAGATTATGGTTAATTCGACATCAAAAAACACCGGTGACCAGAAAGTAACTACCTTACTAGGTTTCGAACCACAAAACCTTCTTCTCCGAAAATCAGCTGTTAGCAGGTTTGATAATTCTGCGTTTATTTTTAAGAAGTTGGTCAGTCTTAACTTTATTCTTAATTTGGAAAATAGTTTCACCGGCGTAAAGCGCCTTTAGAAGAACATGTATTGAAGAACATGCATCTAGGAGAGCATGCATTGAAAGGCATTTTTTGTGTGTTTGCCATGTTATTCCTTGTGCTATTTTAATTTTGGAAGTTCTGTTTTGCAGAGTTCTTTTAGATCACAGTCAATGATTTCTCCTAGATATTTGTACTGTTGAGAAAATCTAATTTCTTTACCATAAATTCTCACTTTATTTATTCATAGCGGGTTTATAGCGATTATTTCAGTCTTTTCATAGGAAATTTTAACTCAGTGTTTAGGGCTTTATTTTCAAGGTAAGCAATTTGCGCACGCACTTCAGTCATGTTCAGAGCCAGCAGGGTGAAATCATCCCTGAACTGCTTATGTAATAATACATTTCGGAAACGGAGTGGATAAAAGATTTATATTATTTAGCTGGAATCCGTTCTTCAAAGAAGCCATCGGTTAATATAGTTTTAAGATGGAATCATCGTAAAATAAAATGGAAATTTAAAACTGTTTTCTTTAGTAAATATAACAATTTCTAAATAATCAGAGGTATCCATTCACCTATATGTTTAGTTTTAGTATTACTGTAAATCTCTGATTTTCTTCTGTATAAAACCAAGTAGATGTGTAGTGAGCATGTGTCATGAGCGATTAATACCGTCTAGTATTATCCTTTCAATCACAAATCTTGTTTCGTTGTTGACATGAAAGTATTAAAATAAATACGTAATACGATGTAATTGTGTAGTCTGCTATGCGTTTCACGGTCATTAGGGACATGAATGGCTCCCGTATTCTGAAGGTTTTCAAGTCGTATTAAATATTGCTACAAATTATACAAGTTTTCTGTATTTTATTGTTGTGTGGGAGTATTCGTGTCTGTGTAAATATTACGGTGTAAGGTAAGTATTTATGCCTAATATATTTTTGAAGTAGTTTTGGTTAAAACCTTTGAATTATGAATCACTGTGAATTGCTGTACCACAGAATTGTTTCCCAATAAGTCTACAGAGGTTTGAGTACTGTTAGGTGAGTAATTTATTTTGTGCCACTTTATATTTTCAGTAAAGCGTCGAATGTAATAATTTGTACTTTTAATTTAGCTCATTTTGTTCTTGGTGTGAGCTCTTTTAGAGGCTTGTACAACTTGAGCTGAAGATATTTTGCTGTATCTTATTGTGGGATTTGTAAATTGTTTAAAATAACTAGTGGTCATAATTCACTTGTTAATTGTAATTTTGATGTGAAAATTACAGAAATGCATTTTGTGTACCAATACTGTATATAGAGTGTCCCACGAAGAGGTTGATATTTTTGAATTAGTATGCCGTACGTATCGCACACTGGACAGACTGGAAAATTTACAGTTATAATAAATAGATATGTAAAAAAGTACCCTCGAGGTTCATTTGCTTATGATAAATCAAAACAAAATTGCAAAAATTAATTTTATTTGCATAACCATTTCAAATTGGTGATTTGTTATAATGTTACTTAAGTAATAAAATGAAATAAATATGAACGTGATAAATTATAATTTATCCCTAATAATAATAATAAATATAATTATTAATGTAATTCATTAATAAATTATTATGAACACAAAGTGCTTCATTAACCTTTATTCGAACTGATGTCCAACTCTATGCACTGATAGCAACGAAAAAAATGAGTCATAAGCGTTTTTGAAAAATTGCCGAGGTATCACTTTTGATATTATTTTCTTATTCCGCCATTTTGTTTTAATATTAAAAAATTAAACTCGGGGGTACTTTTTTACATAACTATTTATTATAACTGTAAAGTTTCCAGCCTGTAGAGTGTGAGATACGTCCGGTATATTAATTCAAAATAGCAGCCTCTTCGATGAACACCCGGTATATAACTATCTCGAAAGAATATATATCATATTTGGTTTTTCTATATATTTTAGAGACTATGGTAGCGATCACGTTTAATTTAATTGAACATAACATTTGACGAATTAGGTATATGAAAATTAACTAATGGACACAAGTAATTGATTCGTGTTAGTGAGAACAATTCTTTATACAGAAGTTTAAAAAAATATAGTCTGATATTAGAGGTAGTTGATGATTTCTACCTGGGAAGTAATACAATAACCAAGAATAGACGTTGTATAAATGATTAACGCGTGGGTTGCCACAGAAAGAAAATATTTTTTCACATCTATCTCGCCAGCATTATTTACAAGGTATGAAAAACTTGCTGAAACGAAACGTCAGGCTCTAACATTTTGTGGGAGTGAAATATTGATAATAGAAACGAGGAAAATGGAAACATTTTTAAAAGTGTTTTGTTGGTGAATTCTTAAAATAGGTGCATATGTGTTCGGACAAAAAGTGTATAATAGGCAAAATGAGATGTATAGGAACACGAAAATATTATAGAGTATTGTTTACTGTTTAATAACTTATAGTGCATTTTTAATGGAATCCATGAATTCTTACTTTAATGGATATATAGTTTGTAATAATCAAATTGAGTAAAAATTGAAAGGAGTAAAATTAGAATACTCCAAAAATGGAATAAACGATGCAAGATATACCACTCGCCCGCGGCTACAATTTCAAAATTCAAAAATCTAATGTGAAACACACAGACGACTTTTTCTTGACAACGTAAAAACGGATAAAAGTTTGATGGCCAATATAATTTAATTAACAAAATGTCACAAAACAGAGTAATATAGAAGCATAATGTTTAAACTCTAGTTTTACAGTTTTCAGAAATTTTATATTATGTACTTTTCCAAATTAAATTTACTTATTAAATTCTAAACGAGATATTTCTTAAATTAACCGATTATTAAGAAAATTTTTAAGTTGGGTCTCCGCTTGGTACATAACTTCATCTGTTACAAATTTGAACGTTTTTCGTTTATTCTGGTTAACTGAAAAAACGAAAGTTTTGTCTGACCGTGCGCATCCACTTTCTGTACGTTTATCAATGGCTATAGAAAAGGAAATAATATTTATATAAATAAAAATCAATACAAATTTTGTTGAGCAAGAAAATAATTGTCTATTAACATTCTTATAATGATTATGAACTGATATCTTTTGAAGCATGGTTGTTACATTAAAAGTATTCCATCCCTACATTATAACAGTTTACATTTTAATAACTATCGTACATTACCCGATAAAAAGTTATAAAATTGCAAAATGTAATTTTTTATATCAAATTTAGAACAACATTTTGAATAGAGTAAAATTTAATTTATATAAGAACGAACCATTGTATTATAAATGTATTATTTAATATTTTATGCAAACGAATTTTTTGCACAGTGATCGATTTCATTCACAACCATTCGATTAGAAATAATTGCGATATGAAAAGACTTCGTTAAAATGCGCATCAGTGTGTAAAATATTGAGTAACTGTGAAGCCCCGATATCACAATCTCGTTTCAATATTCAAGATACATTAGACTACAACAAAAAGAAATAAACAAAAATACTACATTGCTCCAGTTTGTTAATTAGTTTTTAATATTTTATTTCCCTAACCATATTTTTACTATGTACTATTTTAAAATAATGAACATCTGTCAGTCTTGCAATTTATAATTGATTTTATTCAATTATTTTTGAAATATTTTGTCAAGATTAAATTGCATACAATGAAGGTTTTTTTAAGTCACTACATCCAAGATATACCTTAAAAGTAATATATCACATCAATATAAAACCCGATGTCTAAATACCAACATTACTTTAAATTCTTTTACTGCCTTTTTATTATCACTAACAATACATTACTAACATACCACCTTACGTACCTCTAGTGTGTAATCTAATAAGTTTTACCTAATAAAACACAATTATCATTTATTCAGAAATGTATTAATATTGTACAATATAAGCTGTTTAGAAATAAGTTCTTGTATAGGCCTACCATTAAATATTTTATCTTGTATAGGCCTACTATAAAAAATTATGTTATCATGTATACTGTAAAAATTTTTAAGACACTAAACAATAATAAATAGACCTAAGGTCGGATAAATGGTTTATAGAAATCAGGATGAGTTGCTGCTGCCACATGTTTTCTGTTTATTCCCATTAGCCGTAAAATAATTAGAAATTACAGAGGTACAATGGGTATCGCACAATATCAGTCAGTTTAATGTGTTATATTTTTCTAAAACTTATCCGGGAAACAAACCACAGAATTTTGTTTTACAGCACATCATATCTAGTGCTCCTAACAACTGCACTTTCGTGAAGGAGATGGCCAAATACTGTTTATTTACCGTAGGTTTGACCTAGTTAGGTGTTTGATTATTGAAGTTCTAAAAATTGGTATCTTCATTCTTCTATTTCAATACAACGCAGTGATTTTTAAAAATACTTACATTAAAACAAATTTATAATATCACAAAGCTGCCCAGGATTAAGTAATTTACAAGAATAGATAACAAAACTCATGTTAACAAATATCAAAACTACACATAACGTGTTTTTTTTGACGTCAGAGACTTGCAGTTAGACAAAACTTTTATTACGTAAAATTGTGGTCGCTAATGACATTGTTGTTGATTCAACCTTAAATTAATAGGCACAGAAATTTTCACTTAAAATCCCATGTAAAAGCAAAATGTTATATAAGTTTTAATAGTGAGGTACGTAAACGAGCTATAAATTGGTTTTTTTTGTCATCAGTCTCTCGACTGGTTTGACGCAGTTCTCCAACATGTTCTATCTAGTGCAAGTCGTTTCATATCTACATACCTGTAACACCCTACATATTTTGTAATTTGCTTTATATATTCTAATCTTTGCCTCCCTCTACAATTTACTCCCTCAATATTACTCTCCATTATTAATAGCCCAATACCTGGATGTCTTCGGATGGGCCCCACTAGCCTATCCCTTCTTTTGGTAAGATGCTTCCATAAACGTCTTTTTTCATCCACTCGCCTAAGAACCTCTAAATTACTTATTTTGTCCACCCACCTAATCTTTAACATTTTCCTATAACACCACATTTCAAAAGCTTCTATCCTTTTCTTTTCTACTACCCCTATCACCAACGTTTCACTTCCGTATAATGCTACACTCCAAACATAATGTTTTAAGAAATTTTTCCTAATCTGTAAATCAATGTTTGTAGTCAGTAAGCGGTTTTTCATTTCAAAGGCTTTTCTAGCTTGAGCAATTCTACTCTTGATATCACTTTTGCTTCTACCATCCTTTGTTATTTTACTCCCTAGATAGCAGAATTCCCCAAATTCCTGTATGTTTTCGTTGCCTACTTTTAAATTTCCTATCTCTTCTAAACCACTCTTGCTGCTGCACAACACTTTCGTTTTGTTCTTATTAATTTTCATGAAGTAATCCTTTCTCAAGATCTCATCCATTCCATTTAAGGCATCATCTAGTTCTTTCTTTGTCTCGGCTAATACTACTATATCATCGGCGAATCTCAGCATTTTTATTGTTTCTACTTGAATTTTTATTCCTGCGTTAAATTTCTCCTTCACTTCATTTATAGCCTCTTCTATATGCAAGTTAAAAAAGAGTGGTGACAAAGAACAACCTTGTCGTACACCTTTTCTTACAGCAGCCTCTTTTTCGTACCCCTCGATTCTTAAAACAGGCGTTTGATTCTTATACAGACTGTAGATAACTTTCCTTTTTTTGTATTTAATTCCTAGCCTTTTCAAAGTTTAAAGATTTAAAATAGTTATGCTGCAGTATTATTTGTTATGACATAATATAAACAGATAAAAGTAATCTGTACCGGTTTCTAATGTTCTTTTATGAAAGATTATAAATAAGGATGCAGTCGAACAGATTTATTGCATACAATTATTGAAATTCCCATTGCATTTTATTTCTTGAAAGTAGCTCTGTCATCGGAACTGAACTGAGACAAATGTTTATTAATAATAAAATCATTAAAATCTCTTAATTGTAAATAAAAAGCTCTTAAGTATAAAAATCTTTCAAGTTGAGTAAAATTTAAAAAAAAACGTGCAAGATTTAAAAACGTCAATTTCGTCTCTCTGAGTAACAAATTGCACTTACGCTGAAATCTTTAGATGTGCTGCTTTCTTAGTCTAGTGAAATGTCGATAGAATGCGTTGAATAAGAAACGTGGAAGGTGTGTGTTCGATTTCCAAAACGGGTCTCTGTATTCATAATTATTGTTAAACTTTTCTGCTTAACTCTAATGATAAAAACATATAAACATGCTACGCTTAGTTGATTGCTACTGGCGTAAAAAATAACCAATATTATATTTTTTTATAAAAATATACTTATGTTGGAGATATAACAATAAAAACGTTTTGTTAACTTTATTTGTAAATTTGAAACTAAGCTATTACAGGTACCAAAGAAAGGTGATAAATATTGAGAAAGAACACTAAAATTACACGATTAGGAAGTTTATTTACCCAGGTAAATAAACCTAGGTAGTAAAGTAAAAGTAGGCTACCTAATTTAAATTATCTGGAATTATAATAAAAACATGTATAGTGGAGAGATGACTTGAATGATAGTATGAGATGAAGTGGGGAACAGAAAAGCTTGTCCTCAGATAGGAAAAATGCCTCAATCGTCACAGTGATAATATTGAAAAGTATAATGGGGAGATAACTTCCTAAATGCTAGTGTAATACGAAGTGAGGAACAGGAAACTTGTCCATAGAAGCTTTCCTCTTCCCCTGTCTTCGTCTTACAATAGCATTGAAGTCATCTCTCCATTACAATAACATTTGTAAAACATAATTTTTTGTAAATCTGTCCATCCTTTTTGTTATGAAGGTGTCGTGTTGCTATAAACTGTCTGAAGATAACTTTTTAACTAGTTCATTTTCACTGTTTTTAAGTTTATGATAAAAATTATTACAGTACCTTTTAACCGATGGAACGTTTAAATTCGATTGTACCGTGATCCTAGGATATAATTTTAAGTTTTATTGAAACATTAACATCTTCTGCAATGTAGAACTCTACAAGTTATGTGATTTCTAGTATTATGTGAATAAATATCTCTGTTCAGATAAATCAATGATGCATTGGTAAGTTTCCAAGTTTTCTAGTTGGAATACGTTGTCCATTTAAATATGTCATCGTATCTGTAAGCTGAACAAAGACTAACCAAAATCAATAAATTTTCAGGGTTACTATTTTATCCATTTTCCACAAAAATCCATTGAAAGTTATCCATTTAAATCATTTAAAATAAAATAATTTTAGAAATTTGTCCTTATATTTAAAGTCATAATGATAATTTCCCATTTACTCATCGAAAAGGAAAAAGTATTACTTATACTAGTATACAAAGTTAGTAAAAGATTATTGTAAAAGATGTTATTGTGGAAGTAATAAAATCTAGCTAATTTACTAAAATTAGTTTATAATTACATCTTTTAAATGTTATATAATCACAATTAATGATTATTGATTTAAAAACTTTCTTCTACTAAATGCTATATAGATTTTTAATAATAATGTTATCTGTTAATAAATAAGGCAATAATATTTACGCGATTTCCTTTACATTAGGAACTGAATTACAGAAAAAAATCTTCTTTCAGTAGAGCGAACAGATTTATTCTATTTTCTTTTCTTATTTTTCCGCCAAAGTTCTATATTCCTTTATCTCTTTATCTGAGTTTTGGTTAGAGAAAAAAAATAGAAGGAAATTTTGAAACCCGAAATAAAAGAAGCTTTTGTCTGTGATAAAGCCAAACTCCCAAAGGGAGTAACCAAAATGAAAATCCTAAATCTACACTTTTGGGAGTCCTTTGCTAAAAACAGATTCTTACTTCCTTTAGCTAAACAAAAATAATATTACGCTGTTTTGATTAAGAGAAAAAGAATCAAGATTATTGAAGAGTGTTAGTAAAGGCGAATACAAGGCTAATGTTTGTGTAGAATTTCCTTTCTCAATTTTTTTGCCAGAGAATATTCTTTGAACGGAAAATTTTTTCTAAATAATTTTTCAGAAGAACACTTTTGAGCTCGATTTAAAAATTGGTATATTTTGTGAATTTTTTCAGTCTATTTAACAAAATCAAAACGTAAGGTTTATTACCGTAAAAACATTAAACCTCTCGATTTATGCGTTTATTAACAACCTAATGTAGTGGCTCTACGAAGGAACTACGTAGAGCAATATGGTGTTTCATTACTTCATTTTTCATAAGCAAAATAATAGAAAAATCTGTTTTTAAACCGAAACAAGAACAATAAGTAATACAGTTTACATTCTAATATAAGAAATATAACATTAATATAATTTATTTATTAATGTTACAAATAACATTTTTGTTGGTTCTTTTTCAGTTTTGTTTTTTCCTTAAATAAAATAAGTTAATTTTGAAATGATTTAAAATCTAAATAGTTAAATATATTAAATGACCACACATTCGTAAAATTAATTGGGTTCAATAATTGTGCGACGTCTAAAGCGAAAATGGAGTAGAGATCTCTTGGTCTGAATAACGGACAAAACCCGTAGTTTTAAACGGAGAATGTACCAGTGAGTACTTCTTCTCCTTGAAGTAAAATTCCCCACTGCCATTTAAAATTAACGGAAGTTGTGCAGTTCAATATACAGTACCGTAATAGATATTAGACAAAAAGAATTGGGAGCAAATCTGGTGCTTAATTCTAACACATTGTATCTGCTACTCCTCGTAAAACTACTGTCGCTGTTGTACAGTAAGTTTATCACGGCATGATATGGATATCCGTTCAGTCTTTTGTCGTGCATTTTGCTAAATCGTGTAATTTTTTGTCTTACTTAATTCTCTATGTCATTGCAGATTTACTGTATATACAACATTAAGTGAATCAATTTCTAATAAATTTAGTTCAATTCAGGTAATTCAAATGTAGTGGAAACCAGAATATATGTTTTTCGGATAAATCTTTAGTATAGTAAATCGGGTTCTCCTCTCTTGTGTCGTAATGTACTACAAAAGAGCTTCGGCTTAGCTCATAATCTGAAGCTTTGGCTCCTCAGCGATAGGAAACAAAATTAATTTTCGATTCCACCTTAATTAATTCAAGAATTTTAAGTATATAAAAATCTGCCCAACTGTCCGATATTGTCGGTCAGTAGAATATCAATAGTTGGTACAGATAAAATTAATGAGCAACCGCTACCTCGAGAATTTATTTGACAGCTCCTGTTTTTCTACTGTTCCTGTTAATTCTATTTAAGATCACCATTGCCCCACCTAGATTGTATAAGAGTGGTAATTTGGCAGCACAATAAACTCATTGGCTTCAAGTGCAAGGTGTTTAAAACCCACCACTTAATATTTAATGATCGATAAATTTGAGGAAATATAACAATAACTACCTCCCTCCTAATCAACTTCATTTGGCTTGTTTGTTTTGAATACCTTCTGGTTTTTCAAAAAATTGTTCCGTATTACTTTTATTTAAATCTCTTATAAGAGAGGACTTGTGAATAAACCAGGCACATATTCAATAAAATATAAATGTTTACTAACACAAATAAAGCGAAATAGATTGTACGTACCTTGAATAGTATTGCTGAGAAGTGAAGGAAGTGCAAGTGAGATAGGTAAAAGAAACCAAGAAATCATTATTTGGTTTTTGACGCGGACAAGTATTTTAGTTTATAAAACCTATTATAGGTAGATGAATTTAGAATGGTTCTACTTACATCGCATTTCCATGTATTTCGTCGGTTTTCTGGATCTCCATAAAGATTCAATTTTATAAATGATTGATTTTGTATTAGTTTAAAATATAGAAAGTTTCCTGCTTTATTTACTTTGATATGTTCATATTAGTAACAGGAAATCTTTTCAATGTTTGTATGTTTGCAGCAAAAGTTATAGACTTGAATAAGAATGACAAAGGTCTACGTTTACAGAGTGCATGAATTTATTTAATTTTTCTTCTTTGAAATTAAAATTTTATTATAAATCGCATTCCTTCGTCTCCACAGCAAGATTAATGTATAAGTAGGAGCAGTACTTTTACAGTTGTTTTCCAAAAGAATGAGTGATCCTACTACTTTGAAAGAGAAGGGAAACAAAATTTTTATATTTCTCTAGATCTTGCATTATTTAAAGTAGTATTCATATAGCGCATAATGTTCATGTATATTTTTTTCTGTTTCTACTTTTCAACTTATTTGATGGAAAGTCATTGAAGTGAAGAAAATACTATTGTATCGAACCTGGAATGGTGCACTTCTTGTTTTCTGTTCATCATCTAAAATGTTCATTCCTCTTATAACCTCTTTCACTACAGATCTTTTTTCTTCTAGTACGTTTCGAATTTCTCTAAAGAATTAATAAAAGGAAAAAACTCAGTGCAGTATAACTTTTAGTCCGTTTTGTTATAATAGTTTATTTTTGTAGAAGGGCACCTATATATTACACTAATGCTGTATTCGTAATTACGTTAAATTTTTTAATAATTTTTCTTTTTTAACTTTAAAAGACTAAGAGAATAATTACAATTTTAATTAACACGGTTTCTTTCTAAATAGGTATTAGTGTATATACTATATAAAATTCTGAATCGTAGATTTTTACCAATTTAAAAAAAAACTTAATTAACTTTTTAACGTAATTTAGTTTTTTAATCTAATACATTTGGAATAAGGTAGACGTCATCAAGTATAAGGATTGAGCCTCCTGGTCTGTTTTCATTTCAAATTTTTTAATCTGCCAATTCTTAAAGAATGTGGAATGCCTATTTATTTTGAAGTCATTCATTACTTTGTTGTACGGTCAGCTTGTAAGTAAAACATTTATTTGGGTGTTTGATTATTTTCTATCCGTAAAAAACATTTGTACGACCTTAGTCTGAAAGGTTTAATCCTTTGAACCATACATTGAAACTGTCAGAATCAAGGTATGATAAAACTTTAAAATGGTTCCTTCCGCATTTTACCAATTTTAGCGTTAGATTGAAATAATTATACAGGCTGTCTTTAAAATATTAGGTTAAACTCTGGGGAGCTTCTCTACTAATACATTAAAAAAAGATGTTCATTGGACAAATAGATCAGAAAAACCACAGAAAAAACACTATAATGTAAAGCTATCTTGAAGCAGCTCAAGATCTTGCCATAACTCGATTGTTTTTCATCGAATATTTACAGTTCTGATGTAAATTTGTTCACAAATAATGCCTAATTATTTGACTTTAAGGCACAATTTGATTAGTCCTAATCTAATAATTCCAGAGATACTCGAGATTAAAAAAATCAATTACACAATAGTAATTCATTTTTTTATAGTTAGGCTAGATAATTTGGTTTGATAATTTTTTAACGAAGCGTTTTAATATTTATCCAATTAAAAAAAATTAATTTCAAAATAAATGATTCGTTTTATTACGTTACCTGTACTTATGCTTGAGAAGAAAATCTAATAAACATAAATGGTGAACATATATCACATATTTTTTGGACCTACGTTCATTGGACATTTTTTCTTCAGTATATTCTGTAATTGGTTCACTTTACTAAGAAACCCTACATATAATACAAACCTTTAAAACTTTTTCAATAACATTTCTACACTATGTAATTGCACAAAAAGAACATTAAATCCAAAGGAATTAGGTAAATTTACCTCTTCTAAGGTTTTATTATTGAAAACTCACCTTTGAAGTGATCGGTACACCTAAAACCCATCGCTTTGAACAAAAGTCTTCTTTAAAAAAAAAAAAAAACCAGAGTTGCAGCGGTACGAAGTAATAACGATATTAAGTAAAATCTTCTTCTTCTTCTTCTGCCTTTCAAGGATTAGGCGTCTCTGCCTGTTCTGAACCTCTCAAATCTGCCCATCCCTTTCTCGGGCGTCCTCGTTCTCTCCTGCATTCCGGCTTATAGCCCAGTGTCTGCTTAGGTATCCTATCCTCCCTCATTCTGTTTACATGCTCTGTATTAAGTACACTGTATTAGGTAAACTGTATTAAGTAAAATGTTTGTGAAAATATTATTATAATAAAGTAGTAAAGAACAGAATACACATATTATATCCATTATTAATATATATTTACTAACTAATTATTGTTGTAATAACAATGAATTATATAATAGGGCAGCCAATATTATTCTTTGAAACCTAGATGAATAATCAAAGTGTAATAAATCATAATAAAAAGTGTAACATGACTATTAGAACATTATAACTGTCGCTTTTGTAAATGGGGTTTAAAATATATTTTCTGAAAATCCAATTTATATCAATTAAAATGATGTTAATGGAGCAGCAACCAAACATTTTACATACTCGTATATTGTAATAACAATAGTAGAAGTAATAATTGTTGCAGATACAGTGTGAATGTTTACATAGAACTCATAGTGTACAATATTAGTGTATATTCACAAGAGGAAAGTTATCAAAAATATACGTTACAATAATTTTACTGTTTATTTATGAACTAGTATAAATTTAGAAATCAAAATCATAATTGCCATACTGTACTTTTCGTTTAGTTCTGTAACCTTTAAGCCTAGGTTAGTTCAGGATATGGGTTTAATAAGTAAAAAACAAACTTTTAATAATTTATAACCATTAATTATTTATTTACACAATAATTAATTACTTAACTTAGCCTATTAATACAGATTACAGTGGAAAAAAATAATTCAATTACAAAACTTAAACTTTAACCAAATTTTAATGACAATACAATACTTTTCAAAAATTAGGCATAAGCCTGTTCCGAACTCACAAACCATCCTCTATGTCTACACAAACATGAGACATTCCAACCCGTACATCTCGACTTCTGCCACCTTTTTCATGGTATCCATAATATCCAATCGCTTTTCTTCTCTTACTTTCCGATTAAGTGTACCGGTTAATCCTGTCCTTTTTCCGAGGCTAGTTGTGAGTTTGCCAGTAACTGAAAAATCCCCCGGCCGCATTACGAACGCTGCGCGAGTTAAGCTTGGTGGTAGGGCTGCTACCTCAAAGCCTCCAAACCTGTTCGATTTTCTGTTAGGGTTTACTCCCTTTAGTACTTGCGCTCTCTCCAACGTTGGGAACTTCCTCATTCGCCTTCAAGACCGTTGACCATTTGTCACCTGTACCCTAGGCAGGGGCCCTATAACTAGGTACTAACATCCGGAACCAGATGGACCCAGGTTTTTTAACGAGGTTGTCACTCCTGCTCATATTCCTTCTGCTCATACTCCTTTTATCTAATCCTTGATAGTA
The DNA here is from genome assembly GCA_035578175.1 of Catonia carolina. Classification (NCBI taxonomy): domain Eukaryota; kingdom Metazoa; phylum Arthropoda; class Insecta; order Hemiptera; family Achilidae; genus Catonia; species Catonia carolina. The sequence continues at coordinate 59,613,184 of JAQMRL010000003.1, read as the reverse complement.
AGAAGAATAGCCTATCCTTGATAGTTAGAAGCCAATACTCTTCTAATAACCAAAGCAATTGAATTACTTGTCCGCAACCACTTGTTACCATCCGCAAGCTTTTTTAACGTATTTGTGAACTGTTTCCAAATGACGATATTTCGAATGGTCCGACACTTTCCAATTACGGTTCAGGTATTGACTGATTGTCTACAAAAGCGCTAACTGTTTTTATACCTGCAGTCTGACTGTAAATAACATAGACCCTATAAAATTTTATCCATTCTATTGGAACATTGTAGATGGAATCAAAATTAAAACAAACATTTCTACAGTGGGATTTTCTAAAAATCCCATTCAAAACATTTCATTCATCGCAATCTACTATCCATGTTTTTTACCTACTCCACCCCATACAATACACTATTTCATACAATAACCTACCTATTGGTCTTAAAATTTATTATAAAAAAATTAAAATCATGATTACCAAACCGCTCTGCATTGGTCGAGCAAATGTAAATAGTAACTTAGCCAATATTGTCGAAGACTAAATATCGTTGCAAGACAGTAACTTACTACGGAAATGAAAAAGCAACCTGGAAAATTAGAAACAACAAAATAGTGAAAGCCCAGAAACTTACCAAGAACACATACAACAAGAAGGACTTATCTATTCAATCTAAACTGCAACACCATAAAACGGAAGTACAACTCGAAGCCACTTACTGTTGCGAAACTATTTCTAATTTTAAAAACTAAAACGAGAACAATAAAAATTCTTGGGATCGAAGGAAGCATCCTTAGGACTTGCATATACAAAAAACAGAAACTCAACGATATCTGGATCTTAATGTCTAATTCTAAACTCTACCATGAAGTTGAGCCAATTACTGACATCATGCGGAAGAAACGAATTTCTTTCTTCCGGCATTTACTTAAAATACTGGACAGTCGAGTAACTAAACAACTCATTTCTATAATTAAGTCGTTGGAAAATTCTCCAATGTGATTGGCCGAAGTAAAGCAAGATGTGCAAGAACTTTACATTGTAGAACAAGATATTTTAGAAAAATCTGAACATCTTAAGTTGCTTGAAGATAAAGACACTAAATTCGTCGAAGAAACTCGAGCTTCGTCATCAATGATTTGTACAAATAAAACCAGACAGTTCAGATCACGAAATATGAGGAGTTATTGAGACGAACGTAAGAATCCTAAAACCAAACCAGGAAGGATTTCTAAATTTGATTCTAGTGAACCACTGAGGCCGTAAAAGAAAAAAAACTTAGTTTCTTACATCAACCATTTCAAGAATAATCACGAACTGCTACGATGTTATAACACATTTTTAAAGTTTTTTAACTAATTTCAAAAGTTCTCTGAGTATCTAGAACAGTTATTGTTTGAGATATTTTCGGAATATGCCATGAATTTTTATTTATATCTCAAAACAAAATACTCAATACATGAAAACGCTTTATTATTTAATTACCTGTGTAACTAACAGTTCATTTATAATATAAATTTTCGTTTTAAATCAAATCTATTTATGTACCCTGGACCAAATTTGTTTTATCTTTCAATTGTAAATCCCGATTGTTGTGCTTCATGGAAAAATAACGTAAAATATTTAACTTCTCACACAACCCTACAGTCAAAACAAAAGTCAAAAATGTAGAAACAAACCAATCATGAGTATGAGCTACGAACATGATTTTTTTTGACATAGGCTAAGTATATATCACCAGGCTAAGTATACATCACCAATGGAAGGTAAGATAAACAATCTAAGAATATCTGTATAGGTAAATATAATGGTTGTTTTTTTCTTTTCCTTCTATTAACGGCATAGACTATGCTAAGTAGTCCGTTCTGTCATCAGAACTTTTATATTTTATTAAAAAGTTACAGTTGAAATAAATTTTTCTTCATTTTTAGAGGTCTTCCTACGTTTTTTCTTCCCTCAAAACTGTATCCAAAATTCATTCGAAATTATACACGATCTCTCTTAATTTTTTAAAGATGTTCCATTTTTATTGCGTTAATATCTGACAACCTCACTTACATTAAATGTAAGTGAAGGTTGCACACAAAACATTTTCTTGTCTGCAACACTGCCTTTGTATTACAATTTTGTTCTCTCTTTTGCAACCCTGGATCCTATGTAGAAAATGCTTTGTTTATTTAGTTCTAAATATTTAAAGTTCTATCTAACGATTGCATTAACGCTGTGTGTGGACTTATTAAGATCTTCGGAAAGATTGCGTTAAAATTGGGTTTGTAATCATTACTCCTCGCAAATTACTACTGTAACAGAAAGGGGACAATAACAGGGGGCATTTTGTTACCTAATTAGAACTGGTGGCCGTAAAAAGGGTCGTTTAGCTGCCCATTAGTGAGAGGGGTAGATACTAAGGTAACTTTCAAGGTGACGACGGTAGCTAAAGCGACACTAATCGTCCAGCGCAAACACTAGCTTCTCTTGAGAGTCATCGATATATCTTAATCGGCATCGGAAAGCTAGAATCGACAGTTAGACCGAATGCAATCGCTCTCACAGTGAACCGCGAGTTACTCAACTAGAGAAAAGGCTTTCTCTGATAAGTCAATTTTTCTCGTCGCTGTATAAGTTCTCGCTCCGCTTCTCTCAGCTTAGCTCTCGCTTTTTTCCCTCATGATGACATAATAAAACGCTCAGCCATATAATAACTTGAATAGAAGGTTAGTTATAGCACTCTTTGAACTACAATATGTTGAGTTTTAAACAGATATCTTTTGGGAAGGTACAGAAATAATATGTATTGCTATAAAGTAACTACATAGATAACTACACTTCCTCCTCAGGGGCAAGTGGTTATAATCAAAAATCTTCATTTTATCCAGGTAATACTTACACGATATGTGTACCTATTACGAGATCTGAAACTCTTAAGGAAGGTGTGATAAAATAATATGCTCTTAGGTTATTACCCCATTTTCACCTATTGGAGGTAAGTCTTTCAAATATAAAATGCTGTGGTTCATCGGTTAAACTCAAACGGAAAGAATTTTTAAATTTCACCTCACTAGATATTCGGGAAATTAATAAATCAGTGACCTATGCAAGTCAGTTAATGCAGATTTAAAAATTTATATAGCCTTATATATAAAAATGTAAAAAAAGAAATAAAAAACACAAGAAGTGATTAAAATGTAATATTAACAAAAATACTGACTTATGAAACCATAGTTTTCTTATTAATAATAATATCTTGAAAAAATACAAATTAAGACACCATTCTACAATATTAAGATACGAAGACAACAAATTAAATTAATTGCAAACGAAATATGTTATATTTTGCATTTAAAAGCTACGTGTTGAAAGTTTGTACGGAATAAAAAAATGCGTGCAAAATGGAGAATAAATTTTGGAAACTTTTAGTAAGCTTTAAGAATTATTAAAGTTTCAAGTAATTTTAATTATAAATCAGATGGTAGATTTTTAAAAAGTTGTTGAGAACAACATTCTGGATAAAATAATTTCAAACATATAAATAAAACATTAAAACTTGTACAGCCTAATTACCTTTTAAAAAATCTCGGTCAGATTTTCAACTTTTCCTTGCTTAGGTTTTTTTATTAAATAAAAAATAAACATTTTTAATTCTTTAGAATTAATGTGAACTAAATGTACATGTTATGTATGTGTAACGTATAAGTAATTAGTATTATATAAAATGTTTGAATAAATAAGTATAATAATTAAGAAATAATTTCTGTAATCTGCATAATAATTTAGAATCAGTTTTTACGTTACAACCGCAAATGATAGCGTAGTAGTATTTTAAAAGAAATATTGCTGTTTTATGGTTGCGTGGAAACTTAGCATAAAAGTTTTATAATTTCTTTTACTTTGTGTAACTAGTGTGTTAATACATCTGTAACATATTCATAACAATTTTAAATATATATAATATGTAGTTTTAAATTTTGACCAAACGAGGCTATAGAATTGGAACATAAATTCATTATACTATATTATTATAATACAAAATCGTGATAAAAATGAAGATGATAGAAGGAAATAAAATTGTGCTTATAACATTTACCTATTTGATTTATTATTATTATATTACAGTCGAGCTTCTATTACTCGAATTTTCTATATCTCGAATGAATTTCAGTCCCTTTTAACGTTCTTGTGCTTTTACCATGTAAAAAGTCATCTATAACTCTAATTCCGCCATTTCTCTAAGTCGAACTAATTATTTTTTTCTTTTGACAAAATTTTTACGTAGCTCTTAAAATAGCGGTTTTTGTCTTTCGCAAAATGAAGGTACAGTGCTGCTTCTTTCATTATAAGAGAATATGTTCGACAATAAAAGTACACAGACCTGCAGAGTATCTGTTTACCTTTGAATAACTTATGCCTAACTGGCGTAAACCAAAACAATGAATTTCTTTAAATCGACGAACCTTTGGTCGACCAAAGAGAAATAGAACCATAGTCTGTCGGTACAATGTACTGTATTCAGCATGTACTGCGTAATTTTGGAATACTTAATACAATATTTGAACAGTACTTAACACTGCAAGCCAATAGCTAAGCTAAATGCAATGTACAGTGCTGTATTACGAAATTACGCATGTTCTGTAGGGTACTAGCTTATTTGGAATGTTCTGTTTTTGTTTTTTTTAATAATTCCTTTGTTTTTATTTTTCCATAACTCGAGATTTCTGTAACTCGAATCCAATCCTTTGAGGATTTGACTTGTAGAAGTTCGACTGTATTTGTATTGTGTCTTTAATTTTCATTACAGTACTGTACATTGAGCTCCACAATTTCCTTATATGGTATTTAATTTAACGGACGGTGGGAAATTTTACTTTTAGGTGAAGAAGTACTCAGTGGAGTATACTTCCCGTTTTGATTATGGATGTTTTCCGTTAGTCAGACAAAGAGGCTTCTGTTCCATTTTTGCTTTAGCCGTCGTACAGTTGGAAAGTTCCTTGTAGCTAGGTCACACGCTTGTTGATTGGGATAGTCATTCGGGAAAATTTACTTCAGAAGGGCGCGGCTAGTTCCTTTGCTGTCGAAAATTTGAAATTGTCGTGGATGATTTTATTGCTTACATAGAAAGGAGCGCCAGAAGCAAGTCTTAAGAACTTTTACTGATGGGTCTCGTTCAGTTTAAGTTACTCTCTGCTGCTGCTTCAGAAAGCTGGATACCGTAATTATAAATTGGTCACACAATGGTTTTGTGTACATTGTGGATTTAATCGAGGGTTAATTCAGCAGAAGAATAGATTCTGACTGTGGTTAAGTTCTAAAAAATTTGTACATAGATGATGTATTCTAAAGAAAATACAAATTATATAAGCAAAAATTCAGAAGCAAGTCTTAAGAGTTATGACTGAAGTACCTGATTCAAAGTGGTGGACACCATAAATTCAGTTTTGACTCAAAACGGGTTTTATAAATTTAAATTTTGGAATGAAAATTATTTTTGAACAAGGGTTAGTTCAGCAGAAGAGTAGCTTCTGGTGGCGGTTAAGTTCTAAACGTAATCCAAGTTGCAAATCGATTTAGATTTAGGAATATTATGACAGCCAGTTTTTGTTTTAATAACTATACTATAATAGGTTTTGTTTCTAAACATATATAATATGTAGTATTATACACTTACATTTTTTGTAAGTTGTAATACTATCTAATCTTTATACGGTTGGGAAGAGTTTCTACCTCGTTTATTCCCCAATTTTACAAATAATTAATTTAGGTCAATAAAAGTACGTTACTTTTCAAATATTGTACTAGTACTAACCTATTCAGTAGAAACATGGACAGGTGGAAAGATGGTAGACAGTAGAATTTAGAAAGTAAAAATAAATTTCACGAGAAGAACGCTAGAAAAGACCATAAATGATAAAGTGATAAACAATGTTTTAGTGATGAGTAGCCTGATAGGAGAGTTGGACATATAAATGTACGATGATTTGATGTCAAAAAGTTGGAAAAAAATAAACAATTTAAAAGGACATTGTATATAGAGATAAAGAAGAAAAGACCAAGAATGAAGTGAGAGGATTCAGTTTTGGATTAATTGCGAAAAGATGTCAAAACAGCAATGGAGGAAAAATGGTTCAACGATAGAGATAGGAGGAGAGGATTTGTGTTAGGCCCAGCGTGGTAAGAATTTTATTTAATTATCTCAAGTAGGTTTACGCTGAGAGGTATTGTGTCATCATTTTTATTAAAATAACATGTACCACATAATGACATTTACCCTTAAATTTCAAACATAGACACATACAAAGCGGTATACTCAGTATACTCGCGGAGAAAGCTCAATTGCCGTTGGCCAAAAGACCTTTTCCAAAGGAATTAGTGAGGTGCTGCAACGGTGTTAGCATAAACATGTCTACACAAGTAAATATCGTAATTTTACGATTGTATATAAATTTTGTAATTGTTATTACTAATGAGAGTTTTTAAATGAACAAAATAAAGTTGAAATAATATTTTTTTTTTTTTTTTTTTTTTTTTTTTTTAACTTTAATAACTTTATTTGCAACTGTATACTACGATACAACGAGCAAATTAGATGACAGTAAACAAAGGATGACAAGGAAAAAAAAATAAAAAAAAAAATAAATAAAAATAAATAAATGAAAAAGAACAGTGATACCCATTGGTATATGTTCTATGAAATAAAGTTCATGATACATGAATGATAAATAACAACATGAGAAAAAAAAGAAGAAAGAAAAATAAAATAAATCACTTTATAGAAGATCTCTGGCCCATTGACGTTTCAACCTGCGCTGCGGATTTCCTGGTAGTGATGCATCCGATAGTTTGGTGATTAATTCGTTGGGGTGATCATGCAATTTTCTGTGAAAAACACTGTAGCTGGACTTAACTACTTCACTTATGAACGGAATATTAAGGTCGTCATGTAGAATTTTGTTGTTGACATAAAAAGGTGCGCAGGTGATTAAACGTAGGCATTTTGACTGAAAGGCTTGTAATTTTTGTAGATTGCTCGGTTTAGCTGTGCCATAAATTTGTAGTCCATAGGTCCATATTGGTTTGAGATAAACTTTGTATAGTAATAGTTTAGATTTCAGAGTCAGTGAAGAGCGGCGTCCAAGAAGTCGAAATAGTTCTTTCAATTTGGAGTTCAAAGTCAGTCTTTTGGTTTTTATATGAGTCGCCCAGGTGAGTCTCTTGTCAAAGTGAAGTCCAAGGTATTTAACTTTTTGTCGTTGTGGTATCGGTTTATTGTCGAGGAATAGTTGAGGACATTCGCCTTTCCGGAGAGAAAAGGTGACATGCACTGATTTTGAAGCATTGAATTGGATCCTCCAGATTTTTAACCAATAATTTAAAAAGTTAATGTGACTTTGTAAATTATTACTTGCTGCTTCTGGCTTTACATCAGAAGAAAGGATGACTGTATCGTCAGCATAAGTCGCTAAGGTGGTGTTAGCAGATGCAGGTAGATCTGATGTATAGATGCTGTAAAGCAGTGGCGACAAGATTGATCCTTGTGGAACACCAGCGACGATTTGTTTGTAGTCAGACAGAGCCGTGTTATGTTTTACTTGGAAAAATAATATTTTTCAGATAATAATAAATAATAATAATAATAATAATAAATAATAATAATAAATAATATTTAAGCTGAAATAATATTTAAATTTTGTTAACAGCCGTGCATTTGTTTTGTAACAAATTTTAAATAAAAAAATACCGTAGTAGTTGTTTTCAATTAAAAATGCTATATTATTGTTGAAACTCTGAAATTTCATCAAAACGCCTAGGGTTGATAAATTTTATTGTTTACACAAACTAGGTACTTGAAGTTTTCACATATTAAAAACAGTGTTTCGGATAACAGCTCACTATACTGTAGTAACATTGTAGTGCATATATGTCAATATATTTGGTTTTAACTGTCGAAATGACAGTTATGGGCGATGATCATATTGCGTAGGTTTTAGTATAAAATATTAAATTAAAGTTTACGTTTACATAATTGAAGTAGGTATTTACCAAGTACAGAGTCAAACACCCACAAAACCGCCGAAGTGGAGGCAGCTCAACCATGCCTCCTGACACATGGGTGGGAAAATAATGTTTGTGACATATTTGGGTGGGAATTCTAAATGATTCCGATTGCAGAAATTATGTATTTTTCAATTCCTTCAATAATAATATATTTGAAAGTTTCCAAATTATCAATGGAAGTCTTTAATTAATCAACTTCATTCCTTGTTCTGGAAAAAATTTAACAACCTAAATTTTTAATGATTTGCGCTAGTTAGGTGGGAGTTACTTCCTAGTGATGTTTCATTTATTCTCGTTTTTCTTTTAATTAATAGCAAGTGGAATTGGATTTTGATATTCAGCTTTATTATCTGATTTATTGTGGTTGAACTCGGATGTATTAATTTTAAATAGGTACTATGCGAGTGGTATGGTAGAGATTTAGAATCTATGTAAAATAAGTTAACAGAATTATACCTAATAGAAAACACTCAATAGCTTTGTAATTTTAATTTTCTAAGAATTGTTTTAAAGGTTACGAATGCTGAAAAGAATGTTGCGGTCAGTGGTAGGCTGCACCAGATTGCAGAGAAGGAATTTGGAGTATTGAGGTGAACTGTATTTTTTGTCTCTAACTGTTAGAGTTACAGAGTATGTATTTATAGAGATTACATTACATACAGTGTGAGTATATTTTGAGAATTCCCGGTATGGTCGTTAATACATACCACAAAGTAGAAGAAATCTGGGATGACTGATGAAACGTTAGAAAGACCAATTCCAGAGAGGGATGACGTAGTAGACATGGCCTTATATTTGTGAGGAAACATAAAAAACAGACTCGTATTGAATATGTTTGTAAAATATTTATATGACTTGTTTCCTTCTTTAGTGCATTTAGTAACTATTAAAAAATTTAAGTTAAAAGCAGCCGAGCATATAATTTAATTCTCAGCGAAAATATGAATTTTTAACGAAACCGTGGTTAGTAAAATTTGTTTTATAGGAATTCAATCTAAAGTGAATGGATGTCTCGCTTCAATAGTTGTGCGATTGAAGTAATCGCCCAATTCAGGTACTTAAGTGTGTTTATGAAGTCTTTTCTGAGGTATTGGGTAATGGGTGATTGTTATAATATACGGGTGGTCAAGTTTTCCAAAGAAGTAAAACTTAATGTGATTTGATTACATTTCGGTTGGTTTCAGTGTTCCTTTGTATTTTTATTTTTTTTCTGTAATAATTTATTTCTTTTGCAATCAGTTTATAAAATACTAAAACTTTAAACAAAGATGAGAAAATCTGAGTAATGTCTTTAGAATTAAATAAAACCACACTTAGTAGTGTGTTTCAACAAGACTAAATGTGAAGAAAAATATATATGTATATATACTGTATGTACAAAACTAAACTTGATGAACGGTGAATCGACATCTTGAAACACAAAGTTGTTGAAGCTGGAGATGATGACGATGATAGATATGATAACGATGCCTATTATGAGATGATGATGATTAATTAGTAGTTAAAGTAGGAAAGAAAGAATAAAAATGTTTAAATGATTAACAAAATCGTAGACGTAAGTCGAGTGTTTTAAGACGTTTCAGTCTGTGAGTATCTTTGCCGTTGTCGAGGAGGTTAATCGCTAATAGGTTCTGATAGTCTTCTAGTTTTTGTAAATGTTTTTCGCTATGTTGTTTAATATCTTCTTTTATGAAGGGCAGGTTAAGGTCATTGTGTAGTATTTCATTGGTTACATACGATGGGGCTGCAGTGATTACTCTCAGGTATTTTGATTGGAAGCGCTGCAGTATTACTATATTTGATAAACTAGCTGTACCTCATAGCTCTAACCCATAAGTCCAAATTTGTTTTAGTATTATTTTGCATACGAGTACTTTATTTTCAAGAGAGAATTGAGATTTACTGCCTAAGAGCCAGAACAATTGACGTAACTTTAGCCCAAGTTGCTTTCGTTTCGTCCATATATGACTTCTCCACGAGAGTCTGTGATCTAGATGCAAACCCAAATATTTAACTTCCTCCTTCTGTGTGATTAATGTACCGTTCAAGCTGACCACTGGTCATGTTGGTTTTCTTAATGTAAACATTTTTACATTTTATTAACTGAAATTTTATAATACAAAATTACTAACATTTATTATGTTAGTGTTTGGCCTGATTTTCGTCAAAGTTTAATATAAGTAGCTGACTATCATAATCATTTGTTAAAGTAATTATTTGATGGTAATCATTTGTTAAAGTGATTATAATAATTACTCTAGATTCTATGACAGTATGTTCAGTTTCTTATAATAACCAATAAATCTAGTTTATAGATATTAAGTACTAAGTAATTTAACTTACATTCATCATTATTTACCTCGGCTTACTTGATTTAGTTGGTGGCAGCTGCACAATTCAAATATTCAACATGAACTTCTAAAGTTAATAACTAGTCATACATAATATTATTACAGAGCTAATAAGATAGATTATTTCCGTATATAACTTTAATATTCTTAAACTTATTAGCGTTATTAGCATACTCTTAAAGGGAACAAGTTATTTTCTTAATTCTGTAAAAATAATATAAAATTTATTGCAGGTACTTCATAATGAATGTCTATAATTCACTAAAAGACAATATTGCAGTGTATTAAACGTAGTTGCCTAGTGGGCAAGTCACTTGAATTGGCTGCTACCTTATAATGACTCGTTATCCCACGCCTCCTAGATATTGTTTATTTTCCACCTATTTGCTTAGTCATACTATTGGAACCTACAACGAAATTATTTTCTACATGATATTTTAAATCCCCTTGGGCAGATATTTTCATCAATGAAGTAGTATTTTATTTAGTTATGAAATATTAATTTGAAAAAAAAATGTCTTTAATCAAATGTATATTTTTAGCTTTTACTTCATTCTTTTACACTTGTTAAAAAACAAAAATGAGAAAGAAGAATATTATTGTAAATTTAACATGAAATAATTATATCCTGCTTCTCTACCTGAAAATTGTTGTTTAGGTCATCAGCCGAAAGGCTGGTTTGAACCTCTCTTTACTAAATAAAACGAGGAGTAAGGTGTTTTACCATGTCTTCCTCACTGAGTGGTAAAGTAAGCATATCATCATACCCGGCGCTTTGAAAAGCATCTAGCCTCCACCCTGCGAATGACACTTTCACTTCATTCACTAAAGGGTCTGGCTGTACAATGAAATGTATTACTTTGTTTTCTTTACACATCTTTCTTACCTTTTCTGTTCTTAAATGCTTCAGTCATATAATTGGCTAACTATGTGATAAGAAACAGAACTATTTTTGCAGCCATAGAACTTGCAGGTTGAGTGAAAATAATTTACCAATCAACCTGCCTGTTACAGGCAATTAATATATCTATCAAAATTTCTTTTATACAATTCATTACTCTCAAAGGAGATAACTCTGACTAGTGTTTGTATTTTATACCTCTACTTCTTCTGCTCTGAAATGATTCAGTCATATAATTTACTGATCATGTGATAAGAAACAGAATTATCTTTTGAAGCCCTGGGGTTAGCAAGGCAAGTGCAAATAATTTAAAACCCCACTTGCCAGTTACCTGCATACCTGAATATTAAATACCTATCTTTTAATATTTTTATTAGATATTTTAAAGAAAAATGGGTTCAATGTTAAAATTTACTTTCTCCTGCCATGTATAAAATTAATATAGGTATGAAAGTTAGGTGTTTTTGTCGATTTTATCGAATCGACTTTTAATTCGGAATTCACGTATCCATGTCTAATGAGCCCAAAACACATGTTTTTACCGATTGGTGTGTAGATGGCCGCTCGCGCGCGTAATTATGTAAAGAAAATAACCAAAGAAAACTGAAATATCGTACAAAGTTAAAACTTCGATTTTAAGTTACACACAATGAAAATTCGACACGAATATTTTCGTAAAAATCGATGGACCAGAAATCTTTAGTTGATTCAGAGTTAACTGGTGATATCCGATATTTCTTCTAATCAAAATTGGTAAAATGTGATTTCCAAAATACAATTTTATTGTAACATGGCTAAATATTTGTTTATAAAACTAGGTCAAGAAATATAACATTCTAAATTTAGCCCACATTAATACGAGTTTGGTGAAGGTACTTCATATAAAATTTTCAAAATAAAAATTCTACAATAATTTGTTTGGATATTATTCTTTTACTTTACTTCGTTTTGTGGGTGTTAATAATTTTACGTAAACTCCTCACCAGAATTGGTCGTTTAAAATTGTCAAGAGAAATTCGTGTGAATGTTTCACATCATATTTTGAGTTACCGTTTATTTGAGTAAACGGTTTGATTAAAATTTTAATCTTTAATTTGAACTCAGTAGAATTAAATAACAAACTTTATGTAAAAACAATATAATTTTTGGAGTTTTGTTACCATTCAGTAATGATGCCTAGGTAAGTTTTTGTTTGCGCGTAGGTATGGTAAAAATACAGATTATCAAAGTTTTTGACAATTAAAATTGCTGCAACAATTCTTCGAATATTATACTTTTACCTTACTTCTTTTTGTAGCCGTTAGCAATTTTACTTATATTCCTTACCAAAATTGGTGAAGAGTAGTTGTTATGAAGTAATATAAAGATGAAAAGACGCAAGACCTAGTCGGGAATCGAACCTGAGCATAGAAGCCATTTGCGTTAACCACTACTCTAACGGCCAGGCATAACATATTAAATTTAATATTAATATGTTAACTTTAAGTTAGGAAGGATATCGATTTTGTTACACCGGATTTTGAATATTTACGTGTAAATGTTTAGGTACCGAAAACTTTTGATTTCATATTATTAGTTGTAAAGTTATTTCTGAAATTTCGAGAAGTCTGCGTTTACCATGGAAGTAATGTGTTAGTATGTATCTAGTACCGTTTGCGCATCGGTGCGTGTGCTTATATACAAACAAAACTTTGTGTACTGTACAATCGACGTTTGAAAGTTTGTTTGCTTTTCAAATTATCTAGTCATCGTTAACATTATAATAAACTGTTAAGGCGTAAGCGGTTCAGATGGCTCGTATTGTACAATACAGCAGTGTATCATAAGATTATGATGATAGAGTACGGCATAAAGGACCGTTGATCATACAATATTTAATAAACTAATATTTAGGAACTACGAACTAGTGTTCGGGAAACACTCTAGTTTGAGTTATATGCTATAGAACAAAGGAGAACCGCAGAAAGTACACTGTGTCCGTACATGTTACATGCAAATATGTTCTTTACTTAGTCCAATATAGCCTAGATGGTGTTTACCACTAAAAATGTTTTCTAAAAGAATATTTAAATATTTGTTTAGATCACACAAGTAAATTGAAACGATGTTAATATTAAAATTTTCTTGAATAATTATTATAACTAATATTTTTGTGAAATTTACGAGAAGACAAAATGTTAAATTATTTGCTTTGACCAGTTAATTTTATGAACATAAATATCATGTTTAAAACTGTATGTCGTATATCTGTTAAAACTATGGGGCTAACAAATATACAATGAAAGCGTCACAGTTGCGGTAGATGTAAAAGTGATACTATTTTGGAATCCGCTTCTCCGATATCAGTGGATTTCATCATAAAGATAGACAATAGAATGAATGAAATGAAGTTATCGTCCGCTACTTTCATTTCTGTAGTATAGTATTGAGGCCTGGACATTCATTGAACTGCAATGACATTAAACTGGAGGACATTCATTGAACTGCGATGAAGCGGTCAAGATATGGTGCTACAGAAGAATGTTGAAAGTTCCCCAGTTGGAAAAAGTCTGCGTTTCTGAAATACCCCTTCGTTTGAATAAGAGCATTAAAATTATAGGCACCTTTAGGAAAATAACATTTTATTCATGGTGAGATATCAGGAATATTAGATTATTGTGGAATATTAAGCATGGTAAAATAAACGAGGCTTTGGTCGATAAAAACTACATGGCTAAAGAAACTGCAAGATTGGTATGTTGTAGATATAAAGGCGCATTTTAGGCATGGTACGTAAGGAAAAAAAAAGATAAGGAGATTAGATAGAGCCTTTGCTGGTAGCCTATACTGTTTAGAAAACAAATATTTTTAAACTTTAAAAAGGGAAATTGTTAATTGTTTCCTTCTTCGTTTCAAGATGTTTTATTACAGGAGACTGCTGAAGACATCGTGAATGGATATAAGAGGAGTTATAAAGAGATTAACAATATTCAGTAAGAAAGAGGTATAAGAATTAAAAACAAAGAAATCTTCGTGAGATTCAATAAGGATATAGATATGGCGTGTAGAGTGTAGAAAACTAGCTTATTTTGGTCATGAAATGAGAGAGAAATACAAAATGCTGCAAAATGTTATGAAGAGTAAGATGGTGAATAGTTTAAGCGTGGTCCAGTTTAACGTAGGACTTTATCTTTCGAGAATCTCCGGCACTTGTGTATGGGTTCAATTATAATTATATAAATGTATCAGTTTAATTTACATAAAATTGGATAAAGTTTTCTAGATTAAATTTTAAATAATTATATTTTATTAAAATGAAAGCGAGAAAAGAAGGCAATGGACAAACTGTACTTCTAATGCAAGTAAAACGCATTAGATAAAATTTTAAATGTGAGTGTAGGCTACAGTATTACCTCGTCATTCAATTATTTGGATCTACTAATAAGAATTAAATTTAGATGTTGTATAAAGATGAAAAAAAATCATAAAAAAACCAAAAGTTAAAAGTTATTTCTTTTCGCATTATAACGTCGTATAATAAAAACATCAAGTTAAATATTTATGTAGAGTTATCACTGAAAAGATACAGTTTACTACTACGTTTAACTTTTAGATTGTAGATTAAACTGTCAAACGTATTGGTACAGTGGCTCTTTGTGATAAAGTCATACTCAGAAAGAGAGAGAGTTCAGTTTTGTATCGCATGCAATACTTTCATATCGGTTGGTGTGGTGTTTTGACTGACCTCCCACCCTAATCTCGCTCTGTAATATTTATTCGTCCGTTACTTTCCTTTGGTTCTCGTAATACAGTACAAGCCCTTTACCTCTTTAGGGACTTTACTTTATTTCAAATACATGAAATGTAACAATTTAAAATACAAAAGAACTCAACTTATTTCACATAAACGAGCGAAACGTCTGGTATAAATTGCAGCGGCTATTATTAATGAAAAGTCCAATGTGTGGTTACACTTCAAATTGCTTATTTTATGCTACATGAAATAAAACATTTACTGAAAATAAAGGGTAAAAAATTTATAAACTGGAAATGACGGTTTTTTATTATAATCGACCGAGCATTAATGCCACCACAAGTTTAATTTTCATAATTTATTTCTCTTACGTAATTTCATTTTCTGGAAAAAAACCATCAGATATTACTTATTGTGTTACCACTCTACAATTAGGCAGTAAAAGGTTTTACAATAAATGTATTTAGTACTTTTATTTTATTTATTTAATATTATGTACTGTATTAAAGACACGTATTAAATCGCTGAGAAATAGTTTTTCACTATTGCCACTTAATATATGCCACAAAATATACATATGGACTAAGTAGGATAAGGAACAATACAATAATATTTTTTCTATATTAATATTTCGATTGACGTTAACACTTTTAGGTTGAAAACTTTTCGTTTTACCCTTCATTTAGGGCACTTCAGAGGATTACTTACAGTAGGCTACTCTTGTTATGTCAGCCGCATCAAAAATGTTATTCTCTTTGCATTTCCACAAGAAACATTGTGGGTGATCCATGATGAGACAAAACGATACGATGAAAACTGTAGAAAAAAAGTGTACAGGAATTTGCCCTAGAAATAAGTTTTAGAAATGGGCCTTACAAAAGAGTTATACAAACACCTGTAACAAAATTTCTCATAATATTGAGGAAAACGACTTGAATTTATTTTCCAATATTAACGAAATTACAGTAAAAGATTGTAAAGAAAGTTTTATTCATTTGCTACTTTTTTAAATAATTGCTTAAAAATTTATTTTAAATATAGATTTATTTATGACGAACATGGTAAAGCGGAAATTCACGATTTTATATTAAGAACTGAAATACATCAAAAATTTTAGGCTTTTTTGTAATATTTATGCTTCGATTTCAATAGCATATCGAATAGATATAACTGTATATACTATCTGAAATACTTTTTTTTTGTTCATATAACTTTTTATTTAATGCATAATCTGTTATAAATAACAATAAATGCAACTTATCAATTAGACACAACTCATGAAAAAATTACAACCCACTGGTGTAATTAACAAATTATAACATGAAAACATTTCATACTGTTCTTAATTAATATTTACAATCAAAATTTTTTAGTGATTTTTAAATAAATAAACAAATAAATAAATAAATAAATATAAAATAAAAAATAACCAAAACCTCCTTTAAAACGAAAAACAAATAAGAAGTAATAAATAATAAGCACATGATTCCAAATATATGTACACCTAACTTTTCCGAAAATAATTCGAAACGTTCATTCAGTAATTTACAACACTCATACTCAAACACGACAGTCATCTACAAAACACTAACATTATATTATTTACAACTTTAAAATCACACTATCAGAATCGCCCTGGGAGATCCAGTACTGTAGCACGTTTTAGCCTATTGACATCATTACTGTTGTCTAAGAGATTCAGTGCTAAGTGATTTACGTGGTTGTTTAGACGTTCGATATATTTACAACTGAAACTTCGTATTTCTTCTCGTACCGTCTGCACATCCATATCACGATGTATATCGGCATTGGTAATATACCACGGTGCATTCAGTATGGTCCGTAGAATTTTTGATTGAAACCTTTGCAGAATTTCGATGTTTGAAGTTGATGCTGTCCCCCATAACTGAATTCCGTAGGTCCAAATCGGCTTCAGCATAGATTTGTACAAAAGTAGTTTGTTGTCAATCGAAAGCTGAGAACGCCTACCAACGAGCCAATACATCTTCCTAAATGTTAAATCCAGCTGTTTCCTTTTCATCTGAATGTGTTTGCGCCAAGTCAGACCTCTATCTAAGTACATTCCTAAATACTTTACAACTTTTGCCTGTGGAATATTCTTGCCATTCAGTTGGACAGGAGGACAAGTTGCCCTTCTGGTAGTAAACGTTACATGCGTAGATTTGCCCTCGTTCACCTTGATCTTCCACTTTGTCAGCCAGACTTCCAGCTCACTTAGATACATCTGCACTCTGCGTGACGCAATAGTTGGGTCTGCATCACATGACATTATTGCTGTATCGTCAGCAAAGGTGGCAATGGTTACATTTTCAAGAACAGGCAAATCAGCTGTGAACAGAACATAAAAAATTGGTCCCAGAACGCTTCCTTGCGGAACACCAGCCTTGATCTCTTTCAAACCCGTTAAGTAATTTCCAACCCGGACTTGAAATAACCGTTTGTCAAGATACGAAACCAGAACACTTAACCAGAAATACTTAATCGAATTTTTTTTTTAATTTCCTTATTTTAACCACAAGTGCAGAATACTTCATTAGTATCAAAGAATAACTAAAGGAGCTGAAAACTATACCAAAAAGTGAGTTCCAGAAGTATTTCCAAGATTGGAAAAAAAGCTGGCACAAGTGTATTGTATCTGATTAGGATTACTTAGAAGGGGACAAAATTGATATAGATGAATAAATAAATTCTTATAAAGAAAAACTAAAATTCCCGTTTTTTTTATCGAACCTCGTATATAATAAATAAGAATAAATATCGTATGGTAATATGAAACAATGCTTAAAAATATTAATTAATTAATAAAATTAAATTACAAAACGAAATTCAATAGGAAACATTTTCTAAAAACAAGGAACCTTGTGTTATTTACTTAAATAAAACCTATAAACAACAAAACTCCGATAAATGTCATATAGAAATACCTTTAAAGTATTTTGTAAATTTGATGACGAGCCTAAGATCAAGAAAGCAAAAAAACACCAGTTTTTCGATATTGAGTTTACGAACAGATAATAAAACAAATTGGTCAGATGGGAAACTGAGTCTGAGACCTCCTACTGGGTTAGTTCTGCATGAATAGTCCTAGGTTTTGAATTTAACTGAATGTACACAATCTTTATTGAATTTTTATCATTATTCTCTTTTCAAGGCTACCTATTTGTAATTAAAATACAGTTTACTCATTCTGGTTGACTTTTTTGATTTATTTATTACATTACTTCTTTTAGTTATACATTATTTAACTGCTAAAATTAGTTTGAAATTTATGAAAATTATTACATCGTAGGTAGTATATAATACGTATAGGTGATATTTTGCTCTGCATTGATAGTTATAATTTTAGAATTATGCAATAAACCATAAAATAAATTAAGGACTAAAACGATAATAGTAAATTAAAGAACGATATATATATAGCTAACAATAGAGCAAGCATTGCCATGATGGTCGCCAACCTTTGGAACGGAGAGGCACTCTGAGAAGAAGAAAGAATCAAAATTTTATTTGTAATACTAATTTGTTTTTTAATCATTATCTTTCATTAAGTGAATCGAAGGAGTATCAATAACACACCACTCTTTCAGTTACGTTCTTTTAGGTTAAAAATCGTAATTATCCTTTATAGGTTCCTTCTCTACTTATTTTACATATTTTATTTTATAGAACTTCAACTAATGAAAGTTTATTTTATAAAAATATTGTTTAAATATTAAACTTTAGTTTGCTTATTTACTCGTATTGAAAGATATTAACTTCTTTACTTTTTCAATTTCATGTGTTTGTTATACTCGTAGATATATTTTTGATACATTATACCCTAGTCACTCGTTTTTTGACTTTCACTGAAAGATGTGCAGTGAACTTGAACCTCTGTTTAAACTAAAAGTGTGAAACTAGATTCTACATATTGTAACACGTAATCCTTGGTTCATTCGGAATCTGGGTATAATAAATAACAAACAAGGCTTTCGGTAAACTTTTAGTAATTATTTATTGACGCAATAAATAATTTTTTAACTTAAACTAGAAACAAATACAATTAGGTTATTTCAATTAAATGAATTAAATTACTTAATATTAAACTGAACTGGATTATAATAATTAAGACGCTGTCACTCAATAATCAAAACAACTGATTAAACTGTCCTCAACCACTTGCTACTACCCGTACGCAACACACTATTAACGTAATTCAGAACCGGTCCCGTAACGACACTATTTCCCAATGACAATAATTTTATTTACAGTCTTAAGTTATAACTCACTCACTCCAAGAGCGCTAACTAGTTTGATATCTGCGATTGATATTTAATCGAGACTCTTCTAATAATTTTTTCCACTTTACCATAAAATGATAAAAGGGATTAAATTAAAAACGAACGTTTCTACTAGTTTTGATTTCTGAGAATTCTATTAAAAATATTCCATTCATTGCAATCCATTATCTTGTTCAATACGCCACATTTCACAGACTCCACAAATTTTTACTATGAAAAATCTATTCTAATAACCATTTCTAGAATATCACTGCAAAGTTTCAGTATCAATGAAATGTAGGAAAATGTTATACGTGGTAATGTAACGTATTGGTGATTTTTGAAATATCTTTTTGCACATATCCGGGCTCAAGAATATATTATTATATTTTATTTTTTAAAGGGAGACTACATCGACTGAGTGAAACCTCTTCATGATATTATCGTTGTAACAAATTTTATTGCTATTTATTCAACTTTTGATATTTTCAACCAGGTTATTGAAGAATCTGGACATTTAAAATATTTAACAAGGGATTTCATGTTATTTTTGTATGTACTGTTAAAGATGCCAAATAAGCTAAGGTATATTTTCTAGAATTATTGATAATATTCAAAATTTTTAAAAAATATGGTTCGTATATAAAAATTAAAATCTTGTTAGAGGGTGTGGTATTATTTCCAGTACTGGTTTATTGAAATTACAAAGAATTTGTAATTATTTATTATTAAGTATTAAATATAGTGAACAATGTATGCATAAACGAACACATGACAAAAATAATATTACGGTCAATATTTTTAATTAAAAAATTATCTAAAGAACGGTTAACGATTTAATCTTTAGTTAATATACTTAGTGTACAATTTAGGTTAAATTTTGTGAGAAATTTAATGTGTCAGGAGCTGGGAAAGCTTTGGCAATAATCAATAGAATGTAGGAAAAGTGCCAACTCAGAAATAGGAGTCGACAATTTTCTCCATCTGGTAGGTCAAAACTCGTTAAGTGTACTCCTTAATAATTTATTTTATTATTACAGAACGTTAATGTAAACAGCCTTGATTAATTTTGTTAATGAATTCCTTTTTGATATTGCATTATTAATATTGTTGGTAGAAACCAAATAGTATACATAATTTATTTTTAATTTTGCAAATATTTAACAAAATATCTTCTTTTTTTATCTAAATTAATTCTTTTGCATACAAAATGTATTTTATGTATTTTTTCGTCAGTAGGGCCAATTTTAGACCATGTTAAGTAAATAACCATGTCAGGTGTTAGACGTTTGTAGAAGCTCTTTTTGTAGTCCACATTTCAGCATTTGTTCACGGTTGGCTATTCTTATTTCTTCGATCCACTCAGTGTTCTA
This sequence comes from Catonia carolina, assembly GCA_035578175.1. Lineage (NCBI taxonomy): Eukaryota > Metazoa > Arthropoda > Insecta > Hemiptera > Achilidae > Catonia > Catonia carolina. The sequence continues at coordinate 59,592,508 of JAQMRL010000003.1, read as the reverse complement.
TTTCTAATTTCATGAAAGCTTTTAAAGACCGTAATTATTTGTCTGAATTTGGTTTAGTTCATTAAATTTTCTTGGTTTATTCCGGGTTTCTCAATATCCTTTCTGATTTTGTTAAACATTTCCGACACTTTAAGTTTTTGTGTAGTATCTTAAAAATTTCTTTTCACAACCGTTGTCATCCATTCTGTACAGGTGTCCGTAAACTATTTGCCTTTTTTCTAACCTATTATTGGTAGTATTTTATTTAACGTATTAATGAGTATTTAATTTAGACTTTTATACATTAGTTAAATTTCGCTGGAGGTAGGGTCCGTTGGCTTGTCTTTGTGTACGTCGTTTTTCCTGAAAAAAAACTAGTGCGCGTCAACGATTTCTCACACCATTTTGGAAGCACAGTATTTGTTTATATTATTAATTAAAATCTTCTTCTAAATAGTCAGTACAATTTCTGGTTCTTTATCCGGAGTTTCTCTCCTTTCATTTCGAAGTGGGCTTCTATACCATTTTGCCTACAAAATTTAAAATGTTTGCGAACGCTCCTGTAAGCCAATGAGCACACTATATACACACGAAGTGAACTTACACGGACTTGTACACACCAATAGCCACAAGACGTTATTCTTCTTGGCCTGCCTGACTGCTCGGATGTTACCATGGCTATTCGTATTTCCGTGTTACTTCCGGTTTACCATTTTCCGTATCTCAAAAATTTTGTTATTTAAATAATTAAATTACCTACTGTAAGAAACACTAATAACTTCAATAAATATTTTTTGTGTTTTATTGTTTGTTTTTTTCGAAAACCATAATGCTCTAAGCTTAATATTTTTATGAATTTTAAAAAATTGTGTATTTTCTGTTGTATCTTTTGTAATATATTGTTCTATAAGTATCAACATGTTTTGTAAAAACTAATACAGTTAATTTTTTGTAGACATTAATAACGTTTGTTGTTGATGTGACTTTAAAAGAACAAATAAATAAAAAATAGATTGTAAGTTTACAATCACAGAGGTTAAAAATTAAAGTGGAACATATAATAATATTGGTGTATAACTTTTCTTAATGATATTAAAACTTGCAATCATTAAAATAACAAGTAATTATAGTAAACACATAGCAATGTTTTAACAACTGGTATACTTACCTCAGTTAATATTGTTTTAAAATAAAATATTAAATTATTCACGACATAATACAGTAACAGTAGTTCTATTAAATTTTCTAGCTACTATAATGTTAATACAGTAATAGTAAACGAGTTGTATAGTGTTTAAGATACATATGCTAGTGTTGTAAATATAATATTATATTGTAGCGTATTAGGTAAATTACTCCACCCGCTCTTTTACTCTTTTACGGGGCGATTCATTTTCCCATGACTGCTAATTCTATTCTAAGAATAATATGATTTTAAGTACGCTGTCACGCTAGATAGCGTGATAAAATTACAGAAACATTTGATGTGTATGTCTTGTCCCAGTGAAAATGTAAAAATAATAAGTGGAAAATTCCTGTTTTCCATTCAAAACTGAATGAACTGTGTCTCAGACAAGTTGTATTTTCATACAGATCGTGTACTATAATGTCATTGTGATAAGAATGTTTTGCATTTATTTATAAAGTTATTATTGAAACACCAAAATTGCTGTCATGTTTTTCATATTTATATAAATATTCTACTTCGGTGACTTACCGGTTATTTTCTATGTTGAATAAATCAATCAAAAATTTTAAATATTTGAAACAGGTTAATTTCAGTTCAATGACCGCTGTTTTACAATGCATTTACTGATAGGTTTTGATGGAATATTATGGTAAAATACAGGTCAACCTGAGAAAAAAGTGTATTTTCTAATCCCTAATGTGTGTAAATTACAGTCTGTTCAATTTAAGAACAATAAGCAACCCCGTGACGCAATGAGGTTAGGATGATGTGTATGATGTTTAAATTTGTAGTCTTGTACAGACTCAGGCCGATCATTCCTAAAATAATACGGTTTATTTAACCCCAATCATTAATATACTCCGGTAAATACTGTCAAGTATTAAAATCCGTAAGGGAGTTAAAATCATTACCATGAGTTGAACCAGAAACCTCCGTCTCCGAAAATCAGCTGTTGAAAAGGTGATTCGTGTTGACAACTTTACCACTAGCCCAATCTGACAAATTCAAATTAATGGAAACGTGTTTTTACTCTTTGAACCACTGTTGCACTACGGTTATGTGTTTTCATGTTAAGGCATTTAGCTTCTGTGTTAGGTTTCAAGGGTCAATTCGTGGTCATGTTTGACATGTTTTTATTAATCATTTAACTTATTATCCTGCGTTGTCTGCATTGACTTAATGATTATGACCATCGGATGCAAAACAAAGAAAGATATTCAAGTAGGCACCTATACATATATTGTTTGGCAAATTTATTAAAAAATTTTAATTTCATTTTACTTTTTATGTTGTTTAGGCCAACTTAAAACGGCTTGAAATGACTTCATTTACTATTAGTTTCATCTTTATGTTCTTTTTTTAAATTTTATTTTATTTTATAATTTTATTGTAATATTTGATGTAAGCCTGCACTAGGGCGATACCGGATCTTCTTCAGTACCGTCTCAATTCAGGTAGAAGACTATTCTGAAAAATATATTTCTATTGTAGACAAGATAAATAAATATCTTCAATCTGTAAAGGTTCAGCCTTGATGTTCTTGACCATGTTTTTTTTTATTCCTATCCTTTTAACAAGAGGGAATCCTGATTCTCAACATTAATGTTTAAAAGGCTTTTGATGAAGGAATCTTCTTCAGAAGAACCAGATGTATGCTTACTAGATCCAACAAGTAAATCACGTCTCAAAAATTGGGAAAAATTTTGGCACTTATGATAAAATATTTTAACAAAATTTAAATAATAATACAATTTAAAAGAAAAATTTATCAATTTTCCTTTCTTTCAAGTATTTTTTTCATTGATATTTATTTTCCTTTCTCGCAACTTGATATCCTTGAGTACGGTCATGAATCTGTTTAAGCTATATTACGCAATTTTTTTAACGATACATTTTTCAGTGTTCTCGTGTTAGTGAGTTTTCAAAACGATTCATTTTGGATTAAAATTTTTATTTGTATTAAGTTACCGTAAAATATTAACTCCTATTCACTCATAGTAAACGGTTTTTATTTATCGGAATATATTTTACTGTTGAATTTAGTTTAGATTTTAAAAACTGAAACATTTACGCTTCGTGACGTTGTAGAGGACAAGTAGTGGTTTTAGGTATACTTGAAAGGTAACAATTTATCATAGCTTAAAAATTTTATTGTAATCTAAAAATATATGATTCAAAAATACTCGTTTTTACTTACGGCAGGAAAAATTTAAATATATGAAATAATATGGCACTACAATAACATTACAATAATAATATTAATTTAAACTTGCTTGAATGAAAAGAGCAATTGAAATTTTTCACTTCAAATAACATATAAAAATAATATTGCAGGTAAAAACGATAATAAAAACACTCGACCTCATATATAATGAAATTCAAAAAAATTGAATACCATTCCAAAAAAATGAACAATAAAAAAGAAAATTTTAAAACGCTGGGATATGACCCATTAACATTATGCCAGATTACAATTAATATTATTGAGGTCGTTACACATGAATAGCCGTTTCGATTTCATTCATTTCAATTTTTTTTATAAATGAAAAAGTGAGGTGGTAGACATCAGTGAAACTGTTCTATAACGGTTCATTTAGCGTTTATGCAGGTGGATTGAGTAGGAAGCATTCAAAACTTTTTCAATTATTACAAAAAAATGTACAAAACATGAGAGAAATATAATAATTGTCAACAACATTTTCAATAATACATTATTTAATTTTGAATATAACAATAAAATATATTTAAAACGACAACTGAATATGAACGAAATAGTGATACTATTCGTTACATTAATTGCAATTTTTTTCATACTAGTTCCATTTGTTCATAAAGCTAATTTAAGTTTTTTTATTTGCTTAATATCATAGAAATTACTTGATTCTTATTAATCACGGTAGGAAGTTTCCTATACTTTACCGGATGATTACCCCGAAAATTTTTGCCTAACCCGTTACTACTGCGGCAGTAACTTAAAAAGTTGCCATTGAAAAAATAAATATTCTAAGATAATAAATAAGTATGTAATGCAAATGAAAATATATATTGTTTTCTTTCTAATACTTTCTTTTCTTTTTTAATTTGTTTTCTAAATAGCTGTTATGCTTGTTAAATTGTTTCATTTATGTAATGAATGTTAAGGTTTGTGATCGCAAATATAAATTACCCAAGTAAATACGGGATTACTCAACCCTAACCAACTTATACGAGCTATTCATTTAGTAACCTACCTGGCAGATATTTAGTTTTTTATTCGTTCAAATGTATAAAATAAACGTTTGTATTATTCTAATCATAACTTTTAATCATCTTAAAGTATCTTCATAGTTCTACTGTTAAGTGGTGTTCTCTATACCAGAAAGTAATATTTTATCATTTTTCGTTTCTATATTAGTCACTAGTTGTATATATTGTACATTTGTGAGTACAACGAGAGAAATGAAGTTATTTATATAAATTTTGATATCACAATTATTTTCATCATTCGATGGTAAATATTTTGTGTACACTTGATTGCTAAGTTTGACGTGGATTTTGGATTCTTGACTTAGATTTTGAACTCGATTCTTGTAAAAGCTTTGAAAGTACCCCAATATTTTTTGTATCCGAGGCAGAAGAAACTCATGTTCATTCCCCACAAAGGGGACTTATTGTAAGTTTTAATGAAGGCGTCCTCGTTCTGTCCGAAAGAGGCAACAACCACCTTCTAACCAAAAAACTTGCCACCTGGCCACTTGATCTGACAACTGCAAAAATTTTTTAAAATGTTATTGTAATACTACAAGGAAAATGTAGGATTAAAATTACTACACTGTCAGCGAGAAGTGGAAAGGAATCGTAATCTTAATTCCCCCGTCACGTCACCGACCACCACTACCTCTTCCACTTTCATTCATCTCTTTCATCACCAGCTCAGAAAATAATTTTTTGTTTATGTGAGTGGGAGATAATCATTTTGGGTGGGATGGGGCGATTCCGCTGGTCTCTAATATAAATTATGTTTATACACTAAATTTGTTTTTTGACACTTTTAATTGAAATTTATTATCTGTTATTATATTAATACGAAAATTTGTAAATGTTAAACTAATGTTCCAAAACTTGATTTACTTGAAGGAAGCGTGCAGTCATCACCACAGTCTTACAGTTGGCCAAGAAGATCTCTTGGCCAGAGGCGCTTCAAACATCTGCGCTGAGCACCCGGTATCGCCCTAGTGTACATTTTTTGTATGAGTGGGTTGTCATGTTTGTAATTCAAATTTGTTATGCGTCGTCTTGCATAGTTGTTTCGTGACATCATTTACGTATGGGATTTGTAAGTCTTTGTGCAACATTGAGTTTGTGGTGTAAAAGTGGCATTGCGTTATCGTTCGTAGAATCTTGTTCTGAATCGCTTGTATACGTTTCGTGTGTAAGCTAAAATTTTAAATATATTTTTGTCAAAATAATTATTAAAATCTATTTTTTTTTTATTTTTTTTAAAGTAAAAGTAAGATTCTCTGTAGAAGAAACTTTTCGGTATCCATTCAATTTTGGGAATTCCTGAGGTAATTAAATGCATGGTCAATAGAGTACTGTGCATTATTTGTAGGTATTGATTTCGTGAATCAATGTCTGATTTATATTTAATTACAAGTAAACTTTATTAGAGTTACAAATACAGAAGTCTTTCAGTAACGATTGCTAAGTAAGTAGCTCTATAACTAAATAGTACTTTGATTGTTTTTCAGTGAGTAACATTGTTCAGTACAACCTACCATTTAAATTCTTTAATACATTTTTGTACGCATAACACGCCAATGTTCGTGAGCTCAATTAGAAAATAAATCAGATAGTCTTTGCAAAGTTACGCGCCATTCTATTGGTTGTTTCGTATTCTCCTAAATAGATGAGAGAAAAATTTCCTTCCTACAATTTACGTTCTCTAGAGTTTAAAAAAATGTAATTTTAACATGACGTTTTAAATTATTACCGTTTGTATTCGAAAGAAATGGTGCATTATTTTGAAGATAATTATCTGATTATTACGTATTTCATTAATTGTTAGGGTATATTTTACTAGGCCAAGAGGGAAACATATTACGTTTCTTACAACGGTTGAAAATGATATGCAAGTTTTGATAAGGTAAGCTAGCTGTTACGTTTCTTTTTCTTAAAATGTAAAGAAGGACAAAGGGGTGCTGGATTTATGTCCTTACAACCAACCCAATAATTATCCTGCCTTACTTCCCGTACCACTATCTCCATCAACCATGTACGTAAAACAACTATTCTTACAACGTCTCTTATCCTCGGGGATATTTATTATCTAATACTTGAGCATAAAATATATTTTCAATTAAAATCGCATGCTTCAAGGGGAAATTCGTTCAGATTTACTCGTACAACATCTAATATAAAAGTCATTAGATCATGAAATGGCTTAGTTCATTAATTCACCGTGATACTTATTCAATTTCAAATAATTTTCATCGTGTAATAATAAATAATATTGTTCAGCCTTCAAATTACTTTAGTAATTGTATTTAATAAACGTAATTTTCTCGTGTTATTGTTTTTAAATTGTTAAACAAATAGAACTAAAAATTATGCCTTTAAGACAACAATAAATATATTATTACTGAGTTATAAATGCGTGTAAATCGTAATAGAATAAATTATTTGTTTTTGGTTATCTTTATTCTTAGATAATCATTAATTTATTGTTTGTTTTGTTCTTCTATAACCTCGAAAAGTCTTTGTCATTTTTCGTTTGTAAATGTTTATTAATTTCTTTAAAAAAGTATTTATTACTTTCGAATATTAATGTAAATTTGAATGTCAAAATAATACTAAATTGTAACTTCACCAAAACGAAAAGCACTGATTAAAATAACTGCAGGCTATTTACGAGTACATTTTAACAATTGAATTTACTTCTTAAAAAATTGTTTATAAGATTAAATATATAAGCTTTTTTATTTTTGTATCTATACTGCAAAATTACATTATCTTTTTAAATCCAAAAACGAACAATAGGTAATAGAATCAACTCAGAAAATACAAATTATTACATTTTCATTTGTTTATTTATGTCAAATGTTTACAAATCAAATTAAAATAAAATAAACTGTAAAAAAATTAAAAAAAAACAAAATTTCTGTAATTAAGTAAAAATGTTAATTATTATAAAATTTGCTAATTAGGTAAGTCAAACACATTTTATGTAAAGTCTTGTAAAATTAATTCACTATTTTCCAGTAAGTTTAATGCAAAGTATTTGGGTGTCCGTTCAGTCGCTGATCGTGGGTTCTACTAAATCGAGTATATTTCTCTCTCTAAGTCGTTGTAGATACGTTTTTCTTATATTCACCATGGTATTGTGAGAGCTGTTTGTAAAAGATTTGAATTAACCTCAGTGTTGATTTTTCAGCGAAATGCTTATAATTTACGTGATTCAGTTTTATCAGTAGATGAAAATAATAATATAGTTGTTCTAATCGTTTCAAATTATTGTTCTACTAGAAGTAGGCAAATTTGATAACAAATGCATTTGTTTAAAATCTGTTAGTTAACATTAATGCGCTGTGCCTTTTTAATCCTGTACAACCGTTATTGTTATACCGTCCTATACCGTTGGTACTTGATTCTTTCTGACTTATAGCTGACTTTGTTTGCCAGCTTCAATGTTGAGATCAGATTTTTGTTGCAGTCACATACCAGAAAACATGTGTGACGTAATGGAAAACCATCTTTGTAGGAAAATGCAATATTTGTTTCATTGTCAAATGCAAAGTAAGATATCTAATGTCAATACTGAAATACTACTGAGTAAATAAAGATTATTTTCGCTGTACTCGGTTTACAGAATTATTGATAAATTTAAAGTATTTCAATCACAATTGTTACTCATTAACACGATTGTATGTAAGCCCATGTAATAATACAAATATAGACTAAGTTGAGATATTCAGAAATAAATGTGTACAACGCATAATATAAAAAGAAAAACCGTAAAGAAATTATTTCAATAAATCGGAACTATATTTTACAAAAAAAGACGTATACACTTACTGGAAGAAAAATATTAGAAGAGTAAGTGTTACAACATTATATGAGAATGAAGATGAAGATGGTTAGAGTATAAAAGGGCGAGTGAATTTGAAAGGTGAATCGAGAAATCCTTCTTCTCTCGCCTTCAATGATTGATTACTTCGGGGAAACTGAAAACTTATGGATTACAAAATCTGGCCTTTTTATCATGATATGAACACTAATGTTACAAAACGAACGTACCAGTCGATAAACTCTTATAATTTTATATTTTAATCATAATTTTGCTACTTTAAGAATAAATTTATATTCCATGAAAGGTATTTATTTTAGAACAAATTAAATTTATAACTTACAAAAATGATGTACATTGTTATAGTAATGGGGTATTGGAATAATTATCTTTTATGTTACTATTTTGAAAAATACAGGGTGTTATAAATGAAATAGACAGTTTCGATAGCTTATAGAAAGATTATTTTTGAAAAGTTAAGGTAACTAGTTAAGGTTAAAAGGAAAGTTAAAAGTTACAGTGTTACTTACATGATTATATAGAAGATTCCATTAAGTTTTTATTGAAAATATTTACAGATGTTCAATGTGTGCGCCATTTGTAACACAGATATCAACACGGTAGTCGAATTTTTCCCACACATGATTAAGCTTATGACCGTCAACTGTAGCAAGAGCATTTTGCGATTCGTTGTTTTAGATCAGCGATATCTATAGGAGGCGGTGGTACAAAAACTTTATATTTTATATTACCCCATAAAAAAAGTTGCAAGGCGTTAAGTCTGGACTACGAGGTGGCCACGGCGTAAACACAATGTTTTCCTCACTTGCACGGCCGATCCATCGTCTAGGAAGACGTTCATCAAGATAATGTCTGACCTGTAAGTGCCAGTGAGGTGGAGCTCCATCTTGTACAAAAATGAAGTTATCACTATCTTCCTGGAGTTGAGGCATTAACCATTCGTTTAACAAGTCCAGATAAATTACTCCGGTTCCTGACACTTCGTGAAAGAAGAACGGCCCGTAAACCTTTTCACGAGATAATGCGCAAAAGACGTTACTTTAGAGGAATCGCGTGTATGCTGTAACGTTGTTTTTTGGGTTTTCTGTGCCCCATATTCTAACATTATGTCTATTAACTTTTCCACTGATGTGAAAATTACATTCATCACTGAAAATTAGGCGATTAAAGAATGCGTCGTCATTTTCAAATTAATGTTGCATTTCCAGACAAAACTTTTTACGTAGGCTATGACTTTATCACTGTTATTTAAACTTTGTACTAAATGCAATTTTGAACGTGTCATTTTCAAACGTTTCCGCAGAATTTCTCACACAGTCGGTTGAGGGATTTGCAATTCTAAACTTGCTGATCTAGTAGATTTTCCTGGATTTCGTACATAAATATTACGAACACTATCAATTTGTTCTTCTGTAACAGAAAGTCTTCCAGTAAACTCTTCCTTCAGAAGAAACTCTTCAGAAACTCTTCAGAAACTCTTCCTTTTACACAAAACATCTACTGTTTTACCGTATTTATGGTGGTTTACCGTATTTTGTTCTGAAATGACGTTGCACAGCCGTAACCGAGTTTGTTTTGGCTAATTCAAGAACACAATAAGCTTTTTCAATTTGAGTAGCGGCCACTTTGCTAGACTGGTCGTTGTAACAGCAACAAAATGCTAGCACCAGTTGTACCAACATAAACATTAAAAAATTCCCTACAAACCTATATCATTTACTATATTCAAATACACCAGTTTAATGTTTAAGATGCTGTCGAAAGTGTCTATTTCCTTTATTATCACCTGTATTTGAATTAATGGGAACGAATAAACTACTCACAGTCCACAGTTTACGGACTTCAAATAATTCACTTGCTAATTTGTTTTTGTTTAGGACTTATTTTATTTTATTCTGTAACTGTATAAATGTAATCTGAAAAAATATTTACATTTTTATATTTAAAAAAAACAAACAGCGGTAATGGCTTAGAGGAGGACACCACTTCAATGGAGAATAGCTCACCAAATAGCGCAAAATGTGTTAAATTCTTATTTCATATTGTTGTAGACATGATATTATCATGTCTCCATCAGCGTTTTGGTCGTCTTTGTGCAATTTCTCATAGGTTTGGTGAATTCATGATCCAAATTAAGGGATTATTATGATTTTGAACCTACGGTACAATTTTAGATAGCTATGTATCTTGACGTAAGGGATGTGTAAGTCATCGTTCTATTAGGTTGCAGAATAAAATTAAATAATTTTACTAATACCATTCATCAATTTTCAAATAAAAAAATATGATCAAGGTCTGTGAAATGAGAATAAAATTAATATGCCTAAAAACCATTATTTCATAAATTTGTTATGTTTCTTTCTGCGGATGGCGCCGGTCGCAAATCTCGATGTTTCTAGCAGAGAATTAGAATGGGCGGGGTGTTTGGATCTCAAAAAAGTGAGAAAAACATTTTGAGGGTTGAAATAAGTTGCATGGGTGAGAGGGAGACAGATGACTATACAATGCAGACAATCGCATTGATGTGTTCATAACAAGAAGAAATATAGTTAATTTACTCAAATAAATTCGCATGTTCGGGGTTCTGAATAGTATTTATACTGTATCGACAACATTTATGCAGCGGAGCTTCTAGTACTTTATCGGAAATTTTATTCGAATATTTATTTATATGTGTATGAAATGTTTTCTTGAATAAAAATTATTCGAAAACGAGAACTGTTCAGTCATCCCACGACCAATAAACTATCGTTGGAGAGTCCGAACACAATATACAAACTAAAAGGAAGTTATTAAATTGTTGCACGGGTAACTATAAGTATTGTGACACTTATTGCTAAGGTCCGTTTCGGGATCTAGGTTATTAAATAACTAATACACTAAAGTTTACAATTACCAAGATTTATTACACTAAAAGATCACAAAATAAATAATTCAACTAATTATAATTAAATTTCAGAATTTCCAAATTTCAGAATATTTGTGGAAATATTCAGACATCTGAAGAATAAAACGAGGAAGGAAACACGCCTCAAATTTTTCAACATTATTGCGGTTCCAACACTCCTATATGGCAGTGAGTCTTGGGTGCATACTGCTAAAAGCGATAGTAAAATTCAAGCTGCGGAAATGAAGTTTTTACGAAGTGTGCATGGATGTACCAGAATGGATAGAATAAGGAACGTGGATATTAGAAGCGCACTATCAGTTCAGTCTTTGCATGAAAAGATAATACAAAATAGACAAAGATGGTGTAGTTACCTGGACAGAATGCCAAACGAAAGGATGCCAGTGGCAGCTTTAAATTATCAACCAGTTGGCAGAAGAGATGTAGGGAGGCCGAGAGGGAGATGGGTACCGGAACAGGTTCATGTAACCTAATCCTTGGAAGTGAAGATGATGATGATGATGAATTATAATTAAGAAATACAATAAATGATTAAATAATTCACTTAAAATAAATAACAAACAATAAATAACTTAGCCTACTTACAATCACTTTTATAGATTACACCAACATACAACACAAACTGAATTCACAAAATTTACACATTAACTTTACAATACGCACACAACAAAGGCAGTATAACAATCTTGAATCACTACAATACTCGGATGTATAACCTGTAAATACACACCCCGATACTCTCGGCAAAGATCACACGAATACTGACTGGACCGCGCTCGGGGGTCTCCTTATATAATCATTCACAAAGATCGTTCCAGAACAAAGTAGTGAAATCTACTCAAGTACAAAAATAACTCTTTATTAATGAATGCTAGAAAAATCCCTTTGTTAACAGTTCAACAAAAAGTCTTTTGTAAATAGAAAACGTAAACAACCTGCATCCCTCATAATAGCTGTACACAATACCTAAACTTTATGATAGTTATTACAACCCTTATGAATGAATAGACACACTTTTATGGCTATTGTGTGTTGTTATTTCTGTCTTTATTACTCTCTCTTGTTGTTACTATTATTTCACACTCTATACTATTTCATGAATGGATTTCTGGAACCTTCGAGAAAAATCTTTAATTCGATCTGTCTCGGTATTTTAGCACACGTTTAACGTCAGAAGATAGATCAGAATATTACATTCTCTTTTTAAAGTTTTAACATTTGTGGTTGCCCATAGGAGCTAGGTGGAGTGTTAAATTATTTGCACTCGATCTGTTAGTTCCAGAGCTAAAAAAATAGTTCTGTTTCTTATCAGTCATTTATATGTCTGAAGCATTAACAGAAGAAGTAGAGGTGTAAAAGACACTAGTCAGAGTTATATCCTCTGAAATAAATTAATTTTATTTGTAACAGACCTTGTGGTGAATGAAGTGAAGGTGTCATTTGCAGGGTAGAAAAATATGTTTTTTCAGAGAACCTGGCATGCTGATGAGCATACTTTTTTACTCAATAAGGAAGGCAATTGTAAATCACCTAACTCCTCGTTTTACTCAGTAAAACCGAAAGAGGTTCAGACCAGCCTTTCGGCTTGTGACCTAAATAACGTATTTTGTGGCACTAAGAAGAGAATTTATTATTTACGGCTTAGAGGTTTAGAATTCCTTACCGAATTTCAAAATAGAATGAAGACTATGAAAATTAGTTACTGGAAAAGAGTTTGTCATTTTATTGTGCTAGATCAAAACAGGTATGAAGCCATTTTAAAGAAAGTTGACCAAATAGTTTTATTGATTGAACAAATTGAAAAAGACAACTTATCTGTACGGTCATCTGCAAAGAATGGAGGCGAGCAGGTGATCACCGAAAATTTTGCAGTAAATTTTAGCTGGACGAAGAAAGAGAGGGCCAACTAGAACGGAGTGGACAGATGGTCTTATAAGAGCGATGAAAAAGTGTCCAAAGAATGAAAATATGTACAATAAAAATAAATGGCGTTTTGGGTTGTGTTATATGGTATAGTGCTGTAGAACAGCTAATATATTAAAAACTAATAAGAAATTTTATTTTTCTAAGAGATACTGCAACATAAAATTGGTTTCATGAATCTTGAAGCCAAGTGTAATAAGACAAATTTAATGGACATCTGGACTTGTTTATATTTGAGTATTGAAATAAATATAAATAACTCCAGCTGATTAAAATAAGATATTTTAAAATTATTTAATTTCATAGACAAAATATGGTTACTAAGCAACTAAGAAGAAGAAAATAAAAATTGTAAATTATTTTAGTGTGGGGCTGAATATCAAGCCAGCTAGTAGGTCCCACATTCGTTCTTAAAAAATAGAAATAAAAATATATATTAGAAGATAAAATAGTTTATCCACCAACGTTCATGTTATTAAAATAGACACAAATTATGCAACTTTATAATAATAGTGATTATCTGGTAGCTTTTCAATGGCAGATGTATAAAAACATTGATGAAGACATTCGTCTAATAGAAGAATTGAAAGAAATATTTGAATCGTTCAAAGAAACACCAACAAATTAAAATATTGAAATATTCATTCATTAATAATTATAAAAATAGATATACATTTAAAGAATATTTATTCATTACGGTACAAATTGTCGTAATTATGAAAACATATGTGAAATGAAGTAAAGATTGTTAAGTTTGATAAAGAGTTATTATTTGAATATTTCTACGCTTCAAATTTGTCATACCCTTTTGAGGAGTAATAATAGTCTTTTATCAAATTTGTCATACCCTTGTGGGGAGTAATAATAGTCTTTTTTCACAAGTTTAAATAGTACTAAAAAAACTCATCTAAAAATATTTTTCTTGAAAAAATTTCTAGTATATTAATAAAAACTAGTATAGTTCTTTTTACTTATTACAAATCCCTTACTTGAGAAGAAAATGACTTCCTTTAACTAAAATAATAATACTTTTTAAGTAGTCTATCAATTAAGTGATAAATAACATCATCGTTATTATCATTTTTTTGAGTACTGAGAAATTAATTGTACGGCTTGCTCATTAATTATTATATAGACTAGCTAAAGTACCCGTTCTTCAAACGGTTTTCTTGATGCTGCGGAACGTCTTTTGTTGTACCGGTTCGATCCCTGTCAGATCTGATATTCGTTATTCGTTCATTCCTCCTTTCCTTTCAACGTGCAACATTATTAAAAAGAACATTATTAAAAGAACATTAAAAGAACGTGTAACATTATTATTAAAAGAAAACAGTTGGACGTAAAATAAAAGCAATTATTTTAAAATTAAGATATGCAGAACTTTATTATTTTCAGAAGCTTTATTATGAGAATGTGTATGTAATGATTCACTGTGGTGTTCTTCAAATTCACAAAGGAATACGGAGAGAGGCGACGTGCTAAGTGCTACAGCAAGGTAGCCACGAGTCAGTCGGATTTAACACCAACTTAAACTGAAAGTAATGTAATGTGTAGATATCTCGAGTTCAATAAGCGTGAAAATAATGAACGTAGACTTAAAACACTCGGGACATCGTACACTATGAAATGAACTCTCGTTTATCTAATTTGGTATATTTGTATTGAAGTTATGGTTGGACATTCGTTTTTTCTATGTACCACCGTAACTTTAGCTGGACCAGCTGGACCAAATTAACTAACACACATTTCGGTGGATAATACGTAACGTCCTGACAATTTTTAGTCTACATAACGTTATCGTAGATTTATTAGTTCTCGAGATATTTCAGTTGAGGTAAAACTTGAACAGAATATTCCAGTTATATTAATGTACAGATTCTAAATGAACATTATATAGAATAAATCTATGAATTATCGGATTGTAATAAGCTATTTTTATTATTACATCGGCAAAAAATCTGAGATATCAGGTTATTTTCGTAGGTTATTGTACAAAATTGTAGGAATTTTAAAACTCATTGACTTATATACTCCTGCTTTTTAATTTCAATCAACTTCAGACCACGTTAGATAATTTGTATTTTTTCTCGCTTCATTATTATTTTTTTTGCTGTGTTACATCTTTTTAATTTTTATCAACTTTTCTCTCTTTTTTGCTGATCAATATTATTGTTGGCATTTTTGTCGTCTTATCTTTCTCATGGTAGCTTTCAATTTCTTTAAATTTTTTAATAAATTCTTTTTAGCCTTTTCTCTTATCTCACGCCATCTGTTTAATCTCTTTTCAGTTTCTATGCTTTTCATATCTATTATGTTTTGAAGTATTTTATAAAAAAAAATTTCTTAAATACTTTCTTATGTTCCTTCTACAGAGTTTTCATAAACGCCTCGTAGGATACTATGGTACATACGGAACAGATATATCTATTCTCGTTTCTCGTCATAAGACTTAACTCTGTAAGACAAGAAATTACACGATTTATCAGACCATATAAACTAACAATCAAATTTTCATTTTTTACAACACGTCCAACAAAAATCATCCTATAAGTTCAATTGAAATCGACCGTAGATGATAGTTGGAAAAACTAGACAAACTTTTATTTTTTGTACGTACGTAGTCAAATAAAAGCATAATAAAACCTACGAGGTAGTACGGCCAATTTGGCTATATGGGGGACCAATTTTTGGAGCCTGTCACAACACAACACTGAATATTCTTCAAAGACACCAGTCAAAACACTTAGAGCAATAACAGCACTTAGAGCAATAACAAACGCACCTTTTTAAAAACCAATCATGCCCTTCACAAAGACCTGCAAATAACAACGGTTTGAGACATTGTCAACTCAACACACAACACTCATTACACACAAAGGCAATTGACCACATAAATCCAAATGTCCAATCTCTTTCAACAAACAATCTCCCTGTAAACAGACGACTGAAACGAAGGTGGAATAGGGATCTTCTCCGACCACCATAAAATTAACAAAAACAACATTTCAATTTAACTTGTCATGCCTGTTTTCTTTCATACAAAAGAAAATCATCTCAAATAAAAATCATCCATCATAGTTTGTAAATCATTATTATGATTAAAAATTGGATCCACATTCCTTGACACATTTCACGCCGAAATCGGTCACTGGATTGATTCACAATCATGTCACATTCCCGCCATTCCTTATTCATTCCATCTCATTTACTAGTTGTGCTTAAAAAATTGTACAGTTGTAAATAAAAATTAAATTGAAGCCAAAAAAAATAAAAAAATAAACAAAAAATAAAATAAAAGCATACTGATTGTTTAACATAAAATTTATCATACATAATTCAAATAGATGATAAACATTCATTTACGACCTTATAACCATTGCCATATAGGATGACGCGTGATATTTATTCATATCCACAAAAGATACGAGATATTTTTACGTTGTATCTATACATGTCTAGATGTGTAAGTACTTAAGAATAGTAATTTCAAACTTATAATATGTTACCGTGTATTACCCGTTTTGTATATTATAGTTTGATTCTGATTGTTAAATCTATTTGGTTACAACTACAGCCAGTGTATTCATTGCGTGGCGACGGACAATAATGTAGTTTCTACAGTATGGATTTTCAACAGTAAATTCCAGTGAAATAGCATTACTATGAGCCATTTACCATATTATTACTTTTTTATTAAACTTTACAACTGATCTCATTATAAGGTACCCTAGAATTAAAATAAGAAATACAAAAAAAACTATCAGCATTGTTCCAAAGGATTATTAATACAGTTTGATAACCTCATATTAAAAACGAAAATAGTTTTCGTTCTGAAAAATCAATAATTTATGTCTATCCTTTTGTTACAAATGACTAAAATTATACTGTTATACGTTCTCAAGTTGTATTAGTAGTTAAAACGATTTACAACATTTTCAGTTTTCTTAAAACTTTTTAATGGTCCATTAATAAAATTTACTGTAATATTTTCATGAATTTAAATTTACTGTAATCACATTTTTATGTTATTATAATTTATAAATATTGTAAATTATATATTGATAATTAAATTTTTATGTATTTCTTTAAATACTGTATTTACTGTAATATTACTTTGTGTATTTAAATTTACAATTTATTAAGCTGTGCTCAACCTGTTAATATTTTTAAAGCTTATTTTATACTTTAACATTTTTAAGGAGAGCACCAGCCATATCTTGGGTTCGAATTTCACTCAGGCACGGCATATTTTCATACGTTACAAAAATTATTTCTTCCTTCACCGTCTGCATTAGCAGTAATTGCAAAACAGTCGGACGTTAAACCAAAAAAAAACCAGCCATTGTTAGCAGAACCCTTGGCGTTTAAATTTTAATACATTGACTATTGCGCGATGTGTGTGCAATGTGTGTTTTAATCGTAACAAGATTTTATATTAGATGAAAAATGTAATTACATTACAATTTAAAAAATACAAGATTACAATATTATTGTATATAATTTCTGTTTACTTGGAAATAAAATTGGTGTGAAACACTCACACAGCATTCTCTTACCATTATTATATAATAAAATATATAACCTATATGCCATCATCAGTAAACAATGTAAAATTAAACAGATTACCTACTTTGAATCAAGAGCCAATGATGTTAAATGAAAATAAACGCGTGTATGACCTTTATTTTTAGTTTATTTAAATTCGTTCCCGATAGACTAGCTTTGTTATTAACGACTACGATTGATAATATTACTAGGTTTCAACTCTCGTTATAATTTCTAGGCCGTAACTGGGAATAAAACCCAGGAACTTCACGTTGTAGACTCGTGCGCTACCACTACGCTACGGAGGCGGACTGTATAACTTAAAAATGCGGAAATCACTAATTGACGCTAAAATAAGCTCTGTAGAAAATGATGCTTAAAGCAAAAGTTGTAGATGTTTTTGATTTTCTATAACTTTGATTAAACTATATACAATTTTTCGTAAAATGTGTACTAAGGCCTAATAAAATATAGATAAATGTAGATGAGCAAATCTTAAAAATCTTAATTTATGCTAAACTGATTGTTGTAGAAAAGAAAATTCGAAATAAAAGTTTTTTAATTTTCTAAAACTTTACTTACATACGCTTTTGACCTATAATGCATGTTATTTATGCCGCACGTAAATAACATCTTTTATCACGAAAGCACAGCCTCCCAAGAAATTCAGAAGACATGTCGCTTATTCTATCTTGTCGAGCATAAAGTTTTTTTTTTTTTTTGAGTAACTGTAAATCTACGATCTGCTCTCATAGAACAATGAGTAGATGTGTTGTAAGTATAAATCTTGAGTAAGTAATACCCCCTGGTATTATAAAATTTCCCATTTTGTTGAATTGATCTTGCCAGGAGTGTAAAATAAATTACACAATCACATATTAAAATAAATCTGTAGGGTGTAGTCTGCATAGTCTTCTGTGTGTTCCACTGTTGTCTAGGAGATTGATGGCTTCTGTTAATGAGCATAAAGTTAATTTAATTAACTAATAAATTATAGTTGTCATTGTAGTTATATAATATAATAACGTGGAATGTTTTGAATTTTCAGTCAACCTAATACGATAGAAACTTGATGTAAATTGTTTTCTGTCCGGAAATTGGTAGAAATTTTCATATTGCAGATATCTTTCCTTATAGATTTCTTTTTGTCATCAGTCTCTCGACTGGTTTGATGCAGTTCTCCATGCTTTTCTATCTTGCGCAAGTCATTTCATATCTACATTCCTGAAACACCCTAAATCTTTTGTAATTTCCTTTATATATTCTAACCTTTCTTCCCCCTACAATTCACTCCTTCAATATTACCCTCCATTAGTCATAGAGCAGCAATAGAGGATGTCTTAAGATATGCCTCACTAGCCTATCCCTTTTTCTGGTTAGATGTTTCCATATATATTTCTTCTTTCATCTACTCGTCTAAGAATCTCTAAATTGTAACTTTTTAATATACATAAGTTTATACTTTTGTAAAATTTCTTGTACTGATGATCCTCATCTTCTTCTTACTATCAAGGATTTGGTATAACCTTGTTCCGAACTCACAAACAATCCTGCACGAATTGCAACACGTACATCTCGAAAACTGCTATCTTCTTCGAGGTTTTTTCACTTCCCTTCATCCAACTGGAACATATTACGTAACTTTGGAGGGTATTCTCTCCTCTGGCATCGGTATTCCTCCACGTTTTCTTTAAGACTTAAAAACCCCAACTCAGATCTAATTTTTTCGTTATGTTTTATATCCAGCCTCGAGCAGCCCTTCACCCTTCTTAAAAACCTCATATTAGCTGCTTGATTACGTCTTTGCACACTTTGCATACTTTTGTAATGATGATAAAGTGAATATAATCACTTTTCCCAAAACACACCAGTAGTTTGGGAAAATATCATATCAGTTGACAGTCTTATTTACGTACTGTTACTTATAACATGTTGTCAAGTAATTAATACAAATTAAGTATTGCCGATATTATAAATTTTAAAATAAGAAATACTAGAGAAATAAGCTACTTTCAATTGCGTTCCTAACTTTTCCAATTTCTAATTTTCAACTATAACTGTTTTGATTTGACGAACCTACCAGTGTAAGGTACATGGTTCACGCAGTAAGTATGGCGTGAGTTGATAACAAATTAAACATGGACACCAATGAGTGTTCATGTTTCTGTTAGCAGATCACTTCACTAAGAAAATCACTCATCCAAACTCTGTAATTTATTTAATTAAACTTTCTACTACTTAAACTCGCTTGCCTGGTTTGTCAATAATTATGAATTGTCGGTGCCATATTGTTTACATTATTATTATTATTAAGTCCGCTTCTTACTTCTTTCAACTTTTCACATTATTCTTATGGTGACTAATCTCTTAATTTTGAAATGTTATTAACTGAGCAGAAAATCACAAAATGTGTTTTATACTGTACAGATTGTTTATAAAAAATGAAAATACTATTTTTATTTTGGAGTTATTCTTCCGCAGTAGTTTGAAAAGAAAGATCGGAAAAATAGGAAAGAAGAAAAAACCAAAATACTGTATAGAGTTCTACCGGTGAAGGGGAATATTGTGTGAAATTTTTCCCTCTTCGACGTAATGTAGAATCTTTTTATTCCCTATTATCTCGTCTTGGTCGTGGTTCCATTTTGCCCTCATAAATTTTGTCAACCAAACCTACTAACCAAACCATCCTTCCTTTTATATTTTATTTTCACATAAAACAAGTTCCAGTTTCATTGTTCGAATTTCTTTGTTGTGCTTAGTAGGTATTATCTATTTGCGCCATAGTGATTTTTCTAGAATGGGATTGACTATTAATTTTTTTAGGAATTAGTTGGCTGAATCTTTGCAAGCATGACTTATTTTTCTAAGAGAAATGGATCAATTAATAAATAGAAGATAATCTAATATGCGGGTCACCGTCAAGTATTGATTTTGTTATTAAATGATTCATCAAAACTCAGTCAGTAAGTCCTGTTGAGCTTCAGTCCTAATTTTTTTTAATCAGTAAATTTTTATTCAGATAAATTGACAATATTTTAGGTTCTGAATAAACGATTATTGGCAGAGAACATTATTTTTTATTTAACATTATTATTCAATATTAACTTAAACGTAAACTTGTAAAAAAATATACATAAACTTATGCGAGATATAATTTAACTGAGTCAATAAAATATGTTCGAACCTTATGCTTTCAAAACTGTGACCATTATCACGCCACTTCAGTTTTTGTTACGAATAATACATGAAATTTAGTTCTCAAAAAAGGTACTGAAATTTTGGATCTAAAGTTATTTTTTTTTTTTTTATTATGGGCATTGAAACTTGTTTGTACTTATACTCAAAAGACCCGTTCCAGGCAGTTCATTTTAAATTGTAAGGACAATTCAACGGCAGCAACTCGTGGATCAGTTTTTTATACTGTCTGACAATTCAGGACTTTTAAAAAACGGATGATCCACCATTTATTCCTCCAGCCAAAAGAACTTGGATTAGTCAAGATGTAATTGAAAATAACCTTCCTCGCTTACAGAATCGCCTGTGATCTAGGATAAAACTATTTTTATTTTACATGGTTTCCAATATTTTACTATAACTGGAGAACCAAGTAGATACCTCGTATCTACTTTTACATCAAGTCTTAAGATATATGGGCGTGTAGCGACTTCTATTTGGCCATCCTACTTTTTGGTTCTCCAAACTGATGGACATCGCTTCAAATGATACGAGAGGTGGCTATTACATAACGAGACTAACGTTGTAAAATGTTTAATTTTAATTTTATACATAATCACTTATTTTCATCTTCAATATACACTCCTGTATCCCTACAACGCTCCATGCAAATTTTCCATTGTTGTAAACAGTGCTGGAAGTCATCTTCTGTCAGCTCCTACAGGACACGTGCCGCTTTATCTTTTACAGCTTCCACAGACTCAAATCTTGTCCCTTTTAATGCAGATTTCATCATACGGAACAGGTAAAAGTCACATGGTGCAAGATCTGGTGAATAATGTGAATGTTCTAACACTGAGATGCTGTACTTGGCTAGGAACCTCTTGACAGATAAAGCAGAATGAGCTGGCGCATTGTCTTGGTGGAGAACCCATGATTTGTCTTTCCACATTTCGGGGCATTTTTTCCTTACGCTTTGACGTAGTGTAGAAAGTACCTCAAGGTACTATTGATTAATTGTTACCTTCTGGAATCCAGTGAACGTACACAATCCCATGGATATAAAAAAAACAATCATCGTTGCTTTAAATTTTGACTTGCTTTTCGCACTTTTTTTGGCTATAGGTGAAGTTCGGCTCTTCCAGAGCATGGATTGGCGCTTCGTTTCCGGATTATAAGAAAAAAACCACGTTTCATCACATGTTATTATCTTCTACCTGTTTCCTAAGGTGAAATCTGCATTAAAAGAGACAAGATTTGAGTCTGTGGAAGGTGAAAAAGAGAAAGCGGCACGTGCCTTAGAGGAGCTGACAGAAGATAACTTCCAGCACTGTTTCCAACAATGGAAAATTCGTATGAAGCGTTGTAGGGATAGAGAAGGAGTGTATATTGAAGGTGACAATAAATGATTAAGTATAACATTAAAATTAAATTTTTTACGTCAGTCTCGTTATTTAATAGCCACACCTTGTATAATTCTTTTGGATATTTAACGTTCTTCAAATTTACTCATACGGTCAAACTAATTCTGATGATGCGTGAATATTTTTGTATTTAAGCTAGACACACGGAGCCTATTTCTAAAACCAGAAAATTTATGTTGTTTTTTTTTTGAAACGCCAAATGTCATACTTAACTAAAAATTCCATTAATTATTAAAAGGACGGATTAGAAACTGGTGTTTTGAAGGATGTTGAGTTAAATACTTAACACTTAAATCAAAAACTAATTAACATCTTTTATCAATTTTTGTCAACAAAAATTCATTTTCGTTTTTTTAATGATAAATCGGTTCATGAGTATTTTAAAAACATATTTTTAAAATATTAATATTAATTTTAGAATATGTGTGGTTGTAAAATAATAAAATTGAATATGTTATAATTAGATTTAATCTATTTTTTATTGATTTTTTAAAATATTTAATTACCTTGTATAATTAAATAACTAATTATTACATAATTTATATTTTACTTATAAAAATAGAACACGTTTTACGAAGTCTTTAAATTTGTAATACAATTCGTGGTTAGAGTTGCTAAACACTACATGTATTAAACGTGCCTTGTTCTAGAAAGATACTTAGGGAGTGACAGACAGGGCGAAGAAAAGATGATGAGATGTCGCAGGTTGGAACGGGAAAGATAGATTTTATTCTTTTAATAACACACAAGTATGTTCAGGTAGAGTATTAGTATATTTCAAGATAGCCATTAATCAAATAGCTGTTAACATTGTCGGCTATTGAGGCTTATGTCGTATTTCAAATAGACAACATGATTGGATTAGACCTGCCATTCACTTCATATAAACTATACTACTTCAGTACAAAGTTCGTTTATTTTTTTCTACCTGAATGTTGTTATAGTAATCATTAGTTATCACCTCTTCATTAACAAACAAATATATTGCCTTTTAAAACACGATACACGACAACATAATAATCATAATCTCCCTAATTTATTTCACGCATAGAAATTTGTTAGTGTATATATTTTGTAATTTAGAAAATTATATGTTTCATATTTTTAAATATTAATAGATATTTTTAAAATTATCATGAGCTTATGGATGCAACCATAAATCATAAAACTGTTTGTCCTACTTAGACCAATTTCTATGTTGAATTTATAATATTAATATTATAAACAACATAAAAAACACGGTATATTTATTTTGGTCAGCTTAACTTTCTTATTTCAAAGATTAATTTAACTATTTAAATTTGTTACTATAAATACTTTAAGTGTGTGATTTAAATTAAAAGTAGTGCTATAATAAAATTATTCCTCCAGGGAACTTGTACAAATTATTTTTTAAGTTTTGATTTTAATAATTTGTTTCAAACAGAATGATTTATGAAGAAACGGAAACTATTTGCAAGATGAATTTTCATCAAAAAATAAGAAAACATTTTATAAATAAAGGTCTGGAAATTCTTCGTTAGCATGTTGCGAATAGCGAACAATTCAATCGAATTCGGGTCATTCCATGAAATAAGTTCGTAATGAATTTTTAGGGCGTTAATATTATGAGTCAACAATGGTATTTTCTTATGGATTTGACTATGAAAACTGAATGAAACAAGTCGCAGAACTACATTTTTAACAGTTTCTAAGAAATCTGGTGTAAAACCCCTGTTTTTTAATGTTTGTCGCACAATAACTACGTATATTAAATGGGAAAAAGACACGTAATGGTTTAAAAAAAAAAGTATATAGAAAATATATTGAAAAATTATTTATTGAGATATTTTATGTAAATTAAGTTGCAAAAAAATGTTTTACCATATTAAAAAATTATTGTACACATATTTTAACAAATATTAATATTAAACTACTCTGAAATTGTTTAGCTATGAAACTATAAACACAATGGATAACGTTCTGTAATAAAAAAAAATTGTAATTACTTCATTTAGGAAGAAAATTCCTGGTAAATTTCTTTTTGCATTATGCTGTTCATGGCTGAATTCTTGATTCAAAATTATTTTCAGTTGCAAATTAATGTAATTAAACAAATGGTTCTTTTATTGACTTGGTACCTATTTTTCTTTGATTTTTTTACATCTCTTTCACATTCTCTTCATCTCTTCATTCTTTTTCATGTTAATGATGAAGGGTCATATATGAAAATGAGTGATGCAAAAATACCAGACCTGACTGGAAGTAGAACCCGAAAACCTTGGTGTAGAAGTCATTTGCTCTGACCACTACACCACGTACCAGTCAACCAATTTTTGTAGTACTACTTGGTTTATTTAAAAGCGGTTTGTAGATGCGTTATTTCTTATTCAGGTTTTAGTATATTCTGAAATGGTTATCTCTTAGAAATGTGACGCAGTTACATTGTAAATGAAACCGATGAGACGGATTGATGAATGTAGAAGTATTGCATAGACTGGAAGAGAACAGACATTTGATGGGAACCTTTTGACATAGGAAAGATAATTGGACAGGATACATTACGGGAAGGGACGGTTAATTAGAACTACGGTAGAAGAGTCAGTAGAAGGTAAAAATAAAATTGAACGTCATGGAATATCATAAACGATACAAAAATACGTGGGAGCTACAAAGAAATGAAAACGGCAAGAGAAAAACTACAGTTTGTGATAAAAAAATGGTTCAAAGATCTCCCTTATGAGGACTTGTCTGATAACCTGATGAGGATGACGGCGATGATAAAATAAATAATTAGATAATAATCTATAAAATGTCTTTTCCGTATCATGAATCGTGAAAAGTTTTCTGGTCTTCCATAAAATTATCTGTAATAAAAATACTGGAAGAAAGCGAGTGCGCAATAGTTATTAAATTGTAGTATTATAATACCTAAGCCTAGGTTCGTTCTGGTCTGCGTATAATAAATAATGAACAGACTTAAATTTATTACAATTATTTATTGACACAATTTATTATTAAATTGGACTACTAACAAATCACCATTCATCAATTAAATTAAATACAAAACAAAATTGATTATATATAAGATCCTGTCACTTAACAATAAAAACAATAATTTACTTATTTACATTTTTTACCATCCGTATCTCCACGCACTATTACAGTTATTCAAAATCTTACCGACACTATTTTGAAACGGTACGATAACACCCATCCATTTCACAGCCAATTACAAATTAACTCAATACAAAGGCGCTATCTGTTTTCATACCTGCAGTTTGAGTTAGTCGAGCCCTTCGAACATTTTCTTCTTTCTACTGAAACATTTTTAGAAAGAATTAAAATAAAAACAAACGTTTCTACCATTATTTCCGAAAATTTACAAATAAAACATTTCATTCATCATAATCTATTATCCTTATTCAATATACAACACTTCATTGAATAAACTTGTAATGAACAATTTATTTCTTTAGCCATTTTTAGAATATCACTGTACAATTTTACATTATATATTCAAAATATATTTACCAAATGTGACACATACGCTGCTCAGGGTTATTTTATGTATTAATTTGATCTACCGTCAAAATACATTGCATATAAATTAATCTATTTTCTACCATTATTTGATAAAATTTTGTCCTTTTGTCTTTTTTCCTTTTATTTTATCCTTTTTACAAAAGTTACTCACACTACCATTTGTAAAATTGATGTTGGCTAATTGTACGTATATTCCTAGAGAAATTATTATGCAATTTCATTACGTCTTTTTGAACAGCAGTTATAAAGTCTGCGTTTAGAATTCCAGTAGGTTGGTAACGGAAATAGTTCTGCAGCGGACCTACCGTATATTAAAATTTTGATTCCTATGCATAAATATAAAAATGCCTCCTAGACTATAAAAAAAAATTTTTTTACTTAATCTTTGGTGCACTAACACACAAAAATTTTTTTTTGTTTAGTTTAGGTCGTATCAACTTTTCCTTATATAAAACCACTTTATATATAACTTTTATTTATTTTTTATTCTGTTTGTTACATTAAGGTTAAATTTTAAAATTACTCGTTAGCCGGTGAATAATTTTATAATATGTGAATTTTTCTTTGTTTCGTTGCCATAAAATAGAACACATCTTAGTAATCCACCCAACGTAATGAATTTTTCGGCTTGGTAAACCATTCAAAATAGGAAAGTTGTCTCGAATCAACGTAAGCAATGCTATGAATACTAAGGTATAAACTTGCTATAAGGAGTATACAATGCATTAAATGAAGTTCAAAATAAAAATAACGGATTACATGAAAACTAAGACAGAAAGCTTTTATGAAATATTTATAGTTTACTTCTACTGCTTTTAACTTTAGTACCAGCAATAACGACAATGTATTATTTTAGTTTAAACTCGTTTTTACTATTAATTCAGACTACATTATAAAATGCTACTGTTGGTTGGTAATAGATGCAGGATAACGTAAAGCTATCTAGACAAATACAAATAGAGAAATATGTCAATAGATCAATCAAGTCAACGAAGATATTTAGTTGGAATTTAACAATATTCTTGGTTACAAAGAAGTTGATCATTTAACAATATTACAACACATATGAGAAACACTTCGATTTACCTGTACCGACAAACTATATCTGTATTTGGATCTGTAGTTTGATATGCGATTTACTTGGAACTGTCCATGTTTCAGTTAAAGACACACCTTGTAGATTTAAGCTATCGTATATTGATGTCTCAACATTTGGTACTTCTAATAAGGCAGAAGCTAACGATGTACAAGCCCCTTCTTGGGCTAATTTTGATGTATGTTGGTCAAATTTATGAATTTGCTAAACCGTCGATAGTTTCAATTCACAGGTTTCATTAGAAGACGTTCCGAATATTAGTCAACGCGCAGTTACGTTTCTGACGCTAATTTACAAAACGATACCAAAATTATTCTGATAACGGACTTTTTTTATTGAACTTACACAACATACTTTTCGCTCATCCAAACTAACTAATAACACAAAATGTTTTTCTGTCGTTTACAAAAAATGTTCAAAGGCGATTAAGGTTGTAGTGGAGCAAGGATCTGATGTTTTAAAAATTATTTTGACACTAATAAATAAACAAATTAATTAGTAATTTTATTAATAAATTAATAAAATTCCGACGATCTGTGATCGGATGGTGTTCTCCATGTACATCAGTCATGTAATTAATTTCTTAATTCATCATTGTACTTGTTTAATTTGTAACAGTTGTGTTCAAAAATATGATAAGTATTGATTTGGCGTGCTCTCTCAAAAGGGCTGTTTGATTAAAAAAAATATGAATTTAGCACTCGGAGCATTAGTAACATTCATCGCTTAATTTAAAAAAATTACTTATCTTGATTTTTTTCTGTTAGATTTATTAAGTACTTCTCATGGTTTTTTTTATTCTGATTTCTAACCATCTCCAATTTGGCACCTTAGCGTTCTTATTCAGTCAGTCTTTTTTTTCTAACATTTGAGAATATTTACAATCAGTTTAAAAAAAAAACTAGAAGTAAATAGCATGAACGGGTTCACATGACGAAGCAATACCCAATGGTATTGCTTCGGAAACGAAAAAAAATTAAGTATAATTTTTAAAACATTAGTAACAAGATAAAAGAAAAAAGGGTTCAGCTGCGGAATCGAATCTTGCTATCATCCAACGATTCCAGTCGAAAGTCTTACGGATAATAACAAATGCTCCATGGTATGTGAAAAATGATACATTGCATAAGGACTTATGTGTCAACACCGTGAAGGAGGAAATCACGCAGCTAAGTTCAAAATATCAAGAAAAATTATCAGATCAGCCGAATTCTTTGGCGCTTAATTTTCTCGATAATACCGAAGACGTGACACGACTGAAACGAATAAAATTGCTTGACCTTCCGATTAGATTTATCAACTAACCTACAGTTTCTAAATAATTGAACTCCATATCAACATCATCTATAATAATATCATCTTCTTCCTCTACCCATTCTACCATCACCGTCATTAATTTTGTTACCTTTTCAGTCAGTCTTAATTAAATAAAATGTCATAGTAAGTCATAGAAAATTAAAATTTAAAAAAACATGTCTATTTATAAACTGATACCATTCAGACATTGGTAAATGTTGGTATATAATTCTAAATGTCATGTTAACAAATATCTCATAATTAGGACAGACATATTACGTTCTGTTTGTACGTGTACTGAGAGTGTGACACAACTTTTAGTGTCTGACTTTCAACCTAGACCAGACGCAATGAACGATTTTCATGAAAGGGATTACTAAAACGCCATTTTGAGGTCATACATTTTTATTGTTTTCAATAGTTTAAGTAACTGTATTTTGTTATTTCATGATAAAGGTGTTTTCCATTGATAAAAATTTTCACGAGAAAGATTTGAAACGATTCAGATTCGTACATTTTCATTTATTTTATTAATTTTCGGTTATATCTAATATTGCGTTAGAAATATGTAACGGTTAGATTGGAGTTTACTGGATTTAATATTATAACAATTTCTGAAGTTCTATGTAGCGTGGTTTTGTTATAATATTATCTCTAAATTCAAAATAATACTTATTGAAATAGTAGTTCTGATGAAATTTGTCGTGTAAAAAAAATAATTAATCATTTTATTTTTTTGTTTGTTTCAGGTAAGTGAGCAAGTGAAATTTCAATTTATACTCAAGTTTAAATTTCTGTTTTCAACTGATTATGTAAGTTTATGAAATTATTTCTTTAAATCCAGGGTTAAGTTACTAACTTCATTTTTATTAATCATTTTTTTTATGACTGGTAATTTTTCTTTTTCTTTTGTAGCCAATGTAAGAACTTAAAAACACCATTTTTTCAACGAGAGCACAGGACCCTCAAGAATTTTCGCAAACATAGAGTATACCCTATCTTGTAGAGCATTAAAATTTTGTAATGAGGCAATTTTTAAATAATCAAATGAAACTTGTTTAAGAAAATCGCAAGAAAGTGAAAAATCACATGAATAAACTACTAATTCCGGTTGACCGATTTTAGTAAATCGTAGCTAAGAAGGAATTGATCGATTCATCTTTCAAACAAAAAAAAATAAATCGAAATCGGTTCTTTCGTTTGGGAGCTACTATGCCTCAGACTGATACACAGATGGCCTACTTACGTTAAATTTATAACACCCCTCTTTTTTCGTTTGAGGTTCAAAATAGAAAAGTATAACTACTCTCAATCAATACTTTATTACTACTGTATTTTTTTCTGAGCTGTAGTTACGGATGTAGCTACGGATCAACCAAAATATTACATCTAATGATACGAGTAAAATATGGTGTAAAGCACCGGGATATATTTAATATATCTCTCTAAGACTAGCATAAAAACCTCGCACAATTATTTTTATTTGTATTATTGAAATTAAATTGGTTTAAATAAATATTTTTGATGGTCATAAAGACAGTGTTTAGAAACTCATTTATAGTTTTTAATCTACTTAACATGAAACCTGAAACTTTATACCGTTTTCAATTAAGTTCCTTACACACCCTTTCAAGTTTAATTTCCCTCAATTACTCCTAAATTCCGACTGTATAAGGAATGATCTATCAACAACAAAAGGCAATTGAATAATTGGGTATATACTGCAGAATAGTACTTAGAAAGTTATATCGATACTCAATTGAGAAATTAGAAATAGTATTGCGTACTCTAAACATTCTCATTTCACTTAAACATGCAACCAACATTCCAAAACTAAGCAAACAATTGAAGAGATTTCAATTGATTTTCTATCTCAGTGTTTATTAACCTCCAATGTGTCTGAATATTAACATATTGCCATATAAATAAAGAAATAAAATTTAAAAATCTTGTTTACAATGAAATTTTAAACAAAATTTATTCAAAAATCTGGAATCTATTTTATATCATAAACAAATATTATGAACTAGCAAATGAGAAGCGGAGGTCTCATTATCCTGAGTACCTCTTATGGTATTAATAATTAATTTTTAAGAAGAAAATTTTTATTTACACAAGTATTTACACTTTCTGTTATGTAATACAGTTTTTATCCTTCTTAATAACAATTTTTATGTACATTTACACATTGACTTTTTTCACACACTATAACTTGTATTTGCTTTTTAAATTTTATCACACATATCTAAAACATGGTGACTTTTAAGGCGTCAAACTTCTTTTGCATTATTTACAAAAAAAAAAATGAGAAAAAATTCTCTAGCGTCCATAAAAAGTTTTTTAAACCTAAAATGACCAGCTGATTTTTGTAAACAAAAGTTGTGTTTATATTTCCGCAGCAAAAATTATTTAAAATATATATACCAGCGAGACTTATGCTGCAAACGGTGAGTGGCAGATATTTAACATTATATGCACAATATAATTTTTCTATTTTAGTTTACATCTGAACGTTATAGTTTATTTGTTTTTAATATTTTTGTCAGTCGCCTACGGCCATGGCCGATCAGGGAACAATGAGCACGTCCGAAATGTTGTCGATAATAAGTGCTCACGTCGACAACAATTCTAGCGATACAGATAGAATAGAGTGGACAGATGTCGTTCCCAAGAGAAAAAGGCAATTACATGAAAATAGTCTGCAAAATATTTCAACAAAACGTTTTAGGGACCCTCGAGTGAGAGGCGAACACGTGCCAATTTCAAACAGATTCGACCCACTTTCGACTGCAGCAGATGCAGTAGAAGAAAGCATTACAGGTAACTCCAGTACATCACCCATTACAACAAAACAGTCGAGGCCTCCTCCTGTGCACTTGAAATCAGAGGTGGATTTCGTGAAATTTCAGGGTTATCTCACGAATTTGCTAGGTACAGATAAATACCGCTGTACCGCTACAAGAACTGGCATCACTATCTACACACTACATTCTGATGATTATAGGAGGCTAGTACAGTGCCTGGGCACTAACAACGCAGAATTCCACACTTACCAATTAAAGGAGGACAAAGCATATCGTGTAGTAGTACGAGGGTTGCACCACACTATACCCTCAGAAATAATTAGCGAGGAAATTACGAAATTAGGGTTTAAGGTGCGTAATGTGACAAATATACTGTCTCGCGATGAAGTAAAGTTACCACTTTTTTACATTGATTTGGAGCCAGATAAGAAAAATGGTGAAATTTTTGACTTGACCGCACTGCTCCAATGCAAAGTTAAAATCGAAGAACCGAGGCAAATGCGACAAATCGCTCAGTGTGCCCGCTGCCAACAATACGGTCACACTAAAACCTACTGTAATTTATTACCCCGCTGTGTGCGGTGTGCAGGTCCACACGAGTCGAGTTCATGCTCTAAAACCCGAGAAACACCGCCGACATGTGTTTTATGCGGCGGGGCACACCCATCCAATTACAGAGGTTGTACAGTACACCGCCAATTACAGCACCGTCGATGTCCAGCATCAACAGTGACCGATACGAAGAAATCGTCTTCAACAGATTCTAACTATCCAATCTTACCGCCACCTGGTACCTCTGAAACTCGTAGTCAAACAATTACGTTACCAAAGACTCCACCTCGTCGATTCTCCACGTACAGTCAAGCTGTAAAATCTGACCAGAAGCCAGCTGAACACGACTGTTTGCCTACATCTCAGGATATTTCGAATCAGCTTACAAGTTTCCTCACAGAAATAAAAGACCTCTTCACTCCGATCATCACAATGATGAGTCAACTGATCCAGATGCTCTTAACCAACCATGGTAAATAATAGAACAACAGCTAGTTCACTCGTCATCATGTTATGGAACGCCAATGGCATCCTTCAACACCGAAATGAAGTAGAACTATTTCTACATGAAGAGCGTATTGACATTGCTTTGCTAACAGAAACACACCTGACTTCTCGCAGTCGCTTGAATATCCAAGAATTTAGCATCTACAGAACCGATCATCCAGACGATACAGGTCATGGTGGAACTGCAATATCAATACGACGAGGAATCCAACATTATTTCCATCCTATGACACCACCTATTGAACATTTGCAAGCCACAGCAATAACTGTGTTAACACGTGGGTTTGACATCACTACAGCTGCAATCTACTGCCCACCTCGCCCGCTGACAAATGAGAGACATTTCCAGCAATTGCGTTCTGATCTAGGCGATTGCTTCATTGCAGGAGGAGATTTCAACGCCAAACATCCAGCCTGGGGCTCACGTCTTACAACATCAAGAGGTCGAGCCCTTCACAAAGTTATTTATGGTGGCCAGTTACAAGTACATTCTCCAGGTACACCAACCTATTGGCCCGCTGCTAAAAACCGTCAACCTGATCTGCTCGATTTTCTTTTCTCCAAAGGAATGCGAAACTACCACCTTGCAACTACAGCTACAAATGATCTCTCCTCTGACCACTCGGTTGTAATCACTACGCTGAGCACTGAACCGGTGCTGATCCCACCAAAACCAACTCTAAATCTTGGACGAATGAACTGGGACTCATTCAAAGAAAAAATTGAGAACAACCTAACGCAAAACATACCACTTAAATCGAATGACGATCTTGACAAGGCTGTGCAACATTTTACGACCGAAGTACAGAAAGCAGCCTGGGAATCATCTACACCCATTAAACGTTACCCTACCACTCAAGATGCTCCGCAGTATGTTAGACTCCTGATACGAGAGAAAAGGCAAGCTAGACACAGGTGGCAAAATTCTCGTCTACCAGACGATAAACAATATCTCAATAGACTCGCCAACTGTCTGAAGAAAGAATTAGCCAGATTAAAAGCAGAGCATTTTGAGACTTTTTTAACATCGATGAATGAAAGCACAGACTCACTATGGCGGACATCTAAGAAGCTTTTACAACACCGAAGTGTTTCTTTGCCACTGAGAAATCCAGATGATACTTGGGCGAAAACGGAAAACGAGAAAGCTACTCTCTTTGCGACTCATCTAACCAGTGTATTCAAACCACACAAAGATGTGCAGGACGTGAATTTTATACAAACCGTCGATGAAGAACTGCAGTCACCTCTCAAGCTTTCACTGCCTCCACAACCATTTACGATCGATGATGTCGAAAAGGCAGTACAACGGCTGCCAAAGAGAAAATCGCCGGGATTTGATCTCATTACATCTGAGATACTGCTACACCTACCTAGAAACGGCTTACGCTTTTTACTACTATTATTCAATGCAGTCCTTCGTGTTTTTTTTTTGTTTTTTTTTTTTTTTTTTTTGTTTAACGTCCGACTGTTCTGCAGTTACTGCTAATGCAGACGGTGAAGGATGAAATGATATTTTGTAACGTATGAAAAAATGCCATGCCTGAGTGGGATTCGAACCCAAGACCGCATGGTGAGAGGCGA
Source organism: Catonia carolina (assembly GCA_035578175.1). Classification (NCBI taxonomy): domain Eukaryota; kingdom Metazoa; phylum Arthropoda; class Insecta; order Hemiptera; family Achilidae; genus Catonia; species Catonia carolina. Next base: position 59,558,936 of record JAQMRL010000003.1, on the reverse strand, counting down.
GCACGTTACCAACTGCGCCAATGCGGCCGGCACAGTCCTTCGTGTGGCGTATGTTCCTGGACAATGGAAATTTGCCGTAGTTAAGCTTTTCTTGAAGCCCGGAAAGCCGTATTACCTACCTTCATCCTACCGTCCTATCAGTCTCCTTCCGACGACAGGAAAATTATTCGAACGCCTCTTACTACCACGCTTGCAGATACAATGAAGACGCCAACATTATTCCACCTCATCAATTTGGATTTCGGCCGCTGCATTCGACGACACAACAACTGCACCGAGTTGTGGACTTCATTTCGGAGGGTCTAGAAAGGAAAGAGTATGTCATTGGCATTTTCTTGGATATCAGCTCCGCGTTCGACAAAGTATGGCATGATGGACTACTATTTAAATTGAAAAGTGTTTTAAGTGACTCGTACTATTTGGTTGTAAAATCATTTTTAGAGCATAGATTCTTTGAAGTCCAGCACGGTACTGCTTACTCTGAGCTGCACAAAATTAACGCCGGAGTACCCCAAGGGGCAATACTATCCCCATTCTTATATAGCGTATTTGCATCGGATATGTCTATTTTGGACACATCGGTAACCGCGACGTATGCTGACGACACAGCAATTCTTGTACGGGAAAAGGGCGCGGATGAGGCTTCCAGGTTAGTACAGCGACATCGTTTATTAATACAGGACTGGCTTACCCGTTGGCGTATTAAGGTGAACCCAGTTAAGTCAACACAGGTTACGTTTACCTTACGACGTCAAACTTGTCCACCTGTGATGCTGAATAACGTTCATATCCCCCAAGCCAGAGTGGTGCGGTATCTTGGTTTATGGCTTGACAGACGACTAACTTGGAAGCATCATCTGCGTACTAAACGTTTAGAACTTAACCGCCGCCAGAAGCTACTCTACTGCTTAATTAACCCTCGATCAAAATTGAACCTCCAATCCAAAATTTTATTATACAAAACCCTTTTGAGACCAATCTGGACTTATGGTGTCCATCTATTTGGAGTAGCGGCAGAGAGTAATTTAAAGTCGATCCAGGCCTTTCAATCAAAATTCTTAAGATCCAGGCCTTTCAATCAAAATTCTTAAGACTTGCTTCTGGCGCTCCTTTTTATGTAAGCAGTAAAACCCTCCACGACGATTTCAAAATTCCGACAGTGAAGGAGCTAACCGCGTCCTTGTATAGTAAATTTCACGAACGACTAGACGTCCGTCCAAACCAACTAGCCCGTGATCTAGCTACAAGGAACTTTCCACCTGTGCGACGTCTAAGGCGAAAATGGAGTAGAGACCTCTTGGTCTAAATAACGGATAATACCCATAGTTACAAATGGAGAATGTGCCACTGAGTACCTCTTCTCCTTAATGCGAAACTACCCACCACCATTTAAATATCATTTACGGAAATTGTGCAGCTCAATGTACAGTACCGTAATAAAAAATTCAAGACAAAAAAAATAAACCTATCTGTTTTAGGTTTTTAAACCTGTTTTTTTAAACCTATCATTTGTTTAATAATTGACTAAAATATTAAATTGGTTTTTGTTTTTTATTTTTTACTTTTGCACCATCACAGTATATAGTTAATTTTTAGATTGAAATATTAGAAAAACATAATTTTTCCCCTTTTTTCAATCAGCCGTCGCCTTTCTAGACTTCTTGAATGTCCTAAATTTCCTGTGGTACTTCTGCTGCATCTACTGAAGTCCTTCAGTACCCACAAAGGACCCACTTTGAGAATGATTGGTCAAATTAAAGTAACTTTTTGTAGAAAATCAACTGTAATTCATTATTAATGTATTATTTTTATAGAATAGTGGATAATGTATGGTTGGTTTAGGTTTGGCTTGTTCATTTGTAGTTAAGTAATACGTAATGTAATAATTTATTTTAATTAAAGGAAATTTGTGTAACTTAGAGTAATGAAAAATATTGTAATTATATATTTATATGTTAATTAATTCTTTAGGTATTGAAAATTTATGAATACTGACAATATCATTATTTTTATTTCATCACTGTCCTTTCCTGAGCACAGATTTTCGCTTTCCAGGCACAGATTTGTCTGCCTTAATGACCATTCGCTAAAGATAAGAAATTGTACATATTTTAAAATTAATATAATGGAAATAAAAAATAAATAAATAAATAGTACCATTTTATTGCTTTTGTTAGTTAAATAGTCATAAGTAGAACCAAGTAAATACAATCTGGCAATGCTGTGGATAACTCCATCGACCTTCAAATTTACAATAATATGAGGCATACTTTAGTGAATGAGTTGAAGAATTTGAGTTATAATTGGAGTTACAACTTGGAAAATAACATTGCATATTGTAGGACTCCGAATCACTCCAAAGGTAGAGTAGGATTGAGAAAACAAAACCTACTTTAAAATGTATAATTCGAATAACATAAATTGTTCATTTTGTTTATTTCCAACTAAAAATTATTACCTATTAAGTTTAGGGTTGTGGAATAACCTCTTTCTAAAAAGTCTGTACAAAATGTTTAATTAAGTTCTCAATAGTATAAATTTGGAATAATGTGTAATAATATTACTTTTAATTTTTATGTGATCATATAAAAAGCTGATTTCGTTTTGTAAATTCAAAAACTAGAAATAAAAATTAAAAATATTGTTAATTAAATTAACATTTTCATTAAGTTTTAATAAAATTTCTTGAAATAAAAAAACATTATGCGTTTGAAATAAAAATAACTGACGTAATTTTATGACTTGTGAAACGTAATTAAATTTATGAAATATATAAAAAAATACCTGGAAATGATATGTAATTTATAAAACTCAATTATTATTATTATTATTATTTCTTGTTAGATCCTACTAGGGATGCATTTCTCTTAGTTCCAGCCAGTTTCCGGATGACCCATGCTGCCTTCATAAAACTCAATTATTAAATAAAATATTAGTTATCGAGTTAAAAAATAACTGTTAATTTGTATTGCTTTTCAGTTAAAAACCATACTTCTGAAAATTTATATTGTACAGTTCAATATATATTTTTAATACCGAAAATAACATTTTTTCCTTTGTAAGAAACAAAGTTGATAGTAGAAATAACAGTTGTCATGAATTTTTATAATGAGAACAGATAAATAAATATAAATTTTGTAAATTTATTCGAAACAAAGACAAAAAACGTATATAAATGAATTATGTTATTGAAAGTATACTTCTTTTTCGAGTTTGCATTTATTGGCCAAAGAACTATAATAAACCGAGACGGCCGATTGTTTAGGGGAAATTAATTCTGTGGAAAAGAGGTGGGTAAAAAATAGTCGTTAAGAAGGGCGGAAAGTTAGCTCTCCAAGACATTACAGGCGGATATTGCGCGATATAAGTCACCCGATATGCGTTGTGCCTCGCCCACTACTAAACTTACACAGCACCGCGTTTTTCTTACTAAAATATTCTTTTACTTCATAACTGTCTTAGAGTTATAATACTTTTATCATTATCTTTATTAATAATAATTATTATTATTTTACATAACTTCTAACCTTACTTTTGTCATGAGAATTAACGTGAGTAGTACTCCTAAATATTATAATTTTTATTTTAATAATATATTGTATTTTTTAATTAATATTATGTTTTAAGGTAGATCTAATCGTTTTTGTAATCAATAATTTAAAAATATATAATGTATAATTTTCTAGTAACAGCCAGAACGCTTTGCTTTACAACAAACAAAACTTTCAATGTTTAGCTTCACGTATAACCTTACTCGTTGAAAACAATATCCCGCTGTATGAATAAAATAAATTAGTACTGGAAACAGAGGAGAAGCTTTCACCGCGGTAAAAGAAGCTAAATTCAATAGAGAAGCTCCAAAGAGTCTGAGTTTTTTATTCTCCAAAGAGTTTGTTTTCCAGAATCTATTCAGTTTGTAAAATATATGCATACCCTAGCACAAAAATTGAAGTAATGGTTTTGTCGTCAGGGATCCTGTCAGAGCCAAAATTATGTTTAATGTCTTATCATTTCATATCAGAACATTTCATTACTTGGACTGTTAAATTGGTTTTGACAAATAGGATGGTGTTGACGGAAAAAATATATAGTTTCCAAAAAGATTTGTGAAACTATTGAAAGAACACCATGGATAGAGCGAACAACCACGCTTTGATGGCATTATTATGATTTAATAGAAGTTCTGCCATTTTTTACGGCAGCAAAACTTAGGCTCTTACAGTGAAAGAAACGAGTTGTAAGCTGTAGAAATTTATTTTCTACAGAAGGTGAAGGGTTGTGCGAGGAAGGTCAGATTTCGAAATTGCGATTTAAGGAAAGATCTCCCGTAACGAGAAAATCTGCTTTTATTGCACTTAATTTATGCAGCATCTTCAAAGATGAAGCAAGAAGGGATACAGAATTTTCAAAACGGGTTCTGAAATACAGGACTGTGTGTAAGAGAAGCTTATGATGACTTCTAGAACGCTGGAAATAATTTGTTTTATTTCCAGCTTTCTCACAAACCGGATATAAAATTTTGATGCCGGAACAGTCTAAGTGACCTATGTCATGAAAATATGAAGAAAGACTGAAAACAGGAATTATGTTGGTGTAAATGAGTAACCAGTAAATAAAATAAATATGACCAGGGATTAACTGATGAAAAAGATTATTATTTAATCCCCACAAGGGTATAACAAATTTGTTAGAGATTATATTAATATTGTATTCTTTATTATTGTTATATCAGCTTTCAAGTTTGATTTTATTATTTTTTCATTTTACCTTGTCCCCTATTTCATTCAATAAAACATTAATCACATTAATACATTATGATTTTTATTCAATTAATATATTTTCATAATTACAATCACAAGTTTCATTGTTTAAATGCAATTCTAAAATAATGCTCCTGTTCTTAATACTGTTAAATCAACTTACTGGTTTTATTTGATTTGAATGTTAAAAAATCTAACAACAACAATTTATATGTATTAGCATTTAACGTCCTTCTTATATAACTATGTATTTTTCAACTTTAAGTAAATTCTCTTCTAATATTAATATATTTTTTAGAACGAATGTGGGACCTACTCGCTTGCTTGATATTCAGCCCCACACTAAAATAATTTACAATTTTTATTTCTTCTTCTTAACTAATATTCCAATTTGACTCTTAAAACAAGCAGTTAAATATGACTTCATTTTACCAATCATAATTTTTCTAAAAAATTAATAGGTATTTAATGCCGTATGGTCTATTTTACTCAGAGAGCTCTGAACTTCCAATAGTGAAATAATGTTTTATGGTATATTCTGAGACTCTATCGTACAAACTTGCAAACTTTACTTTTTGATGTATTAGTACAGACGTAGTCAGAAAATCTCGTGATATTTTATATATATCTAGACACATAATTGTTGAGATTTTTTTTGAGATAAAAATGAACTACATTTTAAAAATATGTTAATAATCAGACATCATTAATTCTTTGCTTTACATTTACTGAAAATGTATTACCATTAAATACAAAATTGAAATAAATTAACCTGAGAAATAACTCTCAAATTAGATTTAATTTTCAAGAAATTAGTTGGCTTATTTTGTTAATTTAGTTAACAGAATTTTGATACTCTGGATCACTGTCACTAGATGGTGTCCTCGTTAAAGCCAGTAAACCACAGCCAATCCTACAAAATCCAATCACATTACCTTCGCTCTTTGGTCCTAAACATGTCCCCCAGTTTACACAATAATACACTCATCCCATAGACTGATACATTTTGGTATTTAGGCATTACTCTTAACAAATCTCACATTTAATTAAAATAATAAACATTCACACAGAGGACAAAATGCTTATATAACACAATTGACAGACAGTCTTCTCTCCCTTTTATCAAAAAATGTAAAGCCTTGTCGTTATTCTGAAACCAATGTGTTCATTTATGGTTCCAACATTTACGGTTCCAGTAAACCGAGTAATATATCCCAATTACAGTCCGAGTAGTCAAGAGCAGAGCACTTCAAATTGTATCTGAAATCTCTTAGTACACACAAAGGAAGATTATTTATGATGAGCTACAAGTTTCTTACACATTCGACTAAATAAAACAATACCTACTATCGACTGACGTTTTCACAAAAAAATAGCAAACATGACATAAAAATTAGCTAATCAGAAATACTTTACCAGGCAACCATCTAAGAAGTCTAAAAAGACCATGAAACCGGGAATTTCCTGATTAAAATAGTTGTTTTAAGATTACGGCCTTAATGTGCATTTTAGGTCAAAAGTATTTATATTCTAAGTTTGGGAAATGACAAACTCTTTAACTTTTATTTCAGCCATTTTCCTACATCGCTTAATTTAGCGTTAATCAGTGATGTTTTTATTTTACTTATCAAAAATCATTAAAAAATGGGATTTTCAAGATTATGGCCATAGTATATATTTTATGACAAAAGCGTTTATATTCAAAGTTTTAGAATTTAGAAAAACCTGTACTTTTATCAATAATTTTTCCTTCAGAGCTTATTTTAGCGTCAATTATTGACTTTCCTTATTTTTATGTTGATTTTAATTTAACGTCAATCACTTGTGATTGAAATTTAGGATTTGTTCTTTCTATATTAACTACAATAGTATTAAAAGTCGTGAGTGTTTAACACCTGATTTTTTTATAATCACAATGCAATCTGTTTTGCTACTTTGCTCCTATTTTTTACATGGTGCTTATTTTACAATTTACAATTATTCGTCTTTGAAAATAACTACATACATATAACTAATTATCTTAAATATTGCACAAAAATCTAATCCTGCTCTTCATAAAGGAAGAAATTAAAGAACATAACGATAAGCATTTAAGGAAGTTAAAAGAACATCAAAATTCTTTCCCAATTAACCTCCTCAACATCAGTGAAGATACTCACAGACTGAAACGTTTAAATATATTGAACTTACCTTTACGATTTTGTTAATCACTTAACTCTTTTTTTTTGCTTTCTACTTTTACTACTAATTATTACTGCCTTATAATAAGCATCGTTATCATCTTCATCATGTTCATTCCATCTTCAGCTTCAACCACTTCATGTTTCAATATTAATTTTTAGTCAAGTTTAGTTTTATTTTCTGGTCACTATTTTGTCTTTCTTTTTAACACACCACTGAGTGTTTTATATTTTCATTCTAAAAACGTTATTATTAATATTTTTATAATCTTTGCTTAAAGTTTATAATATTACATTAAAAAACTGACCGCAAAAATATTATACTTTATTAAAGTTAACTATTTTGTTCACTCTCAATCAACCGATGAAAGAGACTAAAGAGATCTTCGAATAAGTCAGAAATTTGATTTTAAATCAACCATGAACATACCTTTGTTTGCCGCTCGTTGATGTATACCCTTATAAGATAACTCGAGAGACTCAAAACATTATATTTTGGACCAATTACAAATTTTCTTAGCTCACAGTTTCTTCGTCTAAAGAAACGAGAAATAATATGTAATAAATCTGAATATATACGGCATGGAAATTGTTTTGGTAGAATAATTTATGAAAATTCATTTTGTTTTTGTATTAATTAAACTGTAAATGCGTTTGTAAATTTGATTATCGTTATTAACACATACATATGGGAGTTCAATTCAGTAGTCGGTTTTAGTTTTTATAATCACATTAGTTACTTAATAACATTTATTTGCCTTAATATCAACATTATTATTACTTAAATAATAATATTTATAACAAATAAAATGTTTATTCATTCATTTTGCTTGATGCAAAACATAAAACGTTATTGTATTATTATATAGTTCCTCCAAACATTATGATATAAACGTATTATAAAAATGCATTAATATAATACATCACGAATAATATGCTGTTACTCTTTATTGCCATTGTTTCATACACAAAATACACCCTTATTTTGCATTAAAATAGGATTTAATATTTCTATTTTAAACTTTTATAACCTTCTTTCTCATTGAAGTTTTTTATAAGTTATGCAATTTTATGTTAGAACTGGGTTGAAGTGAAGAGATTCACGTTTTATCTGTTGTATATTCTATGACTTCGTTGCAATGTTATGTCCTGTTTCTGCATCATCTCGTATTTCTATAACTATGAATTTTAAAGAAAACCTTGTGCATATTTTCCTATATTTATATGTATTTATTATTTAATCAACAAAAACGTCTCTGTTCTCGTTTTATTCTACGTTCCAAGTATCTTTCTCTTTCTCTCTTTTATAATATAAACTTTTATATTGAAACCAAGTCAGTTTTGATGAAAAAAATTGTGGATTGGTTTAATACCGAACAGATTCATGACTAAATTAATACATTAGGATTTGTTGTATCGAAATAAATATTTTTATAATTAATATTTTTTCAACTCGTTGAAGATCGAAATTTCCTTACCTAGTTCCCTAGTGTCCTTCCATAAATGTAGTAAATCTGGCCTTCAAACTGTATAATCTGCTTTCCCAAAATTATTAAAGGGTGCGGCGAACATAAAGGTTAAACCTAATTTTTTTTTAAAAATGGCTATTTAACATTGGTATGCAGTACGCGAAAGAATTGATTACGCCTATAAATCCATGACCTCACGTCCTGATGTTTTGATTCTGATAACATGATTTTGGAAAAAAGTGCACTAAATAGAAATATCCTAGAACATGGAAACCATAGTTAGATAGATTAATTTTCTACTTCGTGCTTATATTTAACAGTTGAGATAAATATTTACATGTAATGTTGATATCAGCTTATTTTTATATACAAAAAAACTGTATTTTTAGAAAAAAATATTATTGTAGTAGGTTGTATACCACATGCAACTGACATTGCACATTACCTTCAGCATAATATGCACGTCAGATTTAATTACTCACGAAGCTTTGGTATGTACCCAGATGAAGCATTCTTGAGGTGACATAAGATGAGAAACGTAAAAGTTACCGAGCCCAAGATCTCTGGCATAGAAGCTAGCTGCGTTGATCACAACACCAACGCACTACACTCAATGAATAAAATAAGAACAGTTTTGAACTCACATAAACCAAATTTTTTTTGCTTCAATGTAGCTCAAAAATAAAACTACGCCGCGAGTCTCGCCAAATTAAAATATCAGTATGGCGACTCAGGTATTTAAGGTATAAACCAGGTATAAAAGGTATCACCTTTTATAAATAGGTATCCTATTGTTACTTTTTCATTTTATTATCTACTCTTTACCATTTTATGAATGAAGTAGCCTACTAGAAATTTCGCGAACCATATCCTTCTTCGATATTGTCACAATATATATTTAACTGTAATCAAGAATTATATTGTTAATTTTTAATAAGTCTCTTACATTGAAAAATAAATATGCAATTTAAAAATACATCAAAAAAGTTCAAAAAGTAGATCTGATATTTATATACAACATACTCGATAGGAGAGAGTTATTGGATTTGATACAGTCTAGCTTTATACAGAAGCATCTGTTGTTGATACAAACACAATCTTGTTGGATACAGTGTTCGCTGATACGATTTCCAATTTCTTATAAATGTTTTCAATCAGTAGACTAGAATATTCATTCAATATGAATTGACAATGCAGATCTTCTTTTAAAAAAATAAACAAGTGTACGTAAGTAACATGGAACAAAGAAATATTTTATTCAGAAGGCAGGTATTAGAAAACTTTATGAGGGAACCAGATCAAAAAAAAATTAACCAATTTTTAATACTACGGGTAATGTTACAATATTTAATTACAATATAAAAAATAAAATGTTCACTTAAATTTTTAAAACTTTTAAATTTAAGTGAAATAAAAACGTATTTTTCTGAATACAGGTTAGACAATGTACTCGCCATTCTACTATAGATCACAGTTACTGTCGACTACCTATTAAACAAAAATTTAATTGTTATAACTATATCTATATATTTACCTAATATATTTACCTAATTCGTTCATTGTGTGTTTATAGAGCTTTGACCTACACTTCGGCGAAAGAATCAAACATAAACAGGATACAAACTTTTTTTAGTCACATTAACAGCTTTGTTATTAGCAATTACGGTGAGCAAACCCGGGACCTCCGTGTTTTAGGCTAGCGCGCTAACTACTACGCTACGGAGGTGGCCAGGATACAGACTTTTTAAAACTAACTTTTACTTTTAATCATTTTATAGTCCCTACTCTATCATACATCAAGACCTCAACGTAAACATAATAACTATATTCAACAATTAACTAATTCTATTATTTATTATTATTATTATTATTATTATTATTATTATTATAGAATTATTATTATTATATGAGTGCGCAGAAAAGAGTAATTTATAAGTTGTAATACATATAGAGCTGGTAGAAAATTGAATGGCTATCAGGACGCGCTGTCATTCTACGGAGTTCAAAGTCTGAGCACGCGGCGTAGAACGTTGAAAGTTCTGTGCATTTACAATATTCTAAATTAACGGGTTGATATTCCAGTTACCTCGAAGATATTTTCTGACATTTTTAAGAAATTTCAGATTGTTAGCTGTTTCTACAAGAAGTCCAATTAGTAGGTGCATAGCTACAGAAAATGAAATAAACGGAGTGATAGATTTGTTTAGAAAAATACCAGAATTATATAAAAATGAAACAAAATACTGTGAAAGAAGGCTGTGAAAATCACGGAATATTTATGTTATCCTATGTGCTTTATGTTCTTTGTGTCTGTGTGGTATATGTTGTTTCGGCAGCTGACATTTTCCTGGTAAAAATAAAAAGTGACAATAGTAAGAATATAATGGTGTAATATACCAAAACAATATTCTATTGCTGTTCTACTGTACCACCTCTTATCCTTGCAACCAGCCATATTAGTGAATGCTGACGGCAGAGTATAGGGGAGTTTGGAATCCCCTTCAAAACTGTATTAATAATAATAACCGTCATAGTAAACTCTGAATTACAAAAGACTTTATATAACTTTATATTTTAAGTTCTTGAAAAGGACATATCATGTGATGACCAGTGGACACCTGTTTATAAGTAGTTAAAATGGTCTTCCAGAATATCACACACAGAATGTTGTTGAACAAAAAGTTCACTCAGTACAATTATTGATACCTGTGTAAGTGAGATTTCTATAATAAAAAACGAAATACATAAATAGAGCAATTTGGTAGTAATCAATAATTTACTTCTTAGTTCAAATACAAATAGTAGCCTGAAATAAATAATAAGGTAAATTGAAAATTTTCCTGAAATAGTACGGTGGTTATGTTTAACATCCCTCTAAATTTTAGTGTTTGAGTATGACTGACGTTTAATGTACAGTTATGACTTCTCGTTCCCTGAAATCTATTTTTGTCTGTATAGTCAGTTACATTCTCTTGTTATCACCTGATGTCGGTTAACGTTGGTGACTTGATTAACTTGATCAGCAGGTTCCACAACCATAACTTTTAACTGTTTGTATTTTAATCCTCATTCTAAAAATTTATTGAAGCATTTTCGAACGAGATGTAATATATAATTTTCAGATTTATTATTGTATTTTATTATGCATGCAGTCAGTGTGTTAAATAAAATTATTGCTTCTGTTATAGTGTGGAAAATTTCTATTCAAGAAGCTTGACATACTGAATAAGCTTTCAAACTCTTCAACCTGATAAAATAGATTGTAAACTAGGAGAGACATTTAATGACAATGAAATTTTTGAGTGCGAAGTTGGCAACCTTTAGAATAATGTTAGTCATCTGTTCGGTCATGAATAATTATAACCATAAAATTTTTTTTCTATCTTAGAATGTTTCCTGCTTGAAACCTGTATGAAAAGCAAAATCAGTGATAGGATTTTCGCTATTTAAAAGTGTGTTAATAGATGGAACTGTTTAATGTGGGCAGAAAAAATGGTACTTATCTCCATCGTTCTAGAAAATAATTTGAAGTTTCGATTACCAAGCTGCAAAATCGCATAAAGTGATATTTTCAGCGAATATAAGCGAGTCAAAATACAATAAGGCGCAAAATGAAAAGATGTTTATATACAATGAACTTACTTAAAAAATAGATAAACTAGTCTTTTGTCACTTACTAAAATCAAAATTCTGGAATATAGTAATAGAGTAGGATGTGTATATTTACTTTTGTGATTCTATACGATGTTACAGGAATGTTTGTAAAATAATTAAATATGTTTTATTGCGTTTATATTCGATACTCTAAAACGTCGAATCTCTTTAAAATTTGTATAAGGTAGAATTTTATCATTTAGATTGTTATTATATTCTTTTTAATAAAAATAGATTGTAATTTTGTTTCTTTTACGATAAAATAAATTCGGAGGTCAAGACAAAGGTTGATCTAAATTATACTTTCTTTTGGGTCAAAAATAAAGGTAGTAAAACATGACCGTTTAATATTTTTTAACTGTTGTAAATTTGAAAAATACGTTATAAAGCTACTCTAAAAGCTTTCAATAAATATACCTAAACAGGTTTTTTTATTATGAAACAATAGTTCAAATTTAACTGTAGCTAAATGGTGAAACTACATTATAAGGATTACTATAAACTACAAGAATCAGGCGTTACCAACTATATACAGTATATTTGCAACAATGTATCATTGTTTCGGCGACAAATTAATTATTCATTTTATGTGTAACAATTTATCCGTTTCTTAAAAAGTATGTAAGATTAAAAAATACTCCCCACGAGCTGGATGCCAATTTGAAAGTTACTAAATATAATTCCTCTCAGTATCCCCACGAGGATATGTCAAATTTGAAGAGAAATAAACCATCACCACGAGGGTATCTCCGCCAGATTTGTGGATAACTATTTTTACTCCACGAGGGTATGCCAAATTTGTTGTGAAACTGTTTTATTTTAATAAAATATTATTCACGTTAAATCATTATAACTTTTATTTAATTAATATATTTTTTTATAATTATAGTCTTAATTATTTCGTACCTCAGTTAATCAATTCTCCTATTAAATGAATGGTTATTGTTGTTGTTTACATATGTCTGCCATTGAACAGCTATCAAATAATCACTATTATTATAGATTTTAATAATTTGTGTCTCTTTTCATAACGTGGACATTATATATATTACTATTTATTTGTACTTACTATTTATTACATACTTAATACTATTTTTTTAAGAGCGAATGAGGGACCCACTCGTTTGGTTTGGCCTCCAGTCCCCCATTAAAATAATTTACAATTCTATTTTCTTCTTCTTAGTTGCCTAGTAACCATACTTTTGTTAATGAAATCAAATAAGTTTTAAAGTATTTATTTTAATCAGCTGGAGATATCTATTTTTATTTCAATAGACTCAAAAATAAACAACTCCAGGTGTCCAGTAAATTTGTCATATTACAAGTAATTACCATTGTTGATACAGTCATCACCAGTGATCGCCCAAACTAGTTAAATAAAGTTTCAGATATATTTAAGTTTTAAATACCAACTAAACAATAGAAATCATCAATTGGAATAATTTAATAAAAGACCTAATGTTCAGCACTTATGTTCATTCTTATAGAAACAATTAAACTAAATTCCGATGTCAGAACTATTGATACGATATATACTACTTTACATCTGACATGTTTCAAAATGTGTGATAAAATTTGGAACTGTTTTTGTTCAGTTTCTTTTTATTTTATTTTTTTACTGCTACATTAGATTTTCCATTTCAATTCTGCAACAAGTAATTTATTTGGCAAAAAACTAAACTATAATATATGATAAATTACAAAAAAATAAAATAAAAATATTTAAAATATAATCGTTATGCTAAATTCTTATTAAAGTATCCGGCAGGTATATTTAAAAAAAATTAATAGTTTTAACTTTGAATTTTGTGTTTAACTATGGTTTAATAAACTTGATTGAAGTAAATTTTGTGATTCGTGTAGTTTATATTGTAAATATTTAAGGCTGATATCTGAAATGTTTTGTTTATTATGTATTTAAGTTAGAATCTCAAAAAAATAATTGTTTCCTTATGTACCGAAAAGTTAAACATTTGAAACTAGGAATTAAAGGTTGTATTTTTATAAGGTAGTCAAATTTTGGAATACTCTGCTTCCTGTTTAAATAAAGTCAAATCGGAATTTAGTCTTTGTAAAACATAACTTAACACCTTGAATCGTAGATCGAAACGTGAACTTTAAAACTAGTTTTTGTTTAAAATACTAAAGAAATGAAATTGCGTTATTGTTTAATACCAAAAAACCATTTACTATCCAATTATTGAATTTAATTATAAATATCTTCTATGAAATTGTATAGACAATATTGGTATTCTTTGTTTTTATTATACGCATTTTTATTATTTTTTATAGAAAATTCTAATGGATTTTTTATAAAGTGACATGTACAGGAAATTGCTTTCATTTAACCTGAAAAGCCAATGTTGCACAAAATGATAGGTTACATGAATTCTCGGTTAGGTTAAAGCACAGCCTATTTTACTTTACAATAACATTTTACCACTATTTTAAATATAACAATATTTTGGCTTTGACAATTTTATATAACTAACTGATATAATTATAAATTTAAACCACTTTGACACCTACGTATTACCATCTTTTAAGTGTACAAGATTTAATTCTAAGTGACAAACACTTTTACATTACAACATTTTCAAAGAGCTTGCATGACATTTCATTGTTAATACCATTGTAATTTAAAATTTTTAATTAAAAAAACAAAAAGAAAATGTACAATAAAGCTTGCAATTTAGTATGTTCTAATTAGAATTTTTTTACTTAATGTTACAGTACAAATCTGTTAATTATTTTTCGAACAATGTGTAATTAGTCTAATATCTCAAAAAGAGTGAAATACTTAGTCAGACATACTTGGATTTTGACCTCTGTAATATTCATAAAAAAGTCAAAAATAATAAAATGCAGATGATAGTTTTGTCAAATTTTTATTACAGTATTTACAATTAAGGCAAGTCTAAGAAATTAAATCGTTTACGCCTTGAAATTCGAGGTTTTAAAACTTGTATATTAGATTGTTGCTAGATGTCTATTGAAATTTCTAACAACGAAACCTATCCTGAAATTTCTTGTTTTACTGTTTTCAGTTGAAACTTTTAAAAATGAATTTGTAGCTTTTTTATCAAGGTATGGTCAATCTGTTTCTGATATTTTTTGACTCGAATCGTTCTAACC
Organism: Catonia carolina; assembly: GCA_035578175.1. NCBI lineage: Eukaryota > Metazoa > Arthropoda > Insecta > Hemiptera > Achilidae > Catonia > Catonia carolina. The sequence goes on along the minus strand of JAQMRL010000003.1, from coordinate 59,543,738 downwards.
TTGAGATGCTAAAATTTGCAAAATTATCGCAAAGTCGTATTGCATTAAATTGATTTTAGTATATATATTTTATTGAATTTTCCAGGAATGACTTATTATCCAAAAGTCGATACTTTTGGGCAATGAGAATTTTGAAATGGTTCATTGAGGACAAACGCGGTACTCATCTTACCGAATTTATTTCAAACCGAATTTTTCGTGCAAAGTTTCGTGCACTGTTTTTGTGGCCTCAATTATTTCGCGCATTTTGATTCGACGATTATTCAAAACGGTATAGTGTATCCTCCAATTTTATTGGAGGAAGTCACTTCCACTGGAAGTCCTAAATGATGTTCACCATTCGTGGATGTGCAGCCACGCCTAAACTTATTCACCCAATTGGATACAGTCTAAAAAATTAGGAATACATAAATACAACGAAACTCAATTCAAATGGACTTCGATTTCTTTCGGTTTTAAGACTTTTAAATATAAATATTTATTTACTGCCCGAAATTAATTTTTTCTTGTGTATGTTGTCAAGATTAACAAAAAATTTTAAAAGTTTGTTCTGTATACCAAGTAAACATTGAACACCAATCGTCACAGCAAACTTACAATTGACAAAGTAATTCTTAAACAAATTTGAACGTATTGAATCCAAATATGGGGCTAGGCAGTACATTCCTACACTGAAATCCTGCAAAAAGTCCAATCGAAACTACTCAAGACAATCATATCATCACTTTGGTACATAATGAACAAATTTTACACAGAGATTTACGCATTCCTACAGTTAAACATGAAATCAATATAGTACAGTAGTCCAAAGAAACCTCGCTCGAATCACGCAAAAAATACTTTGCCATCTCACTGTAAGAAAATGCAAACGACATTCGCCCACTGAAAAGAAGAAATCCTACGAACTTATTTTAAAGCGACAAGATAGCACATGACTTTACCAACGAAGTTACCATAAGAGGGGTTTTCTCAGATCTTGAAATAATTAAGAAAACTTACCTTTTTATTATTCTATTCTTGAATAAATTGTAGATTTTTCTGTATTAAGAAAACCTTTTTTCTGTTAGGTTAACAGAAATAAATTACGTGTCAAGGTAATTTTATCAGGTGTCTAAATGCGTTGTTACGGAGAATTTGTAAGAGTTTAATAAATATTTGATTCGACTAACGATTTCCGTGGTCATTAGCGCTCTTTTAATTATTTGTATTTAAAAAAGTAATTATTTATTATCGAGTATTAACGTTTTATTAAAAATAAAACGTTTGTGATTAATAAGAGGTACAGTTTAATTTAAAATGTATTTAGCGTTATTACAAGGGCCTTAGCTGAGAATGTTACATACAGTCCAGGCAATGAAGTACTTTGCTCCCTCCCATCGAGACTTCTATACCTCATTCATTGTAAATGGCCCACCGCTGAGGTAATAAAATGCTCTGGTCGTAAAGAGGATATATAACATGAACACAACAGTATCCTGGTGTTCAACAAAGATTTTGTTTAGCTATTATAGTAAACCAAAGTAAAAATATTTGATTAGTCTTTGCAATAAATTTCATCAAAATTTTCTTTTCTTCAGTAACAATCCAAAATAAATAAAGAATGATTGTAAAACGGTAAATTACAACATAATTAAATATTTTTTTTAACTTTACTTTCTTAAGTAACAATATGTTAAAAAGAAAAACAATTTAAACATCATTGAAGGTATTAGTAAAATTACACAAATTATTTCCATAGACTTGTTGGTGTCGTCTGCTGCAATTCAAACTAGTTTTCTTAAAGAAAATCTCCAGGCCTTCGGCACTTGACTTATTCGCGGATAACTTTGTACGTGTAATTCAATAATAAAACATTAAAGTAATTGAGTTAATTAATTTAATAATGAAACAAATTATTTTTTAAACAATAAAAAAATTAGGCCACACTGTAGAATAGTGGATAGCGCGATAGCCTAACACGTGAAGGTCCCGAGTTCGATTTCCGGCCAAGGTCTGGAAATTTTCATAAGTCGAAACCCACAATTGCAGTCACATAATCTACCGTAATTGCTAATAACCAAGCAGTTGGTGCGACTTTACATAAATTTATAAAATTCAGAAACAAAATCAATTAAATACACCGGTAACCACTGTCTAGCATTCAAATCCGTATAAAGTAACCATATTTACTAAGACTTGAACCAGGGACCTTCGTCACCAAAAATTAGTTGTTAAACAGCTGACTCGCGGCGACGACTTTACCACTAGACCATCCTGGTAGGTTACAATTATAACGTTTATCATAATATTTCTACAGGGAAATGGGAAGTGCACAAATTTCAGAGCAACTAAGCCTACAACTTGAATTGCTTATGCAGAATTTTTGCCATTATTTCACAGAAAGTTGTTCATTATTTTTCATAAATGTAAATAATTTTAAATTGTGTTTGCTCTCTAATACGTACGCTAAACTTTGGTACATTAGAATAACTAAAAGAAATTTAATAGAACCACATTAAACTTTTTCATAAAGCATTTAATAAAATCCTAGGAATATTATTTTACGACAGTTTAATTTAATACAAAAGTAAGATGACAATAAACATAAAGAAGCATAAACATCTTTATAAGGTAAATAGGATTTAAGATAATTTATAGCATTGTAAACTATAAAAGAAGTTAGGTTAGATTTTCTTTACCGCAAATAAAACCATATGAGCGTATAGAATGCAGTAATTTTAGGATTTTAAGAGCAAAACAGAAAGAAGAGAAAAAAGGAAACCGTTATAACCGTAAGACATCGTCTGAAGGATACTTAAAATAGAGAAGGAAAATCAGAACAGAGTAGGAGGTTAACAGAAGAAAAATGAAGGAGAAGGGCAAAAAGGAATTGAGTACGTATACGGGTCGGATAAAAGAGGATTATGATGATAGAGACAGAATAAAAAGAGCTAAAGAGGGGACAGAAAAATTCAAGCGGTTCCATTCGATTTTACTCTACAGGAATTCGTACATTGTATTGGTTTAACTCAATTTCAAAAAAATAAATAATCAAATACTTTTTTAGTGTATACACTTCAATTTTACTTTGAAATCTAATAACGTATTGAGTTTTTCAAATTAATTATTCGTTTCATTTTGATACTCAGCATTAGGTTTTAATGAAATATTTCTAATTGTTTCCACAATTACATTAAATGTTTTTAATATGACAATTTAAATTTCATTTTAAAATTTAATATGCTGTTATATCTTTGTTTATCAAATAGAATCGCCTACATCCAGTTATATTGTCAATCAACTGATTCATCTTCTATTAGAAACAATGATTACATTGGTCAATAATTAATTAAGATGAAAAGGTTTCTCCAAGTAAAAATACTGATCGATGTCTGTAACAAAATACATATTGAGACTAGATTTTAAAACATAACATTTTTGAGAACAACAATTCAACACATAAATGTAACGTACTGTATTATAATGGTATGTAGGTTATGTATATGTATAAAACCTTAGGAAATAAAATAATTTGTGTTGTTTAGTTAATCAGTTTTTAAACCACATTTCATGATCATATCCACTGTAATGATAATGGTTTTATTGTATCAAAGACGTTAGCGTTTAATTCATCAGCCGAAAGGCTGGTTTGAAGCTCTTGAGGTTTTCCTAAGTAAAACGAGCAGAGAGGGGTCTACCAATTGCCTTCTTTACTAAGTTGAAAAGTATGCTTATCAGCATATACTATCTGAAAAGCATATATTTTTTACCCTGCAAGTGACACTTCACTTCATTCACCACCGGCTATGGCTGTATAAAGAAATGCATTACATTCAAAGGAGATAACTGTGGCTAGTGTGTTTTACACCTCTATATATTCTGTTCTTAAATACTTCAGTTTTTTAATTGGCTGACCATGTGATGAAAAATAGAACTATTTTTGTAGCCCTGGAATTAACTTATTCAGTGCAAATAATTTAACAATCCACCTCTTTGTTATGGGCCAAAGGACGTTAGATAAAATAAAATTAGTTTATGTATTTCTAATAAGGTTATCAGTAATTGAAATTTTGGTATTTAAAAATATAATAAAGTTTAAGATATTTCAGATTATAGCTGGAAATCAATATCGGATGATAGGTGTTTAGTAATCGAATATGACTAGTACTGGTTTGTTTTTTTCAGTCAAGGAAGGCATTAAAAATATATGTGTTGGAAACTCATAAAATATGCCCGTTTAATCACTTCTAATAAAATGTAGCTTGTTTAAACTTGATGTAACGTTCGAGGTAAATATATAAACTGTGTTGTAGTAGTAGTAATATGTAAAACCTTTTGCATAAAGTCCATATTATATAGTGCAGGCTATTCTCATCAGGTCGGATGATGATGATGCAGGTGGTAAACTTGCTAAGAGCCTTTGTCGAGAGGAACGTTCCATTTACTTCAAAACTTTACACGCAATACGTTGCCAGTCGATGTACTAAATACACAAATTCTGTTATCCTGTACACAATTTATGTCCACAGCACCGGTCAGTTATGGGAACTCATGGGCTTGAATCATTATTCTAATATATAGTCGTGTTACTGTGTACTTTATTTTACCTTGCTAAATATGGCAATAAAGTATAAATTATTTTTCTTGTAAATTACTCGTATTTTTAACTATCACAGTATGTAAATCCAGTAAGATATCAAATTCTATCTTATCATGTACCTAATAAATAATATAAACTATTATAAATAATATTTAACACGTTCAGCGCGGATACCGACTTTAGGCGGCATATACAATACCACATTTCTATAGCTTTTGTTAAATCGCCGGTGTACTGGCTGTGTTAGTAAAGGTTGTTCAGGGGTTTAGATCTATTCTACTAACGCCACTGTGAAGATCGTCACCAACTGCCGGGAATTTTTGAACGAACTTTAAAAGTGTAGTCTATTCGGACGTCCTAGTGCCGTGTAATTTTATTGTTTTATTTAATTATATCATTTATTCTACGAATTTCTTCGTTCCCAGAGTCTTTTTATAAAAAAAGGTAAGAATAATACATTTTTACGTAAAAATAGTTTAATTATTACTCAAAAGAAATTTCTGTTACTTTCTGAACTCGCGATTTATAAGCACTGTGTTTCCTTTGCAGGCCTACTGTACGTTAAATAATATACTATATTATTATAATTACGGTCACAAAATAATTTTTTACGAATAAAAGTACTTTTATTACTAATTTTACCATATTGCCATGGTCTCACTAAAACTTATTAATTAATTTATTGTAAACATGTAAATATATTTGTTTTTATTCAGGGATATTTAAAAAAATAATAATATTTACATTTTAAATATTTTAATTTTAATTTTACTTAATAAATTTTGTGAATTAAATATTTTTTATTATGAAACATATTTGTTGTATTTTTTTATTTTACACATAAAAATAATTTTCAACTATTTGATAACTTACATAAGTAGAAATAAATTTTTCTAATAATTTAAAAGTTAATTTCAAATATAAATTTCGTAGAAACAACAAACGCGTATAATACCGTACTATATTGAGCCGGTGAGTAGATGAGCAAAATAAGGAAGATCGTTTCCGTGGCCTGATGCCGTCTTAAGGCGGCATGGTATATTTTCACTGTAATGGTGGGTCGGCATAGCGAAGCACCCGTGATTCTAGCCGCCGTGCTGAACGTGTTAAAATATAATTTTCTTCCCACGAATAAATGAAGACTTGTTATAAATAATCAGGAATGATAAGAAAATATGTACCGTTTTTAACCGTTTCATATACATAAGTATTGTAAATTTTAACAACGTATTCATTGTTATATTTGGCGGAATGGTAACGTTCTGGTCAGGAGATGTAAAGATAGGTGAGCCGAATCCATCTGCGTTAATGTTTTTTTATTGTTAAAAAAATATTAGAAATTTGAAAAAAAATTCATTTATATTTTAATTTTGACAATTTGTTTTAGCATCAAAAATTATTACAACAATCAACTCTCACTGAAAATGAAATGTTGCTGGAGGAATATTTAGGTATTTAAAATAAAGTATAAATAGTTTCTCTTGTAAATTACTCGTATTTTTAACTATTACAGTGTGTAAATCCAGTAAGACAAAATTTAGTCTTATTACTAGTATGTAATGAATTATAAACTGGGTGTCCCACGGAATTTGAACCATAGAAAAATAGCATTGATTTTCATTAAATTTTTCATATTTTCTTCTCACGAATAAATGAAGACTTGTTATTGACAGAAATCATTAAAAAATGTTTAGACCTTTCAAAAAGTATTATTTTTGGTACATTTTGAGCTGTATTTTAGCTTGAATACAGAAATATATAAATTTGTGACCGTTTTCCATTTAAGTATTGTAAATTTTATCAGCTTTACCTAATGATATGTTTGGAATAATGGTAGCGTTCTGGTCTAGAGATGTAAACATAGGTAAGTCGAATCCATCTGTGGTAAATTTTGTTATGTCAAAAATATTGGAAATATTTAAAAAAGTTAATTATTTATTAATGTTTTAATTTTGACAATTTGTTTTATGATCTAAAATTATTGCAACAATCAGCTGTCTCTGAAGATTAAATGTTGCTGAATGAAATATTTAGGTGTAAAAAAATAATACTGAATTTTCTTCCAAAAATACAATTTTTTAAGTAAATAATTTTAGATGATAAAACAAATTGTCAAAATAAAAAAAATATAATTAATTAAATAAAAAAAAATGTTAAAATATTTCCAATAATTTTTTTAACAATAAAAATTTTACCAGTGATGAGTCGACCCACCACCTATCTTTACATCTCCAGACCAAAAAGTTACCATTACTCCACATATAACAATGCAAAAAGCAGATAAAATTTACAATACTTAAATGGAAAACAGTTACAAATTTATGTATTTCTGTATTTAAGTTAAAATACAATAAAAAAATTTATCAAAATTAATATTTTTTAAAAAGTCTTAACATTTTCTGTTGATTTCTGACTATAACAAATCTTCATTTATTCGTGGGAAGAAAATATTAAAAAACTAATAAAAATCAATGCCATTTCCCTAGAGTTCAAATTCCGTGGGACACCAGTATATATTTATATTTTTTTATTTGTTATCATGAACTGTACTGTATTGACAACTACCCAATTTTATCGTTGCTTTGCTGTATTATTTGACTTGAATTAGGCATTAGTTTGAACAGGAACCCCTAGTAGAGTTTGTTCACGGATGATTGTCAGCTGGTCACCACACAAAGTCCCTTTCTATAAGCAACTTTCTACAAGCTGACTGACTGGGCTGGCCAGAAGGCCGTAATAAATAAATTTAAATTCTATTTCGCGTAAGAAATGGATCAGTAACCTATTTAATAGCTAATTTATGGATGACTGTGTGATCCATACTATGTCATATTACTTTGCCGCACGGCCAAACCAATGGGCCTTATCAGGATTCGCACAGGTACTTTCATTTAATTTGATTTTGTTTTTTAACAACAGTTACTTGATACGCAAGATGCTGGTAAAAGAGAAAGTTAAACTATTTGTTGAATGAACAACGTGGTGAAGACCGAACGCCAACGGATTTTGAAGAAAAAAGAGGACCTACTCCAAAGAATTTGTCCAAATTCCTTTGCTCGGTTTACGATCAGCACGGCGAGTAGTTAAATGCCGAAGCCTATGTGTGCGTCTTCAGGGATACAGCTTTACCGATATGATGGTAGATCGGCGAAGTAAAGACGCATAGATGAAATTGAAAGGAAAGCACATTTTTAATGTAATGCAAGTGCGTAAAATGCTGATAAAATAGTTTATTCAATATTTTCTTCCATTTACATCAATTTTCATGGTTAAGAAGAACCCGTAAGAAATGTTTAAATTTCAATGGGTAATAAAATTTTGAGGTTTCGTAACTTCAAGGTTAATTTTCAGACTGTAAAGTGTATTTTTTACATTTTTGGCTATGAATTTTTAATTATATTGAATACATTTAAAAAAAACTTTATCATGTTTCGTATTTAGTAATATTTATAATTTTTTTAATAAACGCGCAATTGAAGATTTTATGTAAAAACTGTGTGCACTATTCATTTGAGATCAGTTTATAAAAATTATTTTAACTTGTGAAAATGTTCACGAGTTATAAGCAAATTAATTAATTTTAAATTATATCAATAACTTATTGGTGTTATTCACTAGGGGTTATCCTGTATAACGAAATTTTGTATTTGTATTGTGTTAAAATGTCCAGAACATAACTGGAAATCGTAAAATTTCGTACAAGAAACAATACATTCTCACAATCAATTTTAGAATTTCACTCTACAATGTTACAATATGCACCGATACGTTTTAACACGAATAATACTTATGAATTGAGCAAATTAGTGAAAAAAAATTTCTTTTGGTTCCGTATACTTCAGTTAATACCTGTGTTCGCGCATTCCAACGTTTATGAACAACACTGCATGCTATAAATGAGAAAGTAAATACTATTTTTAAGTTCCATTCTGTAATACAAAGACATTAAATTAACTAAATATGTAAAAATAGATTGCATTTAAATAACCATTGTAATCCATTGTTAGAAAATTCTTAATATTTTATTGGTTATTGGAGCGTGAACCGTTCAGTAGGAATAAAGGTAAATTGAACTGGGAGTTACTAATTAAACAGAATTATTAATGTAGTTTAGAATTACGTCATATCAGTGAGTAGAGTTCATATTTTATGCAAGTATTTGATTGGAATGGCATCAGCTACAAATTGCAGTATTATGACATATCAATGCGAACACAAGAGCTCCTGTTGAATTCATACATTCATGTGTAGAGAACACAAGTATGTATTTTGTATTCAGATACAAACCACACCTCCACAATTTTGAACCTAATACTCTCGTATCACAAATACAGGATAACAGTAGCATTAAGGGTACTTGGATACGTCCGTATTATTTCACAGCCTATTTTAAAATTGTAATGGATAAAACCTTTTTACATAATATATATCATCCACCGATAATTTTAATCATTCAAATTTACAATAATTTTATTTTTAGTCCACTAGTACTTATTTGATGTTAAAATATTTTTATAAAAAAAAAATTGTTTATAATATTAAAATATTGAGTTCGTGCTATACACTATAAAACAAAATAAAAATATATATTTAAATTAAATTAAAATAAAACAGTTCCTAATTTTCTTTGAATGATAAAATACTAATAGGCACTCTTTCATGAAACAAAATTTGACCTAATATGCCTCGTGAAAAAAATGTTTATTTTGTAAGTGAACTACTACCATATATTTTTAATACATGTAATCTGACTTTTTTGTGGATGGTACGTCGTACTCATCTCACGTGAGAATTCGCACAATAGAATGCTGAGTGAACAAAACCATTTTTGTTAAAATTAAATAGTGGTTTACAGACAGGAGAATTCTTTTCGTTACGTGGAAACACACGTCCGTCTCTTTTCTTTTACGGATCATTCCTACTACAGACTGACAAAGATGGCTATTAAAGTTTATGTATTGACAGACGACTCACTTGGAAGAGTCATATTGACTTACAGAAAAAAATACTCGAAAGAAGACTAAAACTACTCTCCACTCTACTCTCCAGAAGGTTAAAACTCAGTCTTCTTTCAAAATTTTTATTATACGAATATCCCATTTGGACAGTCGGGTATTTGGGTCTGCTAAGCCCTCAGAAATCACCCAATTACCACGCTTTCAACCTGCACACAGGTTATTGCAGATGCACTGTGGTTCGTAACAAAGGGAACGTTATAACGACGTACACATGCTATACGTTAACATCATCCTTCGTCAATTATACGATACGTTTTTGAAGGAAAATTCCTGAGAATAGAAGCAGACTCATACGAAACCTCGACATGCCTCATTTACTTGGTAATCTCTTACGTGGGCTTTACAGAAGATGGAGAAGAGCTACTTTGTAAAAATTAAAAAGTTATCTCTAAGAGTCTTATTAGTGAGTACTATTCTCCCTTAAGTAATTTACAGCATATTTTCATCTAACATTGCACAAAGCAATCCTCTTATTTATTAGTTGTTTGTACATACAGTTGTAAATAATATTTAAAAGTTGAAGAAAGTTGTTATAGAACTTAAAGCTCACACTTTATCATCCCTCCTGCATTAAATTTTTTTTGGAATGGTGATAAAATTTTAGATTAGGAGTACCTCCTTACTTGGTCAAAAATTAAAAACATTAAATATCTGAGATACGTTGTAAAGGGTTTTATATAACTTCTCTGGTTTACATTAATATAGTCAACAAGGTAATTTATCCGTCAAGTAAATAACATTTACGTATGCACGTCAAACAGATGCAAAAATCTGAAATATTATATTATAATAAAATACCGGCAATAAAAACTTTGCGATTCCGTTTTACCTTAAACTAATCTTCCGTTTTGCTGACATTTGCTGGAGTTAATTACATATGTGCTGGTAAAATTTTCCTCACGTTATTTTTGTATGTATTTTTGTCGACTTTTTGGTAGTTACTTTCTGAAGACATTTATTTTTTAACTAAGTAGTTTAGTTTATTTTAGGGTAGAGATGAATGTAGTGTGATGCATTTGTCGTAAAAGTTTACGAGAATTCCGTTACACTATCCGGAAATTATAAAGTTAGTCTTCTATAATTACAACATTAATGGAAATAAGAAAAGCGATAAAACTATGAAATAGTTAAAAGATTTTTACAATCTATTACGCAAAAATATTTAAAACTAAACTCTTCGATTCATAACATTATGAGTCTTTACCAGTTTGTTCGGTGAAACCGGTTATACTATAATAAATACAAATTAATAATTTATTTGTTCGGTTGGTATAACGCGTCTAAATTTACATGCGTAAACACATAGATGCGCAGTAGTATATCCTTCGATGCTGTTAATGATGTGCGCTGGAGTGGGTAGCCTATGGTTGGTATTTACTCCCACTAAGCCACTTTGTGCTTCCCTCTGAGCCAGCAATCTATACCCAACATTCCCTAGTTATAAATTAAATTTGAAATCTCATCTAGTGATGAAAATCACTATCTATCTTCGTTTTGTTTTACGAATATTTGCATTGACTTTCATTCATCTACGGTTAATCGCGTAGTACATTAGACAAACTCTATAATTTTGGATGCGGAAAACTAAAACCATAGAGTTTTTCATACAATTTCACAGGAAAATACATTACATACCGTTGATACGTTAATGACATAAAAGTTAAGCTTTAGTAGTATGTACGATGTATATCATCGTGGTTTGACTTTATAAAATTTAGATTTTTTTCCTACTTCGAATGATTATTTACTATTTGAGTGACAATAAGATCTAACTATTTAGTTGATTTCTTTAATTTTGTCTCCATTGTTAATATGTTTAGAGAAAACTTTTACATTAAATTATTTATTTTCGCTATCTCATTGGTGGTACATTGTAATAAATATATTTATGATTAATATTCATAATTTCATGTTTTAGTTATTGTGACATTCATATTTTATATATGAATATATTTCATATATTTATTAAAGTTTTATATTTTCATATATTTCATTCATATTTCATATATATTTTATATATGAGATATATATATCGATAGATGAGAGTAACGTTGAAGACATGTGGAATCAAATTAAAACGTCCGTGGTGGAGGTTAGTGGGAGTAAGCTGAAAAGTGGTAACACCAAGCACAAGAGTTGGATGACCGAAGATATCCTGAAATTAATGAACATCCGCAGATCATATAAAAACAAAGACCCTATCAGATACAGAGACGCCCAAAAAGAAATTCGAAATAAGATTAGACAAGTAAAGCAAGAGTGTCTAATGGAGCAATGTAGAGAAATAGAACAGTTAGAGGCCAAACACGACTCATTTAATATGTATAAGAAAATTCGACAGACAGCTGGTCTATACAAAAGGAATAATAGGAGCATCCTTATGAATGAGCAACATCAGATTCTTGCTAGCACGGAAGAACAACTGCAAGAATGGAAGAGATATATCAAAAATCTCTTTGTGGATGATAGAAGCGTCTCACATGATATTACTGCACATGACGGAGTGGATATCACTAAGGCAGAACTTTTACGCGCCATGTCGGGAGTAAGAAACGGAAAGGCACCGGGACCAGATGGTATACAGATTGAGGTTTTGAAGACTCTGGAAGACGATGGACCTAATGCACTTCTGTTGGATTTGCTAAATTGTATATATAGGACAGGAATTATCCCCAAAGACTGGCTCAAATCAACTTTTGTTGCACTACCAAAAAAGGCCAATAGCAAGTATTGCAAGGAATACAGAACAATAAGCTTAATGAGTCATGTGTTGAAGTTGTTCCTAAAAATCGTTCATTCAAGAATTTTTACCAAATGTGAAGAAAACATCGGCAGATCCCAGTTTGGTTTCAGGACTGGTTTCGGCACGAGGGAGGCGCTGTTTAGCATTCAGGTTCTTGTACAGAGATGTCGGGATGTGAATGTGGATGTATATGTCTGTTTTGTCGACTATGAGAAGGCGTTTGACACTGTTCAGCATGAAAAGTTAATGGCTATACTGAAAGAGGTAGGTCTGGATGGGCGAGACATTCGGATAATAGCCAATCTGTACTGGAATCAGACAGCGGACATTAGAATTAACAACCAGACATCGGAAGAAATTCCTATTATGAGAGGAGTTAGACAGGGCTGCGTGCTCTCTCCACTTTTGTTTAATTTATATGCGGAGAAGATCTTCAGAGAAGCGGTGGAAGACAGAGCAGAGGGTATAATTGCCAATGGAATAGTCATTAACAATTTGAGATACGCTGATGACACAGTTCTGCTGGCAACGGACAGGGATGATTTGCAGGCGCTCCTACATTCAGTGACGGACCATAGCCAACAAATGGGTTTGAAAATAAACATAAAGAAAACCCAATGGATGGTGATCAGCAAGAACAAAAATATAGCTAATAACTTGGCAGATATTGTGATAGATGGGGACATAGTGCGAAGAGTGCCGGCATGCAAGTATTTGGGCTGCTGGGTGAACGAGGAGTGGGACTTGTCGCAGGAGATTAAATGCAGAATAGAGCAGGCGAGAACATCATTTAGGAAAATGCAAAGGGTACTAACAAGTAGAGAGTTAAAACTTGCGCTGCGAATACGCTTATTGCGCTGTTATGTGTTTAGCATTTTGTTCTATGGGATGGAAGCATGGACCCTCACAGAAGCAATGTGCAGGAGGATTGAGGCTTTCGAAATGTGGGCTTACCGCAGAATGTTGAGGATATCGTGGATGGACAGAGTGACGAATCAAGTGGTAATGCAGCGGCTAAACAAAGAAAAAGAAGTGCTTAATATCATAAAAAGAAGGAAATTAGAGTACTTTGCCCACGTGATGAGAAATCCGAAATATGGAATGCTCCATGTGATCATCCAGGGGAAGATAGAGGGGACGCGCGGCCCCGGACGTAGGAGAACGTCCTGGCTTAGGAACCTTCGCCAGTGGTACGGGGTGAGCACCACGACACTATTTCGGTTGGCTGTGGACAGAGTGAAGGTCATGCGACTGATCGCCAATGTTCTAGGAGGACACGGCACTTAAAGAAGAAGATATTTTATATGTTATGGTTATGTATCTGAGAAGTATATTTACTTGTCATGTTGAAAATGTATTATTATTAATTTATTTTCTCTTGTTGAAACCACGTAAATAAACGTACAACTTATCTGGTTTAGAAAGGTAGGCAAATTACGTGATACGTGGGAAACGTAATAAGGTATGTTAAGAACGTGGGCAGTTATTAACCCTTTACAAAAGAGAAGCCAGGTTGTTGTTTCGAAGCTCGCTGGTTGGTTGAGAGCGTTTGTGTTTTACTGAATGAAAATTGATCGGTGGAAGAATGCGAAATGTGATTCTACATACAACAACCTGCCTACGTATCTAACTTCAGTTCGAGTTGTATTTCAAACGTTTGAAATCCAAAACACAGATTATTACTGAATAGTACCATGTACCATATATATATACTGACAGTGTAGTATTCTCTTCTGATGTTGCAATGTACATTTTAATAACAAAATACATTTTATTTCTATCATATTGAACCATATGCAAATAACTATTTATTGATATTACTACTTCAATAAAATCATTCTCACATATTGAATTTTATAAAATATCTAATAATAAAATTCGGATATCGCAGTGCATCGGTTTTTCCGATTAAAAGTAATTACACATTTATAAAATAAATCTAATTAAAAATACAGTAGCCAATATTTTTGTATTATTTGTATTTTTTTATTTATTTGTATTAATATGTATGATTGTTATTTTGTCAGCCGCAGGCTAATAATACAACTGATGGAACCTAAGAGTTGCCTTGGCGGCCCTATTTTATCCTTGTTGTGGAATTAGTTTGCAGTCTTTTTTAATTTTTAATTTAGATTTAATTACAAATTGTTTTATTGTTTACAATAAGAATATCTTTTATTATTTTTATGATGTTAATGTATTTTCTACATGTGAATTATTTTTTTCATATTCAATAATACCTCATTTATCCGGATGTCTCTGATTATAAAGGCAAAAGTGAATTAGAAAAAAAAATTGTTTGCAAAATCGCAATATCGTACTTAAGGAAACTGCGGTCTAGATACAGTTTTTTTTCTAACAGCCCTTTAGAGAGAGCACGCCACATCAATATATTAATTACTTCATGTTTTGCTCACGTTTACTTTTCTCCCACAATCTTTTCATTCTTTCGGAACTTTCCTTCTTGTTCCTTGTTGTTCAGTTTTGTGGGGTTCACGTCTCTGTTTTTGATTCTCTCCCCCGAAGATCACTCTCTGGCTACTTTTTCGAAAAATTTCCGTTTATTCTTACAACTAGTCCAAAAATTCAAGTTTTTTCTCTCATTACATTGATTATGTTTTCTGATTTTTCGTATATATTTTTTTTAACGAGGTTTATTGTAATTGCCTGTTTCCTACTTTGATTATAGGATGTTCCGAACTATTCTTCTTTCATTTTTTTACTGATCCCAACTTTCAGCATCATTTTATGTGTTTCTGCTCCAAACAATGCTTCCGGTCTTAAGATCATCACGTAGTGCCTGATTTTTGGACACCATTATAAGGCTTTCTGTTATGTAGGTTTCCAGTTACAGTTTGTCATAAACATCTTTACAGTATTGTACACTTATCAAAGTTTAAATAGTCAAAGTGTACCGTTACAGTTAGAGCTACTGACAAATTATTTCCACTTGCTATTTAAAAATCGGCTGCTCGTTATTATACAGTAATCTCTCGTTATCCGCGGGGGTTACGTTCCGGAGGATTACCGCGGTTAGTAAAACCGACGATAATAATACCTTATATGAACGGAAAGATGGGGGTAAGGTTCTAAAGTTAAAGTCCTGTAGTCGTTTTAAGTGTTTAATAGTTTTAGGAACATTTTACCATTATTATAATCTATGAATATTTAATAAATATAGTAATGTACGCATAAAAAATTTAAGTTGCTTTAAAATAGTTAGTTATAGCTCTTTGCTTCTTCTTCTTTTCAAACTCCATGTGAACTTCTTCGTATAGTGTCATCAGCTGCTCGAGTCCTCTTTTAAATTGATTCCTTTCCGTGACTGGATCCGTTCCCAACATGTGGTCAGCCAATGCGTTGCAATGCTGAGGATCTCGTTGATGGTTTGTAAAGAAATGCTTGGCTTCGTTTCAGGATCGTCGAACACACAAAGAACTGTACGTACGTACGAAGGAGTTAAACTGACACATGGAGGAAAACGTACAGAGAAATAGTATGGCGCTTGGGCGTACGTATGGTAGTTGTGGGTGGGGGTTATAATGGCGGGGCCCGGTACCCGGTGACGCGCTTGCTACGTACAGTACGTGGAAATATAGCTTGGCTCATGGCGGCTGTCGCCATACTGGTGTGATTAAATACTATACGAACGCCAAAACAATTATTCAAACACGTAGGGTGACACATGTTTTTGGAATTGTATGACTTCCCCACTTCCCACCATGTACGGTGTACACAAGGTGAGATAACGGAGTGTATTTTAAGGTTTTAGGCCCACGGATAAAATCCGCGGATAACTGAAACCCGCGGATACCAAGGGTTTACTGTATTTACGTGGTGAGTCGTCACTAGCCAATATCACGGAGTACTTGGACCAGCAACCTTACACCAAACCGGATGAACTGATTACGCGATCCTTTAAACACCATACAAAATGAAAACGAAAAAAATTAATTATTTCTTTTTAAAGAAAAATAAAATATTTAAAAATATTTATATATAAAAATATTGTAACACCTACGTCTAGGTTTGTTCAAGATCTGGGTTTGACAAAAAATTAACAACTTACAACAATTATTTATTGATGAAATTATTAGTAATTACAAATTAATGATGTAACTAGCCTACTAATATTTAATCTTAGATTACATAAAATAAATAAATTATAAAACATAAGCTTAATCCAACTTGACTAACAATAGAACATTAGTTCATTTACTTCTTAAGAACTTCAACGATTATCTGTCTACAAACATTTGTTACCACCCGCACGTAAAATTAGCGAAACTGATAATCGATCCCGTAACGACGCTATTTCGAACAGCCGGACAAGGACTTTCCATTCACAAGTTCAGATATTGACGGCTCTGCTACAAAGGCGTTACCTATTTTAATATCTGCGTTCTGATTATTTAGTTCATTTAAACCCTTCAAATACTTTTTTCACTTAAGCGCAGAAGGAATCAAAAAAGTGAACATTTATACATATATTCCATTTCTTAGAATTTCTTTTGCAAAACATCTCTAACATTGCAGTTCACTGTCTTTTTCGTTTCACTGTATTAACCATTTCTAGACTAATCACGAACTATGCTACAATATTGCAGTGTGTTTTTGCACTAAAAATAGACGGTAACTTCCCACTTTTTTTATTTATTTGTTTTTCATATATATTGAATGTGGCATCAACGACAATGGTCATAAGCGACGACGTTGGGTATTAATATAATAAAGGATGAATGATTTTTTCAACGTATGAAAATATTAGGTGCCTGAGTGGGATTTGAAACCATGATCGCATGATGAGAGGTGAAACAAAATAACCCATTTATTTTGTTTTTTATCGATTTCCTATTGTTTTAATACATCCGGATTTTCGATATTCCGCTTGGCTTCATGTCCCAATTCCGGATAATCGAGATAATTATGTGATTTTTTAAATATTTAGGTAGCTTAATATCATTGAATTGGATGATTCAAATTAAAATTGCTAATAACAGGTCAAAAACGTTTTAGTAGTATGTGAATATTGATTAGAATTCTAAGAATTTCAATAAATTTCAGTCTGTCGTCAAACATTGCTTAATTACGTATATAACTGATGAGTATTTAACTGATATAATTATGGACGCAGTGTGTAATTGAAGCATCAATCATGGTTTCCCTAAACCTAACTTATCTTCCACGTGTGGGTAATTATGCAAACCCCTCGATAGGACAGTAAGTTGATGTTGTGTTAGATTTCAAAGACGCACACCCAGTGTTCAATTCCATTACAACTTGCAATGAATCTCTGTATAGTCCTTCTATTTAATAAAACCATCACGAAAATTTTGATAAGATTTTTTTTTGAAATGGTAGCAGTTGCTTTGATAAATATTATCTAATTTAAGTACATATATTTATGTCAACAATTTTATTTTTACTCTTAGTACACGTGTGTATCATTCGTTGATCTTTTTAATTCCTAATAAAAAAACATTACAACATAAAAATGTACTTAATTTTAAATAATATTTTAACAGCAATTATTTCGCTAATTTTATTGAAATGGTAGCGGCTTTAAGGAAATACAAATTTGAACTGTACATTATGTTTCGTTTTGCCTGGTTCACATTTTTATTGCAATATCTTTTAAATCTTTTCGTCTAATGTTTTCAGATTTCATTTTGTTTAACGTCGTGTTACTTTAAGGAATTTTAGCATTATTTTTATAGTATACCTGGATTTATGTTTACTAAAATACAACATGTAATGCAATTACAAAGTTAAAAATATGTTTTAAATCTAAGGTTAAAATTTTATTGAAAGTCAGTAATTAAGACTAAATTTTATAACATGTACCATGTAGTTCAATAATTCATCAAATTCAGTGATATGCTCGGTAGGTTTTACGGTGTTATAACACTAATGCTATAAATTACTTTTAACGATGGCTGTAAAAATTCCCTATTTTTATTACAATTTCAAACATTATAAATATTTATTGTTAAATTTATTGATTATACTTAGATATTATGTGTACTTACTTACAAATAAAACATCTATGTGAATCGTATATAGATTCTTAATTCGAAAGCTCTCAATGACTGATAGATTGACTCAACCACTCTCTACTAATTCTCCGTTCATGTAGAGACCTGAGATTCTACACATTAAATCCTCCGTAATTGTCAAGGAAGAACTAAAATATTTTGATTTTGACGACTACCGTTTTCTAAGGGATAAAATCGGGGTGAATGGTAAAGTTTACTTCTTGTAAAAATTATAACTTACAGAAGAGGTTTAAATATATGACAAAATAAATATAATTGGGTAGTCATAAGTGTTATGATGAGCTGACGATATGGCAAAGACACGAAAGTACTTTTCAACTGGTAAGTGTTCCCACTCATTTTTTGACCGTTTCTGGTGGTTTTTAATAACTTTATTTTGTTATTGCTTCTACTGGCTAATTGGACCACTCGAATCAAATTTAAAAATCCTGCTTGTTTTTGTTCTAGGATTCTTATGTTTTTCCCAATAATTCTTCATATTTAGGATCTGATCTGTCTGATTTTATCTGTACAAATCATGGACGACGGAGCTCGAGTTTTTCGTCGAATCTTGTCTCTTAATTGTGTAACACCCCTATCGCCGCCGGTAACACACAACGCAAAATAAAAAGCGATAGGTCGGACAGGGTGTTGACAAAACAATTTAGGAAGCACAAAACAAACACATGGGAAATCGTTGCATGAAATGAAAATAATCAGTTATAGCAAGTAGTAAAAAAATTTTAATTAACAACAAGAAATAAATATAGAATTAAATACCAAAAAGGAACAATATAGTTCAACCTTAAGTGACTAAAATGTTTTATTACAAGTTAGGTTCAGACTGGATAATTTCTGTGTTAAATTTAGATTTTTAGCAAAAATAAATATATACTACAATATATATATATATATATATGTGTGTGTGTGTGTGTTTGTTCATGGTAAGAAAAACTGAACATAGTAAATTGTTGGCCAACTTTTATTTTTATTTTATTTTGTTTAGCGTGCTAGCAGCTTTTGTAAAACCCTTTTTATATCATCATAATTCTTAGAATTACCCCAAAAATTACAACAAAATAAAGTTATTTAACCTTTTTAGTGAGATGTAACAAAAATAATATTGAAAGGTTCAACTGTTACTTTAAATTTATCAAAAATATTTTAAGAAAAATAATTACACAGATTCATATTGAATTCTTAAATAAGAGTGAATTAATAAACTGTTTTATTATATTATGCAAATAAACAAATTAAAATCAATTATAAAATGTTCCTGGTTGCCTGCTGCAGTTAATGAATTGACATGAAAATACATTAAAACTGGTTAGTTACAAATCATAGATTTTCCTGCCTAAAACATGTAGTTGTTGAAAAGGATTCAGTTACGGATGATCCTTTTTTAAAGAAAAACAAATGCGTTGGTTGCCGCAAAACACTTTAGGCCGATGAAAGAAAACTTCACATAATGAAATAAAAGTTGTAACATACCCAACGTAGTTAACACATAGTGTAGTAATACAAACTCATGAGCCAATCTAAGAAGATCATTGATGGAAGCAAATATCCAAATTAGATTCTTAAGCACATCAGGCATCAAATGACCAGGAAATGCCGCTCATCGAATTACAGGTTACAGTTTAGGTGTTAAATATTGTCATGTTCGGGAGTCGAACGTCTTTGTACAAGCTGATTGTGAATGGTGATTGGTTATTAAACGGATGTTTCCATCCACGGACTCCAACCCTGAAGAGAAAAATCGAGCTTGTGTTAATAAAAAACAAATTAAGCAACGATCTTGAACAACAGCACAAACTCATAAGTAATACAAGGTAATTAAAAAATATAACAAGGTTAAGCATTTAAGAAAAGAGAATTAACACGAGTTGTGAAATACAATTAAAGTTTTAAAAGATCTAGACAAAATATAAATAAGCAAATACAATTGCAAAACAATTTCCCAATTAGAAAACATTACATCGCTTACAATTAAATAATCAAAAACAAAATTAGTTTTAGATGGAACGAAATCGTATCCAGCAATCAGAAAAGCAAGCACAAACATAGCGTAGTGTACTTTTACAAAACTTGATTTTAAACCACTCGTGTTTAATTCCCAGCTTTCGGAATACTTAGAAAAGAAAATTAACTTACCATTTTAATAAATGGGCAGAAGAAATACTTTTCCCAAAAGTATTAAAAATTAAAATTTAAGTAATAAAATTACTACATAACCACTGCACTTTACAAGGTGAAAATACGACAGAGTGTGTGGCCAGACATGCTCATGGAGGCAGCTCGAGACGAGGGGCGAACGCAGTTCATAGAAAAAAAGTAGAGCGCGCCACCGGACGGCAAGTTAATAAACGTCGCCCGCAGAAACGAGCAAAAGGAAACTAAAACAATAAACTACGCCAACAAAACCCTAAAATAAGTAACAAGTAGAAATCAGATGTTACAATTGTTAAGCAACATAAGCTTTTTCATAAGATTAGCAAAACTTTTTCACAAGATTTACATAAGATTTGTCTAAAAGAACTTGTTCTGCAATGTTAAGTTCCTCCATATCTTGCTTTATTTCAACCAAACACTTTAAAGGATTTTTTCACAAGTTAATTATAAAAATGAGTTGTTTACGTACTCGATTGACCGGTTTTGAAGTAAATGCCCGGAAAAAGAAATTAATTTCTTCCACATGATATTAGTAATAGGCTCAGTTTCGTGGTAGATACAAACATTAATATCCAGATATCGTAGAGTTTCCGTTTTTTGTTTATGTAAGTCTTAAGTATTCTTCTTTCTATTTTAAGAATTTTTCTCATTCTGGATTTAGTTTTTAAAGTAGAAATAGTTTCGCAAAAGTAAATGGCTTTAGATTGTAGTACCGTTTTATGGCGTTGCAGTTTAGATTGAGTAGTTAGGTCTTTCTTGTTGAGTGTGTTCTTGGTTAGTTGCTGGACTTACACTAATTTATTAGTTCTCATTTTCCAGGTAGCTTTCTCATTTTCGTTGTAAGTTATTGTCTCGCCAAGATATATAAATTCTTTGACTAAGTTACAATTTACATTAGCTCGACCAATGCAGAGCGGTTAGGTGACTATGATTTAGTGTTTTCATAAAAAAATTTAACACCAAATTTATCTGCTATCTGTTCTAAGGTTGTAACTTGCGTTCTGGCTTTGGCTAATTTATCAGCTAAGAAAGCTAAATCGTCCACGAATCCAAGGAAATTTAAGTTTAATGCGTTTTTACCGTTGGCTATTTTGATTTTTTTAGGATTGAATTTGTGCCATTGTCTTAAAAAGTATTCTAACATACAATTGCAAAGTGAGGGAAAAAGGCCGTCACCCTGTCACCCTTAGCCGAGTTTTGGTTTGGAAAGAATTAGAAAGTTTATTTTTAAATCTGGCTTTAGAAAGTGTGTTGAAACGAATAATTTTATATATAATGTAATAAAAAATAAATAAAGAATTTATCAAAGGATGGATTTACGTTACAATGTTTAACCAATTTACCCTAAAGTAATATTTATACTTATTTAGCATACCTAGTCGATGCTACAATTCTAAAAATTGGCAGCAAACACTTAGAAAACTGTAAGCTTTTAAATTTTAGTGAATTGCTCCTGAATCGTACGCTTCAATACACCCTCGTCATATTCTTCTACCCCCAGTTCATTTAGCCACTGATTCATAGCATCTTTACAGTTCATCTTCACCTGCGAATTGCTTACCACCCAAAAATTCTTGTAATTGTCCAAACAAATGGTAATCTGAATGCGCTAAATCTGGACTGTACGGTGGGTGACTGAAAATTTCCCATCGAAACCTTTTCAGTAAATCGAGCGTCTTACCTGCCACATGGACGTGCAAACGGCAGTGGCTTG
The DNA here is from genome assembly GCA_035578175.1 of Catonia carolina. NCBI lineage: Eukaryota > Metazoa > Arthropoda > Insecta > Hemiptera > Achilidae > Catonia > Catonia carolina. The sequence goes on along the minus strand of JAQMRL010000003.1, from coordinate 59,521,477 downwards.
ATCTTTGTCGGTTTCGTTGGTAACTGAGTATGACACCATTCACATGACTGCCGTTTTTTTCTGACGTGTAATAAGAAATCAACTATTGAATTAAAGAATTCATCATCACCATTTTCTCTAGGACGTATCATAAATTCCAACGCAGATCCCATTCGGATTTGTTTGTGACGTTCGGATAACAAGTACGGCACTAAACACCCACAAACCTTTCTGAAGTCTAAATTGTCACGCACAGTGCGACCAATAACATGTCTAGAAACATCAGGGAAACTAGGGGCCAATTCAGATATTGTCACGCGATGATTGTTTTTGTTTTTTTCATCAGCCTTTTTCAACAAGTCTTCGTTAATTATTGAGGGCCTCCTTGAACGTTCTTCATCATTCACATTAACTCTTGTATTTCTAAACCTTTGATACCATTTTCGAACGTTTCTTTCATTCATTACATTATCACCGCACACAGCAACCAACTGTCTATGAATTTCTACTGGTTTAACGTTTGGATGATTTAAATAACCTATCACTCCACGTATTTTACAGTGCGCGGAAACATCGATGATCTGATTCCTTTCAAAACGCAGTACCACCAAACGTACATAAAGATACAACAACGTGATAACTGACAAACAACAATGCAGTGTGCATATTACGAGAATGGCCTTCCACCACACAGGTTAGCCAACCTCAAGGCGAGGAATTTCCTAACGGTCTTTATTTTTGAGATGACCCTCACAAAAAAACCAAATGTAGAGGTAAATCGGTAAAAGTAATGAGCAGTTTATCTAAAGTTTTCCTCTGAGACCAGAAATTGGCATTTAAAATGTAATATAAAAAATATTGACATCAAATTGGCATGTCTGTAATATAGTATTATATAGCAAGCCTTTATGTAAATCAGATTTGAATATGTACATAATAAGGCTAAACTATTACCGGCATATTGCAATAAATTGCAGGCTTGCATCAGGTTACATTAATGCATCTGTATGACAATGCTATATATAATAATTACACTGCATACATTATGAACGTAATCGTATACCGGCGCATACTACTGTGTAATGGATACGCTGTAGTCTATGAGTATAATACAATCATTGTTTGGTTATGTCCAAATGTAAACTAAAAGAAATTTGTAAAGAGTGAATTTTCAATTCATCAAAAATATAAAATCAGTTTTAAATTGATATTACCAATTAAATTGTGTAAATTTCCAAGTAAATTTTTGCGCTTGCATGAATATGAGCTTTTGCGAACAAAAATGTAAAATCAATTTTCACAAACACTTTATTTTATTAGAACAATATAAATTGAAAACATATTTTCTGTTCCCGTAAACTTTGCTTGGTAAAGTGAAAACAACTGCTTGGGTTTGTTTGTGGGAAAACCACGTTTCCGTTCCAGTTTTAAACTTTGAGGGGTGATTTTTTTATGAAATTGTTTTTTGTTTTTATGATATGAAACAGGCATGACAAGTTAAATTGAAATGTTTTTCATGGTGGTCGGAGAAGATCTTTATTCCACTTTCGTTTCAGTCGTCTGTTAACAGGAAAATTGTTAGTTGAAAGAGATTGGACATTTGGATTAATGTGGTCAATTATATTTGTGTTTAAAAAATTGTATGTTGCGTTTACGATGTCTCGAACTGTTGGTATTTTCAGGTCTTCTTGAAGGATATGATTGGTTACGTAAAAAGGTGCGTTTTTTATTGCTCTAAGTGCTTTTGACTGGTGTCTTTGAAGAATACACCATACAAAATAAAATTTGTACAATGAATACATTATTCCATCAACCAATTCTAGAATAACACTGTTAAAGGTTACGATACTATGAATAAACTTTATTCCTGAAAGTTTTTTATATATGTTTTTTTCAAAGTTGCATAAGCAGCTTGGTTAATTGTGACTACCGTGGGTTATATAATTGGAACTTTCGGTTTTGACTTAATAAAATTTCTAGAATCTGGCCGGGAATCAAACCCGGTACCACTGTATTCTAGTTACTACTAACTGTGTTCTAGCCCACTACCACTATGCATTGAAGGCAGGCCTGCATGTTTTTATTAGAAGTTTTTTGTTTTACTTAAAAAGTATTTTACGAATATCTAGGTCATGAGCAATTACGATACGTAATAAAAATGTTTTGTATAAAATTTATAATAAAATTTTCAGTGGCAATTCAAGAATTGAAAACAAAATTGTAGCGTTCTTAAAAAAAATTCTTTTTCTTTACTCAGGTTTCAATAAAAGAGAGTTGGTTCTTTTTTTAACCTGAGAATTCAAAGCTCAAACGTTTCTATATATTTCATTACTTGTGCTTCTCCCCATATTTCATTTGCTATTTTATATATTGTCTCATTTCTAACATAGTAACGCTGCAATTGTTAAAGTTTACTTCTTAACAATTTTTGTTCGAAACCTGCGTATTAACTTTTTTATATCAAATAACGTATTTTATTACTTATCATTGTAATATCGTTGTCTATAAAGAAATATCAGATATTAATGAGTTTCAGTGTAAAAAATCCAGATGAAACGAGAAACATAAATTTCTAATAGTCAAACGTACAATATTGTATATGACGAGATATATTAAAACAATTATTGCATAAATTTCCAAGTTTAATTTAAAAACATTAAAATATTTTGTAGATAATATTATTAAAGAAATTAGAAAAAAATTGTTTCAAATATTTCAGTACAGAATTATTTTACAATTTTCTTTGCTAATGTTTTTCTAACATTGTGAATTAATTCTTTTACCCAACGTTATAATAATTTATTGCGAAATAGAATAAAAACTGTAATTTTCAAGAACTGGGATTAAATCCGTTGAGTATTTTAAAATATATTGTATTTTTCATTCTCAGAAGCAGTAAGACGAGTATTCTTATTTATTTGAGTTAGATAAATTTATCGTCACTTTTTTATGTGCCGGTGTTATCTCTTGATACATTTTAGATCGAAATAGAATTAATTGCAGCAACTCAACCTGAGTAACTTTAGTGTTTTGAGAATGAAATACAAAATAAATAAACTAATTTTCAGCAGTTCGTTCTTGATAAACTGTTTTGAAAAATAGTGAAAGTACGTGTTAGTGATTAATGTAGGAGGTTATAGTGAAGGCCAAGTGTTTCATTGTAATCTTTATATTAAAATTGTTCGAACAAGAGTATTTTTTTGAGTAAACTTGACCCTTGTATATCAGAATAACGATTTCATACCACTTAACGTAAGCCTAAACTTATTTTTACTTTAAAGTTTTTAGTGAAAGAGAAAAGGACTGTGAAATGTAAAATAACTCTGACTTGGCTGTTCACTGAATACCTCTATATATTCCGATAAGCCTCTAGCCCATCCTAGAGATAGCTTTGAAGGCGGTTGTCAGGCCGCCACAGTTCCCGTACCAGGCATCAATTATTCAGAAGTCCTTTACCCGAAGTAACCCTCACTTTACTTGTTCTGTCGCTCCCATGTCAACCATTTTGAGGTCCTCTCTCACGACTGTACAACTACTACTTCTCTGCAGCCACTCACTTTAAACTCTAACATATAATCTGCTTAATCGGATAGACAGTCGTACCGAAAATACAGTTCTATAAGAAAATTAATTTTAAATGAAGTAAATTATTCATAAATCAAAAAGTTATCAGTATTTAAAATGATCGAAATAGTTGTTTATTAAAATAAACATTATTAAAGTATAAATACATGTTAATACATGTTATTGTTATGTTATACAATGTCATGTTATTGTTATACAATACATGTTATTAAACATAAAAACATGTAGGTCTGAACGTATCGTACGAAAAAATACTAAGCACACAAAATGAAGACGAGTTAGACATAGGACATCACTCAGTAAAGTGGTAAACAGTTTTAAATATTTAGTTGAAAACATTCATCACAGACTTTCAGAACAGCTCTGCTGGAATGAAAGACTAAACAAACTTAAAATCGGACAAAAATTCACCCGTAACGTTTACAATAAGAAATCACTCTCGGTTAGCACGAAAATTAAACACCACAAAACTACTCTTAGAACCCAAATTTTATGTGGTAGTGAAACTACCATAGCATGGATCGATGGTCAAGCCGTCAAGGAGTCGAGCACAAAAATAGAATGCAGTATTTTCAGAACATGCATTGGCAAAAAACACAAAGCTGACAATCAATACAGATTACTAATAAACGACCACGTTTACAAAGACATAGAGCCCATAACAGTAGCAATGAGAAAAAAACGGGTGTCTTACTTTGGTCATATCCTCAAGATGTCACCCGACAGACATCTCTACAAATAGTCAAACACATGTTGAAATTGAAATCCCGGATCTAATATACTTGGCATAAAGAAGTACTAAAAAACATGCTGTAATAAGACAAATTTAATGGACATCTGGATTTGTTTTTATTTGAGTATATTGAAATAAATATATAAATAATTCCAGCTGATTAAGATAAAATATTTAAAAATTATTTAATTTTCATTAACAAAATATGGTTACTAGGCAACTAAGAAGAAGAAATACAAATTGTAAATTATTTTAGTGTGGGACTGGAGGCCAAAGCAAGCGAGTAGGTCCCACATTCGTTTTAAAAAAAATATATTAATATTAGAAGAGAATCTACTTAAAGTTGAAAAAATACATAGTTATATAAGAAGGACGTTAAATGTTAATACATATAAATTGTTGTTGTTAGATTTTTTTAACATTCAAATCAAATAAAACCAGTAAGTTGATTTAACAGGAGCTTTAAGTATTAAGAACTTCTATTAACTTGTATTAAGAACAGGAGCATTATTTTAGAATTACACTTAAGCAGTGAAAGTTATGATTGTAATTATGAAAATATATTAATTGAATAAAAATTATAATGTATTAATGTGAATAATGTTTTATTGAATGAAATAGGGGACAAGGTAAATGAAAAACTTTATACATATAAAAACAAATTAACCTAGGCTATGAAAAACTTCAAAATTTAAATAAAACAATAACTATTTCATTAAAATTATCATATGTCTGTTTATTTCATAGCAAATTTGGCTAATCCCTCGTGGGGATAATATAATCTTTTTACAAATTTGTCATACCCTTGTGGGGATTAAATAGTTCTTTTACAATGCAAGAGCTAAAATTAACTGAACAGGACTTAGTTGAAAAACCACCCAAATACGAGCTCGTAATCAAAGACCACACCATTCGACTTACCATAACTTGTAGGCCTACCTAAAAGACCGGTACGGGTTTATTCAGAGGAAGTTTGCCAAAAGCGTTCTGAATTCTTAAAGAAGTACCATCGTAAGCTAAAGGCTTCTAAACTGATGCAAGTGGTTCATTGAGACCAAACAAGCAAAAAAAAACTTGTACTTGTAAATTAGAAATATCCAGTTCGTTAGATTGGTAGTAATAACTTGGGAACGATTCTTATCAAAGTTCAGATTTGTTATCAAAATTTTAATTTTATCAGATTTTTAAAAAACGGCACCGACGATTTTCTTAAAAACGCCTCAGTTAGTAAATTTTTTATGCTCTACACAAGATAGGGTAAGCGGCAAGTTGGCTCCTGGGGGCTGTGATCTCCTAGTGTATAAAATGCTTTGTTTATGATTGAACCTTACTTTCTTAAGATTACTTCATTATGCATTTTACGGAAAAAAGTATGTAATTAAAGTTGTGGAAAATTTAAAATCCTATAACGTTTATTTGAAACATTTTTTTCTACAGATATTATTTTAGTGTCAGTTAGTGATTCTCCGTATTTTTAAGTTCAACAGAAGTTGATTTTCATTTTGTGCAATTCACTTATGATTAAAATTAGGTTAATTTTTTTATGTTACATTGTTTACTAACGATTATACATACTAGGTTATTTTTTCATTATTTACTTTGGCAAAAGAAAGTTGTATGAGTGTTTCACACCGAATTTTTTAAATCATCTTCTGTATACTATTGATAAAACTGTGTGTTTGTACTAAACAATAAAAAATGTATTTGTCTAAAAGCATATATTTTTTCAGCAACAATAATAAGTAAGTTACAAACTTATTAACTTTGATTTTTGTTATTCCCTTTCGTTATTTATTTTCCAACAGTAGAATAAACGAACATATCAAAACCGATATTTTTGTTTACACATATTTCTTGAGAGAAAGGCAGTAAAGTTGTGTTCCATTGTATGTTCTTAAGAAATGGAAAAGAAAAATTGAATGTAGGTGAGAGAAGATAAGTAGACATTGAAACAGAGATAGAAAAATTGACGAATGTGAGAGAGAGAGTCTAAAACAGAAGTTGTATTTCAAGAGAAGTAGGTTTTATATCTATCTTCCTTGTGTGTTTATTTTGCAACTGAGGAAATGGTATAAAGGCGAACGAGTCCAACAAACAAATACTGTGATAAGGTCGGTCATCCCGTAGCCATTCTTTACAACCCTATCCTGAATCTTGAAAGCACTTCTTTTTAAGTTGCCTACTTCCTAGAAGGAGATAGAAAGAATTGAAATACGTCCATAAAATTTATTTTATATATTATTATTATTATTAAAGCAATAATACTGAAGATATTGCGTCTCTTTTTAATAAGTACGGATCCGGATAACAAATAACTAAGAAAAGTTATTTCACTTTAAACTAACGTACATCGTAAACTTAACCTACACTGATGTATAAGATAGAAAAGAGAAACAAACAGTAACATTGTGATATAGAATGTAATGTGTACCATTAAAGGAATTATATTGTTCGTTGTGGGTATATCGCATGGTCTACTTTACTGGAAACTAATATAACCTCTAGTATGACAATAATAGTAATGTTCATTGACATGGAATTTTTTCCCCGCATTACTTTTCATTGTGCATCAATTTCCTTTACCGAGAAACAGTTTCATTACAATATTCTATATTAATATAGTATCTTCTTCAAATAGTATAAAAAAGCACAAACCTATAAAAATTCTATAGGTAACAAGACGGAAAAGTTGTGTAACACTCGATTGATTAAATGTTGTATTTTTAGTAATGGTATAACATATAGTACTTATTTGAATTTTATTTCAATTTATATTATGGAAATTATAAGAAAGGTGTATATTTTTATTACTCAAAATATAAATACGTACGTTTCACGTGTACAACTACAAAAGTGTAGGATATTTCTTAGGCATTGTAATACAAGCTTAGGTTCATTTGGATCCGAGTATAATAATTATATAATAAACAGACTTCCTTAAACTTATAACAGTTATTTATTGTCACAATTACTTTTTAAACTTAGACCACTTATGAATTACAATCAAGCTGCTTAATGTCACCGGATGTTGAGCAAAAGTGATGTGGGAAACCTTAAATGTTTGAGGTCCTGGTAAGGGCTTAAGCAGTGGTCGTATAAAAGGAAGAGTCAGTCGTAGACATCGTTAAGGTCAAGGAGGTGGGCGACATGGCGTCTCGACGTCCAGCGGAGACGTCATTGTCGTAGCAGTCAATGGCTGCTTCTTCAAGACCCGTGCAACACTAGGTTAAGGGACCGCGTGTGGATTGCTCGCGGCAGCAGGCGATGGCGGTCACGGTCGACAACAGATATAAGGTAAGGTCGGGAATGCAGAATCCCCGACCTAATCCTTGATCTTCTCTTTTGTGGGGTCGCTGATAGATCTTCGTTGGAGTTCGGTAGCTGTGTGCCGATGGTGGTAGTCTGGTCGGAGATTTAGAGTGAAAACACAATCAGGCTCAGTGGAGAGCTCTTATTATAGACATCAGAGGAGCGATCACTAGCCAGCCCTTTGCTGTGCCGAGAAAGGTCTGCCAGCCTTGCCGTATGCATTGTCAGCTTTCGTCTGTCGGTATGTCAGTCGAGTTCACAGTACCTAATCAAAGGGGTTGACGGTGACATATTAAATTAATTATAAAAATATAAAGCTTAAACTACCCTAATTATTAATAGGAATAGGTAATTTTACGTTTAAAAATTACCTTCAACCAAATAAAATGTACATTATACAAATACAACCAAATACATTGTACAATGCACACTTTTTTTAACGTAAAAATATTCACCCTAATATCATTCCGTGTGACAACTTGAAATGACTGAAATTGACTAATTTAACGAAAAAATGTCTTATTTTTATAAAACCTGTTAGGTTTTTAGCAGGAATAGAAAGATTTAAGTAGTAAACAAATAATTAATGAAAAGGTTCAATACAGAACGATGAAGATTGTATGATAAAGAACGAAATAAAGGAGTTCTGAGAAATTTTGTAAATAAATCGTAAAAAATGTACACAAATACAAAATTTAAAAAAAACACTAGAAATTGTCTAAAATTTAGTAACAAAGGTATACAAAAATTGACAATAAGAAACGTTTTCCTAATAGTTAAATTTTTGAATTTATTGTAATAGGCCGAGTTTATTCCGACAATTCTGATTTTATTTAGCATCCAGTTTAGTTGTTATTTGAAACTTCTTGCTTTGTTTGCTCCATATTTTTGGGTACTTTACGATTAGATGCCTGTCGAGGTGGAGGCCACGATATTTTGCTGTATCGGATTATGAAATTCGTACGTTGTTTAAAAACACTGGTGGACATGTTTTCTGTTTTAGTGTAAAATGTGATCTGCTGAAACTTTTGTTCTTCTGGTTTTATACACCACTTCTTTTGCCGATTTAGTACGCTGTCTAAGTGTTGTAATGCAATTCAAGGACTTTCATGTATTGTCTGAATGGCTGTGTCGACAGCGAATGTTGCTAATGTACTGGTTTCATTTGATTAAAGATCACAAGTGTATACGAAATACAAAATAGGAGACAGACAGTTTGGATTAATATTCAATACGATTGTTCGTCTTTATATTTAACTGTGAAGAATCGTTCCTCCAAATTTATAACATTTGATTCAAATGAGAAAATTGTTGTTAGACATTTTGTATTTTTGTCTAATATGGAACAATTTAGTTGATTTATATAAACGTATACAACACAAAAAAAATATATATTATTTTTCTTTATTTTTTCTCTGTTTATTTAGGAAATTCACAATCCGTTTGAAACAATCAGTGAAAGTGATAACACAAAATTTGAAAGAAATAACATGATAAACGTGAGTGGATACACAGTCCAGTGCCAGAACTCCGACGTGAATAGATATGTGTAGCATTAATTGCAGCATTTATAACACTGTAATGGATAGTCAATTACAGTACTACGTTAATTGATGAGGTCCTGGCTCCATCGACATTTTAGACGTCTTATTAGATTGTTTGGGAGAGTATGCGTAGCCAGATTTGAGATCAATGGGTTAAGGTGGTTCACGAGTTTCTTCCTAAATTTTGTATAGCGTTTTAAGAAAACGTCATTTATCTAGGGTACGTTTAGGTCTGCGTGTAGCGTTTTATTGGTTACATAATAGGGGGCGTTAACTATCCTCCGTAAAAGCTTTGATTGAAAACGCTGAATTTTTGCGAATACAATGGTTTTGCACAACAGTAAAGCTGACTGGCATAGTTCCATACTGGTCGAAGGTAGGAGCTGTAAATGGTTAATTTAGATGTAGTTGGTAACTTGGATTTACGTGAAAGAAGTATATAATTATTATGTATAAATTTGTTAATCTTTGTATAGTGCTATTTTTTCATTCACTATTGCTCGTGTAATTCAAATAGTATGTTTTAGTATATTTAACCGTTTTTGTAACTGTATGTTTAAAAGCTAAGAAGTTATTCTTAGCTGTAAAATAATACAGTGGAGCAACATTCAACAAGTTGGTAGTGCTTTACATGTCAAAGTGATAATTTGAGTGATGGCCAGGGGTCTTTCACAACTGCTGCTTTCTATCTGAATATTCTGCAAATTAGAATCTGTTTGAACTCAGTATAATACAAACATGTATATTAAAACCGTTACTTCATGCCCTTTTCGAAACTGAAACACATGAATGGCTTGCTTGTTCGATGGTTGTAAATACTCTTTTAATCTGTACCTATAGAAAACAAGGTCTGTATTATTTCACATTAACAAGTACTGTATTTATTTACGTACAATGTAGAATAATATAAGGTAAAAGCTCTGAGTTTCATCTTCAATATTCAAATTTATGAATATTATTTCTTCTCCAAAGTAAATTTGTAAAATAAGATTCTTAAATTTTATTTCATATTTAAAATTCTGATTTGTGTATTTTTCACAGAATAATCCGTGTTGAATAATTAGTTAAATACTTTAATATACTAAAATTACAAGAGTAGGTACTTCAACGATTGCCCTGTAAAAGATTTTTGAGTTTTAAAAAAGCTTTTTTATATTATGAAAAATAATGAGAATTTCAATGGTATATGAATGTTATCATAATATAGATCTTGCCACTTCATGAGGCTTATGAACCAGCCCCCACCATTCCGCCGGAAAAATATTTTAATACCAGTATCACCATAAATTTACGGTCTGTTTATTGGCTTACATTTTATTTATACAAATGAGTCATATGCCTCCAACTAGATTTATCACAAACCAAACCATAAGAATCACATTCAATATTTATTTGTTTGTCTTACTGAATTTATTAATGATTTTATTAAAATACATAAAGATCATATGTCTTTATACAAGGTGCTTTCAAAAGATTACTCTACCAGATAAACTGAAGAAAAAAGTCAAGTGTATGTACCTACTGTAAGTCTGAAAAAACACTTATTTTCTGTCCGCCATTTGTGGTCATTAAGATTTAATTTTATACAAAAAACCGAGTTTTTTCTTTATTAAAGTTATTTGCAACTGCATGAACATGCAATAAAGTCGATAATGATTGTTTTTGTGACGGTGGATGAAAACATGACGTAAATACTCGTAGTTTAAGGTAGTAAAACTCTCATTGGTTTGTTAAATGTTTTATGAGGTGTCTCTACTCCATATTCTATAAAGCCTGCGTGGCGAATTACAGGGTAAATTTAGCATGTAGAGGTTTATGATTTTTTTGTATTTCGTTTTCAGGAAGTAATCATTTAAAAAGTCTGTAACATTGATAAATGATATCGTTAATGTGTAAGTCGTTTTAAGTAACGTTTCGTTAGTTACGTACGTGTGTCTGCTATAACTCGTGTGTAGGATCGGAACAATTGTAATTAATATGATTACTTTGGGGTTAGCAAAGTCAAGTACTTGGCAACCGTAAGTCCAAATAAGAAGGAGTATAGATTTGTACAATAACACTTTTCAGTGAAGAGGGAGTTTTGACCTACTGGAGTACAATATGAGGAGATGTTTTCTTCTAACTTCAAGTAGTTTTATCTTGGTCAATAAAACTTTCAAATCAGCCGTCTACCTAAATAGTGACCTTTGTCGATGTATGGTGTGAATTTTCATAGAAGCTAAGCGAAAACAGGTTGAGAAACATAATACAATTTAGATATTATATTCAAAGTTATATTTTTTAATAGAAAAAAAAAATTAATGAAACGCTTCGTTGGGGAGAGTTTGTCGGGGATGTTAGGTGGTATTAAAGAATGGACACGGTTTTAGAAGTAGTGGACAGCTTAAAGTATCCGGTATGCCAAGGGAACAAAGACCATTCTTAATCTACGTGAACTGTTTTTACGAACCGCATTTACGCCGCCTGGACTTGGCTTACATTTTTCCTTCTAAGTATCCAGGACTTACTTTCGTACAACTACACTATACATTCATAGTCTTTTTAAACGTAAAGTTGTTTTCTTTCCGAACTCTTTTACCCATAGTTGTGCTATTGTCCCACAGATATACTGAAAACAATTTTGCTTGTTCTTCATCTTTATATATATTTTCTTGTCCCATCCCAAATATTTAAAATGCAGTAGTACCTGCTCTTTTAGGGATCCACTGATAACTATTTTCGTTCGTATGAGATGCTTCTCCCAGAAAGCCAACGATATTGTATTTGCGACGGATATAATGTTATACTCTTGAAATATTACCAACTCCAAAACTTGTTACATTTAAGGCCTAGTCTATCATCAACTGAGCCCAGCAATTGCATTTCTTAGCAAAGAAAAGTCTTGTCCGCTGAGGATTGTTTGTTTCATTATATTCTTGTATGTACTAAATGTTATTTTACAATATTATCATATAAAATACTGAAGAAAAAATTTATTATCTTATAGGTATTACAAACCTGTTATCACTACCACTACAATACAAACTAGTAAAATTATAAATCAGTGTTATCATTTTTATATTATTTTAAAACATTATTTTTCTTTATCAAATAGAATTGGTAAATATGACACATTTAAAATTACCATAAAAAAATTACATAAAATAAAAATGTTACAGACATAATTAATGCAACATATATGAGCGTTCACAACTTAGTTAATCCTTATTTTTGTGATTTTTTTACCAAAAAAATTGTTAAAACTTATGTAAACATGAATGAAAGGAAAAATGGAATAAATATTATTCTGTGAGAAAAAAATCAATTAAATTTTTAAAAGTAGTTATTTCAATTGAAACGATTATTAAAAATTGATAAAAGAAAAACCGGGCGTAACATTCTATTGACTGATGATGAGGTACGTCTTAACTATAATTTACAGTATATTTTATTAAAAAGTTTCACGGTAGAATTAGAAGTAACTTTCACTCATTTTAAGCTTGTTTAAATAATATATACATAAAGCAAGGAATAACCTTTTCATCTAATCAACGGTCTTTATTATATTATATGTCTCGCTCACACGATAGTAGATAGGAAAACAAAATGAGAAATACCCATAATTGTGTCTTGCCGAAAAGTAATTAAGTTATAAAGATTAATAAATAATTTATATTAAAATATCTTTCAAGCCATTCAATCTTCAGTAAGTACTCGTAATTTTGAATTTAGCCATCATCGGAATATTTTCACAAATCTTTGTTAATCAATACGAAAGTTCTTTCTCAGTTATTCGATTTACTTACTTCCCAGAATTTTTTAATATTCCAATCACCTAGAGAGTCAAAATTAGGCATATATACCTTAGCGTTTACATCGGTTCTGAAGAGAAACCTAAAACATTAGCATACCTATAATTTGCGCTTAAGGGGTACAACAAAAGGGTAAACCACCCCAAACCAATACATATTATTTCTATAGAACTACTTTGCTGAAGAGCTATGAATTTGGAAACCAGTATGTGTATTTTGTAAGCGATGTTTAACACACTAAATTTGTTTTAATTGTTAAGAGTAAAAAGGGGTTACTACTTTATAGAAGTAAGTATTAATTCTACACCTTCCGAAAAAAATACAGTTTTAAAACTCACCATATTCATTTTAATATTTATAATAATAATAAGATCCAGGTTTGCTCTGTCAATAACGGATGGTAGTTTTGAGGGAGTGAATTGTAGAGAAGGAAAAGTTTAAAATATTAAAAGAAAATTACAAAATATGTATGTAGGGTGTTGCCCTGTATGTAAATATGTATGTAGGGTTATGTAGATACGAAAAGAATCGCGCAATATAGATCAGCTTGGAGAACTACATCAAACCATTCGAGAGACTGATGATAAAATATATCATACGATTTATTTACCCTGTATGTTTAGACTCGCGCTGATTAGAGCGCAATTGTTGATAATGATAAAGGCGCGTTCATTGTAAAGACTTGGTGTATTTTTACCCGTAAAATCTTGAAGAGCGATATAAATTGCGGGAATATTATAAAAGTATAAGTTTAACTATAGTTAACTTTGGTGGTTTATTGTTAGCATATTGAATGACTAAACCAAAAGTTTCGTTTGCGGCTGGGCTATGGAAATAACCCAATATTGTTTTCGTAAGTTCAATCAGTTTATATGTCATTTGTAAATACTTTGTTACTTAAATAATTGAACGACAGTACAAGTTATTTCTCGTTTCATTACATCTTTATTAAGAACCGCAACATATTCTGAACTCAATTATCGTTTAAGCACAAGCGTCCTCTCTCATTCGTACGAATCGCGCTTTGATTGGAGACCAGGCGCTCAAAAGAATTGTACTTTCTTCTTCTTAAAGTGCCATGCAGATTCCTGCGTAGGCGTCCATCCTCGCTCACATCATATTACTCTATCAATTGCAGCCTCCTGCAATGCCTGGAAGTCTCGTATCCCTGTCCACTGCCGTATGTTCCGTAGCCAGGATAACCTTCTTCTACCTCTTCCTCTTCCTCCTCCCTCTATTCTACCCTGAAGAATAAGCCGCTGGAAATGATAACGCTCCCCACGCAGTATGTGTCCAAGGTACCCAGTCTTTCTTGTTTTAATAGTCTCGAAAAGCTCACGATCCACCAAACCAGCTCTTCTCAGGATGTCCTCGTTCGTCACATGATCAACCCACGACACTCTCATCATTCGTCGCAGGGTCCACATCTCAAAGGCCTCAAGTTTGCTGATACTGTTTGTTTTCAACGTCCATGCCTCTACTCCGTACAAGAGAACGGACCAGACGTAACATTTTACCATCCTATATCTAAGACTGAGACTTAAGTTCTTGTCTCTCAAAAATTTCCCAAGTCTGAGGAATGTTGCTCGAGCTTGTTCGATTCTACATTTTATTTCATGATCTGGGTCCCATTCTTGGTTTATCATACATCCCAAGTATTTAAATTGAGCGACCTGTTCAATGTTCTCTCCATTTATGGATATTCTTGTACCCGGAGTGCCGTTTCTACTGATGGCCATACATTTCGTTTTACGGATGTTAATTTTCAGACCCAAACCCTGACTCTTTTCATTGACCTTGTCTAATAGAGCTTGGAGATCATCCGCACTATCCGCCAATATCACGGTGTCATCCGCATACCGAATATTGTTAATGGGAATTCCGTTCACTTTAATGCCCATGCTACTGTCGGAGATTGACTCGGCGAATGCTCTCTCCACATACAAGTTAAACAACATCGGAGACAAGATGCACCCCTGTCGGACACCCTTTTTTATTTCGAATTCCTCAGTTGTTCCCGCATCCTGAATTCGAACTGCCGCCCTTTGATTCCAATATAAATTACCTATAAGCCTTATATCCTTCCCATCCAGCCCCAAATCCCCAAGATATGATATGAGGAGATCATGCTTTACATTATCAAACGCCTTTTCATAGTCGATGAAACACAAAAAGACGTCCTTTCTCTGATCCTGGCAATTTTGTACCAAAGTTTGGAGACTGAATATGGCTTCTCTCGTTCCAAAACCGCTCTTAAATCCAAATTGACTAGCACCACTTACTTCCTCACACCTCCTATAGAGTCTCGTGTGTAGAACTCGAAGAAAGAGTTTAAGAAAATGACTCATCAGGCTAATTAGACGATAGTCCTTACATGAGTTTGCGTTGTTTGATTTCGGAAGTGCGACAAACGTAGAGAGAAGCCAGTCCTCGGGAATATGTCCAGTGTCATAAATGTTGTTAAAAAGTCGGACAATGATATCAAGGTTGTGTTCGCTAACTAAATGAAACGTCTCTGAGTACATATCATCAGGGCCCGGAGCTTTGCTATTCTTCATTAACGCTATGGCATGTTTAATTTCACTCTTCAAAATACTTGGTCCCGACAGCGGCATCATTCCAGCTTCGGGGTTCTCTGGTCTGTCATCCTGGAAGAGATTAGTGGTGTATCTCCTCCACGTCAGTAACAATTCCTCGGTGTCCAATATTATTTTATTGTTTTCATCCTTAATGAAACTTATATTTCTTCTGTTATATACTCCAGCGATTTCCTTGACTTTTTTGTGGAGGTGGAAACTATCTCCTAACCTACTCAGATTCTCCGCCTCCAAACATCTGTCAGCCAACCAACATTCTTTCGCCGTTCTTATTCCATTTCGGATTCTTCGTTGAAGATTTCTATATTCTATATAATTTCCTTCGATCTTACTCCTCCTTCGCTCCTCCATCAAATCAAGAATATCATCAGTCATCCATTCGCTTTTCATATGCCTTTCGGTGTTTCTGAGGAAAAGTTCATTTGTTTTCTTGAAAACTTCTTTGATTTCGAGCCAGTGCTTGCTCATATCGCCTGTATTGCTAACACCTTCCAATCCTTTATTAAGATGGTTTTTATATAATGATCTTCTTTCCTGATCTTTAAGTAATTCTGGCTTTAATATCTTTTTAGAGGCTCTTCCTTTGGGTATGGACAGGCGCAGCAGTATGTCGGCACGTAGCGGATTGTGGTCAGATTCCATATCGGCACCTGGCATCGTGGTTACCTTAGTGATGAAATTTCTAAATCTACGATTAATGATAATGTAATCTATCTGGTTACGAACAGTTTGCTGGTCACTGTCTTGCGGAGATTTCCAGGTGTACAATCGTCTTGGTGGGAGTGTGAACCATGTATTTGTAATCACCAGATTGTTGTCTTCACAATATTGAACCAACCTTTCACCTCTTTCATTTCTTTCACCCAAGCCGTAATCACCGACCACTGATCCCGCTCTACCCTTACCGACTTTAGCATTGAAGTCTCCAAGAATTATGGTGACTTCATTCTGTTTTGTAATTCTTAGGACACTATCCAGTTGTTTGTAGAACTCTTCAATTTCTTCCTCTGACTTATCTGCCGTTGGGGCATATACCTGTATAATATTGATGTTGATGGGTCTACCACACAGCTGAATCAGGAGTACCCTTTCGGAACATGGAATGAAATTCTTTACCGACCTTTGTATGCTTTCATCCATTAAGATACCAACACCATGCTGATGGTTTCGGTCGGAATCACTGATACCTGAGTAGTACAATTGTACTTTACATTAACGAAAAATTCTGGATGCGCATGTACTAATTTAAAAACCCTACTTCGCGATCGTAAATCAATTACTTGTTTCAATCTTATATTAGTTTAAAGAGATGTCTCGAAATTAGTTCCCCTAAAAGTGTCAATTTGTCACTTTCACTCACTTGTCAATCGCTTTTCCACTTTATAGAAATTATCAACAAATTCATCGTTAAAATTATCATGGTGAACGTTCATATTTTTAAATTCATTTACCCTTTAAATTTATCTTATAAAGATATTTTGTATTTAGACTGGACAGACACGTTTTCGCTGTTAGATAAAAAGAATTTTTTTTTTTTGACCAAACTTGACGAAAGTCCTTCGTTCTATTTATTTAGCAATCAAACTCTTGAGGAATTTACCAGACTGTTTAAGATATTATAATTATTGAAATAAAAATTCAGTGCAAAAGAAGGAAATAACTAGCCTATGTTACATAAATATTGTAGGTACATTTGTTTTACTAAATTCATATTAACCCTAGCAGAATTTAAGCAAATTTCAAATTTTATGTTAGCTACAATTAAGAATTTTATTTGAATTTTAATGAAATTTATATGAATTTTTATATGAAATTGGTTAAACTTTTAAATTGCTAAATTTTGTACGTAAAAAATGCTGAACTTGCTGACTAAAATTATATCAGCTACACCAGAAACAAAAATACAAAAGCGTGGAAGTCAATCCGCAAACATTGCCGTAGATTGTTCCGCCTACGGTGGATTAATTTTCTCAAAATTGGTTTAAATTTATAGACCTTTCATTTTTGAAAGCCTTAATTCTAAAACGTACTTATATTAAATTATTCTTATCAGTCTAATTATTTTACGTTATCATAGAACAATGTAACAAACGTCATTTTGTGTATAATAGGGTCGCTAAAAACTATAAATGTAAATGTGACCATAATACCGGGTGAGCATAAAGTTATGCCCTGATTATAAAAATTTATTGCAGAATAACTGTTTGACATAATAATTTAAATTTGATGCTGTTACATAGGGGGGCACACGTTGAAGTTTACTAATGTAAGTAATCTTAAAAAAGCTATTAACACTAACCTATGTAACAGCATCAAATTTAAATTATTATGTCAAACAGTTATTCTGCAATAAATTTTTATAATCAGGGCAAGACTTTATGCTCACCCGGTATATCTAATTTGTAAAACATATAACGAATGTTTTTCATAATTAAAAAATTCAAATGTGTCCGTACATAAAAAATTATCTTTAATACCACTTTATCTTTAATACATCTACGAGCATTTAAGGCAACTTTTATTAAGTTGTTAATGGATTGATTTAGACCAAAATGTTTTTTTAATTTAGGTCTTCAGTAAACGTCTCTCTCAGATATGGTGTTCGTAGTCTGTTGAGAATTAGCATGACCTTATTTTTTGGGCATTTACCAATGAATATTATTATTATTTTATATATTATTCTATATATTATTATTATTATTATTATTATATATATATTATTGGGCAATGCGTGAATATTATAACGATAATTTTGAGTGTCTCTAAAACAATAATAGTTTCAGTAAATTTAAATTTAATTTTTTAGTGGATAAAAAGCACAACGTTAATCTAGCTAAAAATAATTATGTAGGATCTTATGATACAGAAGGCTTTTATGTCCTTTGACAGAATATAACTAAGTAAGTGAGGTCAGTGACAAACCATTCAGCCAGGCTTAGTGTAGATCGTTTCGTTGAGTGTTGTAGTGCGTTATATTAAGTGGAGTTTATTTCTTGAATTGGGTCGTGCTTATCGTAGCGAAAGAGTGAATGTTAGGATTTGCTGGATGAGCTATTGAGCTGGAGAGTAATCTGATGTGTTTGTCTCTGTTTCGTTTCTAATATAAGCAGTCCTATTGGCGTCACAGAGATTTTCAGTATTTATCAAGTGTTACTTGTCCTGAGTGCTACTTCAGCTCTAAATTATATTTAATTTTAGCTCCCATATTTAACCACAAATTTTAGTTCAAAATAAAAAATATTAACCTAATTCAAAAATTATTTAATACTTAAAAAATGTAAAATATTTAGTTTCTTAAATAAAACAATTGTGAATGAAATTGCTATAATATTATGGTAGGGTATATCAATACTTATTGACATATAATTGATCTTACAATCGTAATATTATACATTTTTATCTGCGAAAAACTTCCTTATGGCGCTGTAGACCGGAATAAGAATGTTATATAATGATGTGTTTTGATTATTAATAGAAAATATAAGGGTTAAGTATTACAACAATGAAATCTATTGTAAGATATTTAACAAGTACCTAAAAATGTAGCAATATGAATATTTGAAAAATATTTGCACTCAAAATTAATAAATCTTTAGCACCAAGAGATAAAAATATTGTTAAACCCACATCTACCACAAAATCTACAAAAGAGATTAAAACGATGCTCAAAGAGCACCGTTAGTAAGAGCACCGTTGGTAAGAGCACCGTAAGTGGACCTTGTATAGAACAGAGAGGGTTTATCACTGCGTGATTTCCTCAATCAAAACGAAAATTAAATATTAAACACTTAACATTGAAAATACTGCTGGTTGCATAAATGCATAATTTCTTATGTTTTTCGCTTAGCCTACGTATTTTAGAGAGCATGTTTAATCAACTTCTTAACTCATGTTTCATCATTTATATTCCTTGAAAGGTGCGCTTTATCCTCTTGAGTCCATTTTCTTCCTCTTTCACAAGTGTGGTTTTTCTTTTCCTGAAGTGCTAATTCCTGAATTGTTTCCTAAAAGTTGCTCTTCTTTAATGGTTTCTGAGTCTGAGTTGTTTAGCAGGCCTTTGTCTATTTCATTTAACAACGTATCGCCGACCGAAACCGACGAAACGTGGCAAAACCTTGCTTGTGAAGTTGGTGGCTCAGAAAAAGGGCCGTTTAATTGGTTAGGAGTCCTGAGAAGAACCGATTGGGTTTTTGAGGTGGCTCTAAAAAAAGGCTGTTGTTGGTGTTCTGAAGCGTCGAACCGGCGTGTAGAGAGTGGAGACCGAAGAGTGACGGCTCCGCTGCCGGGTTCAGGCCTGACTCTTCCTCAGCTGCAGTTGGGTCCCCACTGCAGCGTGACAGTGGTGGCCCCCAGAGCCTCTCATTGTCAGGTCGGAGTAAGCCGTAGGCCAATAACGGGACCGAGGTGGTTTTCTCCGGTCCCACGCTGTACTTTGTCTTCACTGTGGTGCCATCAGGCACGCACGGGCTTCCTTCAGTCGACCAGGTATGGTGGGTCCGGTCTCGGCTGGGGTTTTCTTCTTTCATGTTCTAGTCGGTTCAGGAGCTGGAAGGCGAGTGTCACTCGCGGTTCAGTGCAGCTGTCGAATTCCCGCTCCGGCGAGTTCACTTCATGGTGGAGGGGAGACACTGCTGGCTGCACGTCCATAACATTCCCCGCGTAAGGCCGGATCTGGGACCATCTGCAGTTGCTGATAATCTTCTTTTTCTGATTGTGTTTGATTTTTTTCTATTTTGGAATAAAGTTCTTAGTTTGATCTTTGCTTATATAGGGTGATTCAAAAAGAGCGCCGGTTTTGATATATCAAATTAAGAGATTTATTTTATTAAAAAACTGAAAATAAATACATCAACAAGTTCACCTTACCTTCCGATTTCATGTATGAAAAATGATGTCATGCATGTGTCCTCCTCTACTGCGCTGGCACGCATCAACTCTGTCCATGAAATTGGATATTACTGTACGACAAGTTTCGACTTCCATTTGCCCGATAACCCGTCGAATTTCCTCCTTCAAGTCATTGATGTTTCGGGGTTTATTGGCATACACCAATGACTTCAGATGACCTCAAAGATGAAAGTCACACGACCTTGGTGGCCATTGATGGTCGGAATTACGAGAAATGATGCGATCCTGGAACCGTTCACGGATCAACAACATTGTTTCTCGTGCAGCAACTGAATTTTATACGGGTGATATTGGAGATCGTACCGAAGAATTCTCCGTACAGAAGAACATCGTAAACCCAATTGTTGAGAACGGCGACGTATTGATTTTGCTGGGCTAACAGCCACACTGTCACGAACCAACGCAACGTTCTGCTCAGTTCGGCCAGAACGACGACGTCCAGAACTTTTTAGATCGACTGTTGAACCCGTCTCAAAAAACTTTTTCATGAGCCTGCGAACTGTTGATTCATTTGGTGCTTCATTACGTCCTAGAGTACCGCGAAGTCGCCTGACAGTAGCCGCATAACTCTGGTAAAATGTTTTGACGATTAACACTCGTTGTGCAATAGTAAACTTCTCCATGGTTAGACACAGACTGCGAGAGTACTACACTGCGAACAAGAGAAACTACAACTGAATCGTCAATCGGAATGTTCTCCGAAATAGAAATGAGGTCTAACAATGTTGCCAACCGATAAACAAAAATTTACCAGCCGTTTAAAAACCGGCGCTCTTTTTGAATCACCCGTTACTTTGATCCTGTGTTGATGTTAGGATCTTAAATTGTAGGATGTTAAAATTCTTCTTTTTATTTTCTCTATGTTCTGTGTTTTATAATTATATTTTAAGTGATTCTGTCCCAAAAAGGACTTCTGGTCTAACTACAGTTTGGTAGTGTCTTAGTTTGGTGTTTCAGGATAGAGATTTCTCGTTGTAGATATTACTCGTATTAATGTGTGCTATTTCTATTTTGAGTAATCTGTTTTCAAGAGCATTTTTCGCTATGATTTTGTGTTATTCATTCTCCTAAGTTTTCAAAACTGTCGGTCTTGGCTATTGTATTTATGGTAATCTTAAGATGTTGTGGGCCATTCTTGATGTGTGTCATGTTATATTGCGTTTTCTTAAAATAAATCTCCAAACTAACTTCAGCTGCTTGTCTTTGGAGTTCTGTTTTTTTATTATACATAGTAGTTTCTTATTTTATTATTATAAATAGAATTATTAAAAACCACCAGAAACAGTCAAAATGACAAGGAAAGTAAGAAAAGTTAGAAGTGACAATCGGGAAGCATTTAGCTTTACAGCAGCCAGCTCATCGCAACTCTTAAAATTACTCAATTTTTCCATTTATTAAATTTTTATATTTCAGAGAAGAAAACTTACTCTGCATGACATAACAATTACAGGAACTGTAATGGTAAACTGTAATTATAGGTAATAAAATGACAGGAATTATCATGACTTATGGAGGAGGGTTTGCATCATATGTACATTTTGATACATTTTACAAAATTAAAAAGTACATTAAATAAGTAAACGAAAGAAATAATAAATTTATAACCTGTAAATCTCTCAATGGTCAATGACAGGATTCAAATTCAAATTATTAAATATTTAATGTATTTTTCGTTCATTATCTCTAAAAGATCGTGTTCTCAAACTAATCAATATTTGAAAGATAATATACAAAATTATATAAAAATTATATTATGTAATTATATTCGTGTTATTAAACAAAAAATGTAAAATAATACAATTTTACTTTTGGGAATCTCATGTATTATGATAATGCAACTATTTTAAATTTTATTTTTAAATTTCATAATGATAATTAGGTTTTTATCAAAACATAATTATTTTAGAGTAATTTTGTGAATAAACAATTTTTCATAAATTACAAGAAGAGTTGTTCATTTGTTAGGTAAGTTGAAAAGAAGCTTTGTAGAAATGAAAGGAAGGAGATGTAAGCAACATTTTTTTACAGCCCCTATTTTATATAAACTGCGTTTCTTGGCGCCTCCTCAATGTAAATTAAATTGAACAGAGATCAGGATCCGCTCCGCTTTCTGGTGAAGGAAACTTTAAATCGAGTTGCTGTAAAAGCATGATATTCTTCGCACACCGCTGGCTCCAGAGAGCACTTTCCAAGAAAAACTCTTATCAATAAACTTTACGTCAGGTGAAAAAGTTTACCACTTAAATGGTAGTAGTATTACCTTTACTTCGTTTCGTTCATGAGAAGTAAAACGCATTGGCTCAGGTGCAGACAACGATGTCCTTTTGTTATTTTAAACTAAGTGTATTGAAATCACTTCAGTAGAAAACTTTTGAAAACAGATTTTTCTTTGTATATTGAAAAAGAATTGGCAGTGAATGTATTATAATGTAAACGTTAAAGTGACTTAAATATAGTGAGTCAATAAAATAGTTCAAATTTTAATTTTCTTTACAAAACTATTAATAGTCTATCAGTTTTAGACTTTTATGAAATAGTAACAAAATTATGTTTGAGAATCGGACATTTAAGTACACCCCTTCTAGGATAGCCTATTATTTAAAATAATAATTATTAATAATCAATAATCCAACAAATTCATTTGTGATATAAATTAAATTCCTACCTATGTATTTCAAAACTTAGAATTATCATTATATAGCCCGTAATTGTTTTTATAATTATATTAAGTCCCTCTAAAGTGAGTTACCTTTTCTTGTCAATTTTTGCTATAAATAGATTTTAATTATTGTTCTTTTACGAACACATTTTGCATAACTTCACGTCTAAATAAAAAATATTTTTTTTATTAATTCATTTATTTAATATACAATTTTAAATAAGTTTAGCACTGAAATGTTCAGCCTGTTATATAAATTTTGTAGGAGGACTTTTGAAGAGAAAGCCAACCATTAGTAGGGCACCTACGGTTAAATTGTAAGTAAAATTTACTTATAATTTTACATATACGTCTACAATATAGTCTCTAAAGATTAATTAGATGAGTTTTTATTTTATTTTAAATCTGTGCTTCAACTTATGCGCATTTGACGATTAGAATTCCTCGGCAGTTGTAAAAATCAGATCATGGATTACTCGTTGTAGTTTTGTAAGGTATACTTGAAAAGTTCGTAAATTTTTTAGATTGTTTCATCAGTGTTCGGAATGTTAAGATTTGTATGGGTTAAAGAAAAACGTAAAATTCATGTGTTAATTTTATAAAATCGCGAAACTTATGTAAATGTTTGTTAATACCTTTTAAAATATCTGTTGTTGTTCAGGTCCTCAGCCAAAAGGCTAATTTGAACCTCTAGAGGCTTTACTAAGTATAACGAGAAGTGTAATCGTTTACAATCACCTTCCTCACTGAGTGGAAAAGTATCCACACAAGCACTTCAGGCTCTCTAAAAAGTATCTACTTTCCACCCTGCAAATGGTACTTTCAATTTATTCACATTAGGGTATGGCTGTACAATGATATTCATTACTTTGTGTCTTTTACACTTTTACCTCTTCTGTTCTTAAATGCTTCAGTCATATAATTGGCTGATCATGTGATAAGAAACAGAACTATTTTTGTAGCCCTGGAACTAGCAGATTAAGTGCAAGTAATTTAAAAATCCACTTGCCTGTTATGGGCAATTAAAATATCTATCAAAACTATATATTCTTTTCCGTTACACAATAGATTTTATGATATTTTAAATAATTTTTTGCAACCAATTTTGCTTCGTGAAATGCACGAATGTGGTAAGGATACGTACCAGCGTACGCTACCGTGTTGTTTGTTGTTACTTTTGTACAGTGCTTAGATAATTAAAGTTTTTTACGGGAAAACAAGTATTCATGCTAATTATAAAGTTAAGATAAGAGTTATTTTACACTTTTTTTTGTTCTATAGTAATACAAGTTGTTTTATTAAGCATTCTTACCACTAAACATTATGTGATTCCCATTTCAAAAAACGTTCCTTGGTAAGAATACTTACCAAAGCTTAACATAAAGAAATTATCTCACTGTTCTGGCACTAGAAATACATTATTCAAGTCCCTGCAAAGCAAAACTTAATATTTTACAACATATATATTTTTCCTCGTAGTACTGTCCTATAAAGGGTTATGATTTCGTATAATTATTAATATACCGGTTAGAGTAATCATTGTCTCTAAAATGAAAAGTTCATTACTATTATAAATTTTAAGATTTATTATTATAATTGACAATTTATTGTAGAAAGTTTTTGCACTAACTCGTAAAACTAAAATTTATTTTAACTATCTACAACTGCATAGTAAACTTACTGTGTAGAGTTTTGATATTCACTGTGATATTTGACTACGCTTGTGTAATATTATTGAGAGATATCTCAGTATTTAATTCTTGGTAAATATTTTATTTTAAAATTATACACACCAACGTTTTATACCTTACGGCTCTTTAAGCTAATCCTGTCAGTTATCTGGTACAAACCCTCTTTGAAGTGTTAAGTAATACAGTTTAAGCAAATGCTTATAATGTAAACTGACAGCCAGTCTTGAACAACCACCATCGGGCATTCATGTTCAACAATCTTTTAAGAAATACAATGAAACCTTTGATTTCGATTTAGAAAAAGTAATTTTGATATTGCACTAAACTCTAAATGTATTCATTAAATTACGTCAAGAATGCAGTATAACCTTCTGTTTCTTGTAGTTTCAGACAGTCCAATCGAATCAAGTATTTCGTATTGGATAATTAAGATTTTTTTGGTAAATTTCTTAAAAATCTTAGACAACTAGCACTCACTTCGTTTTCAGTGTAAAGTTCAAGTTATTTCAAAAAAAACTGAAAATTTTTAATTCTGTTAAAACAGATATTTTGTCACAATTTACTGAGACTTGTTATTCAAGTAGGACGAATTCCAATATATTTTTTTTAGTTTATTTAGGCGCATTAATAAACTTGGTTTTTAGTGGCTACTAAAGTTTACAGGACAAACACGGTGGGCTTTAATATGCAATAATTCCATTTCCTACCTGGGAATAGAAACTGGAAACTTACGTGGGAAGCGTAGTCTAGCGTTCTAACCACTTAGCAACAGCAGCGGCCCCAATATCTTTTACTTGTTTTCTACTTTTCGTATTGCATCAGGTTTTCTGAGTTAATTTTTTTACAAGTTCAAGTATAGTAAATAAATAAACTTAATAAAATGTTTAAACCGATTTTCTCTGAAAGCACAGTAATTATAGTTCTGGGTTCTTATTTTTTAATTTATCATCTGATTGCTCTATAATGCCCTTGGTGGAGCCTTTCTTTACAGTCCTTCTCTAACCCTTCTTGCTGGGTGCTGGCATACTTCTCTCACGTCCTTAAAAATCATATTATTTTTTTATAAATTATTCATTCACCTCTTCATAGAACGGTACTTGTATCTTTTCTTATACTCTATTTTATGACAACTGGGTACATCTTCACATTTCATAGATACGTATATGTGACAACTGGGGACACCAAACATATTTGTATATTTTCATTTTTTTGTTCCTACATGTTAATTTAATCTAAAATAACTACCTATTAATAACGATATTTATTCCAAAATAGTTTTACATTGGCAAAGTATTCCCTAATCGAATTCGTTCTCGTATGGAATCAATTATTATGTTTTTTTTTGTTTAAGGTTTTCCCCAAGCACTGAAATTCTTTAACTTATATTTTCCTTAACAATGATCTTTCGTGAAACTTGATTTATATCAACACCAATAAAAGTCATGTGTTATTTTACGCTCGTTTATTACAGTCCAAAATTTCTTGCTTGTCGTAAATTGTTTTTGTTATTCAGGTCAAAAACCACGTGAACAATAAACTTCTCCCCTAGCTTACAAAATATATAGTACGGATTCGTTTTACTAAAAGAGCAGCAAGTATTATGGCTGCCAGTTTTGGCAGCCATAATTTGATAACGAAGCGTTTCTGGAAATATGTTTATTAAATCTTCTTAGACGGAAATAGTTTCATGTCACGGGCTCATTTAATTATGGGTCGAGTAAAATTTTATTTCTAGAAAAGTGTGTTTTTCTTGATATCAAAATGTTTTTAAAAGCTCAGAATCCATGCACATTTCCTAACATATTTTCTGTTTACTTTTGCAATATAATAATGGATGCGGATGTATCCCTCTTTAGCCCTGAGTAACGTGACTTATGTGGATATATCCGTAAATAGAACTGACTGCAAAATAAAATTGTGCGTTGAGTTGCAGAATAAAAGGAAAAAACAAATCTACAATTACCAAGATTGTTTAAAGGAATGTTATTGTTAAATTGAACGAACGTAACACTCATAAGTAATAACTAACAAAAAAAGATGTGGAACACCGACCTCTTGGCAGTCATGAAACACTGTGGGTAGTGCTGTCAACCTAGCTTCTTCAGACACAAATTTACTGGAATATTTAGATACTTAGGCATAAATTTTATGACTAAAATAGGTAGTAGTAATTTAATCAAAACCTTTTTTTTATGGTGAATATATCCGATAAATAATCAACCGTATTCATTCAAAACTGTATACGGGTTTATCCGCAAAACGACTTTCTGGTGGATATATCCATCAACAGTTTGCAAAGGGTTAAACGTTTTTCTTATGTATATCAGAATATTAAGCTTCAAATATATTACCGTGTGATTACAAATACTCACAGACATATTCAAACTCCTTGAGATCAGCTACAGAACACTGTACTATTGAGTTGAAATTGCTTCAATTAACCAAAACAGAATATATTTTTAGGAATGTACGTTTTTATTTAAACATGGAAAAAATGAAAACGTCTGGAACAGTAGGCAAGTAATTTACATTTCAAGGATCGTTAACTTTGGCCGTTCAATATTATTTAACCATTTTTAGTAATCAGTAGAAAACAGATATAAAGATAAAAAGGATTTCAAGGGTTGAAAGCGAGAGCGAATATATCCTAGAGAAAGACAGAAAACGATTCGCGCTTTGTTGCGTGGTTTACATTGAAGAACACGCCCATAACAAATCGACCTCGTGCTAGGTTTGTAATTAACTTAGAATCCCTGAATAATTCCCACCCCTTTATCTCTGACCACGATAACGTTCTCGTCAACAGTAATAACGGCTTCTCAGAACATGTTAGTTATTCAAATATAAATGTACATTATTAGGCGATACGAATACTATAACCTAATGCAAGTAATCTACCACAAAATATTATTTTGGCTCCATTATACTACTGAAATAATCTGTTCAAGTTAAATCGTTTTACTTGAATTATTACAATTTCCCCATTAAATAATGAAAAACGACGTACCCTATGAATTAATATAATCTTTTTATTACTTTCATATTTTTATAGCCAATAAAAAATTAATGGAAAATATGGTAAGCCTAAAAATAGTAATTTACTGGCTATTGTTTCCGCAGTTCCTCTGGTTTATTTTCAGAAATTATGAGTGTGAGGGATTAGTGAATTGCGAATGGTTAATATTTCCTCATGTGGTTCAGTTTTACATCTACTACATAGTATGGGTGATTTAACAGGGTTTTTTTTAGCGTATAGTAGCAGTCTATATTGTAAATTTTCATTTATTGGCCAACTATTATTATTTCTCTTTTTTTTAAAAAAATAGATATCCGTTAGTGTATTATACTTCTAGTGGTGCTCATTAAATATTCAGTTTTAACAATATTGTAATTTCACTTACACGATATTTACTTAATTCATGTATTTAAGTAGCGAAACAGATTAAAATTAATATAAAGCTTATAAAATATACAAAAATCACTCAATAATTTTAACATTCCGAAAAAATAATTATATTTCAACATAATTTGTTGACAGATTTACTAATATTAAAAATTAATTGTATGTTAAAAATGAATTAATACCCTACTGTATTGTTTGAATTATAAAATTTTCCTAAATCCGAAATAATTATTGTTTTTGTTTCATATTTTAATTTTGTGTTAAAACATAGTAAAACCTTTAAAATCCTCTGGGTTCTA
Organism: Catonia carolina; assembly: GCA_035578175.1. Lineage (NCBI taxonomy): Eukaryota > Metazoa > Arthropoda > Insecta > Hemiptera > Achilidae > Catonia > Catonia carolina. The sequence goes on along the minus strand of JAQMRL010000003.1, from coordinate 59,492,979 downwards.
TACCAGGGTATACAAGTACAATATTGTTTTAAACCTGCTATATGATAAAAAAATGTGATGGTATTATCCACATAAGAATTAACATTATTTTCTGTATGAAATTATGAAGTTAAGTTTGTTACAAAGAATTTCTTCACTTTATGGAAAGGTTTGAGATGAATAAACAAATAAGAATATTATTAGATACATTTATTTTAAATATTTTTTTAAACACTATTTATACAAAAAAATTATTTCCCCTATTTTGAACAAATTGCAATTTATTAAGTTTTAAATAGACTATATATTTTTTTTAACGTTAATTTTATTTAGAAACTATACAGTACAGTATAACCATCCAAAAGCTTAACTAAATTTTGAAAAAAACAAATAACTTGATAAATAAACAGAAATATTTTTTTAAAGAATACATCCCAGTGGATAATTCAAAAGTATAGTGGATTTCAAAAAATAAATTAATAAAAATATAGAACAATTAGATCAATATATCTCTACTCCATTTTCTTCGTAGGCGTCGGTGTGGTAAGTTTCGTCTTGACATTTGCTGTATTAGGGGATTGATGTGATCTGTTAATTTCCTGTTAAATTTGGAATATTTTATTTTAGCAGTTTCTGTTACAAAAGGGATTTTCAAATCGGAATGCAATGTTAAATTTGTTACGTAATATGGGGCGTTCGTTATCATCCGAAGTATTTTTGACTGATGAGTTTGAATTTTTTGAATGTGAGTTTTCTTTGCGGTCCCAAAAATTTCAATACCGTAATTCCATATCGGTCGTAAATAGACTTTGTATGTTAATAATTTAAATTTTAATGATAGAGTTGATTTTCTGTTGATGAATTTTGAAAGTAATTTTGTACGGTTATTTAGTTGCAAACGTTTTGTTTTGATATGATATCCCCAAGTCAGTCTATGGTCTAAATAGAGGCCCAGATATCGAACTTTATTTTCTTGCGGTATCTCATTGTTATCCAGGTAAACAGTTGGACAAGTTCTTCTTCTTAAAGTAAAAGTCACTTGCACAGATTTCAGCGGGTTAACTTTCATTCTCCAGTTTTTGAGCCATGTAGATACCTCATACAAGTGATTTTGGATGTTCATCGAAGTTTCTTCTGGAGATTCACTGCTGCATAACAGAACGGTATCATCTGCGTACGCTGCTACTGTCGTGAAGTCATTTTCCGGGAAGTCAGACGTAAATATGGAGTACAAAGCAGGAGATAATATGGACCCTTGAGGAACTCCTGCTTCGATATGCCAGATATTAGAATATTCCAAACCTTGGCGCACAACAAAATATCTATCCTCTAAAAATGATCTCAGAATTCCATAATATGTATCAGAAAATAGATTTTAATTTATACAAAAGCCCGGGATTCCAAACCTTATCGAACGCCGAACTAATATCCAGAAATACAGCCGATATGTATAATTTTTGTTCTAACCCTACAGAAATTAAATCAACCACTCTGTGCAGCTGATGAGTTGTTGAATGCTGCCTTCTGAATCCAAACTGATAATTTGGAGTTGTAGCTTCAATTATCGGCGAAAGTCGATCTAACAAAATTCGTTCAAAAAGTTTAGACACGACTGAAAGAAGGCTAATGGGCCGGTAAGAGCTTACACAGTGAGATGGTTTTTCCGGCTTCTGAAATAAAACAATAGTTGACAATTTCCATTGTAAAGGAAAATGCGCAGTTCTGAGAATAGCATTAAATATGTTTCGTATAAAAATTATCCCTCTTTCTGGTAACTCCTTTAATATCCCATCGCACAAAACAGTATTTGCCGCTGTTGTTTGTAGACCTAGAGAAGGCAGAAAATAATCAACAAATATTTGATGTAACGTCTTTATTTTTTTCTAAAATAAAAGTTGAGCCGCCGCGTCCGAAACGCCATATAGTTCAATGTCTAAGATGCCAGCAATATTCACATACAAGACGTTATTGTAATCACGCTCCTAAATGCGTGCGTTGTGCAGGGGATCATGAGTCTTCCAGTTGTACCAAACCACGCGATACGCCAGCCACGTGTGCGCTCTGTTCCCAGTCTCACCCGGCTAACTACAAAGGGTGTGCTATATACAAGGAAATCCAGAAACGTCGGGCACCCCTTCATAAAACAAGTGAAAATTCAAAAAATTGAAGGCACCCAGTACCTGACATTAATTCTTCATCTTTTCCACCGTTGCCTTCAAAATCCACCGGAAATAAAATTCAAGCAGGACAAACTCCATTATTACAGGTACATTCACCTTCCATATTTTCATCTGCCCAAATTGCGGAATATAATGCTGTGTTGGGACCGTCAAGTCAAATTAATACTTTTTTGTCGGAAATGAAAACACTACTGTCTCCAATGATTTCGTTGATGACTCAACTTATACAAGCCTTAATGTCTAAAAATAATGCCAAATAATATGACATCTAATTCCCTTGTCGTCTTGTTGTGGAATGCTAATGGTATTTCACAACATTTCAATGAGCTAGAATATGTACTACATGAGAAAAGAATAGACATCGCCCTCATTTCGGAGTCTCACTTGACTTCACGTTCTCGTTTTTACGTTCCCGGTTACATCGTTTACCGGACTGATCACCCGGCCGACCGGAGCCAAGGGGGCACGGCAATTATCATCAAGGCGACTTTAAAACATGACTTCCTTTTCACTGAACCTCCAACAAATTTTCTTCAGGCAACTGTACTTTCTTTATACCTAAACCAGTTAAAATTTAATGTAGCATCAGTTTATTTGTCCGCCACGATTTCGAGTAACTGAGGAGGAGTTTCAAAATTTTTTCGATGAGTTGGGACCAGTATTTATTGCAGGTGGTGATTATAATGCGAAGAACACTCAGTGGGGATGTAGAGTCAATACACCACGAGGCAGGCAACTGCTAAATGTAATTGACTACAATCGATTTGAAGTAATAACGCCCAGGATGCCGACATATTGGCCTTCTGCCGTCACAAAGCTACCTGATATACTAGATATATTTATAACACGAGGTATCAGTCGATTTCACCATGCGGTTGAAAATTTAGACGATTTTAGATCCGACCATTCTCCGATTCTGTTAACTATAAGTGCTACTCCTCTTGATAAACAGCAACTACCATCGCTAACGCCAACCGGTAAGATGGATTGGGTCAAATTTCAAAATCTTGTAAATAACAATTTAAATGTTCACGTCCCTTTAAAAACTGCTCACGATTTAGAATGCGCCATAGACGATTTTACCTCTATCATTCAATCTGCTGCATGGGATTCTGCAATAACTGTTTCAAAAAATGAACGCAAGGGACCTCATTATCCCAGATCCATACGGGAATTAATTACTCAAAAACGGGCAGCACGTCGTCGATGGCATCGTACAAGACTTCCGGACGATAAATCTACTGTCAATCGGCTATCCAACAGACTTAAAAAGGAAATCTCGGCAGTTAAACTCGACCGCTTTGAAAGCCGCTTGAATTCCCTGGACACAGAAGATGGCTCGTTATGGAGAGCAACAAAGCGACTTCTAAAGAAAGTTCCAGTTTCGACTCCTCTTCGGCGTGAGAACCAAACCTGGGCCAAGTCTGACCAAGAAAAAGCTGATTTATTTGGAGAACATCTTAGCAACGTATTTAAACGTCATGTACAAACAGGAGACATTGAGTTTGACAGGGATGTACAGGAATTCGTAACGTGCCCAACTACGCTATCGTTGCCGCCTAAATAGACTATATAAAAAAATAATAAAGAAAATTAAAGAAGCGCTTTAGTAATTATTTGAATGTTTATTTATTTATTATCTTTTATAGTTAACTTTATGTTCAATTTTACCTGCCTAGGTCTTTGTTTTCTCAATGGCGTCGATTATTTTAGAAGTTCCCTTTAGATGGCTTAAAACATGAAAGTTCTGTTGGATTTTCGTTAATTATTTGTTGTCTTCTACTTCCACACTTTGCACATTATTATTTTACGTCGGTTATACACATTTTATAATTATTACTTATACTTTTTGTTTAAACTTAAATCACATTTTGATAAAAAAAAAAACTGGAGCGAACACTTCTGCACTCTTTGCTGGTTGTAGTGTCCTCCCAACTTGGTATTAAACTTAGCGTCAGAACTTTGGCCTTCAATGTTTCCGTTAAATTTGAAACAGAAAATTTCGCCCTTTTATTAAAATAGCCGCCACCAGTTACGTTTAACTTTACTTTTAATGGTTTACACTCTCTCTCACTTCCACCACGTATGACTTTACTTTATTTATAAATATAAGACGTTAATTTACCACAGTTTGTCAAAAACTAACTATTATTTAGACATCGGCTTTTAACCGCCAATAGTTTTATGAACATTAACAATCATACTTTATTAGTTTTATACATATAACAAACGTGTCCTTTTTAATTTACTACAAAACATAAAATTTTACTCAAAATTTTACTTCATCGAGTTTGAGTGTTTGCAACATTGACATAATTTTTTATTAAATAATTTTTAAAACATTCACGTCTGAAGTAAAAAGACCTTTTCAGTAAGACAGATGAAAAAAATTATTTTAAAAATAACTTTAATTGCACAAAATTTATACTTGTGAGAAACTCCATTTCCTTGAGAACACCACCCTGACAAATTTTAGAAAACAATTCTTCATTTAAAAACTCTGTGTGTAGGTTTTGTTTTTATTTATCGTCATTCACTCTGATTAAAATTAGTTTATGTTTTGCATTGTTTACATTGCCAAGGATAAAGTAATTTGAGTGTTCTAAACCAAATTTTTACTAACTGCTTTACGATATCGGGTTTATTGCTCCCAACAAACCACTAGTATAAACTGACAATATAACCGGCTCAAAAATGTCATTCAAATAAATGAGAAGTTTATTTACAACTTAATATTCCAAAAGAATAGCCTCTTAAAAATGTATATAACCACCATGAAATTTATAGTTACAAGACATATTATAGAACGTATGGATTTAAGGTAACCGTTAAAATTTATTATAACGAGTAGAATGTAGGCTACACATTAAAGAATTCAAAGTACTTATTCCCATGTAATATGCCACTTAAAACGTATTTAATTGGAACCTTTCTTTTCTTTTACTTTCTATGTTATGAAAGAAAACACCCACACAAAAACTGACTTCACTTATTACGTTATATTATATTTGTATGCATACAACTTTTGTTTTCACATCTTAAAATTATTTAATCAGAATTTAAATAATTTACAAATGTAGTTTATTTCCTGATTCCTCCGTAGGTTTACCTTGTCGATGAAAGTAAATACTGTTATACTGTAATACTGTTATAATATTGAGCTACTATGAAGCTAAACGTGTTTACTTGTAAGTGTTTTTAAAATAAGGGAGGATTTTATCTTAAAAAAAATTGATTTATTTTGCAGACTATAATAAACCCACAAATTATGAAATGATAAACAACACAAATATGAACAATAAATAATTATGTTCATTCATCAGTAATTCCGTTACTGATTTCAACATGCAAGTGAATAGTGATTATTGACATATTACTGGCAGGAAGAAAACACTAACAAAGTGTAAACACAGTAGAAAAAAAAATGTTTATGTGCATGTAACGGCTGAAGATTGAGGAAGAGTATCCTCTCTAACCGCCTTCTTGTGTTATTGGTAGCAGTGTCAGCAGTGATTAATAGCTGGACCTGCAGTAGTGGAATAGTATCCTTGTACAGTAGTGGGAGAGACGAAAAGAGTACAAGGAGAGCAAGCTACGTCTTCAAGTTTATTTTAAATTGTAAATAATAATTTACTTCATACAAGTAAGCATACATAACACTTTACGGCACACATACTCTCATCTTATCTTCTTAAACTCACCAAACCTTGTGTTGAAATTATCGATGTAATTACGTCGACACACACTGGTAAACTCTTTGAAGCGTTTCTTCATTCAATTCAACTTTCAAGTTTATCGTCTCCTAACGAATTACGCCCTTAATTGTTTATTTTTGCAATCACCATAATAATCATAACAAAACAATCGCAAGTAGTAAATAAATAATACTGAAATTTTATGTAGCAAAAGCTAAAAATATATTTTCGGTAGCAGTGCCATAACAATATAATTTTGACCCAATCAAAGGAGGCAGTACCATGGAAGCGCATTTATGTTGACTGCTGTATTTGGAACTGTTTAAATCCTCTCGCTAAATTAATGCAATTAATGCTTATTTTCTAAGCTAAGATAAAAGGCCATCTGATGCGTTATCAGGTTATTTGACTGAATAGTCATGCTAACTAATGATTCATTGTAAATGATCAGCTTTCGTCAATAACAAGATTAGGTCTATTGTTTACAAATGTCTTCTAATGCCCACGTGGACGTGGATGTACAGATTACAACTTTTCGGCAGTGAAAAAAGAAGTAACCTTTTTTTTTTTTTTTTTTTTTTTTTTTGTTTAACGTCCGGCTGTTCTGCAATTACTGCTAATGCAGACGGTGAATGATTAAATTCTTTTTTGTAACGTATGAAAAAATGCCTTGCCTGAATGGGATTCGAACCCAAGACCGCATGATGAGAGGCGAGCACGTTACCAACTTCGCCAATGCGGCCGGCGAAGTAATCTAAGAACTATTCAACCCTTTTAATTTAAATAACCTTGCTTTCATAAATTAACTCTACTTCGTTTCGAATTTGACTTTCAAAATTTCCCTAAATATTTCATTAATAATTCAATGCTAAACACCAGATTTTACATCATCATTAAAATCCGTTGATTCAAGATTTATATGGAAAAGATTCGTATACTAAAGATAAAATAAAATGGTATAAAGACATATTTTATCCATGTGACCAAAAAATTTATTGTGTTCATGTTTTCTTTCAATATTTTATGTTCGTATCATTTCTTGGTTTCTTTTTCTCATATACTTTCTCAAAAAAAGTGTTTTATTAATACATGTTTTTACCGTTTTTATGAACAGTTAGACTGCCCCAATGGACTCAGATTATTTTTAATTTATCACCATGTCATTTTGTATTACTCATACTTTGTTCTTCAATTTGGTCATTGTGCATTTTTTATTCAGTTTTAAATACATAATTAAAGTAAAAAAAGATAAGGTCTTGTATATATAGGTAATACGTAGGTAACTGTAATCATGATATAACTGTAGTATTTTTTTGTTGGAATATAATGCGTAGGCTTATTTATGTTGTATTTCTTCGGATAATATTTTTAAGATTAAAACATTATTTAAGAGATAAATCTACTTTTAACAGATTTTTTTAAACGGTTCATTTATTTTTCGTGAAAAATGTTTTTGTGGACAGTTAGGGGAATAAATTATTAAACAACAGAACATTCAGAAATTGTGAGAGAAGTGTATTTACAACATAAGCGTTGTTCGATATTTTAGAGATGCGTTTTGTGCCTGACCGACAAGAGTTAATTGAAAACGTTGATTGTTTACAGAATTTATAAAATGGAACATTATTTGTTAGCGAGTATTTGAGTGAGAATGAGGATAATAGAAAAAAGAGAGAGAGGTTGCGTCAAGGGAAAACTGACCTTGTTTAGAAGGATTTAATTATAACATTCAATAGGAATGAATCCCGGGAGGTAAAAATCCCGCTTTTCACTTTATTATATTGCTACAGAGATAATATTAAAGGTAGAACAGTCGGAAAAGATGGATGCTGTCCCGTCGCATTGGTTTTACACTTTGTTTTGTACTTTTGTAACATTTTCCTTTTCTCTAGTGAAGGCAATTAAAATACGCTAACGACTTTACTCACTGACCACCATTTTGTAGGGGACCATAAATAAATCCGAGGGAAGTCAAAGTTTTAGAATCTAAATGGTGTTTAAGATGTGTGGCCTTTCAACACAGGTTTTTAACCGCTTATGGCAAAACTGCGGCAGTTTTACGCGAGACACTGCATTAAATTCCTGTTTATATCCGTACATAAAACAGAGAGTTAGCGAAATTGCCTTGTGCTGGTCGCCGCACACAAGCTTCTAACCGATACCACTATACCAACCGTCTCTCTATACACAGTATTATATTATGAAGGGCCTAATAAATTGTCAGAGCGACGTTCAAAGGAAATAACAAATAGGTTAAAATAGGGTTGTGGCTCTGTTAGGTATAAATGGAATTAACCAGTAATAAAGAAGTGATCTGATATGCAGTAACCGGACCACAAAGGATGTACTATACTAACACGACTCAACCGACTTTGTAATTTGGTTTTATGGCTATATAAGAGCCGTTTGGATCCAATTTATCGGCCCAACGACCATCGCGTCCCATCGCCAGCTTTGTACCTCGTCCAGTTCTATCTACTATACCCAGCCCAAGTCCCAAATTAACCGACTCCCGCTAAACTTACACTGAGCGAGTAAATAATTTGGTAACTATGTATATAATGGTACGCAAAGTATAGGCCTACTCTAAATTTCACTCTTCTACAAGCTTCTCAAACTAGTTAAAAATAGTTGTTTGGTATATGCGTCTTGTTTTTCTACAACTAAAAGCTTTTATTTCCGCTACTCCATATCGTTTATTTAATAGAGAGTAAAGAGTAACACCTTACCCGATATTAAGGAGAAGTTTAAAGTATTATAAAAATACAAATGAAAAACTTTTGTATTAATGGAAATGTGTAAGTATGTAAACTTAAAAGTCAGTGAATGTACTTACAGTACCTTAAAATATTTTCCAAACTTGGTATTTAGTTACATATTTACTCCTTTCAAAAAATATACATAGTTCCAGAAAATATGTATCCCAAAATGCTTAGTTTTTATCTGGTCATTCTGTACTAATTAATATAAAAAAATCTCAATAACCTGGCCATAATAGACAGGTGTAGTGTCATATTGTTTACACTCAATTTGTTCATTGCAGGGCTAAAATAAATACTCGTAGTTCTGTTTCTTATCACGTGGTCAGCCAATTAAATGACTGAATCATTTAATAACAGAAGAGGTAGAGGTGTAAAAGGCACTAATCAGAGTTATCTTCTCTGAAAGTAATGAATTTTATACACAGCCAGACCCTGTGGTGATTTTTCACAGCCAGACCCTGTGGTGAATGAAGTAAAAGTGTCATTTGCAGAGTGGAAAATATGTGCTTATTAGAAGGCCCAGCATGCTGATATGCGTACTTTTCCATTCAGTGAGGAAAGCAATAATTGCTTTCCTCTCATAATAAATTTTTAAAACTAAAAATTGTAAAACACCACACTCCCCGCTTTACTTAGTAAAACCTCTACAGATTCAAACTAGCCTTTCGGCTGATGACCTAAACAAGAACTCAATAACAGTTAAAAATAGCGATACAAATATTGGTACGTAAAAAAGTGTTTTGCTGTTACTAAAATACTTGAAAGTGTCCCCAATCAATATAGTGAAATGGTTGTAATTTGAAATCTTTTAATTTACAATATCTCAACAATTATGAATTTTATGGAAAATGTGCAGGATCTTCACCCCTTATTCACATATTAAACATGTAGGCATGTTGCGACTTCTTATTAGTCACCCACCTACGAATTTAAACTTTCCGGCATCACCCAGAATGTATGTTATTTTTCTCCGCGATTTTTTTATTTAAAACATACTGTCTATTACTAGAGTAAAATTTTAAACCTCTTGTTAGGAACAACCTATTTATGTGGAATAATTCGACGTAGAATATTCTATTAGAATAAGAATTACTCTATTTTGAAAATCCGATACCTTAATTCTTATAATTTAGTTTAAGTTAAATTTTGCTGTAGGTTTTTCACCGGTTTTTATTTTTAATAGTAACAATCACTAGCAAAATCATGTGATACAAAATATGAAAAATAGTCTCTGGTTATAAAGAATAATGTATTTATCGTTAAATGGTTTTTTCTGCAGAAAATTGTCGTTGGATAGCCAGAACTAAGTAACAATTGTTTCGCAATAATGGTTCAATTTCACAAATCTGCCAACAGACTGAACCTTAGGGTAATCTAGATTCGGTTGAAGACAAATTGACCCGTTGATGATTCCATAATGTATCCGTATTTTTGGCTTGGTTCCCAAACAAACAAGCGCTAGCGTGATGACGCGCACGCACAACAAAATAATCTTAAACGTGTATCTTACGTAGTGCGAAGTGAGAAAAAAGTCTGGTATGAATAACAACGATGCGGAGTCCTTCTTTATAACCGGCTAACTAAAAATAGTTTTATATCTGAAAATTTTAATTTTCTATCGTTAGTCTTATAAGTTATTTACCATGTAGGTAGATTGACCATGTAGGTTTTTGTAAATCGAATGTTAAAAAATGTGTTGTATAATATGGTAATGACTATTTGAAAATATAGGTAAATTTACATTTAATAAAAAGTTAATTCCATATTTAAAATTTTGAATACAAGTTTAGGTATTTAAAACTCATGTTGAAGTGGATAAGGCGTATTTGTAAAGACGATAAAATACTGCTGAAAATGGTGGCTGGGAAGTTAGGGGTTGTAGTATTAGAAGATTCATTTACCGGAGCAGTTTCTGTCAACGCTAGATTAATGTTTTCTCGGTTTTCTGGAATAGAGAGATCAATTACTTCACGTTAATTTAACCTTTGAACCCACCACATTGATGATGTAACAAATGTAAGAATTACCGAACACTTCTACTTCAGCAAAACACTACTGTAATTAATTCAAGATAGATGATTCCTTCTTTGCGTATTATGATACTCAGTATCAGCACTTAATAAAAATTCTAAAATATAAGTAAAAATTAAAAGTATTTGATAAATAGTTTGTACTTAAATAACTCAGACTTAAAGCTATTGTAGAATTGTAATATTTTATTAATTTAATAGACTTAACAGGTGTATCTTTACATGCCCGTAACTCCCTTTTTGGAGTCTACTGAATGCAGTAAGTATAACAAAACTTCTTAGCCGAGCTCTAAATGGAGCTCACTTAATATTTCTCAATAACTTTATTTCAGTAGTTCGCACTAATGAAAATAGTGACGAATAAGATATAAAAACAATAAATATTTCAAAAATATAAAATTTTCCTGCTATACACATAACAAGATGGCGGAGTGTTAAATTATTTGCATTTGATCTACTAGTTCTAAGGCTACGATCAATACTTATTTTTCTTATCACATGGTCCGCAAATTAAAATTACAAGCATGTAACAGTAAAGGTAAGGCTGGAAAAGACACTAGTCAGAGTTATCTCCACTGAGAGTAATACATTTCATTATTCAACCAGACCCTGTAGTGAATGACGTGTAGGTGTCATTAGCAGGGTGGAAAGTGGATGGTGTTCAAAGGGTATGCTGATAAGCATACTTTTCTACTCGGTGAGAAGGCAAAATTATAAACCACCTCACTCCTCATTTTACCTAGTAAAGCATCTGGAGGTTCAAACCAGCCTTGTGGCTGATGACCTAAACAATAACACACAAATTATAGTACTTTCACCCACAGGTGATTATTGCGTGGTATTGCAGGGAAGTGTCTTGAGGATTTACTTGTACAATACCAAAGATATATAAGTAGATATGTGTACTTTTTAATCAGTTATTAATGTTATTTTTCTACATTTATCATAAAATTTTATAGTTATACTTTTAAATTAATGTATAGTTAAAAAATTATGAAATAAAATTAAAAATAATGTAAAGCTAGGCTTACGTCTAATGTTAACATAACATACTGTAGGCACTAAAAAATTTTAAAAATTTGTTAATTTTATGTAATTTTTTCAGTAATCACTTTCATGAATAATAACTTGTTTTTACTGAAACTTACTGTCAGTAACATAAAAAAAAATTCTGAATTACCCGGTTTTGTTTTTGAAACATGAAAATTAAACGAATACTGACATATCGAATTTAGGTCACTTGAAATCGTGCGGTTTAGCATTCACGAACAGTATTCTGTCACCCAACACTTAACATGAGAATAAAAACCACAACATAATGTCAAAATTAATTTGATAATTAATTACAATTATAAACCGAACTGATGTGCAAATGGCAGAACTAATTATTTTGATAACGTTTAATTAAAACTGATCTGATACTTTTGAGGTAATACTGCTTTTACGGGACATGGCAAAAATGTATATTACTATTTCAACTTTAGTGCGAAACTAACTGGGAGATCTTTGTTGCTTATATTCATGACTTTACTCCTGAGGATTAAGAGATATGACAAGGATTAATTTTGCGGTAGGTAGTTATGTTTGTAAATAGGCAGATATTTTTGAAAACATTCTTTACGGAAAATGTTTGATTCCCAAATGGATAATATTTTGATAATGGAGCTCCTTGAATTGTCAACAACGTAGTAAATTAACTAAACTTTTCTGAACCAAAAAAGTGTGAGCATTACAATGTTTGTGTGTTTTACAAACTGAATCAATTATTACAGAAGTGCTACAGTTTTTTGAAGACATATAAACACTCCCTTCTTCTATTTACAACAATAACATCGATAAATATCACTACAACAATTGTGGCAATGTACGTAGAAATATATTTGTTTTAACTGCAAAATATGTAGAATATATTCTTCCGTAGAATAATAAGTAGATAGGTACCTTTTTACATTACATGGCCGAACAAAACTCCCCAACGGAGAAACTCAGTACATTTATTTCATATGAACTTATCAGTTTATCACAAGTCGTTGTTTTAGTCGTTTGAATTATCTAAGAATGAGATGGATAAATAACTTCTTTGTGATTCCAGTATTCCCTTTCCTTTGAGTATTTCCTTTGAAATTTTGTATTGAATGCTGTTGATTTTTTAAAATTATTGTTAGAATGGTTAGATCTCTGTGTAGGATGTTGGTTGGTATGTACTTATGTGATGCTGTAAATGTTCGGAATAAGTTTGACTAAAATCTTTGCAGGATTAAACGAGTAATAATAAATGTTTTCAGTTCTAGTAAAATGTATTTATTACTATGTTATTACAATAAAGCATTTGTACCTTTTTAAAGTTAATTGGGTCTATTTATCAGAGAAGATCGAAGTTTCCTCATGATGGACCCAACACAACTCCTCTTCACTTTTCTTTATCGGTGAATCGTCTCTTCTACTTCGCTCTTTTGGTATTCTATCGTTTTACCAATACACTCAGAACTACCTCATCCACTTCAATCTTGGTCTATCACTTGGTGTTTTTACTTCCATCTTCAATTTTAGGATACTTTTAGTCAGTCTACCCTCTTCCGTCTTCTTAAGTTGTCAAAATCATTGTAACTTTATTTGTTTAATTTTTCGTGTTAGGGTGTCTAGCCCAACTAGCGGATTGGTGGAAGAAACGCAGAGAGTATAATGAAATTGTGAACTAAGTGAAAATGGTGGTCAAGAAATGTATGTTAGAAAAGAAGTGCTAAAAATTGTGTATATATTTAGATAACGAATTGAGGATGATTAATGTTCACCCTCAGTTAGTTTAACCCTTATAATAACGTTTGCTATTTTATTTATAAATAAATGCTACTTACCTTTTTGTAGTAATGTTATTATGAATATTAGCCATAAAAATAAATAATTTACAAACGAGTAAATTTGTTAAGTCAATTTGACTTAAAAGAAATTTATCGGTCAGAATAAAGTACTTCATAAAACAATAAATTAAATTACTCCATAAATAAAACAGTAACTGAATTAAACATAAAAAATAAAACATAAAATACAAAGGAGTTTAAATTGTTTGCAAACGACTTTCCCAGAACAATTCTATTGTAAATAATTCTTTTGATTTGATTTAATAAGTGCAATTTAATGTAATTGCTGACCCTTTTTTCTTTTAAAACAATTTCCAGGAAACATTGTATTCGTTTAATAAAAATTAGCAGTGTTCGAGAAAAAATACATATACTGTATATATCTATACAGTTTTTTGTCGTAGAACTTATGTTTATTTATTTTATTACTTTACTAAAATAAACTAATTCACCTTGACAGTTTATATTGATGGAATATATTTTCGTTGTAAGTTTTTATTTTTTATTTTTATTTTTACGGAATGAAATGTCATTTTGTATTGCTTATTATTTCGCAAACTTTTCGTACCGTACTATAATACAATTTGTTAATTTGATTTGAACAATAAGTTTAAGTAATATGGCAAAGAGAGCGAATCTAGAACGGAAGTTAAACATCCATCGATCTTTAACCTTTGTGATATTTACTCAAAAAATAAAAAGAATGTTAGTCTATGCTAAATTTTGATTATAGCACCGAAAAGACCGGTCAAAAAATAACTTGTTTCAACCTTAAACTTTGAGGTACCCCATTATTTAATAACTTGATTACTAGGAAGTTTTGATATCGAATTATTTTAAACTGAAATGTAAAATGTTTTACCTGACTTCTTGTTTTTGTATTTTGACGTTGGTTATGTTCCAGGGTTTATGTAATAAGTTTTTGATAGTTTTTGACTGAAACCGTTTAAAAATTTTAATGTTAAAATTTACAGGGCAGATAGACCAGATGATAGAGGATATGGAGGTGCTGCTGTTTTAATTCGGTCTTCTATTCAACACAACGAATATCCTCTTCAACATCCTACGGAATCGTTTCAGGCTGTAGCTGTCACTTTAAAGTTAAAAAAATTTGACATAAACCTAGCGGCAGTGTATTGCCCTCCACGATTCTCTTTGAAATGTGAAAACTTCACTGAATTCTTCTCTTCCCTTGGTCAACGTTTCTTGTCTGGTGGAGATTACAACTCAAAGCATGTACAGTGGGGATCAAGGATTATCAATCCACGAGGCCGAGCACTACTAAAGGCTATCCTAGAGAACCACCTTGATATTCATTCCACTGGAACACCTACATACTGGCCTTCAGCAAATAGTAAATTACCTGACCTTCTCGACTTCTTTATTTCAAAAGGCGTTTCTCATCTCCACTCTTCAATTTCGCCCTTAGATGATTTGTCGTCCGATCACTCGCCGGTTTTACTTGTTCTTTCTGACCAACCTACGGAAATTCCCATTAAACCTTCTTTATCAGCTGGAGTTATGAACTGGGATATGTTTCGAGAATCACTTCAACCTTCACTCAACTTACATCTCCCGTTAAAAAATTCAGTTGACGTAGAATCTGCGGTTGAGCACTTAACGACGATGATACAAGTTGCAGCATGGAACTCCTCGACTCCCCTTCAACATACGGTGGAGAGAAAACATTGCTATCCACATTACATAAGAAAATTAATTGCTGAGAAGAGGCAAGCTAGAAGACAATGGCAAAACTCAAGACTACCTACTGATAAAACACGACTCAATCAACTTACGAATACCTTGAAATCTATCATACGTACAGTGAAAAATGAAAATCTAGAAAATCGTGTTAGGAACCTGAATACGAAAGATGGAAGTCTATGGAAAGAAACCGGTAAACTCCTACGCTATACTCCTCACTGCCCTCCTCTTCGGAAACTGGACAACACATGGGCAAAATCTGACAATGAAAAAGCCATCCTATTTGCTGAACACTTGGAAAAGACGTTCCAACCACATGGTGATACTTTACCAGCTTTTACAAAATTAATAGAAGATAAAGTATCTTCACCTTTACAGTTATGTCTACCTCCACTCAATTTTACTGACCAAGAAATAAAGACTGCAATTACTCAATTGCCACTAAAAAAATCTCCTGGATATGATTTGATAACGGCTGAAGTACTACGTGAACTGCCACAAGCAGGAATAACTCTAATTACGCAAATTTTTAATGCTATTTTGCGGACCACCCACTTTCCTATACAGTGGAAATTTTCACAAGTTATCATGTTTCATAAAGAAAATAAACCAATCCACGAACCATCTTCTTACAGGCCCATCAGTTTACTTTCAACAGTTTCAAAATTATTCGAAAAACTTTTACTCCCAAGACTGCTTATATTTGTAGAAGACCAAGGTATAATCCCTAATCATCAATTTGGGTTCCGTCGACGGCACAGCACAATTCATCAACTACACAGAATCGTTGATCAAATTGCCTCTGGCTTTGAACAAAAAAAATATGTAAGTGCCGTCTTCTTTGATGTTTGCGCAGCGTTTGATAAAGTTTGGCATCAAGGTCTGCGATATAAATTAAGAAAATTCTTGCCAGATGCCTATTTCTTAATCATCAGCTCCTTTTTAACAGACAGATTTTTTCAAGTAAAACATAACACGGCTCTGTCTGACTACAAACAAATCGTCGCTGGTGTTCCACAAGGATCAATCTTGTCGCCACTGCTTTACAGCATCTATACATCAGATCTACCTGCATCTGCTAACACCACCTTAGCGACTTATGCTGACGATACAGTCATCCTTTCTTCTGATGTAAAGCCAGAAGCAGCAAGTAATAATTTACAAAGTCACATTAACTTTTTAAATTATTGGTTAAAAATCTGGAGGATCCAATTCAACGCTTCAAAATCAGTGCATGTCACCTTTTCTCTCCGGAAAGGCGAATGTCCTCAACTATTCCTCGACAATAAACCGATACCACAACGACAAAAAGTTAAATACCTTGGACTTCACTTTGACAAGAGACTCACCTGGGCGACTCATATAAAAACCAAAAGACTGACTTTGAACTCCAAATTGAAAGAACTATTTCGACTTCTTGGACGCCGCTCTTCACTGACTCTAAAATCTAAACTATTACTATACAAAGTTTATCTCAAACCAATATGGACCTATGGACTACAAATTTATGGCACAGCTAAACCGAGCAATCTACAAAAATTACAAGCCTTTCAGTCAAAATGCCTACGTTTAATCACCTGCGCACCTTTTTATGTCAACAACAAAATTCTACATGACGACCTTAATATTCCGTTCATAAGTGAAGTAGTTAAGTCCAGCTACAGTGTTTTTCACAGAAAATTGCATGATCACCCCAACGAATTAATCACCAAACTATCGGATGCATCACTACCAGGAAATCCGCAGCGCAGGTTGAAACGTCAATGGGCCAGAGATCTTCTATAAAGTGATTTATTTTATTTTTCTTTCTTCTTTTTTTTCTTATGTTGTTATTTATCATTCATGTATCATGAACTTTATTTCATAGAACATATACCAATGGGTATCACTGTTCTTTTTCATTTATTTATTTTTATTTATTTTTTTTTTATTTTTTTCCTTGTCATCCTTTGTTTACTGTCATCTAATTTGCTCGTTGTATCGTAGTATATAGTTGCAAATAAAGTTATTAAAGTTAAAAAAAAAAAAAAAAAAAAAAAATGTTAAAACATGTAAAACCCATCTTTAATATGTTTGATTTTGACAAGAGAGATTTATTGCCTAAAAGGTAATATAATATTTTATAAAAAGATTTTTTTATTTTATGAAAGCGACTTTTTCAGAAATTTAACGAAAACTGAAGTTCGTGCGCTTTGCTTCTCCGTGATCTCTTTGGAACTAAAAGTCACGAACTCAAAAGTAGAAAAGCGCAAGAACAAAGACACCTGCATCTATCGATTGGTATTAGTTTGAAAAAAGTGGAGAAAAATTGAACCTGTGGTACTTAAAAGGTAGGTGATTTTTTTCAGATATTACACAGAACCGAACAGTTCCGCGTTCGTTTCTCCACAATATATCAGGAATTAAACGTTGTAATCCAAAAAGTCAAACGTCGTATGAAATTAGAGACCAACATCTATAGATGATGTGTGTTTGAATCAAATAGAAAAAACACCATTTTTTTGCTTTACATCTGACACTTTTTTGCTGCTAATGCAGATGGTGAGAAGGATGATACATGAATATGAGTGATGAAAAAATGCCACACCTGACTGGGAATCGAACCCCAGACCTCGGAAAAATACAATGAACAAAACACTTTGCCATTCTATTTAAAAAAAAATTCCGAATTTTAACAATCGTGTGCTGTGCATCCCATTTATTGTTATTTTAAATTAATTAACAAATAATATGTGTGGCGTTTAGTTTTTATTGATTAATAAATATCTCTTAAGTTCCTAATCACTTTCAAAAAGGTTTTTATCGATATTTTGTATTCTTAAAATGTTTGACGTATTTCTCTTCGAGAATGGTGTTGGTCCCATTGCGTTAATTTCGCCACCCTGTTGTTGTATATGAGCTAGCCCGCACTTCACTTTGGGCAGCATAATTTATAGAATTAATTTGGTAAATTATTTTTTAACATTTAATCTGGTTTCCTTAAGTTATTTTTTTACTTTTTAATGTTATTTATATTTGTTTGTACGTACACTTAGTAAATTTGAGGATTGCTTTTTGCGATGGTGTGTGAAAATAAGAATTGAATGACTTAAATTAGAACAGTACTTAGTAGTAAGACTCCTACAGGTATTTTTTTAATTATTTTGCAAGATGCCTGTTCTTTATCTTCTATGCCTGCGGGAGGATTACCGGGTAAACTATAAACTTAAATAAATACGAGCATACCGACATTTTATGAACTTAAATACGTTACACGTATTAATTACTGTTAATTGATTCATAAAGTGCGTCCTGTGTTTAATTAAAGTAATTTTCGTATGCCTTAATCTACCCGAAAAAGATTTTTGTCAATATTAATTTTTTCGAAAAATTTTCCAACCATTTTCTTCACTTAATAGATCTTTTATTGACTGATGATGTCTAAACGAGTCTTGGCTTCTGTTCAGGTAATAATACCAGGTGATATATAAATGAAAAAACTCCAGAGCTGAACGGGAATCGAATCCGGAACCCCTGGCATAACAGCCAGTTGTGGAGAACAATAGGCTACGGGCCGGCCATTACTGTTTATAGTATTAACACAATACTGTACTTCATTATTGATAATTGATACAAATACTAAAATAGGTTAATTTCCAATTAATTCATGGTGCTTTTCTTTCCCTTTGTTTAAAAAAAAATGTTTACAATCGGTATTTTACGGTTAAAAATTTCTAATATTTCAAAACTACTTAAGCGGAAGTTTGGATTTTCTAAAAATATTTTTAGTTTCTGCTGCCAATGATGGTTCGTTTCTTCTGATAATATTATGATTGTAATTTATAAAGTATAACTTACTTCATTAGCAGTTAGTACCTTTAGAACAAATGCAATTTTTCCACAATACGTCTTACGAGTATCATTAGCTTAATAAGTAGATTATTACAAATTTAAATTGCATGTAAATAGATATCCAAATTGTTTGCTGGTGGTGTTGTGTTTTATATCATGTTTACACTGGTTTACTGAATAATTCTTCTGTAGTTATTTATTCAAATGTTGAATCTGGGTTAATTTTTAAATAATAAATAAGGATTGTAACAAGCAGAATAACAAAGGATTACACCGTACTGTTAAAATACAGGAGTAAAAGTACTACATGTATAACTAGCATTATACTAGCATTACACGAATATAATTTCACTTAAATGATTCCTCTCATACAATATGAATTCTCTCAACGGTAATTAGGTACAAAAGAATGATTTCTGACGACGAATTACATTTGCACACTTTGAATAAATACTAATACCGTCTAGTTTTTCTATTATTTTTATATAAAAATTATTCTGAAATAATACAAATTAGT
Organism: Catonia carolina; assembly: GCA_035578175.1. Taxonomy (NCBI): domain Eukaryota; kingdom Metazoa; phylum Arthropoda; class Insecta; order Hemiptera; family Achilidae; genus Catonia; species Catonia carolina. Next base: position 59,473,423 of record JAQMRL010000003.1, on the reverse strand, counting down.
ATTTAGTCATCATCTGATCAATCAGAGAACTTTAAATTATATATTTTTTGAAATATTTCCAGATAGAATAAAGCATTTAAACCATTTTATTCAAAACAATTTGGAATATTTATTTAACCGAAATACAATATTTGATTAAAAGATTGTTTTGTTTTTTAAGGTACATACTTCCATTAATTTTGTTTTAGTGTTGTGTTGTTGTTTATGTAATCAGCCTAAATTCTGTTTTGAACCTGTAGAGGCTTTTTTAAGTAAAACGACGAGGTAGGTGGTTTATTATTACCTTCCTCACTGAGTAGAACAGTATTCTTATCAAAATTCATGTCCCTCTAAAAAGCATCTACTTTCACCCCGCAAATGACACCTTCACTTCATTTACCACAGGGTCTTGCTGTATAATGAAATTCATTACTTTCAGAAGACATAACTCTGACTTGTGTATTTTACACTTCTACCTCTTCTGTTCTAAAACGATTCAATCATATAATTGGCTGATTATGTGATAAGAAACAGGACTACTTTTTTGTAGTCTTGGAACGAGTATATCGAGTTCAAATAATTTAACATTCTACCTGCCTGTTATGGGTGCTAGTGTTAACGGTATATTTTAATGATCTGAATTTTTAAGGTACAAACAAATTTTCGTTCCAAGTTATTTAATCTTCAAGGAGAGTTGTCTCGTAAAGTAACTGAGAAAATCTTCTTCATTTATTTTTATGTCATAATAATATAAGGAAATAAATTAGAACCATAAATAATTAGGTACGTTAGGATATTTTAGGTTATTGGAATAGTGTACGCACTTTGGATTAAAAATATGTTGTTGATCTGAGTTGTTGAAATATGAGTTTTATTACATGTTCATGTTTTATCATAGCTTGTGAATCTATTTAGTAGTTTTTTGTATATAACAGTTTCGAATAAATAATTGCAAAAAATAATAACTGAATAACATGATGTATCACACGAGATACGATTAACATTTTTAATGGAGTAAATTATATTTTAATTGAAAATTAACGTTGTTTTTCGTAATTATTAACTGATTCATAGATAGTTTTATTTTTCCATTTTCAACATACAGTTGGTTACTCTTGTAGACTATAATAATAGTGAATAATGATTCAACCTTAGCGAGTTGAGTTAAGCTTATCGTGACCAATTTGACCCCTTTCTGACCTTATAACAGGGCTTCGCTTTGATTTCCGTAATATCAACACATAAATTAGAACCTCCTACAAGCACAAAGGAATCGCACCGTAACCACTATGCTTACATTTCGATTTGCCAAAGGTAAATTTGAAGGCAATATTTTACTTAGTTAAACAATTCCCTACAAATTGATGGTACACAACGAAAAGGTAATAAATTTTATCTTACAACGCTGCATCAGGATTATTTGAACTACGTTTTGTTATTACTTTTTATTATGTACTGCACACAATATTCATTAAACGTAAGAAAAATAAAATAATATAATATTATATTATAATTCAATAATATATACCTAATATTACTTTAAAAATACACAATATCTGGTGTGAAACACTCACACAACTTTCTTTTGTCAATGCAAACAATGAACAATATAACCTAATATTAGTAATAAAGCATTATAAATGAATAAAAAACTAACTTCAAAAACCATAACCTTATTTTAATCATGAGTGGATGATGTAAAGTGAAAATCAACCTCAGTTTAATAATACATAGTTCTTAAAAATACGGAAAATCACTCCTTCACGATATACTAGCCTCTGTAGAGAAAAATGCTTTAAGTATAAGTTGTAGATCTTTTAATTTCCTATAAATTAGATTACACACTCTAGTCGTTAAATGCTGTTTTAATGTTAAGGCTGAAATTTAAAAAAATCGATTTTTTTTTATTGATTCTCATGAAAAAAAACCGAAAATCACTAATTACTGCTAAACTAAGGGCTATAAGAGAAGCTTGGATAAAAGAAGCTTGGAATAAGCATTATAGGATTTTCAGTTCTCTAAAACTTTTATTACAATACATTTTTGCGCTAAAATGCATATTAAAGCCACAATCTTAAAAAAACAATTTTTTTGCGAGAAAACAGCCGTTCCAAGAACTTCAGCAGATATGGCACCTACCCTATCTCGTAGACCTAAAAAAATTTAGTAAATACGGCGATTTTAAAAAAATATTTGTCGTACCCGTTTTTGAGAAAATCGCAAAAAATGATAAATGACACGAAAAAACTACAACTACCGGTTGACCGATTTTGATGAAAAGGTTCGTGTCGGGTCCGGTAGTTGTATCTAACTTACGTTTCTAGTTTAAAGTTAGTACGATGTTCAGTTTTGAGATATTTTGTTCGCGCGCGCGCGCGCGCACACACACACACACACATACACACACGCGCGCGCGCGCACACACACACACACACACACACACACACATACACACAAATACATAGACCCCTGGCTAAAACATGTTTTTGGGTTCAGATATTGATCATTGATATGAAAATAATACTTTCCTTTCTATACTTTCGTATAGGCAAGAGAAAGTAAAAAACTAAGCTTCTTATTCATATGAAGTAGTATCGAATTTTAATGATGTTACATTTCAGTTCAATGGTCACATTGAAATGCTAAATATTGTGACGTTTATTCAAGGTTCTTTCGAAAATCTTGTTATTTTTAAATAACGAAACCTCCTTTTAAATTTTCATCTTCTTCACTTCAAGAATTAGGAATCTGTTTATCCCGGAAACTATCTTCATCTTAGGCGTTCTATATTTTTCTTATTCGTTGGTTTGCACTCGAGCTAAGGTACTCCCTTTCCACTCTAAATCTCTTGTCTTGCACCGGGTCCTCTTATTAATGTCAATTTTCTCGTCTAAAGCCAATAATGCTCATTTTATGACGTATATATGCATTTCGCAACTTATTCTCCAAGATATAGCCCTTCAATGCTCTCAGAAACCTTATTTCTGCCCCTTGCAAACTATCTTATTCCTGCTTGGAAAGCGCCTTCACAACAATTCCTTGTAGCACCATAGTCTTAAAAAATGTTAAAGGTGTATAATTTCTAGTCTTGTGCTTCATCCTTTTATGTATCATCCCGAAAATACTCTTAAACTTATTAAGTTAATTCATCAGATCCTGCTTGTTTGTGAAAGTCACGTCATATTCCAAGTATTTAAAATTGGATATCTGCTCCAAAATGTTGCTAATAATTTATATGTTTTGACCTCACCGTAAAGTTTCCCATGAATGCCATTACTTTAACATTTTGTAATTTTTAATGTATAACAAATATTTAATTTTACAATCTAATTGTCACAGTTATAAACAACTAGAAATGACAATAAACTACTTCACTTAATAAACGACTAAACCTATTACAAAATAGATATGTGGTAATTTTTATTCAAATGATTGATTTCTACACAACCCGATAACAATATGTTAAAAGAGAAGCTCAAAAATAATTATTGTATCTGAAATTATAAATTAATTAGATTTGCTATACAATCCTTACATAAAATGCCATAAAAGAAATGTAACATAAAACATTAAATTTATATAACGCACGTTTTACAGTAAAAAAAATTCACTAATTATTGAAGGGATTTATAAGTTTAATTTATAATGCATCCAAACGCTGATTATGTTCCTTTGATTTTATAATTGAATAAAAACAAAATAATGAAGTTAATCTGCATACTAAATTGGAAACCTTTAGGAATAATAATGGATAACCTGATTATGCAGTACGACGTGTGGTACATAAAAACAAATTTCAATGTGAAGATTAAAACGTAACAATGTATTGAATTGATACTACATAAAAACTCTATAATATGAATGTCAAAATAATTTTACACAAAATAAGCAATCAGAAAGGAATAAAAATGTATTCAGTAGTGACAATCATTTAGTGTATTTTTATGTAGTAGGTTATTTATTTTAAATGCTTTTCTCAAAACAAAGATACTGGTCATACCAATTCTTTTTATATTTTACTAGTATGTTAGATTCAAGTAATTATTGCTATTAGTAAACGTTCCAGTTAATGAAAGCAAATCTTAAGGACTGAATTCTATCCTTGATTTTTCCATCGTTCCGCATTATATTGTGCCACTTATTGCTAAGGTCCGTTTCGGGATCTAGGTAATTAAATAATTATTACACTAAGGTTTACAATTTCAAATATTTATTACACTAAAAGATTACAAAATAAATAATAAACTAATCAAAATGACTTATTACAATAAATAACTTAATAATTTAGTTTAAGTGAATAATAAACAATAAATAATTTACTTAGCCTACTTACAATAAACTTTATAAGATTACACATATAAAATGGAACTGAGTACACAAAACTGATCTTAATACACTTACACAAAGACTTTGCACAATACGCACACAACAAAGGCAGTATAACAATCTTGAGTCACTACAATACTCGGATACGTAACCTTTAAATACGCACCCCGATAATCGCTCGACAAAGATCACATAAATACTGACTGGACCGCGCTCGGGGGTCTCTTTATATACTTATTTACAAAGATAGTTCAAGAAGAGAATAGAACAACATGCAAAAATAAAGTACAAAAATAACTCTTTATTAATGGGTGCTAGAAAAATCCGTTGTAAACAAGTCAACAGTAGGTCTTTTGTAAAAAGTTATTACGGGTCCCTTTCATAACAGTTTTACAATACCGACCTTTTATCCTACACGATAGTTATTACAATTTTTATGAATAGACATACCTTTATGGTTATTAATGTCATCTTGTCAACACTTGTTACTATTGTGTTGTTACTGTTATTCTATTATTCCTTCGCTGATATTTTTATCTACTCTTACCATTTTTATGAATGAAATTCTGGAACCTTCGCGAACCGTCTTTTTTCGATATCGTTACAATATTAAAGGCCTACTGTAATACTACCTATGACTAGGTTCGTGGGGATGTGGATGTAGCACGCGCTGCTACGTTTGTTAGTACATAGATAAATATATAATTACAGAACACAGCTTAGCCAAAGATTATTTATTTGTTTAATACATTTTAATCAACTTTTCCGCTCTCTAGTACGACACGAAAAGAAGATGTCTAACATTGTTGGTGCTAAGTCAGTTTTAATTTAGTTATTTGAAAACTTAAAAATACAATGTTTTGAGAATGATCTAAAAAATGAATAAAACATTATAACATAGTAATACTCTATTAAATTAGCTTAGAATTTTAAATTAAATTAATATTTAGAGTTTTGAGCTTATAAATATTATTTACAGTACCTTCTAAATCAGTTCAAGTTTATTCGTTGATTTTGAATAGTATTAACAGAAATAGTTATTTATTTAAATTTAGTCAAAGTTTAGAAAATTAATTATAATTTTAAATTATTAATAAATAATTAATACATTGGTTAAGTACTTTACTAAGTAAATAATAAATTAGCTGTTATACGCTTTTAAAAATAATGCATGATGTAGTTAACTTGCTACATGTCGAATAGCACCTTCATCCACTAAGCTCAATTAAACAATAGTGTAAAAAGTAATAAATTTGACAGGTAAATATTGTTACATTTTCACATAGAGTTGGCTTCCTTTATAATGTTAGTCACAAAATATTTTGCACTCTTCAGTATGAAATTCATTTCATTTATCTCTCGAAGTTTGGTCAAAACGAAACAATAGAATGTATAGTATAAGAAATTCAAAGTTTTTATCAAACGAAATTTTGACTACCGAATTGTATTACAACGATTAAAATTCAGAAGGAATATAAATGACACGGTCCCTTACGACTACATCTGGGTAACAGATGTTTGTATGCCCATGTGCCCAAGGGTATATTATTGCATTTCACATTTATATATGCAAAGCCGGATAGTATACGTACGCATTGTACAATATCGCACAGATTATCAGACGTTCCATCCATTTTATACATTTAAATTCCGCTTCTATAAAGCTTATCGTCTAATATAAAATTGAAAAATATTCGCTCTTCAGAGGCAGATTAATCCGTTCTATGTCGTTTAGTACTTTTGTTGTATCGTATTAATTTATGTGTTTTATGATAGTAATGCAATATGTTAGGCCATCTTTATTGTTAGAACGTTTAAAGTTAGGATGTGCTTAGGGTTTTAATAGAAAGTACCACGTTCAAAAGCCTTTACAATTTCTAACTAAATTTCGTTTGTATGTAGTCTACGTTTTGAAGTAATTCATATCTTCTTTAGCCAGTCGTAGCAATTTGTCTGCATTAATATTATTTGCAAAATAGTCAGACGGAAAACGAAAACCAAAAAATCATTTTGGTATATATCTCAGAAATATTGAATTTTGTTGAACAGCCCATTTTTAAAAGAGGTTATTTAAATTGTCATCTCTTTTAAATATTAAAATTATAGGAGTATTTACAATTAAATATTATGAACACTCCTCAATCAATACAATGAAAACCTCTGGAGGATGAATGTTTCTGGAGGATGAATCTGAAGATGAATGTTTCAATAGTAATAGCTATAAAATTTGTACATGAGTGAACAAAGTTTTAAGATGGGTAGTACTTACTCTGAGTATTATTATTATTATTATTATTTGTAAATCGGCGTGGCAGGCAGTGATACCTATTGTCAGCGATTCTTTTTACGGTTTTTATAAATCTTTTGCTTAAGAACCGGACTAGAAAAACTTACATTCTTAGAGGTATCTAATAGAGGAGTAATGCGATATAAGATTCTGTGAAATAATTTTAGAAGTACATTGAATTTAGTTTAATATTTCTACAGATTTGCTTCACCTTCCCAAGTCATGAATCGCATTTTTAATGTTGAGGTGCTCTACCTATTACAACCTAACCATTTGACTGTCACACTTACCTTTAAACATCCTGATTGTTATATATTCATTATTCTTATATTTCCGATATCGTACTGTATAAGAAAGCAGTAACCATGTGCTTAATGAAAGTAAGAGAGAAAAAATCTTAAATGGGAATATCATATTGATCAACTAGTCAAAAATGCTCGACAGTTAGTGTACTACTTTAGCAGACTTAGAGAATGTCTAGATGTAAGAAACTTACGTACAGTTTACTTTGCCCTGTTTCAGTCAGTATTACAATATCGAGTTATAGTTTGGAGTGGTGCATTTTGTACAGATTTGGAATCTTTAATTAATATTATAAAAAAAGATTTTAAGGAAGGATTTTTAGAAAGCCTCTGACCCAGCCTGTTAAGGCCAATCGCACCCCCGTTAAGTAATTCATATTTCCCCGCTAATTATTATCGTCGTTAAATACACTGATTTTGTATTAATAACCTTTTTCCCGCCTCTGTCTGTATACTTGTCTTGATTTCCGATGGTGATCTCAGTTCATGACGTAATTATTCTCCCACTACTCACATTCCATTCTTCCCGGTCAACTCACTCACTGGTTGGATTCTGCGGCATGTAGACTGTTCGTGCCTTCTCTGCGCCGGCCATCCTATGGCGTCGCTTCTACAATTGTCGTTATGCTTCGTTCGTTTCTGATGTACCATACATCATTTTCAAGTGTGCTTTTGCTTATATGTGTAATTTATAATCATTTACAATTGTTCTTGTTTTCGTATCAAACATTAAAGTTACAGTGTGAATCGAACCCCGGACACGTGTCGCGTAGACGCCGTTTCTACACTTCAGGCCATTCAACAGGTAAGCGAATTAGTCTATTTTGTTGTACGCTTTCTAATTTTGTGTTTGAGTTGACCAGTGATGTCCTGCTGTTCCAGCAGTTACTTATCGTTCTCCTTTGTCTCCCTCAGTGTACTTTCCACCGTTGTATCTTGCTTATTCAGTCGTTCCGCCGTTGGTTTCTGGCGCCATTAAATGAAACTAGGTCCTCCGGAATAAGTCGTTTATGCTTCAGTTTACATTAATCTGCCATTAGTCGTTGATAGTGGATTGATGTCCTACAGTTACAAGTCGGCTTACCGCTTAACTCGTTTTATCCAATTTATTTTGGGTTATTTTCAAAACTCCTGCCATCAAGGCTCTAACATTTGGTCCGTCCCGGGCAGGATATTTATCAGTGCATATTTGGAAATACAGTCTATTGTCTTAATTTTTTCAATCGTCAACAATTTCAGTATTTTGTTTAATTCGTTGTTACATGGTGTTACATTACATTCATCGTGTCATTTATTGTGTTTCGTGTCTTACATGTGTTCAATATATTAATAAAAACATTAATAAAAATATTAATATTAAAAACAATTTCATTTATTCAGTTAAAAAATACGGGTTAAGTTGCATAACAAATGCAACGCATTATCAATTTGTTGCGACGCGTTCATTCAATACAAGTTGCAACCAACGCTATGCTGACGTCACAGTAGATCGGTTCAGTGCTATATCTTTCGACACGGCCAGAATTTGGCTAGAGTCGCCATTTTTTCCTTCGTTCTTGTTAACTGGTTCACGCAGCTTACAGCGCATGCGTGCCCTCTCTCTCATTCGCTCTCTCTCGTGCTGTCCGTCGTTACTGCTAGCGCTGAGAGAATCACTTCACTTGCGTCGTCTGCAACGTATACATCATAGTTGCAACTAACCTAGATTCAATAAACAGCTGTGTTTTGTTTACATTCTATTATTTGTTTTTCGCTCGCTGTCTTCGTTCATTATTTTCAACATGGACGATTTACAATCTTTAATCAAAAAACGCAACGTTGTCAATAATCATCTTTCTCGTTTTAATAATTTTCTTCAATCTGACGTTGAAGTTAACCAAGTCAAATTACGACTTGACAAATTCTTAGACCTCTGGTGTGACTTTGAACAAATACAAACGAACATCGAATTACTTCAACCCGAAGCAGATTTCGAATCAGAACGCACTGCTTTCGAAACTCATTATTTCCAGTTAATTGATCGCGCCCAGAAATTAATTGAATCTCTGGACAATACAATCGTTTTACCAAATCAAGTCAAGTCTTCTAATTCGCAATTAATACAATTACCTCGAATTCGCCTACCTTCATTCGACGGAGATGTTGCAAAATTCCAGAATTTCATCAGCTTGTTCAATGATTTAATTCACAATAATTCTGAGTTATCATTTGTTCAAAAACTTCATTATTTGAGGTGCTCATTAGTCGGTGAACCACTGCGTCTAATAGAACACCTGCCTCTCTCGCTTGAAAATTATACGTTAGCGTACAATTTAATTGTTGAGCGCTACTCCAACTCAAGGCGCATAGCAAATGTTCACTTAAATCAGATATTCAATTTCGTTAAATCTGACACTCCGTCCTATCAATCGTTAAAAGGTTTTCTTAATATCCACGAATCATCAATCGGAGCCTTACGTCTGCTAAATATAAATTTGCTTGAATATTTACTTTTTGAGATAGCCTATTCTAATTTGGATCCTGTAACAAAGCAAGCGTTCGAGGATTCAAATCCTAATTCAGCCGTGCCTACATACGAGGCCTTAATGTCATTCGTTACCGCTAAGATGCATGCTTTCGAGCTCTCGAATTCATCTCAACCTACAGATAACGCTAGTTCTTCTTATACTAGCAAATCCAACGTCGATAAACCGGCTAGTCACAGACCGGTGTTCCGTAAACAACCAATGTCTCCTACAACGCCTAAAAAACAGCATTCGGTTTTATTAGGTAGTAATCTTGCTAATTCAAATAGTGAACCGCTATACAAATGTCCGTTTTGTGGCTCTATTAATCACAACATTTTCAATTGTACCGAGTTTCTCGCCATGTCCGTTGAAGAACGGCACAAACAAGTGTTTCAGCTTCGTAAATGTTTTGCCTGCTTAGGAAAACACTCTCGCAAAGACTGTAAATCTATCAAGTCTTGTCGTTTATGTGGTTCTACTAATCATCACACACTGTTGCACGAATCCTCTACTCCAGTCGATTCTACCACTCGTAATTCTGCGTCAAGTAATTTTAATTACAAATCAATTACTACTAACTCTAATCGTAATACAACTTCTCCCGTTGTTAATTCTTCTGGTTGCGATTCCTCTAACAATAACGTTGTTAATAGACATCCTTCTGTAGGACTATCTACACCCAGTAGCGCGCATTTAAGTACCGCTGCTGAAAATACCGTGCCTATTTCTGATTCTTCCAACAGCAATTCGCTATCGTGTCGCACTGGTTCACAAAAGGTTTTGCTAGGTACTGCTACAGTGCTGTTGCAAACTCAATTTGGCAACTTTCACGCTTTCCGCGCTGTACTTGACTGCGGTTCTGAAGTGAACTTAATAACATCTCGCGCCGCAGAGCAAATTGGCGCAAAAACAATTCCGTGTCGTCAAAACTTGTTAGGCATATCAGCTGCCACTACTCAAATACAAGGTACTTCTCAGATTACCATCGCTTCTAAACAAAACAGCGATTTTCGTCTCGATACCACTGCGCTAGTAATTCCTAAAATTACTAACAATTTACCATCTGTCTGCATTTCTCACGAAGTTTTACAGCTGCACTCCGGCAAAATTCTTGCTGATCCTGAATTTATCCACTCCGCCCCTGTAGACATTTTACTGGGCGCCGAAGTGTTTCCTGATCTAATTATTCAACACAATAATTCCATAATCAAAGGCAGTCCTTCTGCCATTTCTACAGTTTTCGGTTGGGTAATTTTTGGTAAATTACCAGCACTTTCTATGGTTTCAAATAACCAACCACCTAGCTCGTTACTCACTTCTGTCGATACGCTGTCTCAAACTATGCAGCGCTTCTGGGAGTCGGAAGAAATCTTCGCTCCCCCTGCTACCAATCCGGACGATGACTACTGTGAAAAGTTATTCTCCGAAACCACCACTCGTGATAGTAACGGACGTTATATTGTTGCGCTTCCGTTCAAAAACAATTCTGTATCGTTGTCTTCTAATCGTCATGTCGCAAGTCGTGCTGCTACAAAATTTACTGTTAAAATTTCTCAGCAGCCTGCAGTTCAACAAAAATACCACGATTTCATGCGTGAGTATCTTACTCTCAACCACATGTCGCCTGCTTCTTCTATCGCTGAATACATAATTCCGCATCACGGCGTATTTAAAACAGCCGACCCTAATGGGAAAATTCGTGTCGTATTTAATGCTTCTTTCTCTGATCTTCACGGCAATTCACTTAATAGTCAACTGTTACCTGGTCCTAAGTTACAAAAGGACATCTGTAATATTTTAACAACTTTTCGTAAACATCCAATCGTCGTCTGCTCGGACATCAAGATGATGTATCGGCAAATTCTCGTGCGTCCTGAAGATCGTTTGCATCAACATATTTTCTATTGTTCCGATTCAAACTCCACACCGCAAGAATTCGAACTGAATACGGTAACCTACGGAGTTAAACCGTCTGCTTATTTAGCACAACGTACTTTACTTCAGTTAGTAGAAGATGAAGGCTCTTCGTTTCCTCTTGCATCCGAGGCTGTTCGTTCCAGTACTTACGTCGACGACATACTAACCGGTGCTTCCGATTTCAAGGAGGCTGAACTTCTAGTCGATCAACTCATCGAGTTACTCGCCTTGGGAGGTTTTCAATTACGGAAATGGTCTTCCAATCATCCTGACCTTCTGCAACGATTTCCGCACGATCATCTAGAAAATCCTATCTGTTTCTCAGATGAAACTTCATCGATTAAAATCTTAGGGCTTCAGTGGAACCCCACCTCCGATTCTTTTTCGTATCACGTAACTCCTTTCGATTCTACGGTCACCAAACGTACTGTGCTCTCCTATCTCGCAAAAATCTTCGATCCTCTCGGATTTCTAACTCCAGTCACCTTCTGGGTAAAACACTTTCTAAAACAATTATGGAACAACAATTTACAGTGGGACGACCAGTTACCGCCGATTTTCGACCACGCCTGGCGTAAATTTAGTACTGATCTCTCTGCTCTACAAGATTTTCGTATTCCTCGAATTATTTCTGTTAACGGCGCTGAATACCGAATTCTTGGATTCTGCGACGCCTCCGAAAAAGGCTACGCCGCTTGTGTATACCTTCATGTACAAACCAACACATTTTCTGATATGTTTCTGCTCAAAGCCAAAAGTCGAGTCTCTCCGCTAAAAAACGTTACAATTCCTCGTCTTGAACTGTGCGCTGCACTCTTGTTATCTCGTTTAATTTCTTCTGTTTCTGATTTTGCGAATTCTATTTCTTGTTGTGACATGCGATTATTCACCGACGCTAGTATCGTGTTAGCCTGGCTGCAAACGCCGCAACACCGCTTAAAAATGTTTATTGCCAACCGTGTGCAACAAATTCTTTCATTAACCGATCTTAACTCTTGGTCTCATATCTCTACTGACCAAAACCCTGCTGATGTTGCATCTCGTGGTGCCAATTGTACCGATTTGATCAATCACTCGTTGTGGTGGCAAGGGCCGCCTATTTATCGTGCGCTATCTACCAAATGGCCTACGATTAATATTCCTTCCGTTCCTACTGACAAGCTCGATCTCCGGCAAGAAAAAATTTGTCTCGCCGTCTCAACTGATCCTTCGTTTCCCGACGAAATTTTATTAAAATTTTCATCGTTTTCTCGCCTAACGCGAATCCTGGCTTATGTTCTGCGCTTCGTGAAAAAACTCAAAACGCCTTCCGTAGTCTTTTCTTCATTCCTGACTTCAAGCGAAATCTGCGCTACTACCAATGTCTGCGTAAAATTGACTCAACTGCGCTACTTCTCCGACGACATCAATGCTGTCTCCAAGGGAAAAATACCGTCTAAGTCACTCGTTTCTTTGTCACCGTTGCTTAACGACCACGGCATTCTAACTGTAGGCGGTCGTCTATGCCGCTCTGCGCTTAGTACTACTGCACAGCATCCCATACTGCTGCCAAAACATAGCCACTTAACCAACTTAATATGTGACTATTACCATCAACTGTCGCTCCATTCGGGACCTCGTACAACACAGGCGTTGATCGTTCAACAATTCTGGATTCTATCTGCTAGAACGGTCATCCGACAAAGAATTCATCGCTGCGTTCGCTGCATTAGATACAACGGACGACCTTCTCAACCTATGATGTCTACGCTTCCATCTTCTCGTGTCACCGCTTCCCGTGCATTCTCATCTACTGGTGTTGATTATGCCGGCCCGTTCTTCGTCAAAACCAGTCGTCTTCGTAAATCTTCCTTATCTAAAGGTTATCTGTGCGTCTTCGTGTGCATGTCTACCAAGGCTGTTCATCTCGAATTTGTGTCTGATCTTTCAACTGATGCTTTCCTTGCTGCACTCGATCGTTTTGTGTCTCGTCGAGGTCTGCCTTCGGACATCTACTCCGACAACGGCACCAACTTCGTTGGCGCCAAAAATAAATTTGTCGAAATTTATAACCTGCTTCGTCACTCGTCTCCTGCTATTGGAAGTCATCTCGCTGCATTAAAAATTACTTGGCACTTCAATCCACCTTCTGCGCCAAACTTCGGCGGATTATGGGAAGCCGCCGTCAAATCGGCCAAACATTGTCTACTTCGGCTCATCGGAGACAAACCACTGCTCTTCGAGGAGTACATAACTTTATTCGCTCGTATCGAGGCCGTATTAAACAGCCGACCTCTGTTTCAATTCTCATCCGACCCCAATGAGGAGAGATGTATGCTGACTCCTGGGCATTTCCTCATCGGATCGTCTCTGTTACAACCACCTGAACATAGCACAATTGATCAACTCCAGCCGGCCTCGCGCTGGCATCAAGTCAAAGTTCTAGTTAAGTCGTTCTGGAAACAATGGTCCCTGAACTACTTGCACACGCTAACTCAGCGCAATAAATGGACTCGTGCTCGTGACAACCTACAAATTGGTCGTGTTGTCATCGTGCAAAACCTCGACACTGCTCCTGCATCATGGCCATTAGGCACAGTTACCGATGTCTTTCCTGGCAGAGACCGCACAGTTCGTACCGCCGAGGTAAGAACTATTCATGGTACTTACATTCGACCCGTGTCAAAGCTAATTGTCCTGCCTGACAATTAGGCTTTACCTTCGTCCACAACTCTACGTCTTCTTCTCACCGCCGTCTGCTCCGCATATGTCTTCTTATTTCTCTCCTAGAGATTCAATTTTCTGAGTAGGCTGCTCCTGATCATCCGCTGCGTATATTGTATGTATTGATTCATACAATCTTTCAACAAAAGTTTCCTTTAACAACTTAAAGAATTCACTCCTGATACATACAAATACACATTCATGTATTCGTCTTTTCATTCGTCTGTTCCCTTGCTGGAACTCTCCCTTGCTCCGTTGTTCTTCGATTCTTCTTCTGCGTCGCTTCTGGTTGTCAACCCTTGTTGGCAATCACCTCAAGATCGTTCCGTTACTCGTTGGCTTCCGCGCAAGCCGTGGAAGATGTTCCGTTCGTCGTTGGCCGGGCAAACCCGTGCGTTTGTCACGCCACCTCAAGATGCTCCGTTCTTCTCTTCATTCGATTCTTCTTCGTCGTCTTCTTTGCTTCGTACTCTTCGTTTGCTACGTTTTCCGCTCCCTGTTGCTTCAGGGCGGGCGGCTTCATTCTTCGTCTTCTTCCTGCGTTTACCGCTCCCTGGTTGTTTCAGGGCGGGCGGCTTCGTTCTTCGATCTTCTCTGCTAGTTTTGTTTCTGTAAATCGCTTTCATCGATTTAGGCGGGCGGTATGTTAAGGCCAATCGCACCCCCGTTAAGTAATTCATATTTCCCCGCTAATTATTATCGTCGTTAAATACACTGATTTTGTATTAATAACCTTTTTCCCGCCTCTGTCTGTATACTTGTCTTGATTTCCGATGGTGATCTCAGTTCATGACGTAATTATTCTCCCACTACTCACATTCCATTCTTCCCGGTCAACTCACTCACTGGTTGGATTCTGCGGCATGTAGACTGTTCGTGCCTTCTCTGCGCCGGCCATCCTATGGCGTCGCTTCTACAATTGTCGTTATGCTTCGTTCGTTTCTGATGTACCATACATCATTTTCAAGTGTGCTTTTGCTTATATGTGTAATTTATAATCATTTACAATTGTTCTTGTTTTCGTATCAAACATTAAAGTTACAGTGTGAATCGAACCCCGGACACGTGTCGCGTAGACGCCGTTTCTACACTTCAGGCCATTCAACAGGTAAGCGAATTAGTCTATTTTGTTGTACGCTTTCTAATTTTGTGTTTGAGTTGACCAGTGATGTCCTGCTGTTCCAGCAGTTACTTATCGTTCTCCTTTGTCTCCCTCAGTGTACTTTCCACCGTTGTATCTTGCTTATTCAGTCGTTCCGCCGTTGGTTTCTGGCGCCATTAAATGAAACTAGGTCCTCCGGAATAAGTCGTTTATGCTTCAGTTTACATTAATCTGCCATTAGTCGTTGATAGTGGATTGATGTCCTACAGTTACAAGTCGGCTTACCGCTTAACTCGTTTTATCCAATTTATTTTGGGTTATTTTCAAAACTCCTGCCATCAAGGCTCTAACACAGCCTGTTCAGCCCCTGTTTCAACAGTTTGGTTTTCTCAACACAAATAATATTTAATAGTACCTTACTCATATAAGAATAAATAAAAAAATATTTTTCTCTTTTAAAGCATAATTATAACATCAGAAGAGTTGAGGCTGGATTTGCCATGGAAATGAAACGAAATACGTCAGGAGGTCAAAAGGTATTTGATTTAATGGCACCACATTTTTTTAACCTTTGACTTGCGTAACCTTTTATTTACTGCATCAATTGGTATCAATAAATCTTGACTTAAAGAAATACTTGATTGGCCTAAGGGTTAGTTGAGCTCGTCCATGGATGGGTTGGTTTAGTTTTTGCTTTGTTAATTTATAGTTAAGTAATAACTATTATAGTAATTTTTTTATAATTAAAAAATGTGTAATATAGAATAATCAAGAATATTGTAATTCGTAATTTCTTAATTAATTAATAAGAATTGAACATTTTTAAATACTAACTTATTATTGTTATTATTATTATTTCATCACTGTCTTTTATGAGCACAAGCTTTGCCTTATTCAGGAAAGTATTATATCGCGGAACCTTTTGAAGATTAACTGTACGAATAACTGTTTGTTACCGTAAACAGAAATATTAGTTTCTCGAGAACGTGGTTAACCCAGTGATGAACGAAATCTAATATGCAGTGCAATAAAATGCTGAAAAATTGAAGCTAAACAAAAATGTCTTTCCCTGCCTCTTAACAAAAGCCATGACCGAGTGGCTAACTACTGTGATATTTCTCTTTCCACAATTCGAAAAATAAAGAAGGAAATTAAAGACGTGAAGAAGCTGTTCTTCAACAGTTTTGTTGACACCTGGTAAAAAAACAATAATTTGGTTAGGTAGATGCTAGAGAGATTGAAAGTAAAGACGCCGGTGACAGCGATAGTAAAGAAAGCGATTCATTCGTAGAAAATGTGTTTCAATGGGATAAGGTAGATGGTAATTACAGCAATTGAAACACTTCTAGTCATGTAATTAAGCTATAGGGAATAATATAGGTCAAATTTATTTCTTATAAGGTTTATGAAGAAACCTTTTTGTCGGAATAAACTACAGCTTATAAAATGTATTTAGAAACAGCACGTTAGTGAAATGTACTAGTAGTGTCTCATTGTTGAAGTTGGCAACACTGTCAAATTTCACTTCCCTTCTTCATAGCCCATCCATACCCAAAAGGCAATCTCATGACTAAAGTATAATCTATATAATAAATATTTATTTTGTTCAGAGTTTAATTTAGAAGAAATATTTATGTCATTGTTTTAAGATTGGATGGATGTAATATTACGATATTACTTTTTGGTTTAATTTTTCTACTATACCTACACTTAGTCTAAAATTAGAATACTACTAAAATTTCAAATTTCTTAGTATAAAATATACGAGTTAAATTTGATGGTTGTTTCACTTTGCGACACTCAACAAGTTAAATCAATTGGAACGTTAATTTATTGGCCATTAACAATTGAAGAGACAGGATATTCCATGTGGAGATGTTACCATCTAAGTAGGCTAAGTAAGGCTTCACAGTGACGTATTCACTTATATCACGATATAGAGGCGTAATATTAGTATTATTGTGTAGCATGAAACGTCCCTATGTTTAACAAGTCATTACGTAGATTGTATGTATGTACTACTCCGGTGTAATATAGGATACTCAGAATTACTAGGAAAGCTTCCTCCCTTTAATTCATCCCCTTCCACCTATACTTAAACAGCAACCCTCTGATATGAAAGGCCGTTTCTCATTTGCTCAATTGCTGCCCTACTGGATGGTCTCTTACTTTCCCCCCGTCACCTCTCACACTTACTCACTCATTCTATTTCTCTCTGTCAGTCTTTTCAAGTACCAACTAACGTAGGCTACACTATCATTCTGCAGAAAACGCATTACAAAATTGTCCCATGAGAAATAATAACCTACTCTATTTCTAAGTGCCTAATCTCGAATAGTGAAGAAGTGTGTTTTTGACGGAACGGTTAAAACAGTTACGTTTCTCTATTTACAATTTTTCCTCCTTTTTATGTAGCCTAATTTTATAATTTAAAAAATATTTAGAATAAGCTTCTAAATTTATAAAAAATAATTTAAAAAAGCTATTAGCACTGTAGGCAAGAAGCAAAATGTTTGCTTTAAGTCTCCTAGTTGTACCTACCTTAAGCTCTAAGTTGTAAATTCGTACGATTTTCCGTTTATTAGTTATTTCGTTCTCATTCACACATAGAACAAAATTTAAAAACATGATTTTTGGATTAAGAACACCTAAAAACGTGTGCATCTGGTGAAAACTCATTTTCAGAAATTTGACATGAAAATATAACTTTCCTTACCTAAATCTCGTACCTGGCAAGAGAAATAAATAATAAATTAGTAAATATTAAAGGAACTTTTAAAACTAATAGAACCATTTTCTTGAAGTAAGCTCACTTGATCCTAGTTTCATTTTTTTCTGAAGGCTATTCTAAACTCTTTCTACAACCGATTTGAAACAATTTAAAAAAAAGCTATAGAAAAAAAGTAGGTCTACAAAAATATAATTGTGAAAAGTAAATATAATTATTCATTTTAATTTTTTAATTTTGTTTGTAGTTGAATAGGCCTACTATTGTATAAAAAATGTTCATCATATCCCTATATGTCTTACAATGTCTTACACCTATTCCGACATTTATGATACAATACCGTAGGTACTTTTAAGGAGTAGCCTGTATTTTTATATCTTCATTAAAAATTCTCTACATTCTTTTCCTGATCATTCTTTATGTTGAAAAACCATATTATGTGAAAATGTAGTTTAAAATTAAAATATATTCATTCTCTTTCGACATCTTCATTTCTTGCTCTACTCGGAGAATCGATTTCCTTTTCAAACTCCCGAGAAAAAATGTCAGTTGTTTTTTTTATATTATAACTACAACATCCTAGATTTTCGGATGATTGATTTTAACACCATGTTTATACTTATAGACAAAAGTGAAACTGACTCACTCACTCATCACAAAATCTCCAGAAACACAAAGCCTAGGAATTTTATATTTTATCTCATTTTCGTATTAGTTTTATGCTAAAAAAGATTTTGAAAGATTTTTGTTGTGAAGACAGAAAAGGCAAAAATCTTAAGTCTAAGCCTGAAGATTTTTGAGTGGTTTTTTTACTAGCTTAAAGTACATATATTTACAATTTTATTATTTCTAATACAGAGATGCTCGGCAGAATCTCAGCAGTTTATCTAAATGAACACATTAAGTACACACCCTTTCTTGTAGGATTTTATTTTTACACGTATTTTGACATTTCGCTCTTTCTCAACCTCCTTTGCTTTTAATGGGAGAATACAGACACTTTGATACTAAAAGTCAATAGGTTCTTCCAGCTAAGTCTTTGTACAGGATTTCCATTGTCAAGCAGCTAGATTTCTCGGGATTTCGCTGGGGATATAGTCCACTCACAGGCAGTGGCGGTCCTAGCGGGTGGGCCGGGTGGGCTCGGGCCCACCCATTTTTAATATGACTTGACTGAAACAATAAAACAACGAGGATTTTTATTCACAACAAGATGGAAAACAATAATGGTTACGATATTTACGTATCGCAAATGAGACAAATTAAACCTTATCTACGGGCATCTATGGCAGGGCAAAAGACTTAGTAACCTGGCGATTGTATCCATAGAAAGAGAGTTAAGTTTTCCTTTAATGTCGGATCCAGATCCAGTTGTGGACGAATTTGCGGCTCAAAAAGGATGACGGCTACAGTTCAGTTTGTTTTAAAGTAAACAATTATCGAGAGTTGACTAGTTTATGTGTTATTATTTCTTCATAATTTTGACCAACATAATGGATTTGGACTTGGTTTTTATATTTTCAAACTGTTTTTGTAACTCATGTACTGTATTTAAAGTGTTCAATTTAGTAAATTTCTTATAAAAATTACAAGGTTGTGTTTGTTTATTCAATACTAATCCTGAAATAAAGATAGAATGTACTCAATCAGTTATCTACATGTATTCAATTTATAAAATCATAGACAATTACATATAAACAGCTACTTTTTAACTTAAAAAATTAACATAAATATATGAATGGGCCCACCCAGAAAAAATTTTCTGGGGCCGCCTCTGCTCACAGGTCTGTACAAAAGTCATGTTTCTTAATCTATTATGGTTCTCAAAACACTCTTATTAAAAGCGCTTTATCATATAGTTATTTTCCAGTATATTATTTTTTTTTTAGTAATTTCCCAAATTTATTTACCATGCGTCCGTACAGGTGCGATGGGCTTATTGTTCAATGACTTAAATTTTTACCTTTGTTTCTCAAAATTTAACTTCTTCATTACAGCAGACTCGTTGCCATTATCATTACTCCAAAGAATTTTTTTTAAACGTATGTTTATTTAAACGGTATGTTAATTGGCATCAAAAATATTCTGTAGTGTCTTTTCAGGAATGTTAGAGTTCAAATTGCATAATATAAGTATGCAATGAAAATCTAATGGTTATTCCGTTAATCAGGATAAAATATAAACAATGGATGAGAAAAATGTTTTCATCAATTGTAAAAATTTAAGGTTAGATACTTATTCGTAGAGTTTAGAGACTTGGTGTGGTTAACATTTAAACTAGGTACCTCTTTTAATATTGAATAACTTATAATAACTTGGGTTGTTTGAATAAAATATTCAAAAATATTCTGACAAGAACGTTGTTCTATTAAGGTTATGTAGACATACACTTCCTAATCTAATGGACCAACCGTCAAAGCATCACATCGGGTCAAGACCTCTTGACTTTAGACTATTATTCTATTCCCTTCTATTTTGTGTTGACAGGAGTAAAGTGGCTGAAGTTTTACCCTCTTCTGCTACGCTATAGTCTAGACATCTCTATACTATAGTTACAGTATGTTTATCTAAAAGGAGGATTTGTCTGCATCTACTCATAGGTTAAATCACTTTTTTGTTTAATAATAACTTATTCTTTCTGTACTTGACATTGTACAAATTGATCTCGCTCAGACACCTTACGGTTATTTATGTTACTTAAAAAAATTGTAGTTTCAAGACAAGGAAAATAAAAATATGAGATAAGAAACTTAGCCTTTATTTCTAGTTAAGTAGCCTACGATAACAAATTAACGGCAAAAATGTAAGCAATTTTAATTTAGAAAATAATTCATAATTATCTGTATGTATTTTGGAGGGACTAAGGTGAAAATGTATACATCCATAATAATATTTCCGTAACTAATTTTTGAGTACCGTTTAATTACTGTAAAACTTGCGACTCCTGAAAGTTCCTAATTTATATTTCAATTACTTTGGCTGTAGTCAAACTGTAATTTATAAAGAATGCGTAATTTTTGTCAAAAGTTAAAATTTAGTACTACTTTTTAAACTTTCAAAATATATTCCAACTAAAAAAAATTAAATTGGTTAAATATTTGTGTTATGTTGTAAACCTGGTTTGGATAACCACATTCTGCTGCAAAAAAATTCTGACCTAACAATTTTTGCGAAAATCGATGAAGTTTAAATTAATATAAAACATGGATTACACAAAAATTAAAGCTAATTGAACAAAGTAAATTATGCAGATTCAAATTTTGCTACTTCTATTATTAAAAAATCAATCCATCGTTGAACAAAAAACATCACCACGCTTCCTATTTTTGGCGTAGAATCATAAATGAATATCTTTTTGAAATCTACAAATATTCTGATTCTTTGAAATACCCAAAACCAAATATTGAATTTTGGTTAATCTTTATTACAAGAATTTCATTTCAGTTTCCCTTAAACCGAAAATTTGGTTTGGATTTTTAAGATGTTTTTGTTCTATTTTTCTACAGTTAAACAGGAATGTTTAAATCAATTAAAACAGAAATCGCTGTGTTATGCAATTTCGTCCATTCTCAGAATTATTTAGAAAGCCCGTATGTAGACGGAAATGTTTTTCTAGTTTGTATTTTATTCTACAAAGGAAAACCTTTGTATACAGTAAAGTTCAGTTTGAGCTTTAACAGGTTTTTTTAAATTTTAAATTTAACAGTAGGGAAGTATGCAGAAGTTTTTATTTCACTAGTTAACGCCAAACAATAACCGCTTATAGTTTTTACGGTTTTTAGAGGTCATGTGATTTTTCATTGATTTCAAACCATATTTTTCAATAACAGAATTTACTGAATAAATATGAAGTAATTTTCTGGGATAAATTTAACCACTGAATTTAATTTGACATGCTCTGTAACAATCTCTAAATAAATTTTTGAAGCGAAAAAGTTACGGTAACCTATTAGACTGAAGCAAGACAGACCATGTTTTCTCATAGAAAAATCTGCTTTTTACGAAGTTTTGTTTCTGGAAAGAACGAAGGGGTACTTAATCGGGGAAATGATTGTAAAAGCCATCCAATCTCTTTTTTGTTGTGCTGTATCGATGCGACCATAAAACTGTTCGGTGAGTGGATTTCTATAACATTGTTTCTTTCTTAAAATCTAACAACTATATTTTCTTATTAAGTATTAAGTTCAGGTTTTTCATTACAAATATTCTTTAAAATATTAAGATATTTCAGTAAAACTAAGTAAACGGTTTTTTCTTGTCAAACTAATTTTTAACTAAGTATAAACTGGAAATCCACTCTGGTGTGTTTGTACCAATTCCATCAATCGTAAAACGAATCAAAAAACATTAGCAAAGCTTTTAGTGGATTTGATAAATGTAATTCAGTTGATATAAAATATTAATAAAATAAGTAGCTTAGGTTTTAAGCATACTATAAAGTTTAATTTTACCAGTTTATTAAAGAACTTTAAATCAATTGAAAAATATTTGGATGTTTTCGAAATTTTTTAATGTTTTTGAAATGAAAGGAACTACCGTCAAGAATACCCTTTTTTAAAAAATCAAAATAAATTCTCAAACCAAATTACTACAAACATTATTACTTTTTTTCTTTAAGTTCATCAGTCATCGATATCTGTTTGAACCCGTATCAAATTCTATTATAAAGAACACCTACCAAGGAAACCTATTGCAACCGGAAAACCAGTGTTTTAAAATTCTTTTAAATTGTATCCTTTTACGCGTCATCTGAAAAAAAATCAAACTTAACAACTGCTCAACTGCAAACATTAAAATACATACGTCAGGTTTGAAAGGCCCACAATATGTGCGAGAAACACAAAATCATTTTATAAACAAATTATTTACACGAAATAGCATAAGAACTTATACTTACTCCGTTCGTATATAACAAAAAATCCGCTGTTGAAAATCTAAAATCTTTTAAAACAGTAAGTAACCTAATATTGTAGCATAACAATTAAAGCTAAAATAGTCTAGGTAAGCCAATAAGAAAAAAAAATCGATTTTTCCGGCCATAAGGAATTACTTCAGCTATCAAAACGAAGAAGATAAATTTTAATTTAGGAAATAAAGTCATGGTTAGAATTCTAACACCATTCGTTTTAACGTTAGATATCAAAAAAAGTTTAGACTTAAGGAAAAATTTATTTTAATCCATCGTCATTTAATTATGGATGTATTGAACATGCTAATTAAAAGGAATTAGAATTAGCAGAACAAAAGATAAAATACAAATCCCAAATACTTAATTGCACAGGTAAGATTGAAAGTTTATATTTACACTTAGCAAATTGTACTTGAACTTCATGTTACAGCAGAGAAACGTAGAAAGCATTATTTTGTAGCATGTTATACAATTCCTGTTATTAAACATATATGGCGTGTAAACTGTTTAAATTCATTGCACTACCATGTACTAATGTACATGCCGAAAACGAAAGATAAATGAAACATAATTTGAATTCCAAACTTAATATCTTTTAATTACGTTGAGTGAGTATTCGTCCCTTAAACGGTGGATGCCAATTTAAGGGATCGCACGTTTTGACTTGTTAAAGATGGTGGTGGTAGGTGGAACAGGGGAAGAAGGTAAAACCTGTACCGTGCCAGAAGAAAAGAGGAGTAGGGAAATGGAGGTTAGATGTAACGAATCCCATCCCCTATAAGAACAACCCAGAAAGTGTAAAGGCTGCATTATTACTCGCTCTGTTGGCACAGCGCCACGCTCCACGCTTGCTCGTTACACTTGGAAATATGAATATTATAACTATCAGGAATGAATATATAAACATTAAATGTAACAAATTTAGTATTGAATACACAATTTAAAATAGAACTACAATATATGTAAGACTGCGGATCCGATCATTTCTAAAAATTTATTTACAAATGTTTATATAAGCTTATAATTATATTAAGCTTTAAAATTGTATTGCTTTCAATGTATTTTGTGAGTTTTACTACTCTTAAACTTTATAACTTAGGAATTTTATTAATTAATTCAATTGTCATTTAACCAGCCAGTATTTTTGTGAAAAAATTGCCAATGTAGGATAAATACTGGCAGAAAGAAACTGTGGTTTTTCAATTTTCTTTCATTTTGTCACATTGGAACGAGTTTTCAGAAATGTATTATTAGTTGCATAAGTAATCTGAAAAATTTCTTAACCTCTTCTTAGGGGTTTCCCAAATTTTTTCAGTTTGCTACAGTTTTTTCTTCAGAAGAGAATTGTTCATATTATAGTTATTGAATACTCTTAATTTTTTAACGTTTTTTACAAATTCAATCATCTTTCCATAAATACGCATAATTTTTAGGCATCATGGTGAACACAATAGTATAGAAAAACACTTGAAGAAAACTGAAGTTGTGTTGTGGCTCTGCGGACATTCGTACTTAATGAAGATGATAAGAAGAGTTTAAATAAAACTTGTTTTAACACAAATTTTTAAAAATAGTAGAGATAGGTGGTTCATTTACGTATTTTAACTCATACATTTGTGAACTAGTGCTAAAAGGAGAAGTGAAAAGCAACTTTGAATAAGTTAAATTTTATCTGGAATATAATTCTCTTGGGGCTAGTGGTTAAAGCGGCAGACTGCCTGGCCAACTAAATAGTGGAAGGCAATAGGTATTCCAGGCTAGGTCATCGAACGGATTACTTGTTAAAACTAACAGACTCTTACAGGCCTTATCAAAATTTGACTCTAATTAAACAAATATCAGTTATTTTATTTTAGAATTTTATAACATTTTTTATAAATAATCATTTACTATTCAGTTGATGGGAAAACCTTCAGTAGTTTAGTAACACTAGAAGGGAAAGTAACTTATTGTGATGACCATCTGATAGTCGTACACTACTGTGTTTCTGTTCTGTTGCACCTTAACTTATTAGGAATAGGAAAAAAAAGTTATTTATGAGAGAGTGACAAAATTTATTTATTTTTAATATAAAACAGTTTTGTTTAATAGGTATAATTAAATTTAAAAAATATATTTATTTTTTGGTATTTTGTACTATTTTCTCAATGAATAATTATTATTAAATAAATTTTTAACTTTTGTTGCAGGTATGTAAAGAGATGTTTACTGTATTAAGAAAGGATATGTGTAAGTTACATTTTTTATTACAACAATGTTTTATTATATTAAATATTTTATCAAATTTCTTGCTTTGTTCTATAAAATGAGTACGAATAACAGTGTATGACTAATTTATGGACGAAATGTATAACGTAATTAGATCGTAATTAGATCAAATGTAAATTTAGTCCACCTAAAACTAAAATAATTTCTTGCAGAAAGTCTTTACCTTTCTTGCTCCAAAATCTTATATTCTAGTTCTTTTAAATGTTAATAAAAGTAATACAGTTCTTTATTTTGAAAAGTCACTAAAAAATTGGTTGCATTGACTTCTTGACATTAATAAAAATTATGAATAGCATCATAAATAAATTCAATCATTATGTGATCAATCAATTTTGTCTTTGTTAATTTCTAATGTTTTAGTATTATGGCCAAAGGTACATTGTGTAAATCCTAGTTTCTACCCCTATACATTTTTCCCGACTTATTTTTTTAGTTTTTTTTTATAGTCACAGAATCCTGAACTCTGGAATAATAAAAATTACAAAGGTCTTTTATGTCCGCTATTAATAAAAATATATTTGAATATAGTAGGTACCTATAATTATATTCTATTTCTCAATTAAATTTAAATCTTAAAAACTTGTTTTTATTGATATTTTTTCCTATAGTACAAAAGAGTAACTGACAATTTTTGTAAAAACAGTTTTAGTACATTTTTTATAGTTTTAGTTATATGAAATTCTTCCTTTTTTAGTTGTGGTATATTTACTAAATGTTAGTACGTACATTAATTTGTGTTCTTGGAGTAAATTATGTAGCCTTCCTTCTGTAACATGAAATAACATAAAGTTGTGTAACATAAAACATGAATTTGAAGTCAAATAGCCATAAAAATTACTCCATTTCGCATACTGTTCATATATTTTTTCAATTTGTATGGTGTGTCACAAATTTCTTAGTTTCTTTGTATATTATAATTTCATATTATAACATTATTTTTTTTCTTGATTTAATTCACGCGGAAAGCTAAAAAATAAATTTGTTCTGAAAGATATGATAGCCGTTGTTATCACTTTTCCAAGTTTTTTTTATAGATTTAAAAGATGATAAAATGATTTATTAAAATATGTAAAAACCGTTTTTCCACGTAAACAATTCACTAAAAATAATTGCTATATTTTCTCATACGAGGATAGAAATAAAGGAAGAGTAAAAACGGGATGAAGTGAAGAGAAAGCGAGACTTTACCTTCCTTTGATCTCGCTCTGATTCACAGGGACGGCTGGCATAAATTTTTGGAGTTGAGCGAAATTTTCTATTATATATTCATTACTATCGTTATTCATAATTCTTGAAAGGGGAAAGATATTTGAATTTTAGCTACCGTATAGAGAGAAGAGAAAAATATATTTCCTACTCTCAGCAGTAAGTTTAAAAAGGAGAGAGAAACACGGATATGAACGGCTATGAAAAACGTGGTCGTAACATTATGCATGCACAGGTATACTCGTACACATCACAGTTCTTTACACATACCTGCAGCTGGACCATTAGTTACGCCTTACCTCAAATATTTATTCCACAATTTCTAAGAGCCTATTATATTGTAGTAGAGCCAATTTCAAGAATATTGCTATTATTATAAAAATAACAATACAAAAACATTCTTATATTCGCAAAGCGAAAATAATTCTGTATAAACATACACATCTAACCGAATTTGCTTGAATTATAACCTGATTACATTGCGGTTTATCCATATTTTATTATCCTGTGGCAAACAAAATAGTATTGAAATTCGTGGTTAAATTTGACCGAACCAATTGAATACTTACCTAATATGGTAAAACAAACTTTAGGCACAAAGATTATTCATGGTACAGAAAATATTTAGTTTTTAATAATAAGAGAAAATAATAATATTATGTATAGTTAACTATAGCACATGCATCATCAAAACATCGCATAAATTATATGCGGTCCAAACACCACTGCGCGCATGGTTATGTTATACTGAATGCCGCACGCGTTGCAGGGTTTATAGTAACTTTTAACAATATTGTAGATATATATATATCAGACATATACTACTACAAATTTAATTTTTAATTAATTATGTTCTAAAACTTTTAATTTGATACTTCATATTTCGAAATCCAAATCTTACCGCTTTAGCAAAAAATTAATAAAAAATGGAATTGTCACGAATTCTTAATATTGAAGATAATTTGATATTCGATCAAGATTTTAAGTCGTGGCTAGCTTTCAAAGCGGAAGTTGCCAGATTCGATTACGGGCTAGGTTCTGAAAATTTTAACACGTCAAAACCCACTGTTATAGTACCAAAATCCCTAGTAGTTGCTACTGACCAATTTTGCGGTGCAACTTTTAATAATTTTTAAAAAATTGGCGTTTAATTATTATTTAAAAAAAAAAATGTTTTGTACAGTAAAACGTGGTTAACAATTTTATTGATACAAGGTAAAAGGTTAAATTCTCAGTTGAAAAAATAAACTAGTAATATACAAAACCATTAGTAAAACCAAAAACATTCTGCCTTATGAAAATCTAAATACCATTAAACCCTACCACTCTCATTCTACAAGAAGTAATTGCACGTGAAGTCATGGACGCATTAAACTATATTAGAAGATATTCTCAGAAGAAAACAGGTAAAGAATTCTAAAAATCTTTCTTTGAAAGGCAGACAAATCAGTTACACTGGGTCTTAATTCTTAGTGACTAAACAAAAACGAGACGTGAAAATTAATTTCGTCTTGCATTCCATTTCTCTTTGATATTTCTTCTTTGTTTTTTATTTTTAATTTTGTTTGCTTATCATCCTTAACTACCTTAATCTTTCCTCTTTTAGTTTCATTCATTGTCCTTTTCTAATAAACTCAAGAATCTACTTCATCACAGACCACTAAATTATTGTTTATACCGACGTGTCGTAACTTTCCCTTCATATTTGAGTACTAATAATAACGCTACTTAATTAAAATTACCCAGGAATGAGTTATTGTTTTGTTATCTCAACTAGTAATTGCGTTTGAGTAATTTTATTAATTAAATTTATAACATTGCATCTTCCATTGTAACATCGACGTTAATAACTGCATGTCTCGTTTCAGTACATTTGTATTTCATGTAACTTTAGCTTATGTTTTATTACTTCTGAGAGTAATTATGTGGAAGTATTTACCGTGTTCGATAGAAATTACTTATTTTACAAACAATAGTTGCCCGTCAAAGTTCTGTACTACGAAGGAAATTCAGTTAATTATTATTTTAGTTATAATATTTCATTTCTGTGTGAAATATGTTTATAAAATGTATCAAACTATATGAGAACAATTAATGAATTTTTATTTTATTTGAACAATTCATGCAATGAATTGAAACTTATATGAAAATTAAGTTCAGTTCCTGTTTAAATTTTTCACATTACTCTTCTTAAAACTTATTTTTTTCCTTATTATGTTTACAATATTTAATGCACAGCCAGTAATTTGATGATTAGAATCGGAAACGGTAAAAATTTACTTAAAAGAAAAGAAAATTCACCCGTAAAACTTTCACAGGGTACATGTAAATTCATTTAACTTACGCAGTATCTCTACTCCAACGTGTAAAAAGACGACTTCTCGGATTTTGGGGTAGGTTTTGTAAATTAAGTTTGTGAATAAATTTAGTTTTCGTTTTCGAGAAGCTTTAGTAAGTGTATGAAAATATAGTAATCGTAGGGCATTTTTAGGTAATTGTGTAAAGTTTCCTTTTTAAAAGGCTTTTTCAACAATGCACAAGCATTTTGATTGGATACGTTGCAGAAATGAACCCTACATTTGACATTCGTAAGTCCATAAAGGATAGAGTTCAGATCTTACGCTATTAATTTTGATGAATGTAGACATGAGCGTCAAATGGGTGAACGAAATAATTGTCTGCGACGTTTTTCTAATAATTTTCGTTTTAGACCACTGTGAGTACTCCAGGTAAACAATGTCCTAGGATGGTGTATGTCTAAACATAAGAAACGTATTTTGTTGGCCTGAGTCAAGGCGGAATCATATAAAACCGCGCGCGCGCGCGCGTGTGTGTGTGAACTTTTTATCTCAAGGACGGATTATCTTACGAATTACAAACTTAAAATTTAAGTTAGGTATCATGAGGAGATACGACACAAACGTTTTTATAGAAAACCGGTGGACCCGAAGTTATAGTGCAATGTAGTAGTTGTAGTAGTGTAATATAGTAGTGTTATAGTAGTGCAATGTAGTAGTGTAATAGTGCAAAGTAATGTTTTAAAATGTTGTTGTGAAGTAATTTGTGCAATATTGCAATTTTTTTCGATTTTTTTCAAAAACGGTTCATGTGTGGGCTGCTCTCTTGCTTCACAGTATTTGTTTCAAGATTCTGACCTTTATGTTATGCACTTTAGAAGAAAAATTGTATAAATAAAGTTATAGAAAATGAAAAAATCGTAAGATATTTACTTCAAGCTTTTATTTCTATAGATGTAAGTTTTGCGGCAGTTAGTGATTTTTAGTAATTTCTCATTTAAAATTAAAAAAAACGGGTTATTATAAAAATTGTGGTCTTAATTTCATTTTGCGACGATAATGTATATAAATGAATTAATATAAAATTAGAAAACTGGAAATTTTTCTTTCTTAAAATGTTTTCTACATTGCTTATTTCAGCGTCAGTCAATGATGTTCCCTAGTTTTGACATAGACATATCAAAGTCCAACATAGATTTATTTTTATTTGGCGTCATTCATTCGTGATTTAAATTAGTTGATATGTTTATCTTACATTGTTTGTTTGCTGATGATTAAACATAAGTTGTGCTTTCCATTTTTTACATTTGCAACACAAAGTTGTGTGTGTGTTTCACATCAGATTATTTAAGATAGGAACGTAATGTACAATTTGAAGATTTTTCGATTTAAAAAAAAAATGTTTGTAGGTTGTACATTGATACATACAATTTAGATCAATATTGTATTAACGTGGTATTTATTTTATTAAAAAAGTGTTAGAAATGTTTTTTGCAATGAGTTTATTTTGACAACATATATGTTTTTTCTTTCGATTACTCTTTTCAATTTTGCGTGTGAACTAGTTTTCAGTAACTGTGGGAAAGTGCACAGAATAGCCAGTCTAAAGGGAATAATCTCACTCAATGGACGCTCTCGTTTGATAATTGTTTGAATTTATAATATAAATGTATGTTAACAAAATAATCGAACTGATTGTCCACTCTCTCCAAAGGGTTCTTCCAGAGTAAGAGATGTTACTGATATTGTATGGCCAATGAAAAGTTGAGAGAATGTACAATGGACCCGCATGTGGTTAAAGGGGATGAGATAAAGCGAAGAGGGATAAGAGCGTGGCTGTGTTGGTGGAATCTGGATGTGCAAGGAAGAGGCGTTAGGTTCCCCACAGAAAGGGACTACCCAATGACTTAATCACCATTTTAATCAGGCGTTAACTAAATATTCATTCACTGAAACTACTTCACTGTTCAATCACTTTACTGTTGAATAGGCTCTGAACTATTAAGTTCCACCCAGTAGTACATAGTAAAGTTTACTTTTGACTTGACATTCACGATTCAGTTAAAATATGTAACTTAACATTACTTTAAACAATTTAATATTACATTTATTAATTTATCGAAGTGCAGAACACGTTAAAAAAATAAAATAAATCCTTTACATTAGTAAATCATATTAATATTATTTTTTGTAGGCCAAAACTTCATCATTAAGACTTAATTTTTTTTGTAAATTGTCTAATTATAAAAAATATGTTGATGAAACTCTATAATTTGAAGCAGTTAGTTCGGCTTTCTAGAGTTATTACCAACGTAAATTTGGAAACTTATATCAATGTAAATGTTAGAAAAAAATAAAATTGGAAGTTAAACTTTCAGAAAACAAAATAAATATGTAATTACTCAAGTGGCTCAGTTCCTTTCTTATGTTAATATTGTTAATAATTATGGTGAAAATGAAAACAGAAGTTAGTTTCCTGATTGTCCATTGTCAATTATATCTCGCGTAATAGTAAGTTAAAAATATCTCATATTTTCTAGCATTATCATTGTCTCGATAAGGTTTCTTGATAACCTAATTTTTTTGTTACTTTTATCAATAGTAAATAAAACAGAGATACTTTACTTAAACATTATATAATCAATGCACCTTTTTCGCAAGGGACCAATTCGTAACGATGAATATTATTTATCAAACCTTCACTGTATATTTAAAATAACTTATGTAATTATATTATGTTAATTATAAATGACTATGTTACTTATTAAAAACTACTATATAACCTTTATTTAAAAAAGTAAAATCCATTCTTTCACTCATAACGAAGTCTGCAGAATTGTAAAGCCCAGGAACTTGAAATTTGTTGGGTATGTTCCATTTGGGACGTAAGTCTCCCTTCAACACTGAATTTTAAAAATTATTTTTTGTATTCACATCAAGGGTAAGTAGACGTATGTAACGTTTACTACTATTATAAGAGTAACTTGCTTTCCTGCCCTACTGAACGGAAAAAGTTCCAGAGGCACGTTTTGTGAAATATTTAGGAATGTAAAATGATAGAGGTCTGACTTGACGCAAGTGCATCCAAATGAAAAGGAAACACCTGGGAATGCAGGAAATATTTTGTTTCATTGGTAGGGATTCCCAGCTTTTGTTTGAAAACAAACTTCTTTTGTAAAAATCCATTATGAAGCCGCTTTCGACCTACAGGATTCAGTTATGGGGCAAACATCAACTTCGAACATCGGCTTTTTACAACGGTTTCAGTAGAAAGCTATATTCTGCGTGCAATATTAAAATGCACCGTGGTATATATTACCAATGATGACGTACATCACGATTTGTATGCGCAAATAATATGGTTTGTGAAAAAATAAGTAAATTTTATTTGTAAATAAAATATGTCAAACGCCTAAGTAATCATCTTAATCATATAGCGTTAAATCTGTTAGACGACAGGAGCGGTGTATATAGAATAAAACGTGCTACCGTACTGGATCTGTAAATTTTGTAAATAATATTTTGTAAATGAGTAAGTATGTTTGAGTCTGAGTGTTGAAAACAAGTGAATGAATAATATTTTTTATAATGTTCAGGAGAGATTGGTGTACATTATAAATATTTCGAGATCATTTAATATTAATTTCTTGTCTTTTGGTTTTGTTTTTTTTATTGAAGGAAGGTTTTTGTGTTTTAATTTCATTTATATAATTTTTTTGTAAATTATTAAGGACTGTTTTATTTATGTTGCGCTATAACGTTTTAATTGTATTGCTGGGGTGAAATTTTTTCATGTGTTTGTTCTAAGCTATGTGTTTAATTTATTGTTATAAAACAGATTATGCATTAAAAAAGTTATATTAATTTAAATATTTTCACCCACCATTGCAAAATGCAATCCTCAAATTTGCTAGTTGCATTTACTACATACAGTTGTATACAACATTATTAAAGATAAACAATGCTGCAAAAATAGCTCTATCTGTTTACATGGAACAATGATTTGTTTTAATATCACGTTTATTTAATCTGTTGAAAACAATAAATTCAACATACATATCATTTTGAAATAGCATATGATAATTACAACCCAGTGGTTTTAATTAACAAAACATAATATTATAATCTTATACAGTCCATTAATTATTTACAATATACGCATTAAATAAACAAAAAAGCAATAATTTCCTTAAAAACAACAAATAAGTTAAACTTTTTTTCATTTAAACTTACGTTAAGAAATAATTTTAAATTTTTTTTAAGCTTTTATTTTTTATCGCCAACTGTACTTACTTTACTGACAACTACCCAATTTGATCGCTGCTTTTCGCTGTATTTTTTGGCGTAATTCGGCATGAATTTTTGAACAGGAACCTCTAGTTGAGTTTGTTCAGGGAATAGCTGTCAGCTGGTTAACATACAAAGTCGCTTGCTCAACAAACTAGTGTTACTTAACAAATAATACGGACTTTCTATTAGCTGACTGACTGGGCTGGCCCGAAGGCCACAAAGAAAATGACTTGAATAAACATTTTGCATATGAATTTGGTGTTTCAAGTGTGCTATTTACAAGTTAAAACAACTTTCCATAAAAGATTGGTTGAATGAAATTTTAATCGTCGAATTTTGTCTAAAAAATTGATGATTAAAATGTTCGGATTTTCTTCGAGTTTGATTTGATTTGGTGCCATATCTTAATAGTTCTTCTTTAACTTTTGGTATATGTAGGACATGGTGTTTTTTATGCACCAGGGAGAGTTAGTACTTTTAGAAGAAGAACACTGAAAAAAAACAAAAATGTAAAGAAGCTTCGTGTTTAAAAATAGGAGGGTTTATGATTTAGAATGATTTTGTATTAAAAAATAAAGACACAAAATATTAGAGAAAATTACAGGTTCTACAAATTTCATATGATGAATGAATGTTTTTCATTCGCCGCATGAGTTCTGTAGTAATTTGCACTTTTCTGAAAAAATTACATTAAAATTGGGTTTTTATAAATTAAAAGATGTATCTTTGTAGTGCATTGTAGACCAGAAGTACAAATAAAGTTTAATTTTAAACTTACAATATCACAGTATGATATATTTTTCACGGAAACTTACGTTATTCTGTAAAAATCTATATAGAGATATATTTTAAATTTAAACAAAGTATAATAAAACCGAAAGCATTGAAAATAAAATTGTTATGTTTATTTATTTTTTCACTGTGTAAATATTTATAACAGCAAAGTAAAACGATAGGGGTCGTCAGTTAAGTGTTGATTGAAATTGAAATGAAACCTTTTGTCTTAATAAAAATACAAAAATTTCAATCAAAAATACCAAAAGGATGATTACTGAGGCATTCTTTTACGTATTAAATAGAATTTTGCATAGAGATCTTACACATTCATTACTTAGGTGATAAATTTTTTTATCATCGTTTTAAGAATAAGTTTCAATTCAATGAAAATGAACTTTCTTGTGGATTTTCATTAAATTTAAATTTGTTCTAGTCATACATGCACAAAACATTCCAGGCTACCTACAAAAGTTTGCCCGTATTAGTTCTCAGAGAATAACAAAACCAGTTGAAAAACCACTGCAGGTTGCAGATTTAAAACCTTTTACTTTTCCTTCCAGTAAAAGAAATTCATAATATCGTAACACCTAAAACTAGATTCGTTCGGGATTTATGTATGATAAACAAACTTGTTTAAACTTAACAACAGTTATTTATTGTGACAATATTAATTGCTCGCCTCTCATCATGCGGTCCTGGGTTCGAATCCCACTCAGGCATGGCATATTTTCATACGTTACAAAAAAATCATTTCATCCTACATCACATAAAGTTCCACCCCAACGTCGTCGCTAATGACCGTTGCAGTTGATGCGACGTTAAATAAAAAAAAAACAAAAAAAAACAAAAAAAAAAAACAAAAAAAAATTAATTATTAAACTTACAAACAAATTACAATTAATATACTTAAATCACATTAGTTAGTTCATCATCTTTTTCTTCTTCCTCATTTACGGGTTAGGCACATTGCCTGTTCCAGCGTCCATCCATCTTCTTCGTGGTCTACCCAACGACAGCACTCTTTGCAGACGATATTGTAAGGCCAGTAGTGGACACCGATCATCTGGAATGCGGCGTACGTGTTTTAACCACCTCCCTATATCGTTCAATCCTTTGCCTCACAGATTTTTTCTACCCAAATCATGCCGGATTGTTTCACTCTTGACGCGATCCCTAAAACATTTCTCCTCTCACCGATCACAAAAAACCCATTTCGGCTGCTTCAAACTTCCTACCCTCAGACTTCCTCAGAACCCATGTTTCACAAAAAAGAGGCAGGTACCATTACATTATAAAGCCTCAAATGCGTTTCTTTCCGGGGACTTTAATTAAATGTTCTATTTATCTAACCGCAAACACTTTGAAACCTAGAAACTTTCGTCATTACATCAAATCCCCTTCTTATGTCATATCACAACCCAAGTACTTAAAATAAAGAAAACCTGTTGCAACCCTCAGTTCACATTTTCCATCTTCTTACAAATAGGTAACTTACCTTAGTGAGTAAATTAGTAGTTCATCGATTACAGAATACATCTGGCTAATATTTCTGTTGACATTCTCTTGATTAGCTCATAAAATCACAGTATTTACTTCCTGAAAGATTTTATACGTTTCTCTGATTTTTGGTAAAGTTCTTCATTACAAACCAGCTTGTAATACTATCCCTAAACGGTTCCTAACCCTCTTATAAAATTAAAAAAATATAAATGAAATTAGTAAATCGAATTGAAAAATTGTGATTTTTGTAAGTGAAAAATTAAGGTGATGCTCTATGTTTTTAATCATATTGATTAGTTGCAAGCTGTTTTCTAACATATTAAAAATAAAGAAAATACGTCTTATCACATTCTGTAATTTTGTCATAGACATTGTAATAATTATGAAATATGATCCTAAAATTTTAATCAGTGTGTACAAATTGAGTCGATGGATAGACTGCATTGTTGCAACATGTATATGGGCAAGCGTTATAGTGTGTTTGTGTACCTAGCCTCGTTGTGTAATATAGAATACACTGAAAGTACTTACGGGATGAGACATTGAGCTTTCTAGGAAAACCTTTTCAGGAGGAATGGAAGGGGTTTCCTTTATTGCATTAATGTTTCACATTCAGTAATTACGGAGTTCAACATTTCTCACCCAAGAAACCGCGCCAACATATGCAGAATTATTTATTAAAATTGCTTCCAGTGTAAAGTGCTTCTAAATTCACTTTTGTTGTGTTAAGTCAGTAGTGAAATATTATAATACTGTTCGCAATTTCGGTATGCGAGGCAGAAATTAAGTAACAATGAATACTTAAACAGGATAATAAACCAGAATTCAATATTTGATGAACTTTATTTAAATTAATAACAGTATTTTAGAAAATAATGATACTCGAACTTTATTCCTATATTCTTCTGTCTGGATTGAAATACGCACAACGTTTCCTTCATATAATTTGTTCTTCGTACAATTAATTTACATTTCAATGACTGTACCCATTATTATTAATACAATATACTTATATGAGAAACCAGCAGATTTAAATGATAAAATGATCCAAAGGGAAATTAGAGTGAATGACTCTGGGTTTATAAATTCATCTGCAAAGGGATTTTGGAAGTGAAATATAATATATAGTTATACTGTAATAGATTTAGAAACCTTTACAAACTTCACAGTGTGTTAACAATTAGATGTATAAACTACTAGTCAATAGGTTTCATCCTGAAATAGATCGTCTGAGATTTAAGATAAACAATTATACTAATGTTGTGTTCAAACGTAACTTTTAAAGTAATTAGTTCTCATGTAGACGTATGGTATTCTGTTGGTTGTATTCTTTTTTTCTCTTGCCTGTATGAATATATAGGAAGAAAAGTATTGCTTTCATGTTGATTTTTCGAAATCAAGTTGTCACCGGATCTACACGTTTTCAGACCCCCTGAACCCAAAAACATGTTTTTAGCGATTTATCTGTGTGTGCCTGTGTGTATGTAAACAGAATATCTCAAGAACAGAACATCGTACAAACTTGAAACTTGAAAATTAAGTTAGATACCACTAGAAGACCCGACCGAACACTTTCATCAAAATCGGGCAACCGGAAGTAGTTGTTTATTCGTGTCATTTATTACATGACTTTATTACAGGCCCGGCAGGGTTTTTCATCTTCGGAGAATTTTTGAAATTTTTTTATTCAATTACTCATTCCAGGTTAGTACAGCGACATCTTTTATTAATACAGGACTGGCTTACCCGTTGGCGTATTAAGGTGAACCCAGTTAAGTCAACACAGGTTACGTTTACCTTACGACGTCAAACTTGTCCACCTGTGATGCTGAATAACGTTCATATCCCCCAAGCCAGAGTGGTGCGGTATCTTGGTTTATGGCTTGACAGACGACTAACTTGGAAGCATCATCTGCGTACTAAACGTTTAGAACTTAACCGCCGCCAGAAGCTACTCTACTGCTTAATTAACCCTCGATCGAAATTGAACCTCCGCTCCAAAATTTTATTATACAAAACCCTTTTGAGACCAATCTGGACTTATGGTGTCCAGCTATTTGGAGTAGCGGCAGAGAGTAATTTAAAGTCGATCCAGGCCTTTCAATCAAAATTCTTAAGACTTGCTTCTGGCGCTCCTTTTTATGTAAGCAGTAAAACCCTCCACGACGATTTAAAAATTCCGACAGTGAAGGAGCTAACCGCGTCCTTGTATAGTACATTTCACAAGCGACTAGATTTCCATCCAAACCAACTAGCCCGTGATCTAGCTACAAGGAACTTTCCACCTGTGCGACGTCTAAGAAGAAAATGGAGTAGAGACCTCTTGGTCTAAATAACGGATAATACCCATAGTTACAAATGGAGATAGTGCCACTGGGTACCTCTTCTCCTTAATGCGAAACTCCCCACCACCATTTAAATATCATTTACGGAAATTGTTTAGCTCAATGTACAGTACCGTAATAAAAATTCAAGACAAAAAAAAAATTGCTCATTGGATGATGTAGGCTTTGCATATCTTTCATGCACAATTACAACATCGAATGGTGGTACAATACCGTTGTTGTTATACACAAGCTGTACATTTCTGACATGTTCGGTCATACAATTCTAAGTTTAAATCTGGAGTTCGCCACCTACACATGAAGCAATTTTGTTATTAATTCAATTTTCTTGTATTAAATAAGAGCACGGATTTAATGCCTACGCGTATTGTTGTTTTTCTTTGTTATTCTTATAGTTCACTGAGTACATTTCGAAAAATTAAATATTAGTTGTAAAATTTGTTTATTCTTTTTGGAAAAATTTACCTAACCGGATAATTCCACGCGAGTAACTGCTTGGTAGAAAACATCAAAATCCAAACAATGTTAAAAATTATTATTTTTCATTACTTAATAACAAACCCTTAGGTAAATTACAATATATATCTATAAATAAAACATATTTTTACACTTTTATAGGTGCATAATATTACTAGAAGAAAATATGAAATATTACTAGAAATAAATGGTATCTCTGTGGGTCAGGGATCCCCATTATGCGCCCAATCGTGGTAAAATTTGTGTGTTACGCATTGGAGAGTTAAAGAGAAATATGTTTATTTATCATTAGATTCGGAGTCCCACAAGGTTTTATACTCTCCCTATTATTAGTTAACATTTACACTGCCGATATTTTAACTGATCAACATAAACTCACTGCTTCTTTTGCCGATGGCACAGTTGTACTTTCCTCGGATAAAACTGTCAAAAATAATTCACTAAATTTACAAAATTATTTGTTTAAATTACAATCGTGGTTTACGAAGTGGAGAATCAAAATTAATTCGAACAAAACAAAACACTTTACCTTTATCTTGAGACGGCAGACCTGTCCGAGAGCTTTCTTGTATAACTTTCCTCTACCTCAAGTGGACAAAATTTGGTACCTCGGTCTACATATAGACAGATGGCTTATTATGAATGAACATGTAACCATTAAACGTAAGGCATCAGATGGTAGGCAAAAACAGCTATACAGACTTCTTTCTCGTTGATCAAAATTGCCTATTCGTCTAAAATTACTGTTATATAAGACTTTACTTAAGCCAATATAGATGTACGGTTGTCAGACCTATTGTTAATCAAAACCATCAGTCATAGATAAACTTCAACCGTTTCAATCAAAATTGTTTCGAACGCTAGTTAACGCTCCATTTTTGTGTCGAATCACACACTTCACTTGGACCTATAAATCCCATTTATTAATGACACCATACAAGAAATGTATTAACACTTTAGATTAAAATTATTTTGCAACTCCAACCGATTGATTTGTGTACTAATTTCTCCACATTTGCCAGGTAGTCCATATTGTCGGCTCAGCAGGAGGTCGAGCAGAGACTTGGGATAACCTCAATTAAGACAGTTTAAATTTAACTACGTTCAATAAAAACAATCATCCAACTTACTACGTATAAATAATAATAATCTTAACAATTAACTCAAAAAAAGGCTAACTGTAGTAATTAATTACGGGATTCCTACTAATGAGTGGTCCCCTCTTGTAACGTACGTCATTTTAATATATATATATATATATATATATATATATATATATATATATATATATATATATATTATACGCATAATTCTTGGTTGCACAAAACCGCAAAGTTGTAGATAAAAATGAAGGGAATTACATAATATGAATCATTACATTTTATAGTAGTAAAACGTACCGGAGACATTCTGTCTGTAGTGCATGCGACAAAAGTTTTGCAAGAAACAAAAGTAAGGAATAAAAAATGGAGAAATAAATTTTTGACTACATGATACATTTCATCAGTTTTCGATTTCGAAATAACATTAAGGACTGCAGTCAATTCAATTGCAATATTCCCAATTCGAAGAAATTTATTCTCACGTACTTTAATGAAAACAAAAAGTTAACAATTACTTTGCAGCATTGAATGTTATGTACCTGTGCTATTTCAACTATTGCCAAAGTTTGCATAACCCAGCGAAATTGCACAAAGCTTTGTTTACAAACTTTCAGCGGTTTATAAATAACTCGCAGCAGTTTGTATGTAGAACTGTAATGCTCATTATATTCGCGCACCATGGTCCATCATGTAACTATCACACTTAACTGGATCTAACTTCGGGCGAAACTGCATTTAATAACGTTCATATAACAGTTTTATTACATTTAAATGTTATTTATTATGTTATAAAACGATTTAATCCCCACAAGGGTATGACAAAATTTGCTATGAAATAATTAAATTAATATTGTATTCATTATTGGTGTTGTATCAGCTTTCAAGTTTGATTTTATTATTTTTCCATTTTACCTTGTCCCCTATTTCATTCAATAAAACATTATTCACATTTATACATTATGGTTTTTATTTAATTAATATATTTTCATTATTACAATCACAAGTTTCATTGTTTAAGTGCAATTCTAAAATAATACTCCTGTTCTTAATACTGTTACATCAACTCATTGGTTTCATTTGATTTGAATGTTAAAAAATCTAGTGACATCAATTTTTATATATTATTTACTTTGAATGTACATATATTTATAATTTTTAACAAACGAATAAATTGAGTTTAATGTATGAATGGGACGGACGATTTAATAAAACATGTTGTTAGGTTGAGCCTCTTCGTCCCATTAAAATAATTTACAATAATATTTCTTCTTCTTAGTTGCTTAGTAACCATATTTTGTTTATGAGAATTAAATAATTTTTAAATATTTTATTTTAATCAGCTGGAATTATTTCTATTTATTTCAATAGACTCAAACATAAACAACTCCAGA
This sequence comes from Catonia carolina, assembly GCA_035578175.1. Taxonomy (NCBI): domain Eukaryota; kingdom Metazoa; phylum Arthropoda; class Insecta; order Hemiptera; family Achilidae; genus Catonia; species Catonia carolina. The sequence continues at coordinate 59,433,009 of JAQMRL010000003.1, read as the reverse complement.
TGTCCATTAAATTTGTCTTATTACAAATACCCCCACCTTAAAATTTTGAAAACAAAGAAAATTTTTTATTATAATTTGAATTTTGAATTTGTTTGATAAATTTAAATGTTATAAAAAGTGGCCAAAATGTTTTAAAATTATGTTACTAAGCAACCTTACAATATTTACTATTCAAATAAAACTATAAACTATAAACTATAAACATAAACTATAAACTATAAACATGAACACAACAAAACACAAACAACATATGTACATAATTTATTTTCTTTGCACTTATTGTGGTTTGTATACCTATCAACACTTGGTTTCCTTCACATACTTTCCTCCAACACATACTTTCATAGATTAATTTGTTCATAACATGTGAAATCACTTTTTTCTTGTTTTGGTCTTTAATCAATTCAACGACTCCTAAATCTACATTTTCTTTTATTGGTTTATCTATATTATGTTCTGATGATTTATTTGATAAGTTCATTTTATCTAATTCATCATTTCTTCCTTTGTTTATTCGATCATTTAATGGAATATTTCTGGATTTATACTGATCTGAACCTTCAAATTGTTTGTTCATATTTTTTGTTGATATAACCTCAAATATTTGTTTTCCTCTCACATTTTTATCATTATTCTTATTGTCATTACTGTCTGTTACAATATTTTGTACTCCTTTTTGTATTGGTTTAATATTTTTGTTAACATCTTCTAGACTTTTTCTCACATTCTCTATTATTTTTACATTATCCTGTTTGATTCCTTCTCTAAGTTCTCTAATCGCTCTTTCTCGTTTATCTAATCTTTTATTTAAATCATTACTCAAACTATCTATTCTACAACTTAATATGTCCTCTCCTTGTTTATCTAACTTGCTATTCTGTTGAGCTATCAACTTTCTCATTTCTCCCTGTTCTTTACCCTAGTTCTTTTTCTGTGAGAACTTCGAGACCATTATGAATGACTGTTTCTTAAAAAACGGAAGGTACAGATGCAAACTTTTGACTGAAAGGCCTGGAATAACTAATTTATTTCTGCTGGGGTTGTTCCAAATATCTGAACAACAATGAATCATGTTCTTTAGATATTAGTTTGGTCAGAAAAGGTTTTGAAAATTGAAAAAAATTGAAAAATAATAAATAAAGCAAATTAATAGTACTTTCCTAAAATAAAGTGTTGAAATGTGTAAGCCTACCAAAGTAATTACTGAACATTTTTAAGCCGAGTAATACAACCTTTATGTAAACAAATGTAAATTATCATACAGATAAAAATCTACTAATAAATCACTTGAACTTAATTTAATATTCATGCCCAAACTTACGTAATGTAATAATACGAATTGAAATGAAATCCGAGCAAAAAACTATGATTAATGTAAATAACAACACAGCAAATAAACTAGAATAGTTAATAAAAGAGTTAAGTCAAACTACTTTGATTTATTCGAAGAGGATCACGCAAACATTTTCATAATTAAATAGAAATAAACATCATTAGTTTTCCTCAACAAAAAATTTAAAATATATTATTTCAATGTAAATTATGTGCTGAATCAATATTTAAATGTTATGTAAATAATTGCAGAAAATATACCTAATAAAACCAACTGTGTAAATAAAACAAGACTGTATCTATGTGTATGCAATTATGTCGTGGTTTAGTAATGATATTTTTTAAATAAAACAAAACAAAATATCTATTACGAAGACGATTTTTAATCACATTTCACAAAAACTATGAAGATAACTTATTATTACTTCATTTTATCCAACTTTCGTTGCCAACCAGAATAACACAGGCTTTTCCTTAGTAACCAAAAACAACTTCCAAAACAGTTGTTTTAAATAAAATAGTATTGCAAAACATTGCTAAAGTACGTTTCGGGATCTGAGTAAAATAAATAATTAACAAACTATCGTTTAAAATTACAGGTATTTATTACAAACTATAAACTACAATAATAATAATGTTACTTAAATCTGTGAATAACTTAAAATTACTACAACCAAGATACTTGTGATAAATAATAAACTAGTTATAATAAATTAATGATATTAAAGAAACTTTACTAGTAACAAAATTATTTTGCAATTAACTTAATCGTATTTACGAGTAAAAATAATTACACGATACACAGTTACGCTTCTGACCGTTTTACAAAACGTAAACTTCTGCCGGGTACAGAATATCGCCTTTAACTACACAATTTACTCGCTGAGACAACTCAAGACCAAACCGGCATTGATTAGGTACCAAAGCTAAAGAAATTACGAGATGAACAAAAATGTTCGATATCATAATAAAAATAAAAAGTTTTCTCTGTCCGGTTCTGGATGAATCTTATCTAGAGGTAAAACACTCATTACAATATCACATCATAACAAAAGAACTAAGTATTTAAATAGATGCACCGATCCTTCTCAGGTAGTCGTTACAACAATATAGGCCTATACTATACCTAACAATTTATACACTATATTTCTCACCATTTTTTGGAAATAACCTGGCTTATAAAATATTATTTACATTAACATTCTACAAACTTAATCCTTCTAAAGAATCTAGAACCAACAATTTCCTATTTTTTCTATTAATGCACAAAAAATGAATACATTATCGATTTTTAGGTTTAGCCACTATCATATAGTGGGAATTTTTTTTTTGAAAAAATAAAAGTAAAATCGTGGGAATCGGGCAAGCCAAAGTATGGGTTAAAAATTTAAATTTTTCTGGTATAATTTCTTCCTGAATTTACTATTTTACATCATGTATTTTTCTTCTGTAAGCTTCAATAGTATTTGGCAACTGTTTTGTTTTTCCGATGTATTAATATGTTGGTCTTGCATAAGTGTTAGTTAACTAAATTTAATGCTTGTGATGAAATATCTACAGTTGTTATTATATTGTTTAGGAGTGTATATAGTTTTTCAGTTTTCAACAAAATCTTAGATCTATATTTCCCATCTCAACTTTAACGCTTGTTTTCAAAAATACCTACATTTTTCATTTCAAGTACATAACCTTCATTACTATTTTGTATTTTGTTTAGATATTTAAGGCATGATCCATGATTTAGTTATTATTAATTTATTTTATTTTTATTATTTTTTTTTGGATAATATAATATGTTGGGTAGGAGTGAAAAACATTAATGTTTCTTTATCAGATCTACAAACAGCTTTATTTATGAAATTAAAAATAAACTAGTTTTGGTAGTGGGCTAGTCTACTGCGCAGAGGTCTTGGGTTTAATTCCCGGTTAGATTCTGAAAATTGCTACAAGTCAAAACCCACCTTTAAAGGTAGATAACCCACCGTACTCACTAATAACTAAGCTGATGTGACGTTAAATAAATTAAAAAACTCATACCTACAAAAGAATATTAAAAAGGTTTTTTTACGAAATACCAGAAACAAATTTGAAGGTTTTACTTTTGATTTATTTTAGTCGAATCAACAGCTTGGCAATTAGCGACTGATTCGGATTTAAAAACGGTCGGTATTAATTTTTCAGACCATAGTGTGGATCAAACAGGAAACTACCTCTTTAAACCGTAACACGGTAACAACTTGACCACGTAAGCGGTTTTTGTATGATAATAACTTATATAATACTTACATTTATTATAAAGTAATAATTTTTAATTTAATTTATAAATTTATTTCAAGTAAGATTATCTGATACCACTGTATGCAAAGTTATGTATGAAAGTAACACGAATATTAACGTAGTACAAGTTGTTTATCGAACCAAAGCGTAAAATATAAAAGGGGAGCTCGGGGCTGTTGTTTTGAATTGTGTTTAATTTCTTTCCATAGAATTTACTCGTTTATTTCATCCTGTTTGTTTTACTCAACATCCGAAAGGAGACTATTCTGCAAGAAAAGTAAGAAAAACCTGCGAGTGTTTTTTCTGTTGCAATAATAGCTGTGAATGAGATAACAATAAAGAACAAGCCGCATTTCTTTTTCTTTGCTCGTTCTTTAACGCCTTTGACTTCTGGGTTTTACTTTTTCTTATTTCACCGTATTATTAAAAGCAGGGATTTCCTTTATTCCGAGATTTATCAAGTTTAATTAAATAATAAATTATATTTCCTTTATGTTGTTTTTTGTTATTTTCGTTTTGTGACTTAAATAAAATAAATTCGAGAAATTTTATTTATATTAATATTAGGTCTACGAAAAGTAAAACAAACCTTCTCGCCATCTTATAACATATTAACTTTAATTTTTAATCTAAATAGTCTAATGGAATTTCTTGGAAATTCGTGCTCTTACTGTATATTACGTAACAACTTTTACTTATACAAAAATAAGAAAATACTTCGAATATTGAATGACTGAACAGTGCACAAAAAATTACATAAATCGAATTTTTTTTGAAAAACCCAAAATTTACCAGTACAAGAAAACATAACGTCAGACTCAGAAGGATACATGACACAGGACCATATTTTATGAAAAAATACACTCGAAATTTATTTTTATTGCAGTTATATATTGACACTGTAATAGTATATTGAGATTGTTACTCAAAGAACAAATCTACCACGAAAATGAGTCATAATTGACTCAATTAAGAAGAAGAGAATATTGTTCTTTGGCCACTTAATTAGAATACCGGAAGAAAGAATGACCAACAGAATAATAAGAAATCTTCATGGCACAAAAGCGGCACCAATTTGGAACAATGAAATTAAAGAGGATATTATGGAGGAATTTGGAATAACTCTGGAAGATCTAGAGGATGAGTCAGAAAACATAAAAGCACTAAAAAATAAATACATCAGATTCAAACCAAGGATAGACAATAGAGGAGCGAGTAGAGCAATTGTTTCAAATGAAGAAAGACGAGCACGATCAGTGAGAATGAAGGGATCCTGGGGAAAAAAAATCAAAGAAAAGAACCGCAGAAGAACGTCCTGTATACAGACTTAATAATCCATTGCGGTCTCAAAAGATAAAATATATATGTTACATATAAACAATGTGTAACGAAAAGCCAAAACAAAACTAATTAAATATAACACTAACCTCAGAGTATTACATATATTCGAGATCTTTGTCTCTCTTGGAGATATCTTCAGGAACTATTACACTAAACATACAGTACACATATAACATTTAAAACGAATATGGTCAAAGACCATGTCAATTATTTAACTATTGAAACAACCATGCCGCGCGCGATTATTCGGCCAAATCAATAGTTGTCGGGGTCTTCGACCATATTTGTTTTAAATGTTATATTATGTCTATTATGTTTAGTGTAATAGTTCCTGAGGTTGTCTCTGAGAGAGACAAAAGATCTCGAATATGTGTAATACTCTGAGGTGAGTGTTATATTTAATTACTTTTGTTTTGGCTGTTCATTATATATCATATATGTAGTGTATACAAACAAAGGAAAAATAATGTTTAATAAAATTTAAAAATATATATATATATTGATCATGCATCGCCTGATGGTATACAATGTTTAAAAGAAATAGAGACTTCAATTAAAAATTTCTCAGAAGTAGTTATTAATGTGAGTAAATGAACCAGCTTCTGTATCACAAAAAAAGTTGTTTAAAGTAATAGTTTTCTTTTTTAATCCGTTGTAGGAAACTGTCGTTTCTCACCATAAGGATATGCCAAATTTGAAGAGTAACTTTACTCCACAAGAGTTTGAATTCCAAATTTGTTGAATATGAATTTTTATTCCCCGCTAGGAATCGACAAATTTACAGTGATTAAATAAACTCAAATTGTTGAATAAATTTTCTTTAATAATTTTGAATATTTTCGTAACAATTGATTAGTGTATATTTCATTTTATATGTTTAAAATTTTGTCACCTTTACATTTTATTTGATACTTTACAAAACGTGTATGATATGTATTAAGTTTCACTGTCTCTTTATACCGTCATTTTAAACTATATGTCCCGTCTATATTGTATGTTTTAATTTAAACTTTTATTTATTCTGTGGCCCGTCCATCTTCTTTGATGTTCGGAACCACACTACTCTTTCTTCACAAAATTCTCAGTTATTCTTTTTCATAGTTTCCTAGCAACCATATAAATAACTCTTTTCAATATTTTTTGGTAGTATAAATTAAATAATTTTTAAAAGTATTTCTTTTTCAATCAGCTGGAGATGTTTATACTCTCAAAAATAAACAACTCCAGATGTCCATTAAATTCGTCATATTACACCGTAATATTTATCCTTCTGTTGCTTGTAAAATAATATATTATTTATTAAAAATTTATTTTGTAATGATAATAAAAATAATAGGTAATATTTTTTGAAATTATAAAACTATACGGGAAGCTTGTAAAATTGTAGTACAATATTGTAATCCGTAAACTTTATGGTTAACCCTCACAAAACATTTCGTGTTAGCTGAGAACAAGGTTTCCCAAGAGAGAGGATTACTCTTCTGTTCTTATATATGTTGTTGATGGTTATAGTTTTATTGGATGTCTGATGTCCGGACTTCCTTATACTATAACCTTATAGTAAGGACATAAGAACTGATAGATTGTAGCGTATCTTGGAACGTGGATTAAGAAGTTCAACCACTATCAGTGACATGAAACGTTGCTTCTTTCTTAGCGCAATAGCTTTTTCAACTTTTATGTTTTTCTCACATTGAACACAGTAAGGTAGGATCAATAAATCATAATATTTTTAATAAAGGAGTCTTTCAAGACCATACTATACAGATGTAAGATATTTCATTGTTCTGTTTCATTATTATTATTATTATTATTATTATTATTATTATTATTATTGGCGAATTCTCCTTGGATAGAAGACGTTAAGCATCATGACTCAGTTTCGTCATTTGTTTTTCTTATTGGTCCAGTAGGCCTTCATTGTTTCCGAGAAAGCTTTTTTGTGGTTTTCAGACCACTTTGGTCTAAACTGCTTCTCTCTTGAGGGCTCTGAAACTTTCCACTTGTCTACCTTGTGACGGAAAAGTTTTCATTAAAAATTTCAGTTTGATGTATATTTGCGCTTTTTAGGTCCTTACGAATTTCGTCCAGCCAAGGTGTTGAAATTTTAAGTTTTGTAATATATTCAATTATTCTTTTTGTTAGCCTATCCTCCTGCAATCTGTTAAGATGTCCAAAGAACTTCAACCGCCTTTTACGCATGTCAATTTCAATGTTTGAATAGTTCTCTGTTGTTTTGTTGGATTGCAGCCTATACCCATCTTCTGTAAGTCGAGCCCCTAGAATTTTTCTAATAATTTTTCTTTCCTCCTTTTTGATTTCACGTTTCATTATTCATATTAATATTTTTTTTAAATTTATATCTACTAAAAACTCCCATAACTGACAGGTGGAGTGTCGAATTATTTACATTTAATCTGTTCGTTGCAGGGCTAAAAAAAAAGTTCTGTTCTTATCAGATGGTCAACCAATTAAATGACTAAATCATTTAAGAACAAAAGAGGTAGAGGTGTAAAAGATACTAATCAGAGATATCTCCTCTAAAAGTAATGAATTTCATTATACAGCCAGACCCTGTGGTGAATAAAGTGAAGGTGTCATTTGCAGAGTAGAAAATATGTGCTTCTTTAGAGGGCCCGGCATGCTGATAAGCGTATTTTTCCACTTAGTGAGTTGTGGCAATGGTAAACCACCTCACTCCTCGTTTTGCTTAGTCAAACCTCTACCGGTTTAAACCAGCCTTTTGGCTCATGACCTAAACAACATCTACTAAAAACACATCCGTTTGGTTTTAACTGGAATTTTTATCTTTAATATGAAATAACATCAGAGTAGATTTTGTAAACGTAAAATGATAACTTTATGGTAGCAGGAATTTGTATTTTGTGAAAACCTGTTAATATTCATTTTACTGCTGACAACGTAAAAGTTGGCAACACGAGAACAAATTAGGAAAATATCCTATACATTAAATTTACACCTAAACAGGAAACATGCCCACCAGTGTTTTTAAACAATGTACAAATTCCTCAGTCGGTGATGATAAAAGATGCAAGTTCTAACCGGAAATCGAACTCAAGTCCCCTGGTGTAGATGCCAGTTGGGTTAACCACTACACTAACAATCCGACTGTATTTCTTTGAATACACATTGCGTATACTATAATAAGGATTTTTTTAAATGTGTACGAATTATAATATATTGCAATTACAAATACAATTACGTAAGTGTGCATTTTACGTTGGATGTGTCTTATGTACGAGTACCTATATATATAGTACAGTAATGTAACGATAAAATACACAAACATTTGCATGTTAACAAATTAACACATCTCTTGGTTGATATATTTTATATTGAGAAAGTTAGTTTGTTATAAAGCGTAATGTAAAATGAAATCTTTTGTGCAAAACGCGTTTCCTAATTTTGTAATTTCCTTCGTATTTCAGTTCCTTGTTTACTTAATTCCGACTATGTGTCGTTAAATTACAACACACTCTCTCTGTCATTTTGTTACTTTTTTACATCCTTTTCTAATCTACACTTCAATCTTTTCGATCTCTTCTTCTAGTTAATGTTACTTTACGTTCTTCCTTTGAAAATAATCATGAAAGTAATTAAGAAAACGTCGACGATGACTGTTACATGTTTTTGATTAAAATATAAGTAATCTCAACATATATAACATTATATTACTTATTTGAGTATTTACATTACTGACATTAGATTTCTCTAAAGAAAATGTGTCAGAGTTTACAAGTACTTAACGCACTGTGTATTAATACGTTAGAATTAAAATTAGTAATCCTTTTATGTTAAGTGAAATTTTCAAAGATCCTTTAAGTAAATTTTATATTACAAAATTTAAGTAATAGCATATCATAAGTCAAAAAAATTAATTTAATATAATAAAATTTTACGACGATCTGGAAGCAATTAAGATGTGGTTGTGACAAAACACATTGAGATTGAGCTATGGGAGAAGAGGTGTAAATGATTCCAGTCAGAGTTTTTCTTCTCTAATAGTCATGAATTTCATTATACAGCCAGATCCTATTAAAAATGAAGTGTAGGTGTCATTTGCAGGGTCGAACGTAGGTGCTTTACGGAGGGCTTGACATGTTGATAAGCATACTTTTCCACTCCTTAAGGAAGACAATAGTAAACCACCTCACTCCTCGTTTTACCTAGTGAATTTTCTAGGGGTTCAAATCAACCTTTCGTTTGATGACCTGAACAACAATGACAAGTACCTAATACAGTAAGTGAAAAGCAACGATAAAATTTGGTATTTGTTAATATTCTTTCTAAAGTAAAACATTTACTTTGACCAAAAATTTTGTATTATTAATAGGATATCTAAATTGTTTGCACAATAAAATATTATGCAAAACCATTACTGGAACCTGTGTGGGTATTCAGGGTACAACTGTAGGGTATAACTACTTACAATAACATTCAAATAATTTAAAAGTTTCATTCAAAATGTCTTTCAAGCATCACAGATTTGCCGTAGAATACACTCAACAATGTAATATACAGAGATACGAACACTTCCGCAGTACAATAATACAGAAGTTTTTCATTGATTACCAAACGTTACTCTAATTTCATCAAAATACAAAAGCTATAAATTTCCTAGACAATAGTGAAACCCAGAAGATTTAACAGACTACATCCAGTAGATTTATTTTAACACTTTCAAGTCAAAAACTAAATAACAAATCTATAATTTATGAAGTTATACCAGTAGATATAATTTATGATTTACGCACATAACAAATTTACTCATTGTTCTATCAGAGCAGATCGTAGAACTACAGTAACAGAAACAAATTAGCGCTTTTACGTTTTGGCTTTTACAAGACCATCTTTAGATGGAAAAATGGATACTAAAACTAACTTACACTATCTCATCGTTGAAATAGCTATGTTAAGGGTTTTAGTACTTATATTTCCCTCTAAAATTGATGTTGTATAGATCTGAATGCATTAGGGTCAATATTACAAAATGCTGGTAAAAAACGACTAAGTTTTTTGTCCTGTTTAATACCAGCAAAGTTGAGCTAAATTAGTTTTTATTGTAATACTATTCCCTACAGCAAATAATTAACACACCTACGTGTGAATAAATTAAGTATTGTGACGACTAAATGAATCTTTAGTTATAAACTAATTTTTTAGAATATTAACAAACATTTGTAGGAATGCTTATATGTTATTGTGTGTTCATAGTGTTATTTTACGCAATTAAGGTTTAGACCTTGGAGGGTTCAAAATGTGGTCATATCAAAGCATATTACGGTTGAGGTTGATAAATTATGTCACAAAATAGAATGGTATCTAAATAATTTATTTAAAATATTAAAGCAATAAAAATATATTAGTTTTTTACATTAATATGAAGTCTACTGTTTAAAAGAAACTGTACTGAGCACCACTTAAAGGATCATTTATATAACTGAAGCCATCTGGAAAGGTTTATTTCCTATTAGTATCTTACACGGTATAATAACTGATGCTATCCAGATCAGATATTTAAGAAATACAAGTACTAATAAAATATAAACGTAGTAGTTTTATAAATATAAACTCATTAAACCTTCCTTCCTTAATGTAGGAAGATCATAATCTTAAGCAAATTACTTAAAACCAATAGTTGACCAGGATAATACACCGATTGATTCTCTGTTACGTACTAAAACTGGAAACTAAGTTACTGATAAATTAATGTTCAATAATTAATGGTAAATAATTAATCATAAATAATATTAAATTAATTAAATAATTAATGGTAACTACATCTTCTGTGTAAAATATAGCCCTCCCCCAGGGCAATAGAATACTAGGGCTATAGTATTCTATTGCCCTGGCCCTCCCCTGTTTGCCTCCAGAATTCTCTATTTGTTTATCTATTCTCTACTGTTTGCCTCCAGTTAAATTCCGTAAACTTACAGTAGTCTCTACCTTGTTTTTGAACGACCTCTACATTTCTTCCCCTGTCAAGCCCTTCTTTGGTGTACCTCCTCGTTCCATCGATCATCTACGACTCATTGTGTGTCCGGATCATTGTCAATTTAGTGATACCACTTCCTTTCTTTAATTTTTAAAGCCACACGACTACATAGTCATGTTTAACATGGTAACTTGTTTAACATAGTACTACATGAGTTCAGTAAAAAAGAGGAATCTTATTTCGATTTTTGTTGTGGAGTACTTTTTCCGACGTTTCGTTTGTTGATTCTTCTCCAGAATTGCTTCAACCTTTCTGATCTCGTCTGACGTTCTTTGTCGGAATACCCGATTTTCCGTCGTTTGGTCGGTCTTTTCTGTTCAAGTCGTGTGTTAATTAGTTTGAAGTAATTTTAGGATTTTCTTTTCAGGTCTTCAAGTGAGATTTGGGTTTGGTTCATGTCCTGTTCAATTTTTTTGATCTAGTTGGGCTGAGTCTGTTTAGGAAAAAGTTGATGATTTTTGTGAAGATTCTAGCGAGTCAATCGTCAAGAGATGTCCAAAGAATAAATTCTCTTTTTCCTTATCTGGTCTGCTCACTTGCTCTTTTACATATATAAATTTAGTTTTCTGGTGAATAACCTAAGTTTTTACTTAATTTTTTAATTCAATATTAAGTATTAGTTTCTCTATATACTTAAATGTCTTCGCCATCCTCTCCATCAGGACTTTTTTAAAGGACAATATTTGCGCGTATGAATAAACAGGAAGTTTGATTATAAAGGGAACTTGTTAATTCTAAAGGTTTTATGTTTGCTCTTCAGAATCTTATTTTTCTTGTGAGTTCACCAATGTGATCTTACATACCCCTCTTTTTAGCGTATTTTCCCCCATTTTATGACTTGCCAGAGATAGATGTACTTGTTGATACGCTGCATAACAGGGTCGTCAACAATAATATCTCTGTTTTCATTTATTATTAGTCATAATTTTTCTTTTTGTTTTTTTCTTTTTGTAGTTTAAATTCGTATTGTTAGTTAACTTAGTAAATAATTAATTTTTAACGAAAACTATGAATGTATTTACAATATAATATTGATAATTTTATATATTTTTTCTTATGAAAATACTACAGTGTAGCCTAAATGTTAATATAGAGAATGTATGGCTTTCTTATCAAAATTCAATAATTATTTTAAACGAAAAACTCTTTTATTTTTCCCAGAACCATTTTAGTCCCGCTTTTGTTCTAAGTCCAGTATTTATCAAAATCGGTTAAATACTTTTTCTAATACTTTTACAAAGATTCTTTTATGTAAGGAACATGTTGCGTGTGAAGGTCATTACAAAAGAACGGAAATCTTTAAAAGTTTTGGTTTATAATAACTTAATCGTTTGTATTACGGATATTAACAAACTCACTATTTTTTGAATATATAAAACCACAAGTAATTTATTCCCTTTTGTTACACCATAGTCAATAAAAATAACTTTACTACTTATAACAAAATCCCTTAATTATTACATTATGTATATTATAAATATTCACATGTCCTCTGAGTACCCCCACTTACCGTCCACACACATTCAATAGACACACACATTTATTTACCCTATATGTCCCTGTAATAACACCGACACCAGCGAAACTGTATTATTATTTATGCATGTTCCCTAAGGAGACACAAAAGACCATAAATAATTATATTCCATCGTTTATGCCATAGGTAACAGTTCACTATGTATAACTTTATAGCTATTAATACATAATTAACTAATACTAATGTACACAAACAATTTATACTCATATTTAAATAAATGTATGCGTACGTCCACACAAATAACGTTGGTGTTCATCGATTATATTAATTCAAGATGGTTTGAAAAGCAATGCTTTTACATACAAAACATCATTTTTATAATGCGTTTTTAATCAGATATAGTTGTTTAAATTATATAATTATATATATATTTGGTCAAGGTTATTGCATTAAAAAACTTAAAGGTTTTCTAAAAAAGAACCTCAATCAATTGATTAACTAGTTGATACATACCCATCTTACTTACTGCATAATTATTGTGCTGCAGTGGCGTAGAATGAATACACAATTTGGAATATCTCAAAAAAAACGGTAATAATTTGTTTTAAGAACGTAAATCATGAGCCATAAACTCTGCTCACTAAATATAAATATGAAAATTATATACCAAATAAATATTTCAAATAAATACTAAATAACTTTTTCAAATAAATACTTAGTAAAATATTGTAACTTTTTTCTAGTTCTTTCGGGATTTGGATATTTCTAAAAGAAACCTTCTTTTAAATTAACAATATATATTTATTTGTGAAATTTATTACTTATATTAATTATTGTAAGAATTACTACTACAGATTACACTGAATTACTTATTAACAGACGAAATTTTACACAAAATATTCTTAAAGTTTAACTACGACTTATACGAACCTTTTTAAAAAATTTACTTTTCACTACTCACATTTGCACCACCTAAAATCTTGACGGGGGGCAAAAGCTTCACAACTGATTTAAAAATAATAATAAAAAAATGTTGAGTGCTCTAGATCTGGCAGTAGAGCATGTGAATATTTATTAAAAAATAAAACTATGTTTTTTCGAGTCAAACAAAAAATTTTAATGTATAAATTATTTAAAAAAAATATTTCCTTAACTTACCGTACATGTTAAAAAAAATATAGCGAAACTTTTGCTCTCGCGACTTATATTAGAAAAAAAAATGAAAAATTCCATATAACACACAAAATTAAATTTTCTAAGCACTTCAAACTAAATATTTTTCCTCTTTCTTCTTCTTCTTCTCCTCCTGGTCACCTCATCAAATGACCAGGGGTCTTTTGAAGAGGTCAGTGAACAATTGAAGAGGGTCACTAACAATCTATTAAATCAAAAACCAGGAAACCTATAGTTGACAAGCCTCCCTCACCCACCAACCGTTTAACCAACTTGGAGGGCCGAAAGTAAGAAGAACCATCCTGAACGATTGGCTGTAAGTAGGCAGGTGACAGAAAGACCCATAAACGTAGAGCGGGAAATACACCCATCTAATGAACTACTACCCTGTATCAGATGATTGACGGTTGGCTATATTTACAACGTAGTGTCTAACTAATGTGCTAATGTATACATACTTCTGTAAATTGGTTTTTCCTATACAACAGCAGATGGGTTTCCATTTAACAGAAGTAAGGTAAACTTACTTCTAGAAGTTACCGTAATCAGGATTTACCATAACTTTCATGCCTATTTGTACTTTGCACGGTACACACTTCAAAAACTCTACAGAAAGGTTAATCGATTACAATGTTGATTACAAATGATTACAAGTTATGAAGCCAACTAACATAGAAATGGAACGTACTCAAAACACAATCGTCCAGCCGGTGTAGACAACAATATGAAAGTAAACATTTTAAGTTAACGTTAAAAATTTATACAATACACAATTATACCCCAACGAACTAAAGACTGCAGATGAGAAGTAGCCAATAACAGCCAAGGTGGGATACGAGGTTGTCCCTTCGCTAAGTTACACTCTGTTCCACCGAACTACAGCTGACTTTTTATTAGGGTGTCATCCACAGCGGGACCAGAAAATGACAACTCAGGATACGATTAACAAAAGTCAATTGGTTCTGCGCTATGATCTAGGTCACTAGGCTCCTCCTTCGTCATCAGTTTCTATTTCGCTAATTTACTTTTAATAATCAGCATAGCTTCAAAATACGCAGGTCTAATATCTACAATTATTTAAGAAATTATTTTTTGCACCGTCATGCTTAATCTATTTTTAACTTAACGGCTGCTGTGTCAGTTCTATAGGTATGGCACCGCGCATGCGCCACATATCATTGCGCACTCGATAAATAAACATCTAGTTAGAGGTGACATTAAGTTGGTATAAAATGCTTTTTATTTCAGAATATTTTCCGTGGGTTGTTAAAAATATAACTACGTATTATAACATTGTAGGTATTTAACTTGTCATTTTTATTGAATCTGACAGTAGACTATTCATTATTGCTTTGTAACAATTTTTTTTTGCAGGAAATACGTTTTTTTGTATAAAATGTTCCGATCATAACGGATGACATTTCTGTATATATATTGTGAAACATAATCTGTTTAAGTGATGGAACAAATTTTCGTTTATTTATGTCGCATAAGTAATGCTAAGAATACCCAATATTGGAAATGTATATTACATATTCAAAGTTGTCTTTTAATAAGGTGGTAATGGACTTCTTCCTCTATAGTAATTTAAAACTAAAAACTATAGGGAAATTTAAAAGCAAAATTTTACCATAATAATTAAAATTATTAAAGTTTGTAAAAATTATATCATAATGTTTTGTGAAACTAAATTTGAGTAATATTCAAGAACACTTAAGTAAAATAGAAGAGGATGTCATGTTATATATAAAAAATATATTGGTTGTTAGAAAGAGCTTTAACAATATTGTCAGTGTGCAATAAACTGATCCTCTATAGCCTAACCATATTCTGAAACCCGTATGCACTTACGTGATTCAACTATAGGGATGTACAAAACCAACATAATATAGTATAGTGCAGCGCCTTCAAAAAACTACGGTTGTGTTCCTTATCGTAACTTAGGAATAGAAACAATCGTAAGGTAGATTGAAAGATTTAAAAAAGGACATAAAGAAAGATAACATAGAGACAATTCAACTAATAGGCGTTCATAAGATGTTCGGATTGACCATGAACTAGTTCTGATGTATTAAATAATGAATATAAAATAGTGTTAATGCAGAATTATTTTTCTTTTGAGTATATACAATTAAGGAGAAGTTATTACTGAAGAAAACATTACTTTTTAAGTCATTTACTATATGGAAATTTGTTAAAATTAAAACATGTAAATACATTAATCTTTCGTACAGTTTTCTTTTTTCTTTTTATTAAAATGAGTGTACTCAGCAATTTGTTCAATTTACATTTATGATATATATGAGGTGTAATCTTGTACTAATTCAGTTTGACCATTCCTAAGAGAGTAGTATATAGTTAGTTAAACTCCAATTATCAAAGTACACCGGTAACTACTGTCTGGTACTCAAATCCGTATAAAATTTTCAACCTTTACTAGGGTGTAAACCACGAATCCACTGTCTCCAAAAATCAGCTGTTAACAGATGACTCGCGGCGACGACTCTACCACTAGTTCAACCCTGTGGGTTCTCCAGTTGCACGTTAATATATTTTGTATATTTTACATGAGTCTGTGTGTGAACAAAATATCTCAGTAACGGAATGTAGACAGTACGAAGTTGAAACTTAATTTAAGTACTACCACTACAAGACCTGACACGAACGTTATAATCAAAATCGGTCAACCGGAAGAAATAATTTATTTGTGCAATTTTTTTCAAAAACGGCTCCTACAATTTTTTCAAAATCCCCTAATTTACTACATTTTAAGTTTACTACATTTTTGGGTAAGCGCCATGTTTGCTGAAATTCTTGGGTCGGTTACGCTCTCGTAGGAAAAATTTCGGTTTCTAAGATTACGACCTTACAGGCTTTATATAATCAGAGCAGTTGAACTATTAAAAATCTACATTTTTTTGTTATTTCAAGCATATTTTGTACAACGCTTAGTTCAACGACACAACATAGTGATTTTCGGAACTTTTTTCATCAAAATCGGTAAACAAATGGGATATTTCTAATATTCCGGCCTTCATTTTACGATGAAAGTGCTTAAAATTTAAGGAGTATATAAGAAAAAATAAATTCCTCTTATTTCAAGAGTTTAGTTCATTTGCTTTACTTTAAATTAAAATAATATTAAAAAACCACTAGAATGGTCAAAGGTTACAAGATTGTATAAGATTAAGATGATTTAGGTAGGATTATTAGATGTTTGGGTTATGTATTTGTATCACTAATAATAATAAAAGTAAAATTTACTTTTACCTAAGGTCAACCTAATGCGCAAAACGTCTGAACAGTTTATATTTAGGAAGGTTCAGGTTAGATTAAAATAACTTATTAGTCCAAAAATGGGTTTTGTCTTATATTTCCAAAAATAATATTCTCTTTCTCGTTGTTTTTCAATTTTCATTTTCTGGTGGAAGATGGAACCAACTGATACTTTACTAGTCATTTATGAGTAATTTAATTTAGGCTTACGTTTTAGGCTCCTTACTTTCCTCTCTAGGAAGTATAAAATATCTAAATGTGCATGAAATTCACGAAGATCGTAGACAGATTGATGGAAATTGTCTTATTACGTGGTAACATTCGGAGCAAAATTTTTCGATCAGTGACTCAATTATTTTTTTCAATAGCATTGCTACTTGAGTTTCCTCCACTAAGTAACCAGTAACGTAAGAAACCTTTTGATTAATAATAATTTAGTATACTATTTTGTTAAATTTAAATTTAAAAAAATTTATGGTAATACGTTATAAGATCATTGAAGTATCTATGTATTCATGTTGATTTTTTTAAGTGTTTTTATCCAATCTATTTTTAATGCAACAGACGTTTTCGTCTATTTCTTGGTACACTTGTGTACAGGCTTAATTACTATAATGTTATTAGAACACTAACTAAGTACACTAGATTTTCAAAAAATTTCATCCGGTCAGTTTTTGTAGTCACGTTAAAAATATAATAATAATACTTCAATATAAAAGAAAGATGTAAGAAACGAATGCTCCCTGAAAGACTAGAAAAAGAATTCCTTTTTCAAGGAACAGGAAACGAAAATTCGGGAAGTCTCATAGGAAGTACAAAAGAAAAAAGAAACAAAGTTACGAAACAGTACAAAAAAATGAATAAAATAAAAATAACAAAACATCTCTTTGACCTTTTTCAGATAAGAAAATAATAGAAATTTATATACTATTTTATTTCTTGTATTCAAGGAATTTAAATAACTCGTTGCCACGGAATCCAGAACGTATAACTTATTCTTTCAAGTGACAAGATATTATTTATAGTAGGCCCTATATAAGTTTTCTTTCTTTGAATAATCAAAAATTTACTATAATTTTTACGTCTAGAATTTATATAGATTACCGTACAGTTACTTTAGGATCTCATTCCAAAATTAATTTTATTCAGTTTTTCGATTTGAATTCTGTATATTTATAGGCCTATAATTTAGTTTCGGAAAAGATTTTTTAAACGTGGTTTTTTACAATATGTCGACAAATCATAGTACATAACGCATTGTAAGTATATTGCATATATTTACTACAAACGTGTTATATTGTAGACAGTGTGGAACCAACCTTTAAAAGATTTGGACCAATTTTATTGGAGTTTAAAACACAAATTTGTTAAAGTCTTCTTACGTTACCATCTGACCAACGTCAAAATTACGGTATTTAAAACTCTTTGTTCAGTTTTGTTTGCTTGTAGTTTTCTGCATAGCAATCCTTTAACTCTAAAATGTGAAAGATAATTCTTTTCCTCATCCTCGTTTTGCTCGTTCGTTTTCATCCTGTACGGTTAGCCCATCCAGGTTTACACAAATCAGAAATTAGACTCTGACTACTTTATCCAAGGACTTACTCGCACTGAAGTTTTTATCTGAGCGTTTCGAGACGGGTTCTTCCTGGGAACATCAGGTTGAACAACATCCCTCCATTTCCTCCAGTAGGCCTACTTACTGATTTTTGTATTAAGTTCTCGGCTCCCAGCTCTGCTTGAAGATTTTCATTCAAAAGTAATTTCACATACTGTCTCTCATTTTTTCATCCTACGGTAAAAATTACTGTAATACTATGAAAATAATTCGCTTTTTCACAGAAAATTGAAAAACGCCAATAAAACAAATGTCTAAAAATATAAATACAAAAATTCTTAGTATTTTTCTGTTTCAAATTAAATACCTGTTTGTGACTTTTTAAATGAAAATGATAAACAAAAAGAAATATCACGGATACTCGTCAAAGAATATTATGGTTCAGGTAATACATGAAATTATGTACCGACCATTGAGGTAGATTATTTTGAATAAAAGGACTAAACAGTCATGGGAAATTCATGAATGTAGTAGTTTTCGTTACATTAAAATTCATAAATATATTATTAGAATTTATAGTTAAGATAATTTTGGTTTTCGTTATTTGTGTACCTAAAAATAAAGTTTGACAGTTATTACAAAAATTTTATTTGTTATTGAATTTATGTTAATCAAAACAAAGTGTAATAAATCAATTGCGTGTTATAATTTTTTTGTATGAAATTTGGCAAATAAATTATCGCTAACCACCAGAAATTTGTTTTCCCAAATTTGATATATTTAAAATGATTAATAAAGGTTTATCAATGGATTAGGAAGGAAACCGAAATCGTTGAAGTTTTGTATGTTTTGGTTTTACTATAACTTTTCTGTCCGGCGAACCGACAGGGTTTAATATTTGCATTGCGAGTCGGTAGTTGGTCGTGAATTATGTAAAGGCCTTCTACCCTACCCATTTTTCGACCAGTAGCGCCACCTCTATTCTTCTCCACTACCAACCATAGTCATCTACCCCTTCATTATCTGCAGAGAGCATAACTCACATGAGTATTTCGCGTAATTCACCTCTCCCTATCACCCTTAATAACACACAACACGTTGCTTTAGTAATTTTTACACTCCGCTGCTTTAGGAGTATGAGAGTGCGTGTATGTATCTAATATACATGATTTTTCTCTCTCACTGTATTTGTGTTAGTGTACTTTATATCGTGGACTAGTTATTTTTTATCAGTGGTAACCAATTCTTTTTGATCCTATTTTTCAGCTATGCATTGAATTTTTTTACTAAATAAATAATAAAAACTTATAGAAACGGTCAAACAGAAATTTGACTTAACTGTTTTTACAATAATCCTAATTGGGTATGAATCTCCAACAAAGAGCTAGACGTTGCAATCCATTTCCTAAAATAGGTGATGAATAATAAATCTTAAAGAATCTATTTGTTCGTTATATTGTTATATTGCATATTACGAATCACTTTATTTTGGAATTGTAATTGTAAAATGTAAAATTTAGATTTTGAATTTTAACATGTTAATATAAATCAAATTATAAAACATACTAATAAAGTATGCGTAGTTACATGAATATCAAAATGTTATTGTAGTAAACCAGAAGAATATTTTAGTAAGCACGAAACAAAGTATATTAGACTTAAAAATAGGTTACTTTTTAATAATTTGGTTATTCACTACCAAACAATTTAAATAGTTTAAATTCAATAAGGTAGGCTATTTGCTACTAAGCAATTTTTGGAATTAGTTTTGATTACACTTTGGTTGATAGTAGGTTATTGTTTACTCCAAAAGATGGAAGGTAGATCTTACTTATTATAAAATACCAACCTGTTTATAAATTTAGTTGCTTTATATAGCTTGAAATATTGATTTGCCAAATAAATCTTAGTGGACTGAAGGAACTTAGTTCCTTCGGCCAAATTAGTTCAATTACTTCTGTAATAGCCGAGTAAGTAGAAAATAGGCAAATAGGAAAGTAACTAATAGCAAATAATTGAAGGCAAGTAGAAAGCATATCGAATAAGAGGATAATTATTTTGTTTGTTGATATTATAATATTAATTTTTCTAATTGTTAATGGAAGGAAAATATTATCTCAACCATTTGTTACTTTGTTTAGTCTGATAGTGATAGTGGTAATAAAAGGTTTATAAATCCATAATCGCGTAACAAATGTTAAAATACTGAAAGAAAGGACCTCATAAAAGAAGGAAAACTTTGGTAGATGCTGTTCAGAATTGCACAATAAATTCACTCCATTTGTGGATGGTAAGGCACAAACAATTCAGGCGAAAGGGTTGACCCAGGACGTTGAAACAGCTGTAGTTTTTCCGTAGGGCTGCATTGATTTGCTAGCTTAGCAAATGTTTCATCGAATGCATCAAGGTTCAACATTTATGTTTTATTTGGTTATTTTATCTCATGAGAATGATTTACATTTTCAAAATAATATCCTTTTTTTATTGTTGTAAACAGATAGTGAAAAACAATAGTATTTGCTATCTACTATTAAGTTTATTTCTTTTAAATATTATGTTTATAACCTTGTAGTAATATTTTTATTATTGTACCCGCTATATTATACAAGAAATTTTTAAAGACGATTTTAGTTATCTACTGAACTATATAAATCTTTATGTTACCTAAATTTGAAAACGTTTCGAAAATATTGTAACGTTTATAAAATATTTAGTAATTAATATTTGAAAAACAATGGTGTTTTCTTTGTACAGCGCTTTTGTGTGAAGGGCTTTCAAGTTTCGACAGTATAAATTTATTGCTTTCCAGACTAGCGACTAATCTACACTCACTTGTTTTTCTGGACTCAAGTGGAGAATTCTTTTGTTTATTTATTTCTCTAGATTATTTTATTGTATTATATTATTCTATTAGTTTTTATTGTTCGATATTATATTGCTTCTATATGTATAAAACGGCTACGGTTTATTTTGAATCAAAAAGTATTGCTTGAACGACTATTGGTTTGAATCTGGTTTGTCCATCGCGTATTGTGTAGAAAGTAAGAATTATTTGATTGTAAATGATCATATTTTTGTTAAGTAGTTTTAAAAACCCTTAAAAGCTTAGTGGTGCCATATGGCACGCGATGTTATTGCGACATAATCTGTTCTCTTATTCAAAAAATAGTTTAGGGTTAATGACATACACATTATAAATTTTTTAACGGTGGTATACTTCGGTTGAACTAAAGAACTCTTTTACCGACTTAATATTTATTTAAGCACTGTTAACCCTATGGTCACTGTAGAAAATCGGAAAAGGTGAAAGCCATCCAAGTACATTGTTATTTTTTTCTTTTTGTCTGTGCATAATGCATAATTATTTTTTTAAATGATGGCAAAAATGCTGTGAGTATGAAATTTTTTAATACAATGAATGAAAATAATTTTATAAGTTCACGAATTTAGCGAGTGCCCGACGGCACCTTTAAGCGCATCCCCTGGCATACTTATAAAAATTGAGAATGAATATGTTTTGTTTTGTTTATATATTATTATTATTATTATTATTATTATTATTATTATAGTTAAAAGTATTTTTCATATTTATTTTAGATAATTATATTTTGGATAAAATATTTAGTTTTAAAAATGAAGCGTTGTTAACATTTATTTGTAAATGTTCAAATGTTGTATACGATATGTGCAAAATGTGTAAGTTACTTTAGCAAAATTCTTTGTGCGGGCTTATTAGACCTCCTTCATCTTTGCATCCTATTTATTAATCGCGTTGAAGATGAATTGGTGCTTTAAATGATATTAGTTTACTAATTCTCAAATTATCAGACGTTTATTTTCTTGCACTCTACTTTTTGTACCAATTCCGATAGATATCCTTCAAAACAAAGTTGCCACAATAGACTAAAAGTGATTTAATGAAAAATTATTTAAGAACATGAACCAAAATTAACTAGATTCCTATCAGATATTCAATTTTCTTAATGGCAAAACCAAATATCTTATAATGACACTGAATAAAATATTTGAATTTTTGTTTGACGATGAAGTCTTTTAGCTGCTTGTTACTAAAGGTAACCGACACGCATTTATAAATAATAACCCGAATCTATCGGTTACTATAGAAGAAATTAGAGTATTTTTAAAGATACTGATAGTATCTGAGTAAAATATATTTTACCTGGAAAAAGACGAATATATAAAAAGAAGAACTCTGCTCGATTGCATTGCGCAAGTCAATTACGTTAGAACGTGTTATGTGCTAAGGGAAGATTTTATGGAAATTATAACACATAGATACTCAATAATGATTTATTTTTCATACAGTAAATAAATACTATGTTCTATTGAGTGAAATTATTAATAAGATTGTGAAGGTAAATCGATTTATTGTAAACAAATTACAAAAATTATTATAAATGCTTATTTTTAAATTTGTATGTCAGTGAGCACCTTGCTGTTATCAAGGAGGTTGATTGCGAACGAATTTTTATGATCTAACTTTTTTAAATGGTTTTTGCTACTTTATTTTTAATTTCTTCTCTTAGATTTGTAGATTGACGTGAAATATTTCATTGGTTACATACCATGGTGCAACATTGATCAGTCTCAAGCATTTTTTTTTTTGAATGCACTGCCGTATATCATACAGATTGATCCTGGTAGCTGTACCCTATAGCTCTAACCTCTAAGTTGAAACTGGTTTGAGAAATACTTTAAATAAGACTTTATTATCTAAACTTTATATTTATCATGGTCATCATCATCTTTAGCTTCAACTACCTTTATGTTTCAGCATATTAATGCACACTTCAGAGTCTAATTTTTTTTCACAGACTGCGTGTTTTTTCTTTTCACGGGCTCATTGGACTACTTGAATCAAATTTATAAATCCTTGGTTTGGTTTAAGGATTCTTACGCTTTTTCCAATAATTCTTCATATTTTGGGATATTATCTGTCTGACTTTATCTGTACAAATCATTGACGACGGTGCTCGAGTTTTTTCGACAAATCTTTTGTCTTTATCTTTAAGCAATTTAAGCTATTCAGATTTTTCTAGAAGATGTTGTTCTGCAATGTTTAGTTCATGCATATGTTCCTTTACTTCGGCCAATCACCTTGGAGGATTTTTCCACGAATTAATTGTAGAAATTACTTGTTTAGTTATTTAATTGTCCGGTATTGTAAGTAAATGCCCGAATAAAGAATTAATTCGCATGATGTCAGTAATTGGCTGGCTTTTATGGTACAGTTTAGAATTAGACATTAAGATCCAGATATTGTTGAGTTTCCGTTTTTTGTTTATGCACTCTTCTTTTCTCTATCCCAATAATTTGTCTCATTCTTGTTTTAGTTTTGAAATTAAAAATAGTTTCATAGCAATAAGTGGCTTCGGGTTGTACTACCGTTTTATAGCGTTACTGTTTAGATTTAATAGATAGGTCTTTCTTGTTGTATGTTTTCTTGGGAAGTTGCTGAGCTTTCGCTATTTTGTTGGTTCTAATTTTCCAGGTAGCTTTTTTTATTTCCGTTGTAATTTATTGTCTCGCCAAGATATTTAAACTATTCGACAATATAGACTCAGTTACATTTTCTCGACCAATGCAGAGCGGTTTGGAGTGTTTTATATTATTCATTTAAAAGAACGTAATTTTTCATACTTTTATCAACTTTGCTAAAAGTTCATACTATATAAGTTTAAAAACACTGCAGAAAAATTTACCTCGTTAAAAAAAATTGTTGAGATTACTATTGAGAGTGTAGCCTGTATAAAAAGATTGTTTTACATTACCTGTTTACGTTTGAATTACTTCATTTCTAAGCTGACAGATTTCGTAAAATATACTAAATTTTTGTAATGGTTTTGAATATATATTGTGCAGGTTTAACTAAAAAAAACTTGTTTATAAATCAACTTTTATTTTGTTATGAGGAAAGTGATACAAAAACTATTAAAACTAATAAAGACAAACTATGTGAAAAAGAGCACGATATTCTGATATTAGAAAAAACGTAAGCACAGCTCAGCGGTGCCCTATGGCACCCACACAATTTTCGTGATAATATTTATTTGCTTTTTCTACAACTACTATGAACGTTTTAATACAAATTAAAGACAAATAAAAAAATAATAAACCAGGAAATAATTTGGGCGCTTACAATTTAAGTCCTCTTTGCATTTTAGAACGTTTTTTATTAAATTCAATCTGGTATCAAGTTAAGCAATGTATTGTAATTTTTAGTCGTTTAAACTGTGTTTATATTAAATTGTAAGTAATCAATTTTATAAATAAATATTTTATGAGTTACGTAGAAAGTTTAGTTATTTATAAAATAGCCAATCCAAAAGAACCCAAAAAATACTTCACGATTAGTTTTGAATGAAGTAGTTTTGAAATTTGAACTAGGATGAACTTAAATTACTATTTTGCTGTTTTTGCAATTCTGATATATATTAAATTAATTATTTAATATCGCCGAGTAAATTACATATTCAATACCACCTGGCATGTAAAAAATGAAATTAATTAACTTTTTAACTAGTCAATATCACAAAGAAAGTAAAATGTCATAGTTGAATAATTCAAGTGTATTGACCCGAAGTTAAAAAGAATGTAAGCGTAAATTTTAAAATATATAGATTACGCTACCACCGTCCAGTTTCCATTTAAATTTAATTTGTAAAATTCACATTATTTGCAGGTTTTTTTTTAAATAAAAAATTGTGTGTAACCTTTTTCCTGATCGATTAGCTGTAATGAAAGTTGTTCATATATTATAGATTTTTAGTCATTCAATTTAAACGACTATGTTAGGTATCAATTTTAATTTGCTATCGGTTAATTTGTAGCTAATGAAAAATACATGACGATACTTTTTATCAAATTTTTAGCAATTTATTTTAATAATACTCTTACAAAATGGAAATTACAATAAAAGAAGTATAAAAAAATAATAAGATAGTTTTAAAATCAATAAATGTAACTTTATTAACATTCAAAGCCTATTCTATCATTTAAATTTAATTTAGTAGTTAATTTTAATTAATCCATATTAAAGAAGACATATCTTTAGTGACGAGTAAAACCTACTAACTTCATTTTAGGTGAATGAAAAGCATTATAAAAATATGTTGGAATAGGGACTTGTTTTGAAAGCATAACCTGAGAGTTCACACTGAGTCAGTTAATACTTGACAGTGCAAGCCATTAACACTAGTTAAAAAAATAATTGGTGGCTGGGTTTAGACAGTTGTAATTTTTGCATAAATAAAGTTAAAAAAGATATCCAGTGTTCACGGAGTAATTTTGTTGTTTTGATGTACATTATAAGTACATTTAGTGTAAATTACAATAAATAGATATATAAGTCTAATGAGTTTAGTAATTTATTTTTAAAATTTACCAATCTTTAACAAATAAATTTACTGATTCGAATTCTTCTTGTAAATTATGAAAAGATAACATTCAGGACGGTGCACCAGTAAAATCATAAGAATAAAAAGAACGAACAGCGGATTTCAAACCCTGAATTGTTAAGCATATCCAACTAAATTCTTAATGTTATTTACTGTAACTTTTTAATCGGAAGAGGTATAAAAAATCGTCCTTCCTGATAAGAAACATAAGCGTGAGATATAATAGACCTATACTAGAAAACATTTTGAAAGTTTTATTATACAAAATGGTTTCGTGTTTTACTAAACCGTGTACGGTTTCCTTGGTGTTGCGTGTTTTTGTTAACAACTGTAAAGGCTCGGCAGTTAACAGCCCGATTTCCCCAACCCAGTATGCCACACTGACATTATGATGAATGCTGTCTTTTGAACAACGTCGGTTTCTCAGAGGCAAATTATAATTATATTTCGTACTGAAAAGGGTCTTGCTACGTTGATCATCGTACGTGAATATCTCTAAATGCAAATCTTTGATGTTTAAAAATACCTAATCTTTCGTCTGAAATGAAGTGTCATATGACAACAATTTACAGTTTATAAAATTATTTAATTATTGCTTCCTAGAAATACAATGAAGATAAACGACGTTATCGCTAATTTAATTATGTCACATATTTGGAAATGTTGGACGAGGTTACTGATAAAGTCATACAGTAATAACACCACTGGTAACTAAAGTATTAACGTGTATACTAGATATGGTAAAAGGTTAAATTTGTTAAACTAAAAACGTTAAAGCTGCCTCCATAGCGTAGTGGTATTGCGCTAGCCTACAATGCGAAGGTCCCGATTCGATTCCCGACTGGGATCTGGAAATTCTAACTAGATTAAACTCTACGTGTTTCATTATCCAACGTAGTCGCTAATAACCAAGCTGCTGATGAGACTAAATGGACAAAAAACCTTAAGGTAAAACCATTTTTTTTTAAATTTAATGTCGGTCAGAAAAGACTCAACTACATCCAGTTCTGGCAGGCGTTCCCCAAGGCACTGTTTTATTTGCCATACTCTGCAGTATACTTGTATGTACTGCGCATTTACTTGTAATAAGTAACTGGTGATACCGCTGTACAAGTATGAATCACCAGACACTATAACACTTTTATGTAAACAAAACAAATGGTAGAGTAAATGGTAAATAAATCCTATTAAACCAGAATGTATGCAAGTAACATTTATCCTTCAAAGAGGTAACTGTCAACCAGTACATCTTAACCTGTTGGATAATAGTGACAAGAACTACGATTTAAACATTTAAAAATTTTGGACTTAATTGTGCATACAGTATTAACAAACTAATAATAGAAACATATTTTTAGGTTCTATTTTAGTTAGGTGATAATTTTTTTTTTAAATTTTGCACTTAAATGCCTACGTTTAATCACCTGCGCACCTTTTTATGTCAACAACAAAATTCTACATGACGACCTTAATATTCCGTTCATAAGTGAAGTAGTTAAGTCCAGCTACAGTGTTTTTCACAGAAAATTGCATGATCACCCCAACGAATTAATCACCAAACTATCGGATGCATCACTACCAGGAAATCCGCAGCGCAGGTTGAAACGTCAATGGGCCAGAGATCTTCTATAAAGTGATTTATTTTATTTTTCTTTCTTCTTTTTTTTCTTATGTTGTTATTTATCATTCATGTATCATGATCTTTATTTCATAGAACATATACCAATGGGTATCACTGTTCTTTTTCATTTATTTATTTTTATTTATTTTTTTTTTATTTTTTTTCCTTGTCATCCTTTGTTTACTGTCATCTAATTTGCTCGTTGTATCGTAGTATATAGTTGCAAATAAAGTTATTAAAGTTAAAAAAAAAAAAAAAAAAAAAAAAAAAAAAATTTTGCACTTGCTATAAGAAAAAAATTGACTAAAATTTACTATCGATTAATGCAGCTTTTAATAAGGAAATTTTCAAATAGCCGTATTGTTGATATTAAAAAGAAACTTACAAATATTACTTTAATATAAACGTTACATGAAGTTGGGTAAGGTTCATGCAATTAAGTTGGTTTTACCAAGATAACCATTGCTTAAGAAGTGATTGATCACATTGTTGTACAATTATATACATACTGTATTAATATATTTTATTAAATATTATTTCCTTTTTTGTATGTACTAAATAATAGAATGAACAGCCAAACAAAAATTTTGTATGGTATCCACCTCAGAGTATTATATATAATTTTTACTGTCTGTTCATTCTATTTTTTAATGTAGATTTATTTAAAACAGTGGGTTTTTTGATTTGTGTAAATTTCCTGACTCTACCCGGGATTTCCGCATTTTAGTCTAGCGCACTAATCACAACGCTACAAAAGTGAACACGTTTTGTATTGTGCACATTATGTATTTTTTTTTTTAATTAATGGGAGAAGAAACTAAATTCAGTAATTTTATAGTAATTTTTACGTGTGATGGAAGAAGACATCGTGAGCAAATCGAACTTTGTTATTAGTTCAGGCGTGAAGTAAAGTAAGAAGGGACATCTTCATTTATAGTAATATATATATATATAATTAGAAAATATTTTAATTGTATGAACAATTTTTAGTACACACAGAAATAAACAACTTTCCTTGTAAAGCCATACATATTTCTTTAGCAGGTGAAAGATAACACATTTTTTACTGGTATCTATTGTTTGATTAATTCATTTATAATGTAATCAATATTGATCAAAATTAATAATTAAGTCAATAATTATAAAAATGAATTAAAATTTCGCTGTGATTAATCAGTTTGACAAGGTGATGTATGAAATGCCTAATGATTGATTACACAGAACCACTTAATGTACATAATTGCATTTTCTTCTAAATTGTCTCTTCATCAACCGAGTGGGCGAAGATTGTTTAACAAACTTTTATATAGACGTACCTGTGTTTCATTAAATTCTAATTAGTATAAGAAAAATATTTTTCTGCAGTTCAGTAAAAATAATACACCTGAGTACAGCTTACTATCACAGATGGTGCCATATCATAATGGCTTGTGAACTTAACACTACTATTCCTCAGGAATATTTCTACTACTTCCAATCTAGCTATAAGTATGTAAGTCTGTTTATTGATCTAACGTTTGTTGTTGTTTATATATGCAAATTAATCACATGTCTCAAAATGAAATTTTATTCCAATCAAAATTAGATTACTCATATTTAATATTCATTTTATTATACTGTGACTATTAATGAGTCAATCAGAATATATTTTTATTTTTAAAAGTCATTTTAATGTATTCATATTTTATGAACATGTTTATAATATATAATTGCTTTTAACTTGTGTGTAAAAGTATAGTCATTGATTCGTAGACGTACTAGTACGGTGATTTGGATGACACATTTCTTCAGTCTGTATTTATCGTTTTATTAGTTGTGATTGTAAAACTATACAAAGTGACCAGTCACCACAAGCCATAATTATAATGGCATTATCCATACTTAATTTTCGACTGGCCTCTAATATTTTATCAAATTTTAACAACCTAGTTTTGTATATGTAAGCTACATGAGTACATTGAAACTACAAATAAATTACGACTAATTTTTTTGAATTTTTTTTGTAGGAGTGTTTTTTTGAATATGGTTTAATTCTAAAAGTGGTTTATTTCTAGGCCCTGTTAGGAAATTAAACTAGAATCTCCGGCCTACCGTTTAGTACATTATTTTTTATTCACCAAATTTAGTTCATATTAAATTTCTTTAAAAGTTTCCTAGACTGAAACAAATTTTATTATTTAAATTTCACGTTGCCACGCCAGAGCAATCTCAAGCTCACGGTTTCGTATGTTGTCTGGCGTCTTAGGTCGCAAGTCCTTGCTACCTCTACACTTAAAAGTCATCCTCTACAAATCACTAGTACAGCCAATTTAGTTATATGGTAGACCAATTTTTGGAGTCTGTCATAATACAACACTGAATATTCTTCAAAGACACCAGTCCAAAGCACTTACAGGAATAACAAACGCACCATTTTACGTAACCAATCAAACCCATCACAAAGACCTGAAAATACCAACGGTTGGAGACATTGTCAATGCAACTCACAACTCATTACACACAAAGACAAATTGACCACATATATCCAAATGTCCAATCTCTTTCAACTAACGATCTCCCTGCAAACAGACGACTGAAACGAATGTGGAGTAGGAATCTTCTCCGACCACCATAAAATAAAATAAAATTAACTTGTCATGCCTGTGTCATTTCATAGAAACAACAAAATCATTTCATATAAAAAAAATATCCATCATAGTTTAAAAATTATTATCATTGAAAAATATTGGTACCACATTCCTTGCAAAATTTCATGCCGAAATCGGTCACTGGTCGGTTTACGTTCACGTCACATTCCCGCCATTCCTCATTCATTCCATCTCATTTACTAGTTGTGCTTTAAAAACAATGTAGAGTTGTAAATAAAAATAAAGTTGAAACCAAAAGAAAAAAAATCTATTTTTTTGGTAATGAACAGCTGTTTTATTGAGCTTATGTTTAATATTATTCTTTCATTGACCCGCTGGGTTGGTATAGAGGTAAAGTTGCCGTTTATTTTTTTTAACGTCCGACTGTCCTGCAATTACTGCTAATGCAGACGGTGAAGGATGAAATGATTTTTTGTAACGTATGAAAATATGCCGTGCCTGAATGGGATTCGAACCCAAGACCGCATGATGAGAGGCGAGCACGTTACCAACTGCGCCAATGCGGCCGCCACAAAGTTGTCGCTGCGAGTCAGCTGTTTTAACTGATGATTTTCGGAGACGAAGGTTCCTGGTTCAAATCCCAGTAAAGGTAGTTACTGTTATACGGATTTCAATTCTAGACAGTGGTTACCGGTGTAATTTTGATCGTTGGGTTCCAATAACCAAACTTTCCCAGGAATGGTCGGCTTGGGTCTGGACAAGACTAAACCTCATTTACACGTCATACACATCACCTTCATCTCATTGGGCCATGGGGTTGCTCATTTATCTGCATTGAACAGATTGCAACGTACACAAATTAGGGATAAACACTACTCTTTTTGTAAATATTAAAATTAAACTGAGTTTTAACTTGGTCGTAACACATTTCTGATTTTTTTCTGAGAATATTAAACCATTCTATTGTTCTATTGTCTATTGTCATTATCTTGCCACCATTCTATTTAAGCTCTATACTCCTGGATCCTCTATCAAACTATCGTAGAGAAGAAAATGTGATTGCCTTCGGACTCCGTCTCACTAGAAAAGAAGCTTATGTTTTCACAACATGAAGAAAAGCCGTACCCAAGTTTGCTCTCGTAGGTTCTTCTTAGTAACATGCCTGTCTGTTTGACCTAACAGAGCAACATTATAAACACTGCTCTTTAAGGGCCAACAATTTACAAGGGTTTCAAATCCTACTCATTAATGTCCACTTTTCGGTGACATTTCTATGCCGTACAAAACACGTTTTGTTGTGTATGAAGCTATTGCATCTAATTTAATTTGTTAATTTTTTAAAAGCTAAGTTATCGTTTTTACAGTACACTGTTTTTTTTCTAAAAATGTGTGTTTCCATTGTTCGGATTCCTTATGTTTGGTTAATCAAATTTCGGAAAACTGGGAGTTTACTTTTTATGGCTGACATTATTTTGTTATAAAAATAATAAGGAATTATAGCTACCTGTGTAAACTGTTTAAATTATGAATAAATTTATAAGGAGTTCATTAACCCATTCGTAGAAAATTCAGTTGAATTCTAAATTAGTTTCAATACTAGAATTCTCATCTCTGCACAATCCGTGAATGAGGAGAAATAACTTAGTAGGCCAAAACCATTTCTGTTTCCCTCCCTGTTTTCACACAAAGCTTCACCCCATCTCATACATTTTACTCTGTTTCATCTATATAGCTTATAGACATCTTTACTTCCTTCTCGCAGCATCTCATACTACTTTTATCTGCCAATCTTCCTTTCATCCTAGAGTTTCTGATCCCTTCCTTATCTACTGAACTAAAGCCTTCTTGTTACTCTCGCATCTGTCTGTGTGTTTATGTGTATGTTCCTTTGGTGAAGAATCAGTTCCTGAATGGAAGCTATCAGATTGCATCGTTATTTATTTTTGTCTTCTAATTACCTTTTAATAATAAACAGGACTGCGCATTAAAAAACTGTCCGTAATTGTAGCTAGCACCGTGTAGGCTAGTAATAATAATGTTTACCTTGGTTCCCCTATTGTGCAAACCTACTTGCTTACTACAATCAAGACAAAACGTAAAATTTTAAGGGTTCTTAAGCACGCCTACTTCTGACCCCTAATTCTAATAATAACCGAACTTGAACTCTATAACCTCAAACGTCCTTCTCTTTAATTAACAGAGATATTTGCAAGCAAACAGTACACAGAGTGATTCATGAAAATATGAAAAATTTAGAAGATTAATCTGCGTAAAAAAAAATAAAAAATCTTATAAACACAGGTCCGAGAATTCTTCGTAACGTGTTATAGTGATTGAAAGATTTTGACTCAGTTCATGAAATAAGTTTCATAAAAAATTGTAGTGCGCTAAAAGTTAAAAATGGTAATTTCTTATGGTGTTTGACCTGAGGAAGTGAATAAAACAGGTCCTAGAACCATGTCTTTAGTAATTTTTGAGAAATCTGAGGTAAAACGGAAATAAATAAGGATAAAACCCCTATTTTACTATGTTAGTTGATTCTGATATTGAATTCTTCGATTTTTATGTTGAAGATATTCTTAGACATTAAAAGTGTTAATCACCTGTATAAAAATTAACGAGTTTTACAGCCAAGTTTCGAATATTTTGATTTTAATGAAATTTCTTTCTCTCCTTCAACTTGCTTTGTTTGTAGTTGACTTTATTGACATGAATTTTTTCAAAATTAAATTTTTTCCAAGTTTAATTTAAATCAATAATTAATTAAAAATACACTTGATTTAAATTAATAGATTAAATTTAAAAAAAAACATAATTATTACTATGTTTCTTGCCCATTTTACGGAGTTATTGTACTATAAACTTAAAACAATGAGGTTTTTATTATTATTTATTTCTTTTTTACCCCAAATTTCTCTATTACTTCTGAAAAAAATGTTACTGGATTTGTTTTATTCCCAAGTTAATATCATTAGAAACCATTTTTTTACATTAATTAGCGCTTTAAAAATTTTAGTACGAAGTTATTTCATTGGGAGACCCAAAATTCGGGCAAACTCTTTTGCTAGCCATAACACGCTAACTTGCCCATAACAGACAGGTGGAGAGTCAAATTATTTACTCTCAATCTGTTCATTGCTGGGCTAAAATATATAGTTCTGTTTCTTATCACATGGTCAGCCAATTAAATGACTGAATCATTTAAGAACAGAAGAGGTAGAGGTGTATTGTGACACTAGTCAGAGTTAGCTCCTCTGAAAGTAATGGATTTCATTATACAGCCAGACCCTGTGGTGAATGATGTGAAGGTGTCATTTACAGAGTGGAAAATATGTGCTTTTCAGAGGGCCCGGCATGCCGATAAGCGTACTTTTCTATTCAGTGAGGAAGGCAATGGTAAACCACCTCACTCTTCGTTTTACTTAGTAAAACCTCTATAGATTCAAACCAGCTTTTCGGCTGATGACCTAAACAACAACAACAACACGCTAACGAAGCATTTCCTCACAAAAAATGAAGCATTTTAATGAATATTTAGAGTCATCTCCTAAAGTGTTTCCATTTCTTCGTGAATCACCTGTATTATATTCAATTTGTTTTGAAGCCGTAAAATAAAAATAGCATTTCAACACAATGTTTTTTGTTTTGAAAATTATAATAAATTTTCCAGTCTCTTAGGTTTCATTTACGTTTAGAAACTGTACCTAGAGTGGTAAATATTTTCTATTAAAACTAAGTGAATTTCCATTGATTATCATCTCAATATTAAAATAGACACTCAAATACATTAAAAAAATATGTACGTATTGTAAGAAAAAGTTCATTATACATATATGTCATAAATTATATATTTATAAGTATATGTACTAAAGTTTATTGACTTATCTTGTATGGTTAGTCTATATCTTACTACTAAAAGACGTTTTTTATCAGAACATCTATCACATTTAAAATTTAGCTACTGCTGGGTTGATTGTCAAATTGTGTTAGTTGTAAAGAAATTAACAATCGTTTTTGCAGAATTTATTTCATTGTATTTCAATTAATACATTATTAATTAGGAATGTTTTGTAGGGAAAGTAATATGTTATGGATGCTTAAAGCAATGATTAAAGACATCTGAGGGCTTAACATATGAACCTAAATCAGGTTACACACGAGTGAGATAGATAGAACAAACGAATACCGCTTCCAGACTCTCTAGGATTACGATAAAGATAGTGTTGGCCTAAAGTCATTCGAGTGGCATGATTGAGAAAGGTTGCTGTGTAGTTCTCACAACAGATTCTATTAGGCCTTCAAGCGCAGAATTCCGTTAATCTTAAAGACATCTACTTGTTCGAACCCACCAACTTCCCCGACAACAAGAGTACATTGTTTTGACCCCCTGCAGAGTACTGCAGCGTGTAGTCACACTCAAGCATTCCCACATAAATACAAACCGAGCAAATTGGTAGGAAATTCTATCTAATTCAGTGTGTGCACAAATGTACTCCTTAACACCAGTCGCTTCTCTTATTGTGATTCAACCTCTATTGCTTCTCTTTAGCGAAACGTTTAACCATTTATCATATTAAGCGATTATTTATTAGTTTATGTGTGTACAATTTTTCGGGTGATTATTTTAAAAAATTAACACATTAAACGAGAGAAGGAATTATTACTTTTTAGTGACATGCCTTTGTAAAAACTAATGAAATTTATTTAAAAAAACAACTGTAACATACATCTTTATAACACTACCTTATGTGCCTCTGAGCCTACTTAGACGTTATGGAGACAAAAAAACACTACATAAGACCTAAACATTAATGTCCAGTTTCGTTGCGGGAGAATTAATAGATACATAATTCATTGTGGTATGATTTTAAAAACTGGGTTGTTTAAACTATGACACCAAAAATATAATATAACTAGTTTATTAATAACTCTTTACATTTTATTTGATTTTGCAACTATTCCGGAGTTTTCAATTTCTACGCTCTACGTACATGGAAGATACAATTATTATGACCAATAACAATAATTCTCGAGCATTGACTGCCGATAGTTACTCTTGACATGTCCCGCTTTCTCTTGTTGTAGGTTCCTGTATCCAGTTAACAAAAACCGTCGAGAAACTACAAAAAAATAATGATTGCAGTACCTACTTTCTATGACGTAAACTTTGCAACATTATCTAAACTTAGTTTTTCATTCAATATAACTTATTATTGAAAATTAAACGCACTAAAATCACATCCGAATACGTATACGCTTCGTTGGGAAAGTTGTCCAACCTTCTCTTACAACAGTTATTTGATACCTTTAGATAGACGTAGTTAAGTATTTATCAACACTGGACAAAGAAAAATCCGCTCAATCACAAAAAATGACTTTGTACTTTCTACTCCACCGTCCATGTTAGTGTTAAATGTAAAACTATTTTTTATAATTGCCTAATGCGGTCGTTGTAGATATATGATAGAGCTTTGCTATATGGTTCGCCAAAAACATCAAAAATTGAAACAGAATATTAGCTTTTCAAAATAAATTTTGACGTTCAATTACATGTTAAGTATTTAGGCTTTAAATTATAGAGGAAACTCAGATGAAACCACCACTCCCAACAAAAATGAATTACGTTGAATCACAGATTGAAGATTCTATATTTTCTCCACCGTACATTGCAGTTACCTATTAAACAAAACCTTATTTTTTTACAACTCCCTAGTTTGTACGGTTTGGATGTATGGAGCTTTGATCTATGTTACGGCGACAAAATCAAAAGGTAAACATTATACAAATTTTTATGTATAATCACATGCAGTAACTTCTATTTACGGAACTCCTCCATACATCAAGACCTCAACGTAGATACAGTAACCTATACATGACCGCTAACAAATGATACACGCGTTTTCATTAAAAATTAATAAATGGCACGAATCTAGAGACATGAACATTGTCACACCCACACCTACAAAAAACTTCACAAAGAAGATTAAAAAAAAATTTGAATAGGAATATTATTTAAAACAACGACGAGGGTTCGCCACCAGGTAATTTCTTCAATCAAGAATAAAACAGGACGTTAAACACGTACCTACATCATAAATGCTGTTGGTTGCATGAAAAAATTATGCGCAGTCCCTACTAAGTAAAAATTTTGTCATACCTCAACACAAACAATATACACAACGGTAAAAATTATACACTCATTTTATTCAAGATTAATAATTAAACCACCTTCAACCTTGACTGGCGAACAAATACTTTTATATGAACTATAAAAAATAATAAATAAGCACCAGCTCTACCAGCAGAGCATGAGAAAATAAATATAGAAGACTATATTTCCTTGCTTTAAACAAAATCTTTAATAAAAAATTAACTAATTAATACTAATACGAAACTACTAACAAATTTAAGTTTGTGTTGAGGTACGAAAACATTTTTACGTAGTAGGGACTGCGTATAATTTTTTCATGCAACCAACAGCATTTATGATGTACGTATTTGATGTCCTGTTTTATTCTTGATTGAAGAAATTACCTGGTGGCGAACCCTCGTCGCTGTTTGAAATAATATTCCTATTCAATTTTTTTTAATCTTCTTTGTGAAGTTTTTTGTAGGTGTGGGTGTGACAATGTCCACGTCTCTAGATTCGTGCCATTTATTAATTTTTAATGAAAATGCATGTATCATTTGTTAGCGGTCATCAAAAATTTTAGGATAAATTTGTTAGTAGTTATACCTATTATAGTATAGTAGTTATACCTTTTCAAAAATATAGCCAACCTTTTTTTCTGCCGTGACTTTAATACAAAAACAAAACTTAACAAACCCTTAATAAATGTAAGAATGAATTTACCTTCAATAAAATATGTTTCCCCTCTTTTCTTCTTCTTCTCCTCGCTCTCCTGGCCACCCTCTTTCTCCTAGTCACTTCTTCTTCAAATAATGCTCCTTCTTAACTAACTATTCCACTCTTAAGTCCCAATGGAACTGTTTTTAATTTCTTGGATCCAAACTAGGAAACCTCAGGTTGACAAACCTTCCTCTCACACCAACCGTTCAACCAACCTGGAGGGCCAACAGGAAGGAGAACTTCCGAAATGATTGGCTGGTAGGTGGGGAAAAGGCCTAAAAATACAGAGGGGAAATAAACCCACCCTAATGGCTACTACCCGATTGACAGATCACTATCAGATGATTGACGGTTTGGTATATTCACAACCTATTGCCTAACTACTATTCTAAGGTAACTTATTTTAACAATGGAGGTTTTCCCTTGTATTATTTATTTGGTTTTTACTTTAATAATGGAAGTTACGGTAATTAGAAAATACCATAACTTCCATTGTCTGTACAATTTTGTACTTTTACAACGGTACATAATTAATCATACAAATCCATAAATAAAAAGAATATCATAACCGCACCTATTATAAACACAAAAAATATTTTAAATTTCTGGAATAGGAAAGTTCTATAAACGGCCTTTGTCGCCTTCAAGAGCTTTCCACTGGGTAATTTTCTCAATCAATACAAAACAATTTTACACACTTACATAAACACTGCTGCTTGTATTAATTGTGAAGTTGATGCTTCTGAATAAAGACATTCCGAATAATTGCGTAAAGTATTAAATAATGCTGTTTCATTATTATTTTTATTATTAAATAATAATCCGTTAATGCGTCTAATGTTATAGTCACATTAACGGATCCCGATAGTTAATGAATAGTAAAGGTGTTATAAATTTCTTAAATTTCAAGATTTTAACTAATATTTTTCGTTCTGTAGTATAGCTGGCTAACAACGGTAGAAACGAAAGCTGGGAACATAACTTCAGTGATGTATAATAATCTCTCAATTTTGTTCTGATAATTTTCAAAGTAATTTATTTCTACGTACAATAAACCATCCTGTTATCAAAATGAAAAAATTCATTCGATTCATTTAAACCATTGTCTTCGCCATTTCTTTTTTTGGTTTGTTGACAAATGAGAAGCAATATCAATACGAGTGGAGATATATTTTCTTACAGACTTCTTGCCTCTGAAAATTCAGATAAATTACCCCACAGTAGACACTACTGCTTTGTAGAGATATACAAAGAAATTTATTAATATCATACTTTTTCTCCGAGTGTAAATTTAAACTTCAGCACTTTTTAGACAAAAAGCTTTATCAAAAATTCATGTGCTTGTCTTTAAAATGTATTGAATAAATAAAAAAACAGAAAACACAATTTCTCAGCGAATTTACTCTTTCAATTCTCATTAAACCAATAATTTAATTAATGTCTCGTTTCTAATCAATTTTATAGATTTTTGGAAAATTAAGTTGTAATAATAATTACAAAATACAGTTAATTAAAAAAAAAATTACACTGGGTATCTCTTCTCGTAAAAATGAAATTTCCCGCCACCATTTAAATATCATTTATAAGTTATGGAAATTGTGCAGTTTAATGAACAATACCGTAATATAAATTAAAAACAAAAAAATTATTAAAACACAATGTCATACTATAAAATTGAAAATATAGAAAATATTAGAAATATAGAAATATTGAAAATATAGGGAGAGTAAATTTTTATACAATTTTTTGTTGATAGTTGGAACTTTAAACCCACCGGGTTGGCCTTGTGGTAAATTTGTTGCCGTAAGTCAGTTGTTTATCAGCTCATTTTTGGAGACGAAGGTTTCGTGGTACAAATTTTAGGAAAATTAGATTTGAATAATAGAAAGTTGTTACTGGTGTACTAAGATGGTTTGGGGTTCAATTAACAATACCTTCTCAGTAATGGTCAGCCTGAGTCTATATAAAATCACACATTATTTTACATATCACACGTATGATCCTCATCTCATTGGGTCATGAGATTGCTTATTATTCTTAATTGAACACATTGCAACGTACACACATTAGGGATAAAGAAAATTATATAATAACTTGTTTAGATCATCAGCCGAAATGCTGGTTTGAACCTGTAGTAGTTTTACAAAATAAAACGAGAAGTGAGGTGGTTTACAATTTAAAGGGTCAACAAAAAAACGTTGCAAGTAACAAAAACAAATTTTTTCAGAAAGTGAAAGATACCATCTGATTCTTAGCATTATAACGATTTTTCACTGTATGACGATTTTGTTTCAAGAATTTCCGAGACTTTAGTAACAATTCTACCCGTTAGAATTTACAATTATGATCAAATAGAGGACTTATAGAACGTATTCTACTAAAACCTCACTTTTGTAAATTTTCAGTTGCAACGTTTTTCTGTTGAGCCATTCAATTGCTTCCTCACTAAGTGGAAAAGTACGCTTATCAGCATGCCGGGCCCTCTGAAAAGCACATATTTTCTACTCTGCGAATGACACCTTCACTTCATTCACCACAGGGTCTGGCTGTATAATGAAATTCATTACTTTTAAAGGCGATAACTCCGATTAGTGTCTTTTACACCTCTACCTCTTCTGTTCATAAATGAGTCATTTAGTTAGCTGACCATGTGTTAAGAAACAGAACTATTTATTTTAGCTCTGCAACGAACAGATTGAGTGGAAATAATTTGACATTCCACCTGTTTGTTATGGGCAGATCTAATAATTACTAATTGGGTTTATTCGTACAGCCTTGATTTGCCTTTTAACGTCTAAAGTTGTGTAAGAATTTAAACGTTGAGTTTGGTTTTCCGTGACACAGTGCGAGCAGAGGGTTAATAGTTACTTATAAATTATATCATATTCATTATTTGCACGGCACTAAGTTGTTTAAAACACATATAATCTCAACTGCAGCTCTCGTGCATATTAAATTAATTAGTCATTAATCCATTTTTAATTAATAAAATTATTATAATAGTAATAGTATAATATGCCTCATATTGGTTGGGATACAACCTAATCCATCCTGACCATTAATGAATAAAGCGACCTGATTTAAAAAGGTTAATGATTAATTAAAGTAAACTTGTGCACTTCACTAATAGTACATAATAATGTAAGTAACGTTTTTACTTTGATTAATAGTAATTTTATATATCAGGGCACTCTGTTATCCAGGAAAAGAATTTTAAAACGATTACCCCATTTCCTTTATTTACCAATAAAATCAAATTGTGTACAGGAGAGGCATAAGAGTTTTTATATTACCTAATATTCATTAATGGAAATACATAAAAAAATCACAACCGTTTGCAGTGAAACATCTGGTTTATATGACTTTAAAATTTTTATATTCTTTTCCAAATAAAATTCATACAAGAGGACTTTTATTTTCAATTCACCATAATGCAGCTACGTTTCCTTTAAACGGTTTTTTATTATTTATGTCCTTTTATAGGTTTTTCGCCATTACTATAAAAGAAAATATATTGTTTTAAAAGGAATAATATTTAGTTTAAAGATGATATTGCTTAGAAAATTGCTCAACAGTTATTTATCCAAAATTTTAACCATTTTATTGTTGCAGTACTGAAAACATATATGAATATAATTTAATTAACATTACAATTTTTTCATTTTCTTTTTTGTCAACTTACTCAACCTTGAATTTGTTGCAAACTGTGAAATGATAAATTATTGTAGATTAATGTAAACGTATCTACAAATAAAATTATACGAGTAAACAATCCGTTGGATTAATTTCAGAAAATAATTATTGAACTGACTCATGAAAGGTAAATATTTTAATGTAGTGGAAACTCTAAAATAAAAGTGTCTCATTATTAAACGAAAGCATTTTATTTTTCCGGAAAAATGTTATTGACGCTTTTTTGCATCATACTCACACAAATAAAACATGTACAATTGTTGACGTGATTAGAAAACGCCCTACTTCTTATCTCATCTATAATTATATTTAAAAGGATAAGATTTTTAATTCCGCGTTTGATATCATTTTTCTCTAAACAATTTTGGTCAAAATGTTTTTAATTGAAAATCTCTAAGTACAGATTTGCTATCATGTGTTATTATATCCAAGTTCCCTACTGACATAGAAAACAATGATAATTTAAACATTTTAACATTTTTGGAATATATTTTCATAACAGTTCGGATATTTTCGTTGGGGCTGGCGAGCGAGCCTAAAAAAATGGTGTTTGGGATGTTCGAGTAGTTAGACAGGCCATTGTAGTTAAAATTCTACCGA
This sequence comes from Catonia carolina, assembly GCA_035578175.1. NCBI lineage: Eukaryota > Metazoa > Arthropoda > Insecta > Hemiptera > Achilidae > Catonia > Catonia carolina. The sequence continues at coordinate 59,391,792 of JAQMRL010000003.1, read as the reverse complement.
AAATTAAAAAAAACATATATGTCTGTATATCATTTATTCTGCTTTATTTCTGTTTCTATTTAATTTCAATTAAAACGCCTGCAACTTTTACTTAAAAACTTTTTCTACACAGCTTAATAAATTAGCAACAGTTAGAGTTATTCTGTATCTTCGTCAAAAGATATCTCCGTCCAAAAGAGGTTGATTTTATTTAGCGCTATTCAAGCGTGATTAAACTAGGTTTGCTTTCCATTTTACATTGTTTACTCATAGTTAATAAATCTGGTGTGAAACACTCACACAACTTTCTCTTGCCAATGCAAATAATTAATAATAAACCTAACATTATTAATAAAATATTAGAAATAAACAAAAACTAACCTCAAAAACATAACCTTATTGTAATCATGAGTGAATGACGCAAAATGAAAATCAACCTCAGTTTAGCTTAAAAATACGGAAAATCGCTCATTCACGCTAAACTAGGCACTGTACAAAAAATGCTGAACAATAAAAGTTGTAGATCTTTTAATTTCCTATAAATTTTATTATATACACTTTTGTCGTAAAATGCATTCTAAGACCGAAATGTTAAAAAAATCGATTTTTCTCACGTTTTCGTGAGAAAAAAACAGAAAATTGCTAATTACCGCTAAACTAAGCGTTATAAAAAAAAATGTTTGAAATAGAAGTTGTAGAATTTTACATTCTCTACAACTTTTGTTATATAACGTTTTGCGCTAAAATGCATATTAAAGCCGCAATCTTAAAAATAAAATGTTTTTAAGTAAAAACAGCCTCACGCAGAATTTCAGCAAACATGGCGTCTACCCTATCTTGTAGAGAATAAAAAATTGAGTACACCAGGCGATTTAAAAAAAAATCGTAGGACCAGTTTTTGAGAAAATCGCAAAAAAGTGAAAAATTATACGAATAAACTATTACTTCCGGTTGACCGATTTTGATTAAAATGTTCGTGTCGGGTTCGGTAGTGGTATGTAACTTAAGTTTCAAGTTTCAAGTTCGTACGATGTTCCGTTCTTGAGATATTCTGTTCACACACAGACACACACACACACACACACGCACACGCACACACACACACACACACACACACACACACACACACACACAGACCAATCGCTAAAAACATGTTTTTTTGGGTTCAGGGGGTCTGAAAACGTATAGATCCGGTGAAAACTCGATTTCGAAAAATCGACATGAAAACAATACTTTCCTTCCTATATATTCATATAGGCAAGAGAAAGTAAAAAAATAGATTATATTTTATTTATTATAATTGGCAAAATAAAGTTGCGTGAAAGTTTTCCACCTGATTTTTTTAATACCCTTATAAATTTTTTATTAAGAATAATGCGTAGTAGTGCATAATTTACATCAGGATCGTTAATAACTATATTGGGGCAACCGACCTCAATGAGATTCCACATCATTCTAAAGTAAGCAAGTAGTACTGTAAGTTTCAGGAGTTTATGTTGTACAAATATAGTATTTGTTTTAAAATAATTGGTTAAAAATCACCCTAAAAAAATTTGGTTAAGTTAAAATACTTACTAATACCTGACCAGAATGTACGGCCAGATTTACTGAAATTAGTTTATTGATTAATATTTTGGAGATTGCTTTGAATTTTTTGATTTCATCGCTTACTATTGCAGAATGTAATATTTCTCAGAATTTATTCTTAAAAAGGAAGCACTGCTTAAGTAGAATGAATTTTGGGTCGTAAGAATTTATGATCTAGAGTCATTCTTCTTATTCTTTTATAATTTTCATTGCAAAGGACTAGGTTCAATGATTTGTATTTTGACACCTGATGTTTTCTTGTCTTAATTGCTATTTTTTGGGGTTTTTCAAAGGCCTTTAATTTTCACTGTGCCGTTTCTTTTACTTAAGTTTGCTCACCCCAGAATCCGAAAGTGGGTTTATGATGCTTTTGTTGTTATTTGCGATAGCTGAGGTAATCTTCCTTTTAAAATGCATATCTATACTAAAGATTAAAAAAGTAGTAGTAGATTGATCGTGCGATCAATTTCGAATTTTTAAATTAACGTTTACATGACATACCAATTTAAATTGAAGAGAAATTAAGGTACATTCACCAAGTTAAACAAATTTCTCATTAAAATTTGTGAAATTGTTAAAAAATTTTCATGGTGCTTCAAAGTACCAGTGTTCATTATTAAGGGGACCCGGAATGCTTAATGTCCTTAATGTTAATGTAAGGAACATTTTCTCAAAAACTTTTAGTTATCCTGTCCCATTTTCTTGTGGTTACATTTCAGGCTATTTTTGCCCACTGAATAATTAGCATCTTAATAAATTGTTAGGAAGATAAGACATTTTTTTTTAAACTACCACTTTTGAAAATCAAACTGTTTGCCATTGAAGTGGAAAATAAATATTTAAACACATTATTTTACTTTAATGTTAATTCAGTACACTAAAACCTGTATGGTATGAAAGGCTGTGCAAAAATTCCATTAAAATCCATTCACAGTTGACTGAGAACATGTTCATTATGCGTCAAAAATGCTATTTACGGGAACAAGAAAAAACTAAAGGAGAACACATCAAACGTTAAATAATTTAATATGTCAGTTTTTACACTTTAGAAGTTAATATATTATATTTACAGGTAGTCTGGTGCAAACCTAAAGTTTTTAAACAAAAAATATCGCACAAAATAAAAAAAATGTATTTATCTGTTGTCATTCAAAAAATAGGAGATGTTGTGAAAATGATAACGTTTAAAAAAACTTAAGAATTCAACCTATTTTTAATTTTAAACAAACTGCAAAACACCCCAACAAATAATACTTATATAGTTTAATGCAGAATACACTGAATTTTAATAATTTACAAAAAACCGGATATGTGAACATTTTCAATTTCTTACGTTCCGGGTACTTTTAAATTCTGTTTATGTTTAGGTTACTGAATACAATCTACTGTTTCTGTGTTTGGGTTACTGTGCAGAATAAATTATTTATGGAGTATATTGAAAGTTGTCATAATGGAAAAAGTAACAATTAATGAATAATAATTTATTTCCATTATATTACAACGCATAAAAAATACCATATTCCAAAATTATTTACACTGTACTATTAAAATCTGCCCATAACAGACAGGTGGAGTGTCAAATTATTTACTCAATCTGTTTGTTGCAGGGCTAAAATAAATAGTTCTGTTTCTTATCACATGGTCAGCCAATTAAATGACTGAATCATTTAAGAACAGAAGAGGTAGAGGTGTAAAAGACACTAGTCAGAGTTATCTTTTCTGAAAGTAATGAATTTCACTATACAGCCAGACCCTGTGGTGAATGAAGTGAAGGTGTCATTTGCAGAGTAAAAAATATGTGCTTTTCAGAGGGCCCGGCATGCTGTTAAGCGTACTTTTCCACTCAGTGAGGAAGGCAACGGTAAACCACCTCACTCCTCGTTTTACTTAGTAAAACCTCTACAGGTTCAAACCAGCCTTTCGGCTGTTGACCTAAACAACACAACACTATTAAAATATTTTACTACAGGTGGTAGAAATTATTCCATCCAACTATGGATAAAATCATGTACAAGGATGGGCTGGAATCTTTTAAGTAAAATATCTAAAACAAAGTATTAGTCTTTAGCAATAACATTCAATCGAAACATCATTTTTTTCGTATATAACTTTCTACACTACAGTAACCAATAGTATGCTATTTACTAACACTACAAGTTAGCAAATACTTTTATTTATTTAATACTAAATATGATTCATTAAATTTTAGTAGTTATTAAAATTAAATTAAAATGTTTAAAATGTTTAAATAAAAATTAATTGATATTATGAAGAGTAAAATTATTTTTTCTTGTATCTTTGATCTCCTACATTCGAGTATTAGTGACCATTTTCTCAATTGTCTTTCTTCCTGTACTGGCTATCCATTTGTTTCATTTCTGAATTTAATTTAATACCTTTTAGATTTTTTTTAATAGATGGTAAGTAACTGTTTTCAGTTTCGCATACATAAATTATAAAGTAGGCTACAGTTGATGATCAGGTATAATTAAAAAACTTTCAGTTTTTAAACAAATAATAGCGGTATTTTATTATTTTTTTCTTTTGACAAGTAGCATTTTCTTCCTTTCTCCTACCACGCTACGACAAAAGGATTGCTTACATTATTTATACGATCAAGCGTTGTGTATTAAAAAAATACTTACCTTCAAAATAGCTGAATCCTAAGTCTCAAATACGGGAAGAAATACGATGATGAGTTGAGAAAGAACTTATGTGAAATGTTGACCTAAATTGCAAAGGACAATAATAACTGTCAAATGAGGCCCTTTGTTATTTATCAACCTATGTGGAACATGAAGCACACCCTTTTCAACCCTCACGTCTAAACCGTACCCAGCATCTCATAATGGAATTCCATACGTTTAACCCTACTAAAGTCACCCTTACACTGGTATAGTTTTGTGTTTGTATTTTATAACGCTATCAACTCATGTTCACAATTTCTTCTACGGTTTGTATAATTGTCTAATGAATAATTAAATTTTGTGCGGTTTGTGTAGAAACAAGAAGTAAGCTAAATCATATAGATCCTAATCAGATTTATCGGAACAAATAATCTGACAAAAAACTTTCACCAAACAAATATTTACATTGGTGAATATGTCAGTGTTAAATTATTGTCATGTTCACAGGAATGGTCGGTAAGTCTGTACAAAACGACCTTACATTTCCACGTCTTACATAAATCCTCATCTCATTAGGCTATGGGGTTCTGAAATTGAACAGATTGCACCGTACACACGTTAGGATTAGAAAATGTTATTGTCATAACTTTTTAGTATTTTATAACGCTCTAACAATTCTCTCCGTGGTACATGCGGGCTTAATGCTAGATTTACAGAAGTTCCCTTGAAACTGGATTTGCAAATATTAGTAGGAGAAAAGATCATAATATATGTGTTAGAATAGGTTGAACCATAAAATTGTTTCTCTTTTTGATAAAATATTTATTTCTGTGGTAATTATTTTGTTTTACCGCTTAAGATCAAGTGATCGTTATAATTAAAATGCTTTATTTCTTATATTATAATATATTTCTTATATTAGAAGATGTACGCTTGCTGATTTTCTAAAGTGCTTCTGTTTCGTAGGGTTTAAAAATGTTTTGCTTTGATTGCAACATACTCTTCACTTCTAAGTGCAAATGATCGAAATGCAGACTTAATCATTCTGTGAAAGTTCTAATGAAAAATTCACCTACGGAAGTTAGTTTTTTTTAATCAATAAGAAAGAATTTTGTCAAATTTGACCTCTCTGAACTTTGAAGTTTAGAGAATTTGTTATGATTGAGTCAGTTAGTATGGGATTTGCATTTATATATTTGTCAATACATGAATATATTTAATCTCCATATAGATTAAACATATACTTAAAACTATATAGGCCTACTTTTGTTATAAACATAGAAAATACTTAATTAAGCCCATTGATTTATGATATATATATTATATAGATTATGTACTAATAGATTAATTAATTTCAAAATGTACTTGAATTGTGGCAAACTGACGTTGATATTGATTGAGTTGATGAGCGTAATTTAAAAGAAGGAAGCTTGCCTATCTTAATTATCTATCCAATGATGAAAAGTATGCGAATCATTGATTTATTTTTGAAGGCAAAGTTTAGAGTAGGTACAAACACGGAAAAAAGAAACGCTCATAACTGGAGAATTATACAGACTGTACAAAAATAAATACACGTTCTTTCCAGGGTGGTTCATGACAGGAGCAATTTACCTGAGTTTTAATGTAGCTTCATTGAAGGAGTCAGCAGTCTAAGGTGAAGGAGAGCGAGCGTATTTAGAAGAAGATATACAATATTTTAATTTGTAACCAAAAAAAGTAACTATTATGTCGGTATAATTTTCAATATCATTGAAAAGCAAAAGTAAGTTCTATTATTAACTTGTATGAAGTAAGAACTCTATGAATTAAATCAATCTGTTATTAATGATTTGATTAAAAGCCTGTTGAAAATCCACGAATAACATATTAAATAATGAAGTTCTTGTATGGCGTTCTTGTACCAACACTAGGTGAATTTTCAAATATGTACGGGCCTATAGACTTCAAAGATGTATTATGAAATATTGTTAATAATTTCCATAAACTTCTGTCTTCAAAGTCGATTGTGAGTTCCGAATTCATTTACAAATGGAAAGCATTTATAATTGAGATACAGTAGGTGGAATAATACTTAATGAACAGGGGTTTTATAGAACGATACACAAAGGGGTTGCCGCATGAATGCAAGCAAACTCTAGACACATGAGTAATTAAATATGAAACAGTTACGAGACGGAGGGTTGTAGACGGTATGAAGAAAATGAGAGAAGATGATAAAGGGTGATGAAGGGAAAGTCAGAAATTGTTCCGAACCAGTTGCGGAATAAAGCGCAACGCACACAACCTAGTAAAACAGCAACAGTGGCAGCGATGAGAAAATGCACGCACACATATTACGCTATCAACTCAAGACACAAAACGCGAGCGGGATAAGCAAGAGTCGTCTCTAGGCTCACTCGCTTGCCATCTGGGACCGAACAAGGAATGTTGATACTGTATCTGGAGGATGAGTAAAAGACACACAGTAGCAGCGGCTGGAGTTTTGAGAGAGAAGGTTAGATGGAATTAATGAGCAGAATTCAAACGAGAGGATGAGTTTTCAAACTATACATTTGACTGCTATGTTCGGTAAAGGTCTACGAACGATAATTTCTCTCCGAAATTTCCTTCTCCAAATGATGTAGTAGTTCAAACGAACCGATTTGCTAGGAAACAAAGTTGAAATTGTATAATTAACCATTTACTTGCGCAGTTATGGACCGTTTCCCAAATAAACTCTTTGAAATGTTATTTGTTAATATTTTATGATTTATATTAAGAAAACCTAACTTCTACCTATTTATATTACAATATCATTCATTTTTATCATGAGATCATTTTTATTAAACTATAGAAATCTACTTTCATTTCTCTCACAGAATAACAAAACAGTTTATAATTCTTTAAAGATACCGATTTAAAATGTTTTCTTTGCCTCACAAGAAAAGTATGTTATAAAATTATATTTTTTAAAACTAATTTTTTTTAAATACATAAATCGATTGCAATTTTAACTGGTTTAGTACATTACAAGTACTTGTCGCATTACTGAAGGGTTTTTTTGATATTACTTTTTTTAAGACGGTGCAATTCTTTTGCAATCAGGTTTTTAAATGTAAATATAAACTTTAAACAAAGGCGATAAAAGTCTGAATAATAACCTTTATAATTAAAAAATAAAACATTCAAACAAGTTTTCTATTAAACTGAACCCATAAAGAAGGCTTAGTAGAATATGGAGTAGAGACATAGTTGCCTTAAATTAAATAGTTCCGCAATATGTTAGAGTTGATCTGACATATTGTGGAATGATTTCACAATCAATTCTAAATTGAATAAATTATGAAAGTATAAGATATATAATTAATTACATATAATATCGTTCAAAAGAATTCCGTTGAAGTTCTTTTGTTAAGTGGAGTTATTCTCTAAGCCTTTACTAAAAGTCATGTTGTATGTTTATCAGCATAATGTGACAATATAGAAGAATAGCATGATTCGCGAAATTTCTAGTACTTCATTCATAAAATGGTAGAGAGTAGATAATTGCGTGAAAAAGTAACAATAGGGCTAGTTATAAAAGGTTTTTTAAAAAGGGCCACGCTATTGTGTTGATAAGGTAGGGTCTTTGTTGTACAACTAATTGCGAAAGGGTCGGTTGATTACCTGTAACACCTTTTGTTCTATTGTTGACTTGTTTACAATAGTTTAGATTTCTCCAGAAAATATTATTGATCGAACCTCGGGGTCTTTCGAGAAGACTCTTTGAATCGCCTATATGAATAGAACTCCGAGCGCGGTCAGTGAGTCAGTATTCGTTTGATCTTTGACGAATGTTTACTACGTGTGCTATCGGTACGATAGAAGGTAACTCCGTTAGAACAGGTCAACGGGTTTCCGAGGCATTGTTATTTAGCCTTATTGTATTTGTGCATTGTGTATTCAGTTTCATCGTGAATGTGCATTCTATATAATTATTTGTAAGTAGTATTAAGTAAATTATTGAGTTATTTATTGTATTACTTCATTATAATTAGTTTATTATTTATTCTGTAAATCTTTATTGTAATAAATACTGTAATTGTAAACTTTAGTGTATTAATCATTTAATTACCTAGATCCCGGAACGGACCATAGCGATAAGTGTCACAATATTAATCCTTTTTATAAAATTGCGAATCAATATTTTTTTAAAAGTTAAAACAAAAATTGTTATTAATTATTATTTATTCTGAATTATTTGCAATGAAATGAGATAAATAAATTACTTTTGATGGAAGTAAGTTGTCTCAAATTATTAATTTACATATAACATTACTGAAAAACGTAACTAACAACAAAATAATTTATATACGGTTAGAAATTTCTATAATTTATTCTTTTAATTGAATGTAATTTCATAACTTATGATTGCCTGGAATGATTGTCTAGATGTATACCGTATGGTTTTTATGACAAAATATTCATAATGGCCTCCATAACGTAGTGGTCAATGTGTTGAACTACAAAGCAGAAATTCCGAGGTTTGATTTCCGCCTAGGGTCAGGAAAATATTACATGCTTAAACACATTTTCCCATAACACAAAATAGTCGCTAATAACCAAGATGTTAATGTGACTTTAAAGTAATAAAACAAATCACGTATTTCTATGATACAAAGTCAAAAATCTTAGTAAGAATTTGAATCATGCCTAAATTGAAATGCTAATTAAACAGTAGGTCTATCAGGTGTTCAAATAATAAATTCATAGTTTATTTTAACTATAAACTTGGTAAGTTTAAAAATGGATGCCGTTGGTATCGAGAAAATTTTAAAACAATTTAAAATTCATTTAACAATAAAATCGTTTTATTGCTTATGAGACGTGAAAAAAATTGAAATCAAAAATTGAATACATAAATTGAAATGAAAGCCTTCATCGATGTAACCAACCGGGTCATGGAAAAATATTGTTTAACAAATTACTGTTTAATAATACTATTTACTAAGTATATTTGGTATCAACCAAGAACGACTTACAAAACAAACGTATTTAAATTCTGAACGAATACAAAAACAAACTAAGATTGTTCAAAGAAATAGAAAAAGGCCTAATGACAGTTTTCATAGATTAAAGTCGAATAGAAGATAAATTCAGAGAAAAGATTTGAGAATATAAGCGGTTTCGAGAAAAACATGTTCAGAAAAGCAACATACCGAAGGGAATCTGTGGATTATAATATAGAAATAATTTTTAGAATAATGAAGAATAAAAACACGAAAAAAGAAACCTGAAGCTCCCAAATAATAATTCGAGCTAGAAAGTAAAATAAGTAACTCATGATTATCGAAGTTCTACGTTAACAGAAACGAATAATTAAAAAAAAAATTGTTTGAGGTATTGGTGTTTAGTTTTTTAAGATGAACAAAAACAAAATTATAGTAATGTTTTTGTCCAATTATTTAAAGAACTTTTCACAATTATTTTTATTTTTTGCTTTAATTTTTATTACGGTACTGTACATTGAGCTGCACAACTTTCGTATATGATAATTAAATGGCGGTAGGGAATTTAACATTAAGGAGAAGAGGTACCCAGTGGTACATTCTCCGTTAAAAACTTCGGGTATTGTCCGTTATTCAGACTAAGAGGTCTTTACGCCATTTTCGCTTTAAACGTCGAACAGTTGGGAAGTTCCTTGTAGCTAGATCACGGGCTAGTTGGTTTGGATAGTCATCTAGTCTTTCGTGAAATGTACAAGGACACGGACGCGATATACAAGGACGCTGTTAGTTCCTTTACTGTCGGAATTTTGAAATCGTCGTGGAGGTTATTATTTCTTACATCAAAAGGAGCGCCAGAAGCAAATCTTAAGAATTTTGATTGAAAGGCCCTGACCGACTTTAAATTACTCTCTGCCGCTATTCCAAAGAGCTGTACGCCATAAGTCCAGATTGGTCTTAAAAGGGATTTGTATAGTAAAATTTTGGAGCGGAGGTTCAACCTTGATCGAGGATTAAGCAGAAGAGTAGCTTCTAGCGGCGGTCAAGTTCTAAACGTTTCGTACGCAGATGATGCTTCCAAGTTAGTCACCTGTCAAGCCATAATTCAAGGGATATGGTTGTTACTCAGCATCACAAGTGAACAAGTATTATATTTTTAAATGATTTATTTAGAAATATTGGGTACTCGATTTTGGCATGAATTAAACAAATAGAAATTTATTTCATGAAGTAGGTTCGTTTTAATTTTAATAAAATTCTGATGTAGGCTAGTAGTAAAATTAATAAACGAACTATAGAAATGATTTAATAAACGGGAAAATGTATATTTTACTAAGATTTATATTAAAAATAAATTCAATTTATGGTAAAAAGTTGTGTTGTAAAAATATTCATTTCATTATTGGTGTAATTTTACGAAACAATTTTCATAAAAAAAACTTTGTTATTAGAAATACTTTCACCAAAGTGAAATTATTAGTTTTGCAGTGAAATAATTTTCCTTTCATTACATCATTGATTGCATCAAAGCACATTGCTTTTATTAATAAAAACTTTTTTATTAGATACTTTCAGATTAATATAAATTACTTTTTAATTATCATCATGATTTTATTTCTGGGAAAAAATTGAAGTTTAATTTATTTTTCAAAGCCTTTGAGGTATTTCCTGATAAATTTTAGGTGTTCTATAGGTGAAATAGGGGGAAATAGAAGTTAGAGGACCCAGGAAAAATCTTTTCCCAATCATTCCCTCTTGTGCCTGAGGCCACAAGTTTACTCCCTGCTGTATTACACAATCGGAGGGGGCTTGAACGACGTGCGTGCAATGAAAACTTTATAAACACCAACCGAATCTAACCACTTGACAGTTTTGTTCAACTTTGTTGTCGTCGACGTCAATAAATTGAAATTGTGTGTCAGTACTTCTGTCCTATACAAGCTTCAGAAATAAGTATATACTTTTTGTTCACCTAAAGAAAAAACTTTGTATCACACTTATTGTAAAAATAAAGTTCTTTTTGTAAAATAATTTACCAATTGTAACATTTACTTTATCGATTCGTATGAAACTGTAATAGCTGAGAAATATTACTTCTTAAAATAGATGAATAAATCATTTGACCATAACTGACATACGTTAAACTATATATAAGCTTGTAAAATTTTATTTGTATCATATCCATTGAATATGTTTACCAGTAATTCTGAAGATCTACAAAAAACAAATTGAAACAATGAATTAAATTTTAAATTGTTGCTTATTTCTATATTCTTAGTAAATTTAAGAACATACCTTTTTCTTAAATCGGCCTGTTAAGGACGGAGTTCAAAATGAATCTGTACTTTTACTATTCTGTACAGTGTCTTCACAGGGGATGCAGGTATATAGGCCTACCCCACGTTTGAAACTCACTCTCTTATACCATGGGTATCGACATGTCCCACATTTTTCTAATTTTTATATGCAGTACTGTGTTTTAAGAAATACAATTTATGAATAAGCAAGTTTTAAAATTTTTACAAAAAGCTTTCTTCCAAACCATTTTAAAAGAATAGCCCTAATATTCTAATCACTGTTAATTCATTTCATATTGTATTGTATAGCGTAAGTCTACTGTACGTACTGCTAGGAGTACAGTATATATTATATATATATATCTATATATATCTACAAATAAGGCCACACTTCAATAGCATAGAAAGTTTTTGTAAGTGTTAACTGGTAGTTGAATACTAGATCTGTTCTAAGTTCATCATACCATTGATCATAAATACTATTCTGAGTACTAGATACAGTACGAAGCAATTACAAATATGTTTTTACGGTATTGCATAGGACAAAGAAAATGAAGATGAAAACAAAGATGTCGAAACTGAGAAGTTATTGTCCACTCAAAAAGCACTTAAAATTCGATACAAACATTAATTAGAAGAACGGAGGAAAAAATTAATTGAATAAAAAATATTACAGCTCGCCTTAATTAAAGTGATATTCTGAAAAGTAAACTTTAAACAACTCAAACAATGATTACAGACGTTTTAAGGAAATAATAAGCCTAAGGTGTTTTGTAATTTTAATTTTGGTAGTAGCAGTACCTGTATATTATGTCTATTTTATTTATTCCTTATGTGACTAAAAATTTCGTTGAACTTTTGTTTTGATTACTTTTGTTATGATTCGAACAATTTAAATAATTTAAAAGAAATTATTCCTCTTAAATAATTTAAATAATATTTCATAAGTACAGTAGTGTATAGTCTATATAAGTTATAAATTTTATATTATTAAGTTTCGAATTTTCACAGCTGTATTTAGAAATGCACATACAGCACTAATGTACAGTAATGTACTACAGCACGGACCGGTGGAAACAACATACTATATGTGCCCAGGTAATGCAGTTCCCTGTTAAACCGTGGGTTATGGGATATTTACCTTTCGCTGCGTTCTAAATTGAGAAACACTGAACCTAATATTGACTGAAGAGTATTTTAATTACGCGGACGATACAGAAATTCTTTCCAGAAATAAGTCACATGTAGGTTATTTACGTAACTTACAATAAAACTTAATATACCTTTCTAAATAGTTACACAAATTGAAAATTAAGGTCAAATCTACGAAGTTTAATCACACAATTTAATTCTACGGCCCCAAACATGCCCCAATGCTAATTATAAAATATAACCATCCCACAGTCGGACACAGTTAGATACTTATAAACCACTCGTGACAAAAGGGTCTTATAGAAATCTCACATTTTACTAAAACGACGTAAACTTACAGATAGAAAAAACAATTTTATATAATCTTATCTTTTCTCTCCTTTTAGAAAACAAATTTAAGGTTTGTTATTACCTTCTAAAACCAATCTGGCCATTTTACACATTCATGGATCCGCTAAATCGAGTTACATAGCTTTAATACAGTCCCATTAGTCAGCAGAACACTTTAAATTACATTGGTTTCCCCATAGTACGTCTTGAACATAATAAAACATTACTACAATGCTCCCGAAGAAAATTATAGCTAAATTTTCGTAAGTTCAGCCCTGGGCATGACGTGCGCCTGCATTAGTACAGTCTTGTATGTACTGCAATAGTGCAGTGTATGTAATCAACATTGTAGCAGCATGCCTACAAAATACAATCGGTGTTGTAAATTGTCAACAACACTCTGACTGTACACCAAACTGTAGGTCAGAAGTATGCAGGGTCGAAGTCAAGTATGCGCATGCGTAGCCCAGCGCTCACAGCATTTGGCTTGGCTTTAGCGAGATAATAACCCTCCAAACAAAGCTTAAGAATTTGATATAGATTTCACATTCTTCTTCCTATCAAAGATTAAGCTCCTGCCTGTTCCGAATTGACTTATGTATTTTAGCAATTAGCTATTTGTTTCAATTCAATTCTCAGAGATTTGTTAGTTTTCATAATATAACTACGGTCATACTCTCCATGGTCCTTCAATGTCTCTTCGTCCATGTGGTGGTCTACAGCATTTTATTTTCAAGGGTGTTCTCTCTAGATACTGTCTCCACTTACCACAATTATTTTTCATATTTCGTTCAAGCTATAAATATTCCTAACTCAGTTCTTATTTCTTCATTCCTTATATGGTCTAATCATGTGCACTCTTGTATACTTCGTAGGAAATTAATCTCTGCTAAAATTTTCGTTCCTTGTAAATTCAGATGATTATAACACTAATAAAAAATTGAATTAGGTAAACGAAAACGTAGAAGCACGTCGATGGGTGGTCTGAAGGTTCACGTCATTCATGTTATTATTTATATCATTGTTAACGTCAGCTCACTTTGTATTACAGAACAATGTATAATAAAGTCAATAATAATAAAGAATGAAACTGTTATTTATATACCATACTGTTTGTATCAGATTATTTAATTAAATCCACATAATATGCCTAAAGTGAACGTATTTCGTTTAAAACAAAGCTTTTTGTTTGGTATCTAGTTCTGTTTAATTTTTTAAATACAACTTCGAATTTCCCTATGATTTCAAATTAATTATAACACCCCATTTTGCTCGTATACCTTTTCATTTAATACATAATATAAATATCATCTAATCATTGTGATATATACTGATAATTAATTAAAGAGAAATTCAAATTTGCAATTTAACACACTTAAATTAGTAATTAATTAAAATTCTATGATACTGTCAATATAGATGGTAATAAATTAACATTGTATCACAGAGTCAACGATGATTGCAACTTTAAACACTAATTTTGTATGAAATTAATCCATTTGAATGATAAACGTATAAATCACATTGACATTGTCATAATTTGGAAATAAATACATTACAAGGCTATGCAGAATAGGCTATGTTTTACCGTTACCAATAAAAGGGTAAGCCTATACCATATTCTGATGTAAATTCAGAAAATTACAACTGCGTAGGCAGGTGTATCGCTTGAAATAGCATGTTTGATGTAGGAATTATTTAAAAATTGATGACATCTTGGAAATTCGTTACAGAATTTTGTTACCGGTCACAGTAACCGATCATAACATTAACCAATGTATTTTGAACTGAGATTCTGTTTGTTCTTAAATACGGATATTTACCAAATGAATTAAAAATAAAAGACTGTAGGGGGAACACTTAAGAATTCTGCAAAGTATCCGAAAATAAAAATTGGTGAAAGCCATAAAACGATTTTGGGACCTGAATAAAATAAAATCTGATGTGAAATACTCACATTACTTTCTTTTGCCAATCCAAATAACTTACAATATAACCTAACATTAGTAATAAAACATTAGAAAAAAAAACCAAAAACTAACCTCAAAAAACATAACCTTATTTTAATCATGAGTGAAAGACGCAAAATGAAAATCAACCTCAGTTTGGCTTAAAAATACGGAAAATCACTCTCTAACGCTAAACCAGGTTCTGCAGAGAAAAACGCTTTAGATAAAAGTTGTAGATCTTTTAATTTTCTATAAATTTGATTCTATACAATTGTGCCATAAAAAGCATACTAAAGCTGAAATCTTAAAAAAAATTTTTTATTCGTTTTCGTGAGAAAAAACAGAAAATCGCTAATTACCGCTAAAGTAAGCGTCATAAAAAAAAATTGAAATAAAAGTTGTAGGATTTTAAATTCTTTACAACTTTTATTACATTTTTGCGCTAAAATGCATATTAAAATCGCAATATCAAAAAAAATTATTTTTTTACGAGAAAACAACCTTTCCAAGAATTTCAGCAGACATTGCAACTGCCCTATCTTGTAGAGCATAAAAAAATTAGTAAATGAGGCGATTTAAAAAAAACGTCACAGGTTGGACCGATTACGCCAAGAGAATGGCTGGTTACTGTACGCAGTAAGTTCATAACAGGAAAGTGTAGATTGCAATGAGGGAAATATTTATTATGTCCAAGATAGAACGAAAAGGGCTTTGTTACATGCCATTATGTAAAAGTATTTTGCAACTGTAAGTCTTGTTGTAAAATAAAAATTATTTTATGCAACATTAAAAGTCGATAAAAAATTATAAACTGATAGATTTAAAAATAATTATTTGCAAAATTTACAAAATCAACTTATTAAAAATAACCGGTACGACTAGAAATTCAATTAAATTGAAAAAGAACAGTTTTAAGTTTTAATTTTGCTCTTACTAATTGGCATCTCTAATTCCATTGCTTTCGTTAACAAGCTGCGTAGATTTTCCCTCCCCTATTCACAAACGAACACTAAAATAATTCTACAGGTTTACGTACGCACACAAAAAGTACCTACAGCCATCTGATCCAAATACTACCCCTAATCATTAATAATTGACATTCAAAGTGACACGCAATTATTTTTAATTAAAATGTAACTTACTTCATATTATTTATTTATAAAATCTGTTCATTGTTAATTTGACAAGGGGGAGGTTAAATTAAAGTTTCTAACAAATTGTTGCTCATTTTTAGACAGATGTCATATTAAATGATATGCAAATCTAGAAAATTGATAAAATTTTCCACAACTTTTCTTACAAAATTTACATACTGAATATCAAAAAGTTTTTACCTTAACTACTGGGAAATACAAGAGTTTTATCTTTAACATCGGAACGTTTTAGTAGTTTATAAAACAAAAAAGAACATAAATATCAAAAAATTAAAAATTAACTTATTAGTTAAGTTATGGTCACAATAATACAATTATGGTATAGTTACGGTCACAAAAATTACATCTAAATAATTTATTTAAGTAGTAAAAATAAGCTGATTTTTTAAAATTATAATGAAGGTAGTTCCAGGGCTACAAAATATTGTTATGATTCTTATCACATGGTCAGTCAATTATATAATTGACTCAAGTATTTAAAAACAGAACAGGTATAAGTGTAAATACACTCGTCAGACTTATCTCTTCTGAGAGAGAAATGACTTTCATTATACAGTCAGACCCTGTGGTGAATGAGAAGAATGTGTTTTTCGTAGGGTGAAAAGTATAACTTTGCTTTTCAAAATGCCAGGCGTGCTGAAAAGCATACTTTTCCCTAAAGTGAGGAAGGCAAATGTAAACCACCAGACTCAGACTCCTCGTTTTGCTTAGTAATGCTTCTAGAGGTACAAACGAGCCTTTCGGCTTGCACTTAAATAATACTTAATGAAAGTACTTTAACAAATAACGAAAGAAAATTTTTAAAACATTTTCTGGCAAACTTATTCAGTGATGTATTATGAACATTTGATAGAATCTACAGTCTAACAACAGTTTATGAAAAGGAATGGTATAACAAACATTCATTGGACAAACTTTCAACAAACAACTCATTGTACAAATCATTCCAAAATTTTTTGTGCCCGTCTTGAGTACTTTTACACAATGTGTCCTAGGGGTTTTGCCATTTTCCAATTAATGTCGCCGGAAAAAAGTATTATCACTACGCAACTCTTATGAATGTAAACATTAATTAGTAGATATCACATAAAATTATAATGGGAATGATTGGAAGGAAACGCTAATAACACACGATAAACTTTGATAGTATAGACCTAATCTTAAAATTTCAACATATCGGTTTAGCGGTTGTTAGAAAAATATTCCATAAGTGCTAAAAAATTCATTTTACAGGGAAATTAAACTAAATGAAAATTGTACTTTTTTGGTTTAACGTCTGACTGTTCTGCAATTACTGTTTATGCAGACGGTGAAGAATGAAAGGATTTTTTGTAACGTTTGAAAATATCCCGTGCCTGTATGGGATTCGAACCCAAAATCGCATGATGAGAAGCGAGCACGTTACCATGCGGTCTTAGGTAACAAAGAAACATTTTACTTACACAAAGTAAGCTGACTATATGGTTGTACAACCCAAGCATTCAAAACAACAAACAGCTGATTTTTGATGTAGTTAAGCATCAGTACAACCAACATAATAAGCTTAAAATTTCCTTAAAATTTAAAAAAACAACCTGTAACCAGCTGTATTCAAACTAAAGTTACAAAATAAAAATTCAAGAAAAGTTTAACAAAACTTACCAGCACTAGCAAAATTTATAAAATTCATCTTTTTTTTAACAAGTCATAAACATAAAATTTTTGCATGTTATTAAAAGTTAAGATTTGGCTTATGTTTTAACTTAAACAAAGAAACATGGCATAAACTTAAAATTTCAGCCTCCCGTGTCCCCTTGAGACGCTGACAACATAACTTAACAATAATAAGAGATGTTGTTCTTTAGATCATCACGAAAGGCTGGTTTGAACCTTTAGAGGCTTTACTAAGTAGAACGAGGAGTAAGGAGGTTTACCTATTCTTTCCTCACTGAGTGGAAAAGTATGCTTATCAGCATACCTGGCCCTCCAAAAAACATCTACTTTCCACTCTGCAAATGACACTTTCACTTCATTCACCACAGGGTCTTGCCGTATAATGATGAAATTCATTAGTACTCTCAGAAAAGAAAACTCTGACTAGTGACGTTTACACCTCTACCTCTTCTGTTCTTAAATGGTTCAGTCATAGAATTGGCTGACCATTTGATAAGAAACAGAACTATTATTGTAGCCTTGGAACTAGCAAATCGAGTGGAAATTATTTAACACTCCACCTACGTGTTACGGGCAGAAAAAGAGATAATATTTGTTTTTACGGGTTTTTATGAGGCTATAACACTAACAAGTAAGTTAGAAATAAATTAAATGAAAGAACGTATTTGCGTCCTTAAATTCAGCAATGTATATATTTCTTTTTTAAGTATTAACAAATGATTTAGCTGTGCTGTACTTAAATATATTTTTAATTTGATTTTTAAATATCCGTATCAAGAAATTTTTAATGGCACACATTTTATAAATCTAAGAAAACTAAGAAATATTTTACCGGTGAAAAACTTTACCAATAAATAAAAAACACTTATGTATCGTTTCACATAAAGTTTCACTTAAACATTTTTGGCCACAAACATTTTTTTATTAATTTTTGCATTAATAATACTGATTAGTTACCAGTGAAAAATCAAGTAGGACATTTTGAAAAATCTCTTGATAAGTCAGACACAAAGCAAACAACAAAGAAATAAACTAGAATTGGAAAATGAAGTACACGATACAAAATCAAATATTACGTGGGAAGAGTTTCTGTTGAAATTAATACTACGACGGATTCACTATTGTTACCGACGAAAATGATAAAGCTGATATCCTTTATTATTGCCTCCAGTAAAAAACCTTCATTTATACATGAAAAACATGAATGTAGGACTATGCACTCCGTTCCTACATTAAATATGAAAAGGCTGCACAATAACAAAATTTGTATATAACATTTGTATGTGTATGTATGGGCTATTCTATTGTGTCACATACCTTACTAAACAGTGTAAGTAATCTCATACTCACGACAAAAACACTCCCTCTCTCAAAAGATAGTAAAAGTAATATATAGCACACGGATGACTTTCTCTCTGATAATTTCTTCTTTCTTTCCCCTATCCTATCTTATTTTGAAGTTGTAATAAAACTCCCCTTTCTAACAGAGTGTCATTTTAGTATTATAAATTAGGTTATTTGTCTTTCTGTAAAATAAAATCATCGTTACCCTAGGCTTATATTTTATTTCGACCACCAGAATCAGTTTTATCATAAATATTGTCATGGTTGTTTATCAGAATTACTTGATTTACATTTTATAATTTCGGACAAAAGTAATATTAACAATTTTCCAATAAATTTAAATATTTCCTATTTTATGTTTTACGTTTATCGTATTGTTTATACTATATTTCTTGTATTTACTAAAATTTTTCAAATTAAGGAAAGTAATATTTACATGGACATTTATGGATCGCAATGAAAATAGTGTTTGAAACCATTTCTGAAGTCTTTAAAATTCAATTTAAAAAATTAAAAAGTTTCTTTTGCTTTAGAGTTTATTCCTCTACCATTCAATTATTATGTCCAAGAACACTTTCCGACAACCACGTAGCCACTGGTCACCCCGGATCATCTTCAAGTTAATGTAATGTAACGAACATTTTCTTAAAAACTATTAAAGTTATCCAGTCCAATTTTGTTGTGGTTGTTTTTCAGAGTATTCTAAACCCACACAATTAGTAGCATCATTATATTATATTGTTAGGAAGATAAGAAAATGTTTTATTTTTGAAATTACCACTTTTTAACAGCATAATTTCTTGCCTATTTAAGTGAAAAAAATTAACACATTATTTTACTGTAATAATATTTACTAAGTACATTTCATTATATGGAATAAAAGGCTGTGCAAACATAACTTTAAAATCCGTTCACTGTTGGCTGAGAAAATGTTCCTTGTGTGTCAAAATTGTTGTTTACGGGAAACAAGAAAAAACTATAAAAGAACATATTTTAAGTACTCCAAATAGATACATGTAATACATTGCACAACCATAATCTGGAAATTTCTCAACTGTTACATTCACAGCTGGTCTAATGTCAACTTTTATAATGTCAAGTTTTAAAACAAAATTATGAGTTTATCGTTTTTCATTCAAAAAATAGATGTGTTTATGCAAATTGGTAACGTTTAGAAAACACTATAAGGGTTCAAAATATTTAAAAAAATTTTTTATAAAAACTGCAACAGCCGGATATGTGAAAATTTTTCAATTTTCTCCGTTTCGGGTACCCTTAAATTTTGGCCTGTCAGAATATGAAGTAGAGGCATTATTTGAAGATGATAGTTCCATTTCCAATGGCGCTCCATAACTGATTTCTTTAAGAGTATTAAAACCTTATCTTCGCCGTATAATAAATAATTTATGATCATTTCTAATCCGATTTAGCCTTTTACAGCTCTTAACGCTTCTAAAAATATTTTTTCTCAAGATTTTAATTTTCACTGTTAGAAACTAGAATTTGATGTATTAAACAAACCATGAAAATTAGATTACAGTATCATTTATCAATTATGATACGCATATCTGGTAAAACTTTAAAAAAGTAATTTCCGTAACATAACCTTATGATATACGTCAAATATTTTTATTTACATAACCACATTGCACACTTTCATGATTGTACTTTCTTTGTATTTTGTTAACTGTATGGAATGTTTTAGAACATTCTGTTTGGAGACTTCTAGAAGACTATCTTACCTACTTACAAGTTAGTGTCCACTGATGAAGTTTTCATGAATTATGTCCTAGACTTAAACTGGAAAGTTAAATAAAGTTTATTGCCGTTCAGAGTTGTGATATCTTTATTATTTTATAATAATGGATAGAACTACTGTAAGATTAACTTAACGAACTTCTTTATAAAAATTAGCAAAATTAAAAAATTGTACTATTTCTTATAAATACAAAAAGTAAGTCTGGTTTTGATAGAAATATAGTAGTGGTACCATTGTAAAGCGTGCATTTAGAATGTAGTGTATGAACATTGAAAACTAAAAACCGATTTTTTTTCTTCATTCTTCTAAACCAGATTACCCGTAAGTAAAAGCGACGTTTAGAAAAATCACATTAATAGCAAATTACGAAGATCCATTACAAAAAACAATTTCGAAATTACGAAAAAGCAAAAGTCAATTTCAATTTCATTGACCTATTATGTTAAACTACTAACCAGTAAACCGCTGGGATGTAAATAATCACTTATTCTGTAATTGTACCATAACTAAGTTCTATTTAACTCGTCACAAATGTAACTACTATTTTATTAACTTTTCACTTTGTGTGTCAACTCTATTATACCCGTAGAATAGGTACTATCACGCTAAACATCATTTTCGATATTTAATTTCATAGACTTATTTGCTGCAGAAGACAAGATTCAATTCAATGTATATCCAATGTCTTAATTTAACATAACCGTGTTTTACACTGCCCAATTTATTATTTACCATTAAAAATAAGACTTGTTCTGTTTAATGTCAGATTATACCTTTTGTGTCACTGATATTTATCGTATTCCCTTCGTTTTAAAAGCTTGCTCGTACGTCATTTGGTTTCCGGTGTTGTGGTGTAGCTCAATTTGCCAAACGCTTTGGATCAATTCTGTCTGCATGATCACTCATAAACCTTTTACGTCACAATGCCCTTTTTACAATGCCCTGGATATCAGGTTCCTTTCTGATATTTTCTCTTTTTAGCCGAGCTCTAAGTGTAATTGTTTCGATCGTTTGCAATAACTTCATTGTAGTGCTTACATCATTATTTTAGTTGTAGTGGTGGCCGCTCTTGTATCGGTTATAAGTCAACATGAATCAGATTCATGTATTTTAAATACTAGCTTTGTTTTTATCAAAAAAAATTTTTAATAATTTCTCATGAACAAACACTGATTCCTCCTAATTTGATTAACTGTGTTTTATTTAGTTGGCCGGTTTGTGGTAAAGTAATCAGAGAAACTGGTTTCTATGCCAGGGGTCCCCGATATGATCCTTTGTCAGATTTTATTATCATTACTCATTTTAATCTATCCCCTTTCATTATCTGCTTTAACAATAATGCCCAAAACAGTGCAGAAAAGCTTTTAACTACCAGTTGCCTGGTACTTGAAAAATTTACTTCTAGATTACACCGTGGTATGAAATCTTTTTACTTAATTTAATTTTCATGAACATCTGTTATATATTCTATTTAATATTACGCTACATTTGGACAACATTGCTTCCCTTCATAAAAGAAAATACAAGGAAACATGTTTTTTTTTTTAAAAAAAGTCCTTAGTTTTTACAAACAATAATGAAATAAGATCATGAAGATTCTAATGATACTATGTTTAAAACACTTTGTACATATTTTATTGTTTGGAGTAGTTTGATGTTGCTTATTAAACTAATAATTACGGATCTATTGGCAAGTTACTCAGTTATTAGTTAGCGCCACGTACCAGTTTTCTGTTTATTAATTTTCTATTAAATTTTAAATTATTTTACGGAAATTTAATTATTAGTATTTTTATATTAATGCTTTAATAAAATTCTCTATTGAAAGTAAATACATGTTATATAAAATGATAACTTCTATTTTATTTAAATATATTTCTACGAAGTAAGATATTTTATATTACACATTTTGCTTGAAATTAAATAAACGTTTGCTTACGTCTTAATACTCTCTGGTTACATAATATTTATGAAATCTGTGTATAAATATTATGTTTCTGTTATTTCTTTTTTTAAAACGTGAAAAGATGGAAATAAATGGAATTCAAAGTTAGTTTGTTAATATTTGAGAAATATTAAAATGATGTTGGTGTCTAAAAATTTTGTTGAAAGGTTATAACAACCAAGTTAGTTGTAGTAGCTACGGTATATAAGGAACAAGTGCTGATGCCCCAGGGAGTCGTCTATCAAACTAAGAGATAAGCTTGAAAGAGGAGGTTAGGATGAATTGAAGCGTACGAAGGGATGAGAAGATGCAGTGCAAGGCTATTATCGATGTCCTCTATGGTAAGCTAGAGACGGCTCGAGCCTTTGGATGAACCTAATACTTTCTTTTCTATCATCCTATGCTAACCTCTTTACCTTCTTAATCGTTAACGCAAATTGACTTGAAAGTAATTAAAATGACGGAAAGATTGGAAAACTCCATCTTTCAAATCACTATGGTTACACACTATTCAGATCATTAAGTTTTAGAATAATCTTATTCTATAAGTTTATTATTATTCACATTTTTATTTTCTGTTTAAAAAGAGCTTTCTTTATTGTTTACGGCCAAATATTCTGAAAACTACTCCAATTCAGACTAATGAAGAGTGCTAGATGATAATGAGTGATAAATAAACGTTAAACCTGACCGGGAGTCAAACATGGGACCCCTGGCGTAGAAGCTAGCTGAGCTTATCAATACACCACTGTCTGTTTAAAAAACCGTAAGAACTTGAATGGTTTAATGTTTTCCGACTGTTTCTTTTGGTCGTCCGTTGTTTCTCCCAAATCCTCTTCATGCCTTTACTGTGTTCTTTCCTTCATTCCTCTGTCCATTTACTTCCTTTTCTTACTGTAATATCTAATTTAAATTTCAGATTTTTGTACTTTATTAACTTTCTCAATTGTACATAATGAATTTCTGATATATTTAGTTGTTTTAAGTTTTTGACTGTTTCATTTATTTAATAGGCTATATTTTTGCTGGAATTTGTGATGTTAAAGATTGGTTTTTTATATTGTTCTTGTTGGTACTGTGTATGTGTCTGTAAAATTCTACTTTTTGTCTTCTAAAAATATTTTATTATTGTTATTATCATCAATGTTATTAATAAACATGCATAACCTTTGTATGTTTATTCATTGATTTGTCACTTCTCATCCATGATTTTTATTATAATTATTGGGTAGATGGATCCATTAAATCTATAAATAAAGCCATTCGCCATCACCGGTTTTAAATAATTAATTACAGAAGAAAAACCTCTTCTTGTATGCATTATTGCTTCCAAAGAAGAATTATCTTAAACAATTTTTCAATTGATTTTTATACGATATATTAATTAGAGTTATTTTACATATGAAGACTAATGTTTTAAGTTAATTTGTACTTGCATCGCCTAATTGCGTTCTTTAGCGACTATAGTAATTCGATCTTGTATAATTTTGGTGCTTTGTTAAAATCATTCATTAGAGAAATGGACCGGGCTCATCTATTTTTCAGAATAGAAACTGTACGCTATTGTAACATTTACCCATGTTCCTTCGGAATCTGTTTGTTATCAAACAAAACTTCGTTTTTATTCATAACAAAAGTTTATTGTAAATGTATTAATTACTTAGATTATTACAATTATTCCAACTACTAAATTACATACAAAATGTATTAAAATCTTAACATAAAAAATATATACAATTAGATAAATAAAATTAATTCCTTACTTACAGTTCCGTTGTACACACCCCAACAATAGTATACCACTTGTCTTCGATGAAACAATATTAAACGCAACTCACACAACCGGTTCTAATTGTTTTATTTGACGCTGTTCAAGCAAACACGACATTTGACCCATGAGTAAAAGGATGACCGCTTTTTATAACCGACCGAATTTCTAAAAATATAAAAATCAGAATAATAATAACACAAAGAATAAAATACTATAATCCAGAAATCAATAAAAAAAAACGTAAGAGAAACTTGAACCATCAAGTGCTAGAAAATCAACAATCTACCAAAAGGAGCTGCAATTCTGAAGTACAATGAATTGCACCTGTCAAAACCCATACAAAAGCTATTGTTTTTAAAATATAATTGTCCACATCATGCCATAGCCGAGTTCATACAATATCCGCGTCACAGTATTTAATTGCGTCACGAAAAAATCAAGTATTTTTTCATTCGAAAGAAAAAAAAGTGCGTTAAATTAATTCGACCCACCGGTTTGATCTAGAGGAAAAATCGTTGCCAGCTGATTAAAGCCAGCTTTTTAACAGCTGATTTTCGGAGACGAAGGTTACTGGTTCAAATCCTAGTAAGGGTAGTGACTTTTATACGGAATACTAGACAGTGGTTACCGGTGTACTTTGATAGTTGGGGTTCCATTAACCATACTCTCTCAGGAATAGTCGGCCTGAGTCTGTACAAAACTAAACCTCATGTACACGTCATAAACATCATTTTCAACTTATTGGGTCACAGGGTTGCTTATTGTTCTGAATTCAACAGATTGCAAAGTACACACATTAGGAATTTAAAAAAATTAATTCAATCTCTTTAGACAAAGTTTCTTCAAACTTTAACAGCTGCACCCTGGCAAATGTCCAATAATTAAATTCACAAGAATCGTGCTATTTCAACAGGCAAAGAATAAATTTCAAATTTTAGTCTAATATTCAAAAAACAGCTTGAATCTCGCTAAAATTATTTTGGTACATTAAGGTAGAACGTGGTACTATAACGGAGACAACAAACGAATTTATTCGTTGAGAACACAAAATATAAATTTGTTTTAAAAAATTTAAGTTCGCAATATTTGTAATAAACAAATTTGAAATACGATTTGTCATAGACTAATAAATACTAAACTGTGAGCCGTATTTACTTATATTGTCTTTTCTGGTATATTTTCTGGGAAATACCTTTCTGTGATTAATAATAATTTTTATCAAATCTATTTATTGTTATCTAATAGAACATATTGTAGATATTTTTCTTAATAAAAACTTCTTAGGCAGTAAATTTGAACTCTCCCTTGAAAGTAAAGTACTCACGTATACAAAGTAATAGTAAAACAAGTTTGGACTTATGGTTAGAGCTATGGGGTACAGCTAGTTCATCAAAATATAGAAATGCTGCAGCGCTTTCAATCAAAATGCCTGAAACTAATCACTGCAGCCCAATGGTACGTAACCAATGAAATACTACATAAAAACCTAAACCTGCCTATCATAAAATAAAAAAATTAAACAACATAGCGAAAAAAATTTACAAAAACTAGAAGACAATTGGAATTCATTAGCGATTAACCTTTTCGATAACAGCGAAGATACTCACGGACTGAAACGTTTTAAAACATTCGACTTACCTCTACAATTTTTTTAATCATTTAAACTTTTTTTTCTTCTTTCTTTTCTACTTCAACTACTAATCATCATCATCTCATAATAGGCGTCGTTATCATCTCTATCGTCGTTATCATCTCCAGCTTCAACAATTTTGTGTTTCAAGGTGTTGTTTCTCAGTTCATCAAGTTTAGTTTTGTACATTATATATTATATACATATATAATTTTCTTCACATTTAGTCTTGTTGAAACATACTACAGAGTGTGGTTTTTATTTTAATTCTAGTGACATTACTCAGATTTTCTCGTCTTTGCTTAAAGTTTTTGTATTTTAAACTGATTGTAAAAGAAATACTGTAAAAGAAACATAATTCCTATATATCGCGGACAAAAATTAATTTTACTAAATATAGGTAATCAAATTTTGTACCGTACAATTTAGTTTTTATAAAACTACACCATAGTCGACATCAATAAAATATTATTCTTGATAATTAAAACATTTTCGTAAATGAAGAAATTTTATTTTATAGTGAAATGAATAAATTAAAGGAAATATCTGGGGACTGTAGCGTACCATGGTTGTACTAAAACCTTTCATAAGTAGGAGGATGATGTTTGTAATCCTCCGTTGATAACATTATATTATCGTAGTCAGTTAGTTCCTCTGTATGTGAACAATCGTTGTGCTGAATAGAGCAGTGAAATTATATTAGCAAAGTACTTCGTACGCGTATTATAGCCATTCTACTAATCCATTCAGACTTCGTATAAGCAAATGCATCTATCTATATTATTTACCAGTGTTTTATTTAAAGAAAATTTCATTTAAAACATTAAATATATAACGAAAAATTTAATTTTGTTAATGTATTAAACAATAATAATATCATGAAAAAACAAGCTGTTAACTATTCTGCAAAAAATATTTCTCTCTGAATTCCGGTATAAAATTGAAAATAAAATAACTGACATGAATAAAAGGTAAACCTTATTTTTTCTAATTTCAGTTCACTGTAAAACTGTACAAACGATAATAATGGAATAACTGAATGAATGGGCTGTAAATACACGGCAATTAATTCGGTTGTTGATAGAAACTTCAATAGCAAATCGTTGTTTGAATTATAGAATTTTAAAATTATTTTATAAAAAAACTTTGAATAGGTTTAACATTTCTTGTGTGAATTTTTTGACGTAGATGATTTCAAAGTTTGTATAATAAACTAAACTGAGTTAAGTAAATATCTTTTAATATAAAAATTAATAAAAAATATACAAAAACGTTATAGCCTGTTCTCTACACAGACCATTGAATAAAAAACCATCAGGTAAGTCAGCTTACAGAAAATCAGAAAAAGCAGTTAAGTTAACAAGTTAAGCAAGTAACTTGGTTAGGCGACCAGATGATAGTAAATTGTAGATTTACATCACTCATCCTTGTTCAATTGTAAGCCAGGAAAATAATGTTAAAAACAAAAACAAAAATGCCGACACAATGAGTAGTAGTTAAAAAGTCTTAATTCTACAAAAAATAAAAGAATCTAAAATAAATTAAAGTAAATGCCGTCTCTTTGGTGTAGCGGTCAGAGTAACTGGCTTCTATTCGAGACATCGTGGATTGATTTCCGATCAAGTCATGCATTTACTTTATTTATATCACCTTAAAACGTTAAGTTCCAGTTAAGTCGTATGTACTCATCATTACTTAAAAAAAAAATTTAATGTAGGCTACGAGTGTATTATAATTATTAAATATCCAACAGAAAAGACTCGTGGACGTTTAAATGTAGCTCAAAAAAGGTTTCTTTAAGTTCTACTTTATATTTTAATGTTTCCAACGTTCTGATTGTAAAATGAAACCAAAAAAGAAATTTCCATGTTTCTCCAGTAAGCTTATGGTCTAAAACAGATTGATTTTTTGCTTGAAAAATAATTTCATTTTATAGGCCTATTATTTACATACAATAAAATCTTCTAAATTTTTCTGTTTGAATTTTTAGTACAATTTAAGACTACTGCTGTGATAAATAAACCGAAAAGTAATAAAATGGTTTCACATCGGACATTTTGGGAACACGAATTGAAAGTGGCGCCTGCGCTAAGGATGGACTTATTGTTAGACTTGGTAGAAACTCGAGAATAAACTGGGTTATGCTGTTCCTAGAAAACCTTTATTCTTTACTAGATTTTTTTCTGGGTATCTTTAAGTATACTAGAGTCAATTTAAAAATTGCAGTTTTTTGTGGAATTACAGAAAAGTACTTTGCTTTGAGATAGTTACAACTATTCTATAATTTTATAAGTAGAATTCACACGAATATATTTGGAACGAATTGTCGTATTTGTATATGGAAGAATGGTATTTTATGTTGAATTCATATATACACTCAAAAAAACTGAATACCCAAATAAATTATTGATGTTATTTGAAAATTAAACGTGCACCTGCACACCTTCATTAATTAAAAATGAATCACGTGTTACTTCTACAATAAAAATTTGACCTGCCTTAGAGTAGTCAGTGCAATTGGCTTCTTTGCCGGGGTCCCGGGTTCGATTCCCATTCAGGGCTTGCATGTTTTTTAACTCTTTATCACCGTCATAACATTACCTTCGAAAAACTGAGGCTTGTGTAGATATCATCAAATAAAAAAGAACTACAAATCTAAATAATATTATTCATGCTGTTTCTTCATACTCAAATTGGTACAGAAAATATTTCATATAATAAATCAAACTACAAATATTAACTTATTTGCAAACAATAGAATTTCATTTATAATAGAACCTTATGTTATTTATTTTCTCACCGGGGTAAATTTATTACATTGTCTAACGTTTCTCATAGTATCATCTCCATAAAGATATGGTTTTGTACATTTAACCTTTAAAAATAAAAATAAATAGCTATTTTCATTTTATGAAATTGCTGTTATTTGCTGAAATGAATTATATTTGTAAACTATTGTACTACAATATCTTTATTATTATTAGTTTTCCTCTAATGTCATTTTAGTAGTATACTATTCAACATACAACATACTATTCAACTAACATCTGTATCATATCAGCTTCTTAAATATATTGTCGTAAATATATTTAGTTATCTAACATAAATATATTATTTAAAACAACCCTTCTTTGTTTAGATAATGATAATATATTTTTTATTTTATCTCTGAATAAAAATGTAAATATGATATTATTCCATAATATTATCATGTTTTTATGAACTATGCATTATGCGGAATGAATGAAACATTTTTATAATTAGATTTTAATTTTATAAAAAAAATTAAACGTTATTTTACCTTAGTTATGTAAAAAATACAAATGTGCTAGAACATACCCTGCAGTATGTATATTTTAGTGCTCAATGGTTTATGAAGAAGTCACGCTGTGACAACCCTCAAGTCATACTATTGTAACAAGTTTCATGCTTTCGTCAATCTCGATAAATAAGTCTTTGTGACGTTTAGCGTTACTCCTGTAGGCAGGCTGTTTTTTATTAGTCGTAAGATTGTATTCTGAAATTGTTTTTTACGCAAGTCTAATGTTTGAGGCTTTTAGTGAACCGTGATTTTTGTAGATCGTACTATATCCGAATGGGTGACGGTAAAAATATTTAACAATCAAACGTCCGTGTAAAATACTATACGGTTGTTTTAGTCGACAGTTGAGCGTCGTACATATTAGATGTGTACGTTTTTTTCAAGTCAATTTTCGTTCTATTGTGATTCGCAGATATTTTACAAAGGAATAAACTAAATAAAATATCCGAATTTTAGAAAACCGTGAAGTACTTTTCTTTTTTTCTATTGCTATAATTGTCACCATCGCCCTCTTTGATTAAGTACTGTGC
The DNA here is from genome assembly GCA_035578175.1 of Catonia carolina. Classification (NCBI taxonomy): domain Eukaryota; kingdom Metazoa; phylum Arthropoda; class Insecta; order Hemiptera; family Achilidae; genus Catonia; species Catonia carolina. Next base: position 59,361,796 of record JAQMRL010000003.1, on the reverse strand, counting down.
GGCCGGCTATCAAAGCTTCCAACGTAGCGACAGATGGAGCCGCCAATAGTTCCGAGAGGGGTGGTAGGCTTGTGGCGGCGTACCAAAAGAAGCCTTGGTCATCCAGGCCGAGCCAGTAACCGCCCTCTACCACAGCGCTTTCGGCAACTAAATAAAGAGCGCTAAACTCAACAGGGAGATTCATTTCCGATCCAGACAGCAGACAAGACGTCCACCAAAGGGAACACGGCTACCAGACAGCGAAGACTAATCGACGACCGGCAAGAGAGAAGATGATGCTTCCGTTCTTTGACCCGTCATCGTAAGCCGTCGACCGGACCGTCATCGCCCGCTGCCGCGAGCGATGCCCACGGTGGTCCCTCGACCGAGCCTTACGCCCACCGGATCCGACGAAGCAGCCATCGACGCACTACTGCGAGGGAAGATGATGACTCCGCTGGACGATGACACGCCGTGTCGCCCAGCTTCCCGACCGCCACTACGACTACTACCGACGCTTCCCATCAAGACGACGACGGTTTTAACAGCTCTTTTTAGGGCCACCAAAAATAAAAGGTTTTAACTCGCCACTTAATGTCGCCATCCGGTTACATGACGATAAACAGTAAGTTACACCACAGTTTGAGATGTTCGTTAATGTGGAACGGTAATGCCAAATTCAAATTCTTGTTCTGAATATGTATACATCTTAAAATTGGTGTTGTCTTAAACTTTGAACTCTGCAAAACCTTACGAAATTTTTTCCGCAAAAATAAATTACCTTACCGGGGGTTTCAGATCTTACAAAAATTGCAGGAGATAAAAGAACTGGAATTATAAATAAGAAAGGATCTGTAGATTGCTAGGCATGGGGCCGTTTGTAAGAGTATCAGTACGGTACAGAGATACTCGAACCAATGAAAAATAAGTATAAGAGAATATTGGACATTATAGGTAAACAGTTCTCCATACGCCTGCTTGGTACTACTTAACTTTGGCAAAATACATCTGGGGATTTTTGTGTATTATTTGACGAGGCATTGTCACTTTATGAAACATTTATTCATAAAATAGGAATTCTAACCCGCGACCTGGTATGTTGGTAGTATTGAATGGAAAACAAAATAGCTTCACAGATTATATTAGCGTGCAATGCATTTTTAGGTAGGAAATACTCTTCGAGTATACGAATTTGGAGATAAATTGCACAGAAAAACATGGTCTCTAATCTCCTGGTACTTGTTCATTGGAGGGGTAATTTTCGAAGTAAATTAGGATGGATTCAGAAGAATATTCTCTTTAACTGTGTAATGGACTAAACCGACCGTTCCTGTTCCGTCATTACAATAAAATCAAACAATGTAATTTAAAAACAATCGCACTTAACAGAACGTTACGCATACTGGTGTATATAAGTATATCAGTAACATTAGTATTTTCAAAACACATATATTCGAAGCTATCTCTAATGTAGTAGATGATTATAGTATCTCCATATCGAGCAACTCAACCTCCAAACAAGCTGAATAAATTATAAAATAGATAATATTGTTAATTGTTAACAGTTATGAATAAAACAAGTAAGTATAAATGAATGAGATCCAAAAAACTCTCTGAGGTTTCTTTATTTCTCAATTCTCCATATTTATAATTTTTAATAAACCACTTTATTACGGGTTTTAAAACAGAAACATGAAATAAAAGTTTTAATTCAAAAGAAATGAATGTTTTAAGACTAATGTATATTGAAACTGAATCATCAGTTTTTTTATTGACGAGGTACTTTTTTATACTAATTTGTAAGTTGCCTTTTGTGTAATAAAAATGATATTATCAGTATCTTCATTTTTGAGAGAAGAAATATTACATTTTGAGTATTGCTGAGTTTTGAAAAATGGAATTATCGATGCTGTACTGTCAATAATAATGCACACTATACATTTCTTTTGTGAGATTACTCTTGTAGAAACTAATTTATTTTGAATGATAAAGTAACTGATGATGAAAATAAAAATAAAATAGATATCATCTAGATATTTGTTCATATTTGCGCTTATTAGTCTAAAATTAGTACATCCTGGTATAATAAATGTCTAGAGAAGAGATATCAGTACTCACATAGTAACGCACTATGTTAACATGGATGAAGCAAATGACGATATCAAAACTCGGACTGGGTTTTGGAGTGTGAGGGAAAGGGTGTATTAAAGATGATGAGGATGAACTCTATGGGAATGAACGAATAGGATACGGAAGAGGAATTGTGAGCTGATCCCACCTAACCTGATCAGCATGTACGTTTGAAACGCTGATGAATCGGGCAACTCGATTATTACACTCCGATCCATAAAACGCATCCCATCTAACCTCTATCTCTCTTCTATCACTTTCTGCAAACCCCTTTATACCAATAATCTACTTCAAGGCACATACTGAATATTAAAACAATCGATATCTCTTCTATACAACCCATTTATTATTCAAATATGTTCTGTTATAAATGGGTGCTATTAGGATTGTAACACTTTTTGTTGATGTTATAATTAATATTCTGTTATTTTATTAATTAAACTATTTGTTTTTATAGTTTCCTCATTCACTTTCGTTCTTTTTCATTTTAATTGTATTTAACTCAAAAAGGTGTGTTTCTTCTACATAAAATTTGTTTTAGAAATATCAATAAAACTTATAGCCACGCCATTATCATTATTCAATGCAACAAAGACATAGGTACGTATTTTATTTTTTTCCGAATAGCCCTTTAGAGAGAGTACATCATATTTTAAATACGTCATGTTTTACTCACGTTTCCTTTTCTCCCACATTTATCTTCAATTTTTTTAAATCTTTCCTTCTTAAGTTCAATGCTGTTGGGTTCACGTCTCTTATTTTCATTTTCTTCCCGGAATATCACTCTGTCTTTTTTTCCTAAAAATTTTACTCTGTCTGTTTTCTGTGTTGATTTTTCCATCTGCAAGATAATTCCGGGTCAATTTTGCTGTGTACCAAGTTGGTTTGGTTTTGAGATTTATTATTTTATCAATAATGTTTTAGTTATTTTGCTATCGTTCACGATTACTAGTCTCATGTTCAAAAAATACAAGTCTCCTTTTTGTTATTACATGGATTATGTTTTCAGTTTATCGTATATCCCTTTGTTCGAGTGGCTTCTATTTTCTTCTACTTTTTAAGTCATAGAATGTTACAAACTATTCTCTTTTCTATATACTACTCATTTTTTTGATTACTTTTCAACATAATTTTAAGTGTTTCTGATCCAACAATGCTTTCGGTCGTACCACCATTTGGTAGTGGCTGATTTTTATATCCGATAATAAGGTTTCTTGTTGTATAAATTCCTGGTATTCGTGAATTCAATTTTCATATTCTTTACGCTAACCTTATTGTTATTATTTATACTATTCCATTCTCCCAAATATTTTAACACCCTTACTCTTTTTATTATATTTTTATGAATAGGAATGTAACTCGGGCAGTTCTTAAAGTTAGTTATGAACTTCGTCTTGGCAAATTATATCTGTACACCTATTTTTCCAGCTTGAACTATTAAACTTTCTACTTGAATTATAGTATTTTCCGTCATATAAGTAATCAGAGCAATGTCATCAGCACAGGCTAAACAGTTTATAGATACAATATTTTATTCCACCTATTCTTATTCCCTTAGCCTATAATATTATTTTATTACGTATTTTTTACTGCACTGAACACAGTTTAATTTTCTCCTCTCATGAAGTTAGATATAAATGATGTACCAAGACTAAATAACTTGCTAGAAGAGCAACAACCGGTACATGTCGTTTACAAAACGAAATAAATAAGTTTAATAAACAGAGATCTGAATTCAGATATTACAACACAGTAGTACCCCTAAAACCACTACACGCAGCAAAATTGCACTGATTAATGGTAAAACAAAATAAATATATGAAAGGAATATATTTAGGAAAATTTGGACCAGCCAACTAAGACGGAATGACAAAAAAAACAATCATAAGAAATATATAAATACACAGGAACACTCACAGTTACGTTCAGAAGAAGAAAAACAAGATTTTATGGAGATATACGAAGAATATGCAATAAGAGTGTCAAAAACAAATTTAAACGTCATTAACAACAGCGAAAATAAATCAAAATGGACAGTTAAAACAGCAGACCTTAAGCAACAAATGATCTCCGGAAGCGACTTGAGCAATTGGGAAAATTGTGAAACTACATAAAAAAATATTTATTGAAATGATATCGCAGCGAAAGGAGGAAGGAACTGGAGTGAGGAACGAAAGAGACCACGTTGAACGCATAGAGAGGACTTAGGAGGAACGATGGACGTCAAAGAAAATAAGAAAGCATTAAAGTTCATACGCTTTCTAAACAGGAAATCATCGTGAATAACAATAAAAATAATGGTAACTACTCTTAATTGCTGCTAGAGATCGATGAGGCGGAATTTTTCAAACGTTGTAAAGTAGCATTGTCTAGAACGCAATATTGTGTAACATTTCAATATTTTATCCATGAATGTTTAATTCTAACAACTAGTGGATGAGATGAAAGGATTGAGAGATATTTTAACGTATAGCTTAGAGGAAAATATCACTCAAGAGCAGGATTATGAAATTAAACTATTAAAATCAATGATTATTATAATTACATAGTGTTTTACATTTACCAATATCTATTCGCTACTGAAGATTCTACTCCAGGAACGTTCTAAATTTTGTGTTGATTTATTAGGTAGATATTATTGGATTACAAATAATGAAAAACAGAACACGTTAAAATAAATTTTTTGTTAGTAAAAAGTCATATCTTCACCTTAGTCATTAACAACTACTGTGGATTATTGTATAATCCAGATGGAATTCTATTTATTATAATTTTTATGCCATAGCTAGGAATAGAACACATTACTTTCCGTTTTAGGGTTTAGAATGCTAATCAGGCACAAAGACGGCCGAACAATTTTTATTGTTGAAATTTAAGACATTGTTCTTAAGAGGATTATTCTTCTAGAGAATATTATATTTAATTTAATCTGAGTGTTCTTTGAAGTAATTTATCTGGCATTACTTACTCTATCAAGTATTTTATTAAAATAAATACTTGATAAAAACCAGATACTTAGTATCTGATTAGAATATTAAAAATATCACATTTTGGAAGAATCTTTTTGTAAATTCTCTTAACCAGTAATACATTTTATCATAAACACTTATACTGTCAACATGTAGTTGTACTATTAACACAGCAATTATTTCTTTCGCTAGTTGAAATAAGTAAAAAAAAAGTTTAAGAGTGTATTATTTAACGATATTAAAACGTTATAGGACGTAATTTACCTTAACTTATTACCTTCAATGATTTCGGGAATTAATAAAAATACTTTTGTCAATATTTTTATAAATGTACTAACTGGATGGAAATAAAACGTTAGATGATTTAGTTTACAGAACGAAATTTGGCAACTGGTTTTTTAAAGTATTACTGTGTTGGACACGTAAAATAAAAATGTATCAAAGTGATACATTTACGGCATTAATATAGCCCGTGTTACGTGAGGCTTAACTTTCAAGTTGTTTTTTAGTAAGAGCAAAATATAGGTAGGTAACGTACGCTTAAGGAAGTTTGAGTATAGGTTAGATTTAGGCTTAAATTCATCTCTAAACTGTGTCATCAGTGCTGTGGAGTATATTTACTTTTCCTTTAAACCTAGTGTGTGCTTCGGTCAAACTCTAGATTGAGTGAACTCTTATCTTGATATCCTGCATGTCCGGTATGATAAATTGTTGGGTTTCGTACGTTAACCTCCATTTTATCCACGTGTAGCTGCATAGGTACTGAGAATTACTTTGCAGTTATCTAATCTTGTTCATTCAGTTAACCATTCTAAATAAGCGAAAAAATTTAGAATCCACTTATATTACTTATTATTGGGTGTTAAATTATTAATTTCTTGTAAAAATAATCTGTACATAGAGCGGATGCATTCGCGATACTTTCCAGGTAATCTATGGAAATCCCCGAGAGAATTTCTCCAGTGGAATCAGTGCGGATGCTGTAACAATAACAGTATAACTAATGTGATGCAAGTATATAATTCATATGCTTTTTTTAATTTATTTTCCTTATAACTGTTTATACATAAATAAATAGATGAAATAGAAGTTTTTTTTATAAGGGTATTGCTGATTTTAACAAATAACTTTGAAAACAAAGAACTCAATTTCATTTTTAAATTTTAAGGTACGAGTGCCCTTTTAAGTTTTTTTCTAATCTATACTAGCAAAAAACTACATCATTCTAGATTTGTGCTTTAATAATGTTTTTCAAGAGAATATTGAATCTTCTTTTATTTTTACAATTTATATTCCTTAATTATTAAATTTTAATGGCGTTTTAGTATTGCTTGAATATTCGGGTTGTAGTTAACCTCGTTAAACTACGGTAGTCAGAAGTATTGTTAACACATTTTTGCCATTAATTTTTGTTGCGTTAAATTTTTTTCTGTAAAGTCAATAATCTTAAATGGAAAATCGCATACAGAAATACTTTTTTTTTGCATTGTTTAAAATAATTTTGCAGTTTCTTTCACCCTATCTCTGGGTGTACGTCTCCCCAACTTGTCATAATTTTTTATATCCTGGGTCTAATTCAACCATTGAATTTCTGCTGTCTAAAGATATTTTTTTCTAGTTTTTAGACCTTCTGGGATCCATTTTGATATGTTAATAGCCTGTTTGTTGCTTTTAGCTCTCAAAAGATGACCTGCCCATTCCCATATTCAACTATTTGCTCTGATATCTTTATCATTCTTGCCGTGTAGCGGATCCATCCATTTGTCTTTTTCTGCAGCCATACTCCTATCATGCTTCTCTCCATTTGCCTCTGAGCAATCCCGAACGTTCCGTTGTTTTCATATAATACACTCAATGTCTCTACACCGTATATCAGAGTCAGTAAATCACGCTGGTTGACACGTGTTTTTAGATCTTGTGAAAAATTGGATTTAAATACACTATTCAGTTTTACGTGAACTGTACAGCTGTCTTCTTCTATTTGTCCTTACAAAATAGCTATTTTCAATTGGTTTATTTTTTTTGGATTCACTGAGTATTTAAAATTGGGTTGATTAAAGAATCTTTAAATTTCTCTGAAATTTAAAAACTGTAGTTTGGTAAATAGAATATGTATATGGGCTACAGATGACACGTTTAACACAGCGCAGCTGTAAATAATTTATTTGTGATATAATATTAAAAAAAACCTATAAATTTTTTAATATTTTAACGAACGACTAGTTAACCATTCCAACCAGTTGCCCGTAGCCTAGTTACTAGGAATTTTCAAACTGTACGCCGTCTAAAGCGAAAATTAAGCAGAGAAATTTTGGTCTGAATAATGGATAATACCCATAGTTCTAAACTGAAAAAGTATCACTGAGTTCCTTTTTTTCCTAAAAAAAAATTCCTTTCCATCCGTTAATTTTATTAAATATTATGTACAAAAATTGTGCAGCTCATTATACAGTGCTATAATAATTTGTTTTTGACAATTTAAATTGAAATTTAGTAGCCTATCTGTTATTGTATTAGTACAACAATTTCTACATGTGAAGATAATGTTCCAAACTTGATTTACTTGAAGGAGCGTGCAGTCATCACCACAGTCCTACAGTTGGCCAAGAAGATGTCTTGGCCAGAGGCGCTTCAAACATCTGTGCTGAGCACCCGGTATTCCCCTAGTGTTCACGTTTTGTATGAGAGGGTTCACATGTATTTCAAATTTGTCACGCTTCGTCTTGTATAGTTGTTTCGCGACATCAATTACGTATGGGATTTGGAAGTCTTTGTGCAACATTGAGTTTGTGATGTAAAAGGGGTATTGCGTTCACGTTCGTAGAATCTTGTTCTGAATCGCTTGTTTGCGTTTCGTGTGTTAAGGTTTAGCAGATCCCCAAAATTTAACTCCATATGTCCAGGTTGGTCTTAAGACTGTCTTGTAGATTGTTAATTTGATTGACATGTTTAATTTAGAACGTCTATCGAGTAAGCTTTTCAGTTGATAGAAGCGTATTTTGAGTTTGTGGCGTGTGTGTGTGTAAATTTTCTGTCCAAGTGTAAGCCTATATAGCGTGTTTGAGTAGTGAAAGGCAACGGATTATTATTAATGTAAATGATTGAGCAGTTTTTTCGTCTAAGCGTAAACATCATTTGTTACAATTTGTTTTCATTAATTTTAATTTTTCAAATTTTAAGCCATGACTCTATCAGGTGTAAATGGTTTTGTGTCTTTCTAGTTGCAATTTATAAATGTTTTTATAAAACGATTTTTCTTGTTGCAACAGAATCGGCTCAATCGCAAGTACTGCCATATCATCAGCAAACATAACCATAGTGGTATGGACACAAGTTGGTATGTCACTGGTGCTTGTAAAATTAAAAACAAAAAATAAATAAACCGACGCACATATATAAAAATTTTTTTTTTTTTTTTTTTTTTTTTTTTAACTTTAATAACTTTATTTGCAACTATATACTACGATACAACGAGCAAATTAGATGACAGTAAACAAAGGATGACAAGGAAAAAAAATTAAAAAAAATAAATAAAAATAAATAAATGAAAAAGAACAGTGATACCCATTGGTATATGTTCTATGAAATAAAGTTCATGATACATGAATGATAAATAACAACATAAGAAACAAAAGAAGAAAGAAAAATATAAAAATTAAAAACAAAAACCAAATAAACCGACGTTTAACACAATAATGCGAATATTGTACCAATTAGGTAAAATATTTTCTATCGGTCTAAGTTCTAAATTTAATTAAAACGCCTTCTACTTTGACACAAATTTTAATACTGTGCAATAATCATTTTTACTGTTTTAAATGGTAAAAATGTATTTAGAATCACGGTAATTAATGCATAATTATTATTTTCATTGTCAATAAATAGTTAATAATTGTTATTTCCATTATTAATAAATAGAAATAGTTGTAAAGAATTTTAGAACTTATAAATTAATACAATTCAAAAAATTTATAATGTGAATTACATTGTTCAGGTTTCACATGAAAACATGATTTTCTGTTGTAAAAACAGATAAATTATTGTCTAACAAGCATTGGCCTTTACGTACGTTGAAAATTAACAACAGAAAATTAGTTGAAACAAACATTGAAATAAGTATCTTATAATATAAGCGAAGGAAAAATAACAATTCAAAATTGTGAATAATTAAAAATAGGAATAACTGACATTCAAATTATAGGGATTTAAATTACAAATAAATTCACAATTGAAAAGTGCTTTAATTTGTGACCGTTACAAATTGATGGCATGATATTATTATTATTCAGTTCTGTACGGTGCAAAAACAACAAACACATCAAATGCGCCGGAAGGAAATCATAGAACAGTCATTCTAACCACCTACATTGTGCAGTAATGGATATTGTATCCGATGAGGCTTCAACCTAATTATTGCAAATCTATAATGCAGTTAATGGATACCTAATTACTATATACTTTGCTATAATACATTTAAAAGTAAATTATTATTCGGTCACATAGTTTAAATATATAGTATTATTAAAACAACTAATTAATTTGGGTTTAATTACGTTTTAATTAAGAGCTTTATATGTACTATTATAGTTAATGTTGTCACAATCCGTAACTTAATTTGTACTTAAGAATCATTCGTAGCACAAATATTTGCGAAAACCCACTGACTTATTCTTCTCAAAATTTTCACAACTATGACGTATGTTAGTTTTACTTTCTCTTGCCTATATTAATATAAAGGAAGCAAAGTATTGTTTTCATGTCGATTATTCGAAATCGAAGTTTTCACCGGATGTACGCGTTTTCATAACCATTGAACCCAAAAAACATGTTTTTAGCGATTGTTCTGTGTGCGTGTGTGCGCGCGCGCGTGTGTGTGTGTTTACATGTCTGTCTGTCTGTGTGTGTGAACAGAATATCTCAAGAACGGATCATCATACGAAGTTGAAACTTGAAACTTAAGTTAGGTGCTACTAGAGGACCTGACACGAACATTTTCATCAAAATCGGTCAGCTGGAAGTAGTAGTTGATTTGTGTAATTTTTCACTTTTTTCAATTTTATCAAAAACTGTTCCTACGATTTTTTTAAAAGTCGTTCATTTACTGTATTTTATATGCTCAACAAAATAGGGTAGGCGCCATGTCTGCTGAAATTCTTGGAGAGGCTGTGCTTTCGTAGAAAAAAGGGGTTTTTTAAGATTGCGCCCTTAACACCCATTTCTGCGCAAAATTTAGAATTTATCATGAGACAATGGTTCGAACAAAACCCGGACAAAATATAAATAGGAAGAGGGAATTCAAAGATAGAAATTAACTGCCTAGGTTTTGCTGACGATCTTGCATTCCTAGCAGAATCAATAAAGGAAGCGAGGCAGCAAATAACATCATTAGAAAAAATTGCGGAAAAAATAGGTCTAAAAATATCATACGAAAAGACCAAGATAATGGCCATTGAAGAACTGGTGATCAGCAAAGTTGACATAAACGGTAACGAGGTGGAACTAGTGGACTGCTTTAAATATCTAGGGGAACCAATAGAGCAAAGAATTAAGAAGAACAAAACATGGAATTCCAGAACAGCTGCAATGAAAAAAGCACATCTCACACACTTCACGTACAATAAGAAATCCATGACCATAAGAACAAAAATTAGACACTACAAGACAGTAGTACAACCTAGTGCGACTTATTGTTGTGAAACACTTGTCTCACTAAGACCCAACAAATCTAAAATAAGCAATGCTCTTAAATTCGAAAGGAGGATCCTAAGAACGTGCATAGGAAGAAAACACCAAAGAGAGGGAATTCGGACACTGTTGCCCAATAAAGAAGTCTATAAACAAACAGATAACATGTTAGACACGATGAGAAAAAAGAGGGTATCTTTTTTCGGACATGTACTTAGAACACCAGAAATCAGGATCTTAAGACAGTTGAGGACAGGATCTTAAGACGGAAAATTCACTTAAGGAAAAAACACGTCAAGGTGGATCTCAGAGATTAAAGAAGACATGGACAAGCTTGGGCTTACACTACTCGACCTAAGAAACAAAACTGAAAAACTCAAACTTCTTCACACCCCTAACACCAGACTTGAAGAACCCCAAAAAATCCACTAGAGTCTGTTCAGAGGCCTTAAGACTAGCAAGAGATATGAAAAACTACTGGGAAAAAAGGAGACTTCAGCAACAATGCAGAAACTAAGACTCTACATTTATTTGATTCAAGTGATCTACTAAGGTCTAAAAAGCAAAAAAAAAGTTGTAGTACAACTTTTATTTCAAAAATTTCTTCGCTTAACGCTTAGTTTTGCGGTAATTAGTAATTTCCTTTTTTCGTGAAAAATCTGTAATATATGCTTTTTTAGATTTCGGCTGTAGTATGCATTTTACGGCAAAAGTGTATAATAATCAAATTTATAGGAAATTAAAAGATCTACAACTTTTTAATGCTGAGCATTTTTCTCTACAGAGCCTAGTTTAGCGTGAAAGTGTGATTTTCCATATTGTTACGCCAAAGTGATTTTCATTTTTCACCATTCCCTCATGAGTAAATCAAGATTATGTTTTTTAGGTTAGTTATTTTGTTTATTTCTAAGTTTTATTATTATTAGCTAGGTTACATTGTTCATTTTTCCGTTAGCAAGAGAAAGTTGTGCGATTGTTTCACACCATATTTTTTTAAATTTATCTATAATAATACTTCCTGTAAAACTAATTTTATTTTCTTAAAAAAATTTTGTTATTTTTTAATTAGTTTTTTTAACATTGTTTATTTACAATCAGTCATAAACAACGAAAATTAAATATTTTAAAAGTATTTAAATTTTGTTTCTCATGTGTTATTTAAAACTTGTAGGTTATAGTTGTTAAAGTAATGAAACCAAATTGTACTGTCTAAATGAATTTAGAAATAATAAACAAAATATAGTCTAAGAAAATAAAGAATCTATGTATTAATAGTTTTAACGTGCATGGAAGTATTTTACTGAATAAAATCCCTACTGAGTCATAACTCTTTAATCCCATATTGTTTTTAGCTTACTTAAGAGATTTTCTTGGCTTCAATGTTATGGTATATACGTTAGACAGGGATTGCAACATGTGCACATAAGATTCAAGTCCTTCGCTTTTATGACAGTTACAAGATGGGTCCAAACGTTTATGACGCTAGTACGATTTCTCTAGAGCTTCCTTCAACCTTACTTCAGCAGATTTTTTTTAATACTTTCGTCTGTGTAATTAATTAAAAATATAATGTAATATTTTAACCTTTAAACGACATAGTTCTAAATTTCAAAGCTATTTTATTATTCCTGTTTCGAAGCTAAAATATTAAATACAGTTTTTTATTCTTATTGGTTCTTCCAAAGACGATGTTCAATATTACAAATTTGTTTGCATTTTTTTTATTTTAGAGAAAACCTTTACCTAACAGCCGATAATTCTTTTGAGTATGTTTTAATTTATTTTCTTCCAAACATTTGCAACGGATTGTCTTCATAATTTATTTTTGAAAAACGCTAAAAATTTTCAATGAATTTTTAAAACATTTTTCTCTCTTCTAAAATTTTAAGATCTATAGTTAACCCTTAAAGTGTTATCACCTTTTTTAAACCTTATTGTAAAAACTTTTATCGAACACTTATTTTGTAAGTCTACTGCTGTTTATTGTGTAGAAATATTTCCGAAGAAATTCAGTTTTTTGTTACGTAAACAGTACTTATTTGTTTCCTAACCTTAAGGATTATTAAACAATTTAAATATATTTAAAACCTAGTTTCTTTAGTATATTATAAGGTTTTAAAGCTTCCAACAGTATCACTCGCTTGCAAGCACCTCAGTCTAAGATCACAACTCACTCTCTTTGGTACGTAGAAATGCGGCACTTTACATTTTAAAACTTATTTTGCTATTAATATAATTAAAGGACAGTACAAATGGTTTCACATAAACAAATAAAAAAGTCACTTAATCAAAATAAAGCATAAACAAGAGCACAGAATTTTCTCAGAGAAGGTTAATGAGAAAATGGAGCAAACATGTAGTTAAAATATTTAGTTTAGGTCTGACATAGAAAATACATTATTATTGAATAAATTAATTATGTGTATAAAAGTATATTCTTTAAAGTAAACAGTTTATATACTCATACATTAAAACACGCTTTTACCTATTATTTATATAAAAGGTCACGTGGGTTATCTGCTGTCAACTTCATCACATCATTCAAAAACTTTGGTTGCAATATTAGAAAAAATTAACGAACACAATATGCCTCTTAAGAAATATTTGGTGTTAAATACTCACACGAATTTTTGGCAGTATAAGTAATGAAAAATATTATTTATGTTTAATCATTAGTTAAAAATGTAAAATGAAACAGAACCTTTTTTAATCATGACGCTAAAAGAAAATCAACCTCTGTAGAAAAATATACACGCCGAAAACCGCAGATTGACCTGAAACTACGCTCTGTTTGAAATAGTAAACAATAAAATTTTGAAATATAAGTTGTAGATTTTTTAATTTGCTGCAACTTTAACACATTTCAGCTGTAACATGCATATAAAGGCTGCAATCTTAAAAAAGTTACCACGAGAGCTAAGCCTCTCAAAAATTTCAGCAAACATCCATCAGTGCTTAATTTATCTTTTCGATAATAAAATATTTAGTATATGAGAAGATTAAAAATAAAATATTAGGACCCGTTTCTGAAAATATTGCAAAAAAGTGAAAAATTGCACAAAAAAACTACTATTTTCGGTTGATCAATTTTGATTAAAATGGTTGTCTCGAGTCCTTAGTGGTATCTAGCTTAACTAAGTTTCAACTTTGTACGTTATTCTGTTCTGAGATATTTTTCACGCACACAAAAGCGCGCGCGCACACACACACACACACTCACACCAATCGCTAAAAACATGTTCATTAGGTTCAGGGGGCCTGAAAGCATATATTTCCGGTGAAAACTCTATTTAAAAAAAATATATTGATACAATACTTTCCTACTATATATAATCAAAAAGGTCAAGAGAAAGTGTAAAATGGTGGTATAAAATCGTGGTCTGCCAATAACAGACAGGTGGAGTGTCAAATTATTTGCACTCAATCTGTTATTTGCAGGGCTAAAATAAATAGTTCTGTTTCTTATCACATGGTCAGCCAATTAAATGACTGAATCATTTAAGTACAGAAGAGGCAGAGTTGCAAAAGAAACTAGTAATAGTTATCTTATCTGAAAGTAATGAATTTCATTATACAGCAAGACCCTGTGGTGAATAAAGCGTAGGTGTCATTTGCAGAGTGTAAAATATGTGCTTTTCAGAGGGCCCGGCATGCTGATAAGCATACTTTTCCACTCAGTGAGGAAGGCAAATGTAAACCACCTCACTCTTCGTTTTACTTATTAAAACCTCTACAGGTTCAAACCAGCCTTTCGGCTGATGACCTAAATAACAAAATCGTGGTATTGATATAACTTATTAATGGTAAATGTTTATGTCTCGTTTCATACACACAGTCATTTACCAAATTATTTCGAAAACTGATATACTCGTTTATTAAAAGTAAATAAAAATCTGGTGTGAAACACTCACACAACTTTCTCTTGCCAGTGCAAATAGTTAACAATGAACCTAACATTAGTAATAAAACATTAGAAATAACCAAAGAAACTAACCTCAAAAACATAACCTTAATTTAATCATGAGTGAAAGACGCAAAATGAAAATCGTACTCAGTTTGGCTTAGAAATACGGAAAATCACTCTTTCTCTCTAAACTAGGCTCTGTAGAGAAAAATACTCTAAATAAAAGTTGTAGATTTTTTAATTTTCTATAAATTTAATTATATACACTTTTGTCGTAAAATGCATACTAAGGCCGAAATGTTAAAAAAATCGATTTTTCTCACGTTTTCGTGAGAAAAAAACAGAAATCGCAAATTACCGCTAAACTAAGCGTTATACAAAAAAATGTTATAATAAAAGTTGTAGGTTTCTAAATTCTCTACAACTTTTATTATATAAATTTGTGCGCTAAAATGCATATTAAAGCCGTAATCTTAAAAAAACTATGTTTTAACGTGAAAACAGCCTCACCCAGAATTTCAGCAAACATGACGCCTACCCTATCTTGTAGAGAATAAAAAATTGAGTAAACCAGGCGATTTTAAAAAGAATCTTAGGACCTGTTTTTGAGAAAATTGCAAAAAAGTGAAAAATTATACGAATAAACTCCCACTTCCGGTTGACCGATTTTGATGAAAATGTTCGTGTCGGGTCCGGTAGTGGTATGTAACTTAAGTTTCAAGTTTCAAGTTCGTACGATGTTCCGTTCTTGAGAGATTCTGCACACACACACACACACACACACACACACACACACACACACACACACACACACAGACCAATCGCTAAAACATGTTTTTTGGGTTCAGGGGGTCTGAAAACGTATAAATCCGGTGAAAACTCGATTTCGAAAAATCGACATGAAAACAATACTTTCCTTCCTATATATTCATATAGGCAAGAGAAAGTAAAAATATTTGTAAATAACCTTGAAAAATTTATTTATAGTAAGCCCTATACTTTATAGAAATATATTAATTAAAATTTCGAAAAAGCTGTAAATTTAGCGACAAATCTAGTCATTATTGCAAAATATGAAATTTTAATAAAAACTTTAAATTACAATATTTAAATATTATGCCAGTTAATACGTTATATAGGCTAACAGAAAGCATTGCTCACCATATAGTATTGTATGGTTCCGAGCCCACTGATTTCCCACTGGTATTGTAATATGTGTCGCTAGCGTAACTACGAAAGAACATCCTGTGCTTCTTGTTTTCATTTTCTGTTTTCGTTTTGTGTATCGTTTATTTACATAAATTATTAATTTTTTAAACTTTAATACGTAGTCTATACAAAAAGCTTTTAATAAATAGAATATTAAGTTTTTGTTTGATTAAATGTTTTATTTACAATATTAAATAGAAATCTGATTCTAATGTTTGAAGGTACTTTACTGAAATTTTGTTTCACTGTTTTAAATTTTAAATTAAATTACGAAAGTAATTCTTATTGTTTTACTTAATAACAACACAAAATGTAAAATAATAACACTGATGTGTTATTCACAAAGTATGGTATGCACCTAAATAAACAATTTCCATCACCCTTAACATTCCTAAAGGCAAACCGAATCTCGCAAGGCTGTCACCAGAACAGTAGCACTATCGAAATTTGTATTCTATTGTTGTATTATTTATTTCACAAATACTTGTTACTAATTTTACCTATTTTCGTTTCTTGGATTTCTGCAAATTGTCGAAAATTGCCTCTTTACTACCATGAAAAATTATTTTAATCCATTCAGTGGAATTGTATATAAGGGCAAACAGATCTCCATTTATAATTCATTGGACCGTATTTTGCGGTGTAATTAATAATAATTATGATTTATTTTATTTACTTAGCTTTACTGAGATTAATTTATTCAATCTAATTACTATATAATATGTATTATTTGATTAATAAAAATGCATTAATTAGTAACATTTAAAATAATTTACATAATAATAAGACTAGTAAAATAATAGTCTATTTCAAAAAAAGGGTTAAACACCGATTGCTTAAAGGAAAAATAATTGTTTTACAGCAACCAATCATATTGATTGAGAGATTGACCATAAAGAAATTTTTTAATTAAATTTAATTAGATGGATATTTGATTAAAATAGATTACAGTGTTCGTTGTATTAAAAAGTATTTTACCTATTTTTTTTTTGTTTGTTATAGGTGAGTACAAAAATATCAGAATTCTCTGAAGTAATACGTATTGGCTCGTAAGTATTACAAAAATTAATTTTATGACAATTTTTATTTGACTACCCGCAGTGTCTTCGACAACAAATTATTTATTCAGTTAAGTGAAAAAAAAATGGAAAATTTAGTCACTTTTAGAACAAAGATCATAATTTTGTGTCTAATTATAACTTTGTGTCTAATTGAAACTAATAAATGTAATTATTTGGATTGTGATAATTTTCCTTTTATTATTTTGTATTTGGTAGACGAATTCTGTTACCAAATTTATGAACCTGTGATATTTTATATGTATGCAAATTTGTTTTAATAATCAAACACAATTTATAAATGAAATTTTCATAATAAATTCGATAGTTAACTTAATAATTTGTTTCTTACAGCATTTTGTAGGTTACTTTCTGTTTTTAACTGTTGTATGTAAGTGAACTATGAATTTCAAAAGGTACTTTGGTCACTTTTACTAAGTTTTGAGAAACAAGCTAAAAAAACATTCATTTTGCATACTTCTGGTCAGTTTATGTCGAGGACGTTGTTGACACATTCAGCTATCATTAAAATGTTTGTAAAAAAATGTATAACTGTTGTATGTAAGTGAACTATGAATTTCAAAAGGTACTTTGGTCACTTTTACTAAGTTTTGAGAAACAAGCTAAAAAAACATTCATTTTGCATACTTCTGGTCAGTTTATGTCGAGGACGTTGTTGACACATTCAGCTATCATTAAAATGTTTGTAAAAAAATGTATAATATGAACTAAAATTTAGTAATAATTATGTAAACGAGTAAGAAAGTACCTTTCCGTATTAAACAAATTTTTACTATTTCATGAACCTAAGGAATAATCCCTGGATTTAACCTTCCTACCGTAGCCTAACCATTAGGTTCCTGAGAGTATATACATTTTTGTATTTATGTTATGTTTCTAACTCTCCGAATTTATTATTCCTTTTTGAATAACTTTTCAGACCGTTCAGAGTCAGATATAGCTAATTAATTTTTACAAGTGAATAAAGCATTTCTGATACGTTTTAAGTGCCATTTGAAGTGCTTTTTAGTACAAAAACACATTGTGAATGTTATGTTTAACAATAACACAATAGATTGTCTACACACTATTGATCCTAGTGACAAAAATTTGAACTCGAGAAATATCTGTGAAAGGAAAAACATTGTTAAGAGAAATGTGTTTATTCCTTCTCTTGTAAAAGTTTGATTTGGCAATTAGTATAAGGTTTTTAAAATGCATGATTCAAATTTTCTTCAAATTCAAAACCAGTACGCAATGAACTCAATGTACATAAAACACAATTTTGACTCTAAAAGTTGTATCATTTTTTCTCACTTTCAGTGCTTTGTGTTACAAGTCTCTGAATGTAAATCTGTTTTAACCAGAAAAACACAAAAGTTACTGGAGCCCCTATCTGAAATACACAGTCTAAGTAGCATGAAAATGTTTGGTTTAATGAACCATTAGTTGTTGACTTAAACTTTTAAAACAATTAAGAATTCAATACTGAATTAATTGCACATATTATAAATCTTTATCATCGTAATTTTTAAAGTAGAATTAAAATTTAAACAATGAGTTAAACGGAAAGGGTTCTAGATATTTTTTGTAAAGTTTTTAGCCACACTAACAAGTTAATATTTTTTTACAAACTGACGAAGCTCTGTGAGGTTAATGGCCCTTAAAAATAATGTAGCAACATATTCTTATAGATTTATATTCATATTTATGTAAAAGTTTAAACGAAATATTAGTAAGCAGTTTTTGTAAGATTTTCTGTATAACATTAATAACGTAAAAACTGTAACGTTGTTATTGTGGTTGACTAAAGTGAAGTTTTGAGCAAAAGCCAAGAACAGAATTATTATAACTCTAGGGTTGCGGTTGGTCGTGACGGGTCGCAAAATAAAATAAGCCAGGGCAGTTCTATTTATTATGAACTTGATGAAGGTAATAATGATGATGCAAATTTTGTAAGAGCTTTTGGGAAAGTTGTGAAATATGCGCGTTTAGTTGTGGTTATCTAAAAAGTTGGCTGGAATTTCGCAGAAGAAGAAAAAGAAGAATGAGGTAAAGGCGATGTAGATGAAGAGAGGGCAGAGAAAGCATAACTAAATCCGAGTTTTCTGTTGTTGGAGAAAAAAGGGAGAAGTTGTAAGAGAGTTTTAGAAGAGCTGGTTGGCGAACCAAGTGGGATGGTAGAGGAAAGCTTGTAAAAAATCGTTTAGGCGGAAACGCAATGAGATTAGAAAAGAGTCGCAGATTGCAGTCTGCCTCTTTTCCTGGGCTAAACTGCTGTGCGCTTATCACTCGTCCATCGCTTAACACTACGCCAGTTTCAACATCGCTATCCGTATTGTACCATCTTTGACAATTCTTTAATCGAAAAATGTGTTTCAGTTTACATAAATTCAATAATAGAATTTATTTTTCGTACTAAACTTTTTTGAGAAAAGTAATAGGGAATTAAGTATCTTCTATAGCTTTACAAAATATCTTAAGTTTCAATTTTCAGCTAAAATATTGTGGTTGGTAATACTACACAAAGTAAAGAAATTTATATAGGTATCAATCTTACAATTAATTTATGATTTTACTCTTCAGCATTAGATATTTCCAAGGTAATTCACTTCTTATATACATTTTTCCATTTTAAGGGATCTGTAACCGGTGATTGGACACATGTTATAAGAACCTACTTACAATCAGTTTTCTCAAAAAAAGATTGCCGATAACTAAAATTGAAACTTTGCAGACCTACCTAGACATATAATTTATAAATGTTGTTGTAAAATTGATCGATTTTGTTATACTAAGTTTGAAATGAAAAGAAGACCTAAAGGTTATCAAGAATGTTTAAATTTGTATCAAGACTATTTTTAAAAACCCAGTTAATTTTTAACATTTTAAAATAATTTTTAGTCAGTAATTACGAATGGGTGTAAATATTACGATCCAAAAATTTACGTTTGATCCTTTTGAAGGTGTTGTTTTAAACTTCAACGAAACTACTTCAAAATAATCTTATGTTTAGTATTGAAAAACAAATAGGTCGTCTCTGTGGCGTAGTGCTTAGCGTATGTCTACACGTGGAAGGTTTCGCGTTCAATTCCTGGTTAGTGTCTGGAAATTATAACGTGTCTAAACCCACTGTTTGGTAACTCAATGTATTGGCAAATAACCAAAATGTTAATGTCACCTAAAAGAAAAGAAAAGGAAAATATTGCTGGAAACGTAATAAGAACAAACTCTTCCTTTCTACACATACAACAGTGACTTACACATACCAACAGTTAATGAAGACATCTCAAGATGAGCCACAAAATACAAATTTATACTGGAACAACTCAGAGCATTATAGCCATCAACTGATTATGTAGAAAACAGAGACGAAATCCGACGAAAACGTATAACGTATGTAAGTTCTCGTCGTTGTACGATCTTTCTTACACAATACTTTCCTCTTGTAAATATAACAATTGATTAAACCATAATTGTTTATGTAATTTAAAAAAAATTCTATTCAACTCATTTTGTCTGTCAAATTTTGTATATTTCATTTTTTCATGCAAACAGTTTGTACATTTTTTGCAGTAAATAAAAGTAAAATTATTTTTAAAAGTAACAATCGAATTTTTGAGTTAATACGAATGCAACGTTATTTCAAACATCTATAATTATTTCTAATATCTTTCAGTAATAAAAATACATCATTTAACAAAAAAAAGTGTAGAATATTTTAAGTTGAAGAATGACGATTATTTTTTTTCAAAATCCCGGTTACAGGTGCCCTCAACAAACCTTTTTATTTAAGTCTTCTCTATTGTGTTGCATCAACTAAATATTATTAACATAAAATTAACAATAAATTGATACCATCTGTTTGGGTAATATTTTTTAAAAATTAAACTGGTTTTCAATATACACAAAAATTAATGAAACATGGTTTTATTATCTGATTATAATATAATGAGTATAATCCTTATACAGAAATTTTTCAATTTTTATTACAACTCTTATCTATTATAAATTAATTAAATCTATTCAATATGCTTATTTTATAAGACATTGAGTGATAGGTTTAGTTAAAAAAATAGTATCATGGTTATTAAAACTTATTTACTATTAGACTATAATCAGCAATGTGTGTTTAAGAATGCTTTTTTATATATGATTTCTGATAAAAGTTTTAAGAGACCTGTTATACAACTATAGGCAAGTTTGATTTTTCTAAAAAAAACACGTCAATAATTTTTGTTAAAGTATTGTTATAAACTAAGACTTAAGATCGTCAAATACTGTTATTATCTTAGAAAACATTTAGTCAAAAATCGTCATTTACGAATTAAGGATTATAAAATAAGATTTCTATAGTTATGATTACAACAAATATTAGTTTCATTGAGAAATTGAATTTCACCGTAAAAATATAAATAATATTATGACACATATCTCTAAAGTTCGTTTCGGGATCTGGATAAATTAAATAATTAACACACTTAAGTTTAAAATTACATTATTACAATTACATTAATTATTAATTACATTAATTATAATTAACTAATGCAATAAATAAATAACTTAACCAATTTACTTAATATTAGTACTTACAAAAACTGTACAGAATAAACTTTTCACAACAAAATAACAATACTTTTTAAATAATAATACACAGTAACGTTGACCTTTTCTAACGTAACCGTTAAGCAGTACGCGATTTGCTCACTCAAACACAGACAAATCGAGACTAAACTAGACCGTAAAAAACCGGTGCATATATACGTTGGCTAATGGAGAGTTTGAGAAATAACAGAGATTTTTGATTTAATAATAAAATACAAAATATTTTTGACGGTTTCTTGATAAATCTTACCAACTGTAAACAAATTAGGATTTAATAGATGTTACAAAAAGACCAATTATCTAAATAGGTACCCGGCTCTCACAACGCACTACAGCAATGAACCTGTTATATTACACATAATATTTTTAACTGTTTTTTTAGAAAACCCTATTATTTATTACTCTGATTATTTACGTTATATGTTTAAACTCTCGGTCATTCACGAACTCTCTTTACTTTTCGATATTGTCACAATATGTTCTCTGATAATAAGAATAATTTTACTGTATTTTTATACCGACATTGTACCATTCTTTTAAATACGACTTAGCAATTTGTAACGACTCAATGACAATTGGTTTATATTTTAAGAACCATAACTTTTGTTTATTAATTTTTAATATTTTATGTTAATAACATTTATGTACACATATTGCACTAACTGTGTTGGTTTAGCGGTAATGTCGTGGCCACAAGTTAGATGTTTAAGAGTCGATTTTAGGAGACGAAGGTTCTGTGGTTACAATACAGATACCCACCGATTTGGTCTAGAAATGAAGTCGTCGCCAAGAATGAGGTGTTTAACAGCTGATTTTCGAAGACAAAATGTTCCTGGTTCAAATCTTAGTAAAGGTAGTTAGGTTTTATACGGATTTAAATACAAGACAGTGGTTATTGGTGTACTTCCATGGTTGGGGTTCAATTAACCATACTCTTAAGAATGGTCAGCCTCGGTCTGTGCAACACTTATGTCATACACATCATCCTCGTCTCATTGGGTTACTTATCGTTCTGAATTGAACAGACTGCAACGTACAAATATTATTAGGGATAAAATTATACATGTCTACGGATGGTCTTCAATATTCGTATTTGAATTAATACACAGTGGTTACCGGTGTACTTTGATCGTTAGGATTCAATTAGCAGTACTATCTCTGGCATGCTGAGTCCGAGTTCATACAAGACCACTATTTCATTTACACGCCGTACATCATCCTCATCTATACCGCATATCATTGGGTTGCTTATTGATTTTAATTGAACAGATCGCAACGTAAATACATAAGAAATGATATAAAGAATATTAGTACGTAACTTTTAAATATTTTTTTATCATTTTACAACATGTAAATATCCATATGAGTTATAATTTATGTAAGAAATAACATTCGTAGTAGTAAGTATCACAACTTAGGCTTCAAGAACAGGGCTACACTATAACCTAACGAACTAAATACTGCAGATGAGAACTAATCAATAACAGCCTAGGTTGGGTGTGAGGTTTCCCCTTCGCTAAGTCACACTCTATTCCAACGAAATCCGGCTGACTTTTTGTTAGGCTGTCATCCACAGCGTGAACACAACGTGACAACACAGGAAACGGACGTGGAAAGCAAGTGGTTAACACAGGATTAACGGAAGTCAATTGGCTCTGTGCTGTGATCAGGTCACCAAGCTCCGCCTTCATCTGCAGTCTCTAGTTCGTTACGCTGTAAATACACAGGTTGTAATGCTCCCCTCCACTTGTAATGCTATGTCACAGCTCACGCTGAATAGCAGTTGACAGGTTTTTTAGTTTATTTGTAGCCTAAATTACACCGTCTAGTTTGTGTAGACGCCTTTGTTTGCTATTTTTGTTTTTTCTGTCTTTTATTGCAGTATTTCCGTATTGATTTATTTATTTCATGTTTCGTGACTTAATAAAATGCCAACATCATGCTGTGTACCTGATTGCAAATTTTTACGTGGGAAATTTCAAACAGATGACTTGGAGACCAGATTTAGGCAATATAGGCAAATGAGTGGGGCTTCTTGTAATATCTCTGTTAGACAACTCATAGAATCAGAAAGGAAATTAAAAACTTTGAGTGTAATAAAAGTTTACTCTTCAAAACTTGCTGTAATTACAATTAAGGAACTGTTTTTTTATTAAGAAATTAGCTCAGATTGTGAAGATGGCTGTGCCCCGCAGGGAAACGAAAATATCAAGTTTAAAAACCCCACATTTAGGACTACGTCAGATTAGTGTTTTTGAAAACAATTTGCGGGAACTTGTGTATATAGTCATGTATATCTGTATTGTTATTTTCAAAAAGAATCTATGCCAAGAATGTCAAAAGTACCGAATTTCAACTGAAACCGATTCTTCAGATATTTGTTTTCGGCGAGATAATAATTGCTACTTCAATGTAATTCACAGAGGATCCCTCAAATATCCCTCTGAATTTATTACTAAGTTTTTAGTTTTTGAAGTAAAGGTTTTTAGTTTAATAATAATGACAGATACAAGGACATATTTTTAAAATGAAAATCACAAATTTTTTTTTAAATTAATGGTTGTTCCTTCTGAAAATACTGGTAATCAAGAACGCTATAAACCGTGTGGAAGAAACATGGATTATTTTGTCAATAAGTGCATTTCGAGTTTTTGCCACATTCTTCTAAACGATCGTACTAAAATTGAAACGAGTAAATTACAAAAAACACAAAAGATTTCGGTTGATCTAAAAGAAAAATCGTCTTAAAATTTAAAAAAACTCAGTAATAATTAGCTTTTACAGCCAGGTATTTAGACGCTTTCATTTTTTCTACATTACATGTAATTAGTTTTATAATATAATAACTTCCACAGTACTAAACTACGACAAACTATAAAATAAATCAATAAACTTGTTTCTTTATTTTCAAATATCTGACTTAAATGTTTATTACCTCGTAGATACTAAAAACAGTTATAAAATTTAAATTTATTTATATTACCTCACGAGGAGACAGGGTATAAAAATAATAGTAATTGACGAGAAATTAATAATTTCGTTCTCAGCTACCGGCTCGGCGCATTGTGTGACGTCATGGAACTAGCCTTGCAGCCTGTATATCTAGTGCAGCCTTGTTCACGAACATCAAAATTATTTGCCTCTAAACCTAATACAATGATGACGTTGGTTTTTGGTAGGCTCCAACACAATAACGTAATATCTGCCGTACAAATTTGTTTAAGGAAACTGTAAGGTAATATAAAAGAGTAAATGGGATTTTTATTATTTAAATGAACAATCTATAGAAACTGGTTGCATTGTAAATTAAGCATTCCTGAGATTTTCTTACTTTCAATTAAATTTCATAAATAATTGTTTTAAATTTAAGATTTGATTGCAATGTTGCAATCTGGTAAAAAAACCTGTTAAGTACGATCAATTAAACAATCTATCGACCGTTGGCAAAACAACTTTGGGCATGAAAGAAAATATTTTTATTATTTCTTGAGGCTTTATTCCACATTAAGTATTATTATAGATTTTGTTTTACGGAATTTAGAATTTAAGTAATTGATTATTGTAAAATTATGTTGCAAAAATTATTCCAAATTAATGGATACTAATATATATTTTTTATGAAATGTCATTAGTTTCCTTTCATTATTTATGAAAACCTACTTGGTTGTTATCGACTACATAGATTTGTAATAGTTAGTAATATAATTGTGGTGGAAATTCTACGGCTACACTGTGATGATTTGATTCCATATAATTTCTATTCCAGTTTTGTTTAATATTAAGTATATTGTGATTATATCATTTTTCAAACTCTAGCCATAGTGAATCCCGATTTTTGTTTTGTTTTTAACCTAATGTGCTATTAGCCGACAGTGCTGTAAAGCGAGTATTAAAAATCGGTATTATAATTGATAGGATAATATATTATTATATATTGTTAGTATTCAATAAAATATTGATAGAATATAGAGGTACGAATAAGAGACTGCTGTAAGAACAGGTGTACGACAAGGATGTTCAATGTCACCATAACTTTATAACTTGGATACTTTAGCAGAGGCTAAAAATGAAGTGAAGGAAAAATTTGACGTGGGGATAAAGATTTCAGGAGAAACAATAAAAATGCTGACATTCGCCGATGATATAGTAGTATTAGCCGAGACAAACAAAGAACTAGAGGATATCTTAGATGGAATGGATGAGATCATGAGAAAGGATTACTCATGAAAATTAATAAAAACAAAACGAAAGTGTTTTGCAGCAGCAAAAGTAGTTTAGAAAAGATGAGAAATTTAAAACTAGGCAACGAAAACATACAGGAAATTAGGAAATTTTGCTATCTAGGAAGTAAATTAACAAAGGATGGTAGAAGCACAAGTCAAATCAAAAGTAGAATTGCTCAAGCTAGAAAAGCCTTTGAAATTATAAACAGCTTACTGACTATAAACATTGACTTACAGACTAGGAAAAATTTCTTAAAACACTACGTTTGGAGTGTAGCATTATACGGGAGTGAACGTGGGTGATAGGGGCTGTTGAAAGGAAGAGGATAGAAGCTTTTTAAATGTGGTGTTATAGGAAAATGTTAAAGATTAGGTGGGTGGACAAAATAAGTAATTTAGAGGTTCTTAGGAGAGTGAATGAAAAAAGAAGTATATGGAAGCATCTTACCAAAAGAAGGGATAGGCTAGTGGGGCATATCCTAAGGCATCCAGGTATTGGGCTATCAATAATGGAGGGTGATATTGAGTGAGTGAATTGTAGGAGGGAGGCAAACGTTAGAATATATAAAGCAAATTACAAAATATGTCGCTAGTTACAGGTATGTAGATATGAAATAACTTGCGCAAGATAGAACAGCTTGGAGAACTGCATCAAACCAGTCGAGAGACTGATGACAAAAAAACTTATTTTTGTTACATTCTTTACGTTCAATTATTTAGAAATTCCTGTTATTGCAGACGATTAGAAAAGTCATAGATGAAAATAAGTGATTAAAAACTCCCAAACCTGATAAGGAATTCAATCCGGAATCGTTGGCGTAGAAGTCAGTTGCCCTAAGCACCACAACAAGAGCCGGCTTGAAAATAATGAATTAAATGCTTTATGCTTGATTCTTAATTAATTACTGTGAAATTGCAAAGTGTATTTTCAATAATAAAAATTTCAATATCAATATAAATCTAAAAACGTATACAAAATGTAGATATTTGTATTTTGAATGAGTGTGTGATCTTGTATTGTATAGCAGTACAAAATAACGTTTATTAGTCTCGCTTAAATCACAATGAGATGCGCAAATTAAACACATCAGTGTTAGATTATATTTAAATAGATGGTATCGCCCCCTGCCTGTAGTTTTAGTGGGCCCGATCAGTTAAATAGCACTAAGTAGATCACAAATAGTAGCACATTGTAGCTGAACGAACTGAGGATAGTTTTACCTCGAGCAAACTGAAACAATCCCTCGTGTTTCGTTCTAGTCAAACCATTTGCCACTAGTCATTGAAATACAAGGGACAAATCTATTTGATACACCACGATTGGCTTGTTGATTTGAAATTGTTTACAGTTGTTGGTTAAAGTCTTTGGCAAAGTGTAACTTGAATTGTCAACTCTGGATCATTCTACAAAACAAATCATGCACTTGAACAAATATTTAGTTTTAAATTTAATACATTAATGCACTGCATTTATTTTGTAAACCGTAATTTAAAAGTTAAGTTGCTATTCGGTGTTCCTTTATGTTCTAAAAAAATATCACTTTAATATTTAACATTTATTTTAATTTTTTCGAAACTTTTCAGTATATTAAACGACGGAGATTAGTATTTGAATAGAAAAATAAACAACACTCGTTCCTCTAAACCCCAACACATTAAATGTAATATATAATGCAAACCTAAGATTTGCAGCGTTGAAATAATCTGTCGTGAGTAACTTAAATATTTAAAAATAATTTTCTCTTTGCTATAAAATGAATCAGTCGAAGAATGAAATATATC
This sequence comes from Catonia carolina, assembly GCA_035578175.1. NCBI lineage: Eukaryota > Metazoa > Arthropoda > Insecta > Hemiptera > Achilidae > Catonia > Catonia carolina. Next base: position 59,334,252 of record JAQMRL010000003.1, on the reverse strand, counting down.
TAAACTTATCATAATAATGGAAGTTAAAATAGCAACCTTAATTATTTAAGTTAAAAAATAATACGTAAATATGGTTTTTATTTATAAGAACCAGTAAAATGAATAACGAAGTAGTTCAGTTTTATAATATTAAATAAAGGAATTTAGAGAGCCTGTAATGTTACGGACTGAATGATATAGGCCTACAGTAGCCTACAATACGCTCTACAGCACAATCTGGCTAGCTCGTATGAGATAGAATTATAAGTAGTATAACAATTCAAGTTCTCAGAACTGATATTTTCAAAACATACACTCAAAAGTTTTACGTTTCAGCTCAATTCGTTTTTCGTTATGAACTAATAAAACAGTAAAACAAGTCAATCGATTAACATAGATAATTACTGAAGCATATAACAAGGTTTTGCACCCTGGTTTGAAATATAAATTGAAAGAGTTATTACCACATATTTGTTCTGTTGTGTTTTTCCTTATTTAGATAATAAATGATCGCAAATTGAATTTTTTGATTTTCTATCTGAGCTCTGTTTTAAAGATATTCAGTGTTTTTTTCTTATATTTTATGTGTATTATTTATTTCGTTTATGATTGAATTATGATTATAATTTATTGTCTTCTTTTCTTTTTTTAAATTAACTTAATGTTAATGCAAAATTAGGATTTAGGTATTTAATACTAACTCAAAAATGAGTTTGGGAAATAGGTGTCTGAGACGGAGCAGTGTTATTGTATAGTTTTGTACGTATGTTGGGGTACGGGTGTATGAGCCCGATTTGTTTGTATTAGTGTTTTGTTAAAGGAGTATTTCTTATATAGAGTTGATCAGTGAAGTGTGAAATACAATTGTTACAGGCGATGGGTCTGTATTTGGTTGCTCTGTTGACAGGAAAATGAACAATAGTGTTCTGATATGGGATTGTTTTCTGAGGTATATTGATGGTTGTCCGACTGAAAAAGACAGCAAGCCAAAACTCGATTCGCGTGATTAACTTTACCAGATTAAGTCAGAGTAACGGAAATGTTATATCTGAATTTTCAAGGAAACAGAATAATAAAGTTTTGCTACGCTTGCTTCGTTGTACATCTACTGTTTCAAGTTTGATATATATCACCCATTTATACAATAATGTTATTCTAAAACTGTCGACAACATTTCAGAGTTTACTTTTGCAAATGTACTACTATCTCTGTTGCTTTTCTATCCAAAAGTTATACCATGTTCATATTCATGTAAATACAAATACAGACCGAATTTAAAAAGGCTATACCCAAGTTGATATTTCTTTTGTATCTCATACTACTGTAAAATATATTTTTACGGAATACGTGTGTGGCAGATTAACAGAAGTATCACAAACAATTTTGCATTGTTACTCAAGTTTAAGTGATGTATCTTTCTTCTTTCATTTCAGAAATAAAATTGAAATAATTTTGCAATTTAATTAATAATTCCTTTTTTATGGTTATAAATTTAAGGTCATGTCAAAAACAAAGTCTTTTTCGATCACAATCACACAGTTACAGAATTTTAATTAAAATATCTTGTATATTTGTGAGTCTCTGAGGTACACAAAGACGTTATGCATAAGTTACTATTGATGTTCGTTAGTATGAAGTTCGTATTTTGTATTATATTATACTTGTAGATTGCTTAATCCTGTGCATTGTATAAATGAGTGTTTATATCGTTTCAAATATAACAAGTCGGTGCATCATTAAGTGTTCATGTGTGAGTCTAGGACTTGTTATGTGTTATAAGTACTTGATCTTGTCATTACTTAGTAATATTATTATCTTATGTGTGTTTTCTCATAAGTCGTGTAGTTTACTTTTATGTCTTTTCCATTCACGGTTTCACATTTTTTGTGTTCAAATTTTGTCAAAGCAACATTTTAGACAGAATGATCATGATATACACCATTTTTAGCACGTTTAGCACCATTATTTTCCATCTCTTTTCTTAATTTATACCAACCTGTGCTGAGGTTTATCCAAATTCAATTGTGTTTTTAACTTTTATAATTATTTGACAGTAAAAGCTGAATTATTTCTTGAATTTACCGGTTCTTTATTGTTTAAATATGTTTCTAGAACACTTTTAAAATCCGTCAATATGACAATTTGAAATTTTGAGACAACTTCCAGAGTATTAAAAATAGTGTAGGCTTAGCAAAACAACTTAATAATTAATATATAATTGACTGAAAAAACAGATATTTGTAGTAAACGTATGCATTTACAAACACACGCCTACATTTTTCATAATAAATCTCTTGAGGGTTATTGCAGCCCACTCATTTCGTTCACCGTTCTGATTAATCGGTTGTGAAGCTATTAATTATTCAATAACTTAGTTGCGGTTATGTGGGTGGCTCTAAGAGTAACTTCTTCAGAATTATATTATACACCAGGAATTTCTCCGGTAAAGCTTTATAGATTTTTTTCACACATTGCAATTGTTCACTACATCCGATTCTCATGTCCTTGGATTCAAAATCAACATCAGAAACATCATTCTGTTCAGCTATCGCTCCGTGCGAGAATCTATGTTTTGAAAATAACTAATAATTTATCAAAAAATTCAACAAAATTTGTTAATGTAGAAAAATTAGGAATTAGATAAAAGAACTGTTACAAAAACAACAACAACCACAACAACAATAACAATTATAATAATAACCCAATACCGATCCGAGGTTTATACGTGTAGAGCGATCCCACCAATCCGGACTTTCATGTAATCCGAACTAATTTTGAATATACTCGTAATTAATTATGCGTTTTACGTAATTATAGAATGAGTTTTAAAATAAAAAGTAAATATTTTTAAATTGAAAATAAATATCTTTAATAGACTTCCAAACATAAAAATTAATTTAGAAAATTATAAACATAATTTTGAGAATAGTAAAGGAACATAACCATGCTGTTAATACAAGATGAATTTACAATGTATAACATTTCTTCTGGGTTTTTAGCAATTACAACAAATTATACGTTTTAACTACATCCTGGCTGCATATATTCACTAATTTTTTTTGTTTCGTAATTCTGAAATCTTGTTACGACGCAATATTTTGCCAACGTCTCTTAAACATTATATCATTGTGTGCGTAGCTGTCGTTGCAGTTCTACGTACTATAATGCTATTTCCAGTGTTTTTAATGTTGCTGAAGGGATATAAGCCGCTCCATGTTACATATTTCTCCAGTTTACTCCGCTCCTTCGACAGAGCCCGGCATGATTACCAAAATTATTTCTTAGCTTGTAATCTGAAAACCATTATCAGCTACCAGGCACTCATTCACATCAATTTTGTTTGAATTTTCACAATCAACACCGTTAAGGTGCGTGCGTAATATTAAATTTCACAATTTCTCGATTATTTCTTGCTATGGATATTTTTTCGAAATGATCGGATCATTTTGACATCTGGCCAGCTTCCGGTCCCAAATTTTTCGGATTAGCGAGCTTGTCGGGTATTTTAAAGTCTTCGTCATGTCGCTGCTACCGTAATTTTTTTCTTAAGCCTTCTGATGTCTCCTGGAAGACTTTTTTCGAAGAGCCTTCAGCTGTTCTGTAGTGGGAATGTTCTCTATCTCTAAATATCGAGAATGGTGTTAAAACGTTTTCCTTTTTCCACATTTTTTATTTTTTGGAAGACCCAGAAGTCGCATGGTGCTAAATCTGGAGAGTAAGGTGGACGTAGGCAGACAGGATTTTTGTGACAAAAAACTCGTGGATTAGGACCCAGGTGTGGCAAGTGGCTTGTCACCAGTCAAAAGTCTGAGAACAAATTTCGTATGCATTGGTCTCATTTTTGCAAATTATCGATTGAAATGCTTTTCACGACCCGTGCAAGATTTTCAGTTTATCGGTAGCTTTCAAGTAGTCAATCGCCTTTTGACGAAACCAGTGTTCCCAATTTTGCACGTTTTTGTCTGTAATTGAATTCGAAGGACGTCCCGACAATTGTAGGTATTCAACCGACTCATATCCGCTTTTAAGTCACTTACACCTCTTTAAAACAATCTTCAGAGTTACCTCATTATCCCTATACATTAATTTTAACACTTCAAGAGCTACTTTTGCACTTTTTTGCTACTTCAAACAAAACTTAATGGTTACGCGTTGTTTGAAATCCATGATGGGCGACAGACACAGTAAACATAACCTCACCTTTCGGCTCAGGAATCTGACTGACAAATCAGAACTTGTTCGAACTTCACACTGACTATCGTAAAGAATCAGGCTATCAGATTTATTACGTCAAATGGATATAACGGTTTACTTTGATCAGCAGTCTAGTTTGTTCAGAACAAAAACATACACCGTATTTCTTGATCCTACCTCGAATGTTCACTGTTTCATAATGTGCTCGATATAGTTACTTCCATTTTGTTTAAGTTTGTAATGCATCATTTTTTTGTATCATACTCCAAGTAATACTACATTAGTCATTTCTTATCAGTCCAGTTGTTTTGTTTTTTCAGCAATTGCATCTTTAGCCAGGTATCCTTTGCCACTCTTCTTGGTTTACACTTCTTCCTTAACATGTGTATTCCACTTGCATGTCGTAAACACTCTAGATAAAAGTTTCAACAAATCGTTTCCGTCATCTCGACGTTTATATGATTGTTCGCTATCAAACGTCTTTTACTGTTATATATGCTTGCGTTGGTAAAGTTATTTCCGGATTTGTTTCTTTACTACTTTTGTTGTCATAAGTTATCAAACTTTCTAAACAGTGGTACCGCCTTATTTTCTTCAATAAGTTAATTTTTAAATATAATATTAATTTGATCATTAAGCATAAAATATTTGATTATAAAATCAAATATTTATGTTTATTTCAAATTTGGTATTAACGTAATTACATATAGCGTAGTTTACTATTGATTGAAATTGAATCTGTTATTAAAAACAAATAGGACTTAAGTTTAACTCAGCTTAATTTGTACAATAAACTAATACAACTAGTTTCTTAATGTATTCCATCGAGTTGACTTAAACAGTATACAGTTTGTAACAAGAGAACTAATAAGTAGGCACAATTCTGTTAATTTCATTATGTATTCCTTCCTAAATGTCAGCACACAAATTTCTTACCATGAAAATGAGAATAGTTTTGTTAGTTACAGTTGTAAGTAATGTTTCTCCTAAACTGCACAGGAGGTTTTACTAGAAAGCTACCTAAATTAACAACATTGTTTAACATTCTACTAAATTTCTGATATGAAGTAGTAATTATGGGTAACTTAACTTACAGGTAAATTAAAATATTTATTTTTAAACAAATAGATCTACATTTTTTATAATATTGGCTTTTGGGGAATAAATCTTTCCTCAAAATCAAACAAAATGAATCGAACAAAACGTTAAAACCCAGCTGGACAAATAGTTTAGAACTTTGGGAAACATCTACAAATTCTAACATAGAAATTATATAGCGATTCTAATTAAAGACTGTACAATCTAGCACTGTACGCTAGCAAAACCTCTAGATCAATCAAGTTTTGTTTGACATAATTTTGAACGTGACTTTAATTAAAGCATTTATTGAAGAATTTTTCTACTCACATAGTTTCAATTTATTAACTAAATTTTTTAAATTTAGTTTTGATGGTAAAAATAATATTTATGAAGTGAAAGTAGTAATTTGTGGTTTACGTTCTTCTATCATAAAAGGTCTCTACTCTGTAATTTTTTGAGTCGTCGTAGATTTGGAAACTGTCTCACTGATAAATTTTGAACAAGTTCGTTTGGATGTTTGTGAAACTTGTTAAACAGTCGAACACACATTAAGGTTGAAGAAATATAGAGTTTTGACTAGCCTTACAGATATTATAATCAATTTTTCTTAATTTTATTTGCAAATTTAAAAGTATACTCGTACAACAACAGAAGCACCAAATTTGAAATTTGTGTTGTAGAAATCACATTGAAACCTGTGAGGGTAAAGGAATAACAAACGTTTGTGGCAAAAGACACATTGCATTTAAGGATTTCTTTTTCAATACTGTGAAGGAGAAAATTATGCAGTTAAGTGGAAAATAACAAAAAACCATTAGACCACCAGACTTCTTTAATGCTCAGTCTTCTTGATAATTGTGAAAATTAACCGGACTAAACCTACTTTACACTTGTTTGTTTCAGGATTAATGATTAACCTTTATTATTAGTTTAAGTTCATAATATTTCGTAAAATCAGCATCTAATCCTCCTAGTCTCCTATGTCACCTATTTTTAAAAGTGTTTTCCTTCCCTTTCAATAATAGATCTGTTTTACGCTTTTTTCAAATTATATATTATAAAAATTTGTAAATAATTTTGTTTTCCTTTGGAAGCAATACTATTAGGTATGATGTTCTTCATGTAAATCCATTCATCATTTTTACTTCGTAGTAATTTTAAATTGATTGTAAAAAACTAATAAGTTTAAAAAACTTTTGCTATGAAATTAGAATTAAAATATTTTAATAATTAATAATGCAGTAAAATTATACTGTTGTTAATTTAAAGTACAATTCTGTTCGAGAGTTGGTAACAGGAAAATTTTATAACTACTAGAACATCAGTTAATGTTGAAGGATCGTGAATTCATGGTTTCCTGGTCCGGACAATTGAATTGTAGCTAATCACAAGATAAGACGTGTACAGAATACATACAACTAAACTACTTTCTCGTTCTCAATAGAACACAATCACTACCCTACCGCATCAGACAAGTTTGACCTTTCTGGGTACTATTATTACGTCAAGGGTGGTAATCAATCGTGCATTAAGTAATCTACAACTACTTTTATTATTACAGAAAATGTTTGTTTTGAAGAACAGGAGAATTATTTCATGTTTCTGAAAAACATACATTAACAAAGTCACGCAGCTTGCTGTATAGATCTACTTATAATGTCGTTATTAGTCGTTACTACTAAATTAACCAAACGACTACATAAAGCATAATCTCAGTTTCTAAGTACTTGTAAAAAGTAAATTTTTGTGAATGAAATTGATTTTTTTAAGTTTAATTTGTTTAACAATTAGTTAATTTATTGTATGATAACCAGTAGATGATATTTTTAATTTTAAAGATCATGTATTTTCAAGCTATTTTATATACTCTAATAACATATTTTCCTGTCAGTACTCTATTAATTACCATGATTTCTAGTAACCTATACCCATGTATTCCTTAAAAAAATTACACAGAAGTGGACTCAAATGGTTTTGATTTGTTTTCAAGGAATTCACTTTATTGTTTTTTTTATTTGTTAAATATTTTTATTACCTGTTGTCCTATTGAGTAGGAAGTTTATTTTGGAAAGAAAAATTAATGCTTGATGAATCGTTAAAAAATGAACGTTTGACTTATATTATATAAACAGCCCAAGAATCCTTATATTTTTTTTACTATGATGTTTTATTTTATATGACCATCGAAACTTTTATTGAAATTATTAAAAAATAACAAGAAGGATGAAAAGATACAGCAAATTGTTTTTAAAGAATTTATCCAGTGGATAAATCTACAAATTGAACAAAAAAAAATTAATAGGTGACCAAACACAAGAAAAACGTAAAATATAGACCTAATATGTATTTATACATATTATCTTGTTATGTACTTATACATATTATCACAATCTTGTTATAACAAGATTCAACACAGTACAACAATTTTAAATTCAGTCAAGAAAGTACGATTGACAAAAATGAAATAATGTAATTTGTATTATGACAAAAAATAATATGATTAACAAAAACATTAATACATGAAAATTAAACCAAGGCCAAATATAAAAAAAATTAACTGGGTGTATGATAAATAAATAAGTGACGTAATATAGGAGGCTAAATAGCGAAAGTTTCTTCTGTAGGAAACATCCCACTTGATAAATCAAATAGTGAACACAAAATATACAAAATTATTGAAACATAACAACATGGAAAACAAATAACATAAAAAAATGTAACAATGATTACATATCAAAAATAATCAGTAGGTTTCATTTTTAAATTTAAACGACATGCAACTTAAAAACAATAATAATAGCGTGATTAAAAACCAGAGTAAAAGTAAACAATTTCGTTATCTGAAACAATTACCACGTATTAATTATTATTTACTTTATTTTACTTTACTTGGTTCATAACAGACAAGTGGAGTGTCAAATTATTTTCCCTTAATCTGTTCGTTGCAGGGCTAAAATAAATAGTTTTGTTTCTTATCACATGGTCAGCCAATTAAATGACTGAATTATTTAAGAACAGAAGATGTGTAAAAGACACTAATCAGATTTATCTCCTCTGAGAGTAATGAATTTCATTATAGAGCCAGACTCTGTGATGAATGAAGTGAAGGTGTCATTTGCAGAGTGGAAAATATGTGCTTTTCAGAAGGCCCGGCATGCTGATAAGCGTACTTTTCCACTCAGTGAGGAAGGCACGGTAAACCACCACATTACTCGTTTTACTTAGTAAACCCTCTACAGGTTCACACCAGACTTTCGGCTGATGACTTAAACCACAACATAATTTACATAGTATGTTATGACCTATTCTCACGATTCTAGTTTACTAGCTCCTAGTGCTAGCTGCTGCTACTAGCAGGACCAACTAGCGCGCAGTCAACGATTCACCAGTTAGTTAAATAATGGAAGGTCTCCGAAGACATAGGCTACGTGAGTTTTGTTGTGTAATATTGTACAAAGTAAATGTTACTTAATAAATCATGTTGACTGTTGGTGTAAACCTTAAAACTTCCAGACAAATCTTGAGAATGGGAGAACACAATGCATGCCAAAGAGAGCTTAAAAAGAAAAAAAACGCAGTGAGTGAATCATTAGAAAAAGAGAGTTTGGGGTTTTTTCGAGACTTGTGATGGAACTCACTTCGGAAGATCCAAAAGAATATCCCTAAGTCTCTCAGTCATGCGAATGAGTGATTTAAAATTTTGAAATTAAATTGGAATTCCACTCTAGCTGCTTCTTTTCAACAACTACACCCGCAACACTACACATACTTTCCTGAAAACAGCTTACTGGTAACTAAAAAAGTTTCAAAACGTTCGCACCGAGCTAGTTTACTTGCGCTAGTCAATAACATGACCTTTTCTTCTTTACTAGCCGCTTGCAAAATCAAACATGTTCAAAGTCAATGGTGGTTTAACTCAACGAGTTGCTAGTTGTTCGTTCTCATTACACTATTTTGCTAGCTCCTAGTTAAATAGCAGCTAATACTGTGCTACCAATGCAGGAATAGGTATTTACTAAAAAAGCACACGTTTTATTTCGCTATAAAATATCCTCGCTCAAATGAACTTCCGACTTTCTAGTCAGAATTGACTGTTAATCTTTTAGTCGGAATTGACATATCTTTAATATGACAACAACAAAATATTTGTATTTATTTGTTTCTATTTTATTTAATATAAAATTTTTAATACATTATCTGTTGTACTCGTATACCAATACGTACAACATATCGTTTATAAAATAACACATTAAAAAATTACAACACACTGTTGTAATTAACGAAATGTATAACATAAAAGCAAATTTTATTGTTTTAATTATTTACAATGAATTAATTGAATATTATAAAAACCAAATAAGCTATTTTAATTAACGATAAATAAAAATGTCAATAATAACATTAGATCTCGGAATATATTCACACCAAATCTTTCTGAAAATAATAAGAAATGTCCATTCAAAAGGTTTTCAACATTCACACTTAAACACGCCTATCATTGACAAATTATTGACTCTTTGTTATTTACAAAATAAAATTACACTATCAGAATAGCTCTGGCAGATACCACTCTGTAGTTTGTAAGCAAAAAAATTTACGTTCAACGCTAGATGATTAAAGTGACGATTTAGGTGTTTGATTATGTTTACAAGTATAACATGAATTTCTTCATAAACTTTTCCCGCAACCAAACCTCTATGACCATGCAATCATTAATTATATACCGCGGTGCATTTAATCTGGTCTGCAGGGCTTCCGATTGAAACTGTTGCAAAATCTCGATGTCGAAGTTTCCGTAATGATACGGCTTTTCTACTAACATCTGAATTTATCGGACGGAATCACCGAAAATTGATAGACAACTACTTGAACATTCTGACCTTCTTAAACAAATGAACTGTTCAAAAGGACATTCACTTATTCGATTCCTTTAACGCTGCTAGAGTAGAGAGCTATTAATTAAATAATAATTTGAAAACTTAGTTTCATCATTGAATTGAAATCATCTAAATTAAATACCAACAAATAAAAAATCACCACAAATAATCTTATCAATAGGGTTCGTATTCTTATTCACCATTACAACAATTATAACCTTTCCTTTATAAAAGTTGACATTAAAAATCCTACGTTTTTTTGCGAGGAACATTCAAAAAGTTAGAAGAGCATGAAAACCCTTTCGCAATCAACCTCTTCGATTATAGAGAAAATATACACTACAGAAGCATTTCAAAACATCGGACTTACCTTTACGATTTTTTTGTCATTCAACTCATTTAGTTTTTCTACTTCTGCGCCTAATCATCTTCATCTCATAGTCTGCTTCATGATCATCTATGTCATGGTCATAATCATTTCAGCTTCAACTACATAATGTCTCAAGATATTCCTGCACTGTTTAGTTTTGTGAAACAAACTACTTAGTATGTCTTATATTTGAATCCAAAGAACGTTATTATTCGTGCGTTTACCGCCTTTGTTTAAAGGTTATAATTATATTTAAAACAATTGAAAAGAATTACCTTTTTAAAAATAGTATTTTCTTATTCTTTCTAAAGAGAAATATTGCTGATTATCAATCTCCTTAACTTTTCTTCCAAGTTAAGACGTTTATATATGAACCAATTTTACGATGGTAACGTTGCGTGGGTTTAAAATGTTAAATAACTTGTAAACAAATAATTGAAACATGTCGATAAGGAAAACATCTAATAAAAAAAATGCAAAAACCGAAAATTTCAATTTCAGTTATTGAGTGGATCAATATTGACGAAGTTTTTTTCATAGTGCCGGTAATAATAGTTGCGTATTAAGGGAATTTCTGGGAAATGTTACCCATTGCATCGGCACAACAGGAAAACTATGATTTGCGATTACTTACCGTTAAATTATGATTTATAAAACGGAAACTGTTTGTCATTGAACCATTTTTAATAAAATGTCTGTTTTTATTCGTTAATGTCCTTTTTAATTTCTAATGCAATTAAATTGAGACAAGCGTTGATGAATTTAGAAATAATTCAGCGATTTTAAATAGCTACAATTTGATATTATCAGTAAAAGGCTACATTATATCGTTGTAAAGGTAACTTTGTATAAGTATTAAAAATACCGTATAGAAATTCTTTTGTTTACTGATATGTCTATTACTAAATCATGTAACATCTGGAGAACTCAAGTTATAATTTTAAATTATTTTAAACAAAAACCCTTTTTTGTGTACAAACGTATAATATTGAATCAGTTTCAATTCTGTCAATCACCTTAATAAAATACCATATGTTATACGATTTCATTCAATTTATAAGGTAGATTTTTAGACAAGTAGGATATTTATTTCTTTATGTTATTTTTTTATTTCTTGTAAATTATAGCTATATTTTCTCTTCACGATACCATTATTTAGTTATCTATTCTAGTCGTTGATTTGTTTCTCAATTTTAGATTTTTTTGATTTTAACCATTTTTCATCTTGTCAGATATCATCTGATGAAATATAAGTTAGAAATACGTTATTGTTGTTTAGGTCATCAGCTGAAGGGCTGGTTTGAACTTCTAGACGCTTTACTTAGTAAAACCAGGATTATGTGGTTTACCCTGCCTTCCTCACTGAGTGAAAAAGTATGCTTATCAGTATGCTAGGCCTTTTTAAAAGCGTCTATTTTCAATCCTGAAAATGACTTTTTCAATTTATTCATCACGTGGTCTGGCTAAAAAATGAAATTCATTACTCTCAGAGGATAATAACTCTGAGTAATGTCTTTTACACCTCTACCTCTTTTGTTCTGAAATCCTTCACTTATATAATTGGCTGACCATGTGATAAGAAACAGAACTATTTTTTGTTGCCCTGGAACTAGTATATTGAGTACAAATCATTTAACACTCCACCTGTCTCTTCTATGTGCATAGAATTTCATAGTATCTATATTATATTTAAGAGTGTACTTATGTTTTATCGTTTACATAGAAAACACAATTTTTCTGCAGGAAAGGAGCGTAACTGGATCAGTTAATGAAATCGGTAAAAATGACGATGATAGGTTTTGCGACCCAAATGTGTTAGTAATACAGTTAACAGTTCTATCAGCGGATCAATACAATTTAAATGCGTTTCATTTGATAAATAGCACTGCATGGTAGTTTTATTGCTTTTGAACTGTCAACTAATTGCACCACATTGGGTTTATCAAACAGTATCCTGTGTCCAGTCAACAGTTTCAGCGCTTAATCCACCACATATCTAGCTGTACTACACCGGTACAATAAACACTCTCCATATAGCCCTTCTCACTTCGTAATTCAATCTATTGCATTATGTTTCATGTCCTTTTCTATCATTCCATCTCTTTCTCAAAGAATGTTTACAATGAACGTTTTTGGTTTATTTGTAACAACATTTGTTTTCAAAGCAAAATAAATTTATTTTTTAATTGTACAGGGTTTTTAAGTTATTTACTATAATGGCATGTTTCTGAATATATTTTTACTTTATTTAAAAGTAAATCAGTGCTGCTCTACACAAAAGGTAGATACATTTGTAATTTGTATCCTAATAACGCTTTTGAAGAGAACACAATTCCTTAGCAGAACCCTCGTAATATAACATTGATTGTTAAATATCGTGAGATTGAATGCTTGACAATTAACATTATAATTGGAATATTTACATCTTATTAGATTAAAACTAGTTTAACAGTTTGTGTTTACTGAGAAAATTGGATTACCAGTAACTTTATCCCAAATATCTACTCGGTCTTCTATGGAACCGATTGGCATTACATGGTAAATGTTGGCCCTTTCAATCGAATTAAAAATACTTGTCAATCTAAAATGGTTGTAGGCAACCATGGACAAACACGCCGTGGCATATTTCAAATCTACTTGGAATATGTAGCCAGTTTTGACAATGAAAGACTATGGTGCTCACCGGGAAATAAGCACTTTTTTCGGAACTACTCATTTAAGCAATAAACGAAAGGAAAGCACGCTACTAGAAAACTAACTTAACACTTTTTTTGATAAAAATTTCAATATAACTCAAAATTTAAGTATAACACATAACAATACAAAACTATGTTTAAAATATAGTAAAGTAAAAATTTATTACAATATATTTTAGACGAAACCCACCAGGTTGGTCTAGAGGTAAAGTCGTCGCCAAAATCAGCTGTTTAACAGGTGATTTTTGGAGACGAAGGTTCCTAGTTCAAATCCTAGTAAAGGTAGTTACTTTTATACGGATTTGAATACTAGATAGTGGTTGCCGGTGTACTTTGATGGTTGGGGTTCAATTAACCATACTCTCTCAGGAATGGTCGACCTGGGTCTGTACAAGACTACACCTCATTTACACGTCATACACAATCATCCTCATCTCATTGGGTCATGGGATTGCTTATTGTTCTGAATTGAACAGATTGCAACGAACACATATTAGGAAAAAAAATATTTTAGACGTATGTCCTATTTTTCTATATATCCGCATACACACACTTTAATGTTTATATATATTCTGTGTTTGTGTTTTGTTATTTGTTTAGATATTGGTACGCACTTGTGTATGTGATGAGTATTGGTAAGAACTTTTACTTTAAAGTAAAATAGTCATTTGCCGGAGTCTGATGTCTTGTAATTTTATAATACGAATCTTACTGCTTTGGTGTTATTTACTAGCAATCTTATCATTATAAGAAAACGTTAAAGAAACTTGTGATATTAATCAACTTTGTATTGATAAATCAGTTATCCTAGCCTTGCCAGTTATCCTTGTATCCTAGCCTAAATTTTACCTGGCAAATTATGTTGTTTAGGTCATCAGGCGAAAGGACGGTTTGAACCTCTAGGGGCATTACTAAGTAAAACGAGGAGTGAAGTGTTTACATTTGCCTTCTTCACTGAGTGGAAAAGTATGTTTATCAGAATCTCAGGCCCTCTGAGAAACATCTACTTTTCACCCTGAAAATGACACCTTCACTTCATTTCTCACCTGTCTAATGAAAATCATTACTCTCAGAGAGCAGATGACTGACTAGTGTATTTTACACCTCTACCTCTTCTGTTCTTAAATGCTTCAGTCATATCATAGGCTCACCAATGTGATAAGAAACAAAACTATTTGCCAATAATTTAACACTCTACCTGCCTGTTACGGGCTTCTTGCAATTATATTGATGATATTAAATCTTGATTTGAAAAATTATTTAATGTATATTCCATTATTATTATTATTATTATTATTGTTAATATGTTCTTTTTTTCTTCTAACCAAGGATTAGGCCGCAGCATGTTCCGCACTCACATACTATATCCCCTATCTTCACCTTTATCTAGGTCTACCTACATCGTTTTTGCCTTCTGGAGCATACCAGTGCACCTACTTAGTTATCCTGTGATCTCAAAACCTGTCCATGTGCTGTCTTCAACTTTGGCGATAATCCTTTATCTTTTCGGTCAAGTTGTAAATACCAAACCCTGACCATAGTTCCTCGTTCCTTATTATGTCCAAACATGTACACCCCATAGTCCTTCGCAGAAATCTCATCTCTGCCGTCTGGATTCTCCGCTCTTGAGTTTTTGTTGTTGCCCGTGCCTCACTTCCGAACAGAATAACTTTTTTATTACCTTAATTATTTTGTAACGGTATAAAAAACCAGCAAAAACTTTCGCAACTAAATTAACAAAAAAATTTAAAAAACCAATCACATTATTGGCTTTAAAGAGGACACCACCCAGCGACAGCTCTTCAGATAGCGATAATTATGTTCATTTTTAAATTATATTTTTGTATACGTAATAAATTTTACAGTTGAGTAAGGTCTCATGTCTCTACTCCATCGGCGTTTCAGGCGTCTTTGTGGGATTTCTGGTAGGTCTGCAAAATTCATTGCATATTAAGGGACTGTAATGATTTTGAAGTTTATCTCTGCACGTACGGTACAGTTTTAGATACGTGACGTTGACGTAAGAAACGCGTAAGTCATTGTTCTATTGGACACGTAATTTGGGCAATTAGCAATTAGTCGTAAGAATTTACTTTGATAATGTTGTATTCGTGAAAATACTGACGGCTGCACCATAGATTTGACTACCATATATTCAGATCTGTTGAAGCATCGCCTTGTACGTCAAGAGTTTCGAAGCCATTAGAAGTTTTGGTCGCTTAGCTAATAGCCTGTACAATTGTTTCAGTCTGTTATTTAGCAGTTGTTCCACTTGCTTTTTCCACGTGAACCGCTTGTGTTATCATATTTATTGACACTATGTGAATTAGGTTCCGCACTTGATACTTAAATTTAGTTAATTTAGGTGCTTTTCTTTTTTTATACCTTGACTCCTCTTAGTTCACGATAAGCCTGCAGCAAATTAAGGATTTCGATATCTTCTGCTGCTATTGTTCCACTGAGTATGTCCATCCCACTTCTCTGTTTGTATTTTGTTACTGCTTCTCAGAGGCTAGGGGTGGCTATAAAGGGTGATGTGAAGGCCATAAAAAAATATTATTTGTATTAAAATTATTATTAGCCTATTATTTAATATTATGTTTACTTTAAATTTTTCAAAACTTGCACACTTATTTATCCATAAATTTTTCCATAATTCGATTTTATTTAAAAGTTTTCAATATATTTTTAATTTTAAACATTTTGCAGAACTATCTTTGTGTTGTAAACTCAGTTTGCGCTCAGTGCATTCAGTACGGTAGTTAACTAATGTAAGTTAAATAATACAATACCGTATATGATATTTTGTGGTGCTGTTATCATATCGTTGTACAATATTGCAAATAATATAGAACCAAGAAGAGGTTACATCAACAGTATACGTATACTCTGCTCTGTGTATCCACTATAATTAAACGGTATATTAGAATTTGTGGTTGCTACTGAGCAGGAATACGTAGCAATTAGTAAGCAACATGAGCCTAATAATGAAAATTCCTCATTTCTGTCATAGCGAAACAGTTGTTTCAGTATAAATATTAGGATACAAGCTGAAAATGTTGCCCACACGGCGCACATAATGCACGTTACTCTACTTGCACTGTTGAACTGTTCATTAAATAAAACTAATGTAATACTCACGGGTTTATGCTTAATCATTTCCCCTAATAATCATATTATTTTTATTACAAATATTTGTAGTGGTAAGAATTAGTAAACTTCATTAAATAAAATAATTAATATCAAAAACAATTTTCAAAATTAAATTAATAATTTACAGACAACTGGTTTCTCTGCAATACTAAATACAGTAGTTTCTTCAGAACTACTAATTGGAAGGTCTCGAATTCAATTTTAACTGGATTTCTCTTCTTTTCCTGAAAGATAGGACAGTTTTTAATCTGTCATAATATATCCTGTGCCACTGATGATTGTCCTGTTTAATTCCATCTTCATGCTTACATTGTTTTACGGGCATACCCGTAGATCTTATTTTCCGATACAAGTGATTTACCCAATTTACCAAAGAGTTTGAACCCATTCTATTCACGTCATCTTTCCTAAATTTTCGTCTTGATCTTACCTATCTTACAAAAACTTCGTTGTCGTTCATAATGGATTAGGCTGCAATTGAGCTTTTTCCAGCGTTCAGATCTTTCTCGGTCTCCCCAGTCCTCTTGTACTCCTCGGTTTATAAAGCCATGCATTCAGGGGTTGATTTTGTGACATTCTAAATAAGTGAATTATTCATTGTCCTTAATATTTTGTAATTATCTTATTTACAAGTTGAGTTTTACATTCCTCTCATATCACCATACTCCTGACGTGGCAGTTTTACATCCTTTAACATGTCTAAGGAACCTAATTTGTACTTGGATCATTGACTTTTATTTCTTGTTAAACACCCAAGTGACGGTGTGGCCACAATCTTGTAAAATCCTAGCCAAATCTTCTCTCATATTATCACTTTTTAGCCAATCTCTGAGTGTTCACTTCAGTCATTCAAATAATTCTTCTAGTTTTAGTGATGTCTCTTCCTGTATCGGCTGCATACGTCAATGTGGGTCTCACGCAGGTCTTATTAATCCTACCTTTGGTTTGATGAAATATAAATTTGTTTTGCGCAATCACCTCTCAGAGTCAAGTACTAATTCTTGCTGCCTTAATCTACTGTGTTATAACTTCTTACAGTTGTTTATCACTTGATAAATTTAAATTAGATCATTCCAGTTGGAATGCATAAAATATTTACACTATTCTCTCTGTCTACCTTTCTTGCCAGTTTGTGTATGTCTTTTCTCCTTTCATATCCCTTTATCTCTCTGACACAGTAACAAATCTACAACAATTGATAATGCCGCAGCTTTAAATCACCGTCGTGTAGGACCTGCATAAACAAAGTCAAATTTTCTTAAAAATTACAAAAAAAGTTGAAAATCTCTGTTTTATTTCGTCAGACACATGAAACCATAAAATGAAAAACTATTTACTCAACTTTAGCACTTACTATTTTACGTAAACTTTCGGTAAACTCTTTCCACATTTTCAAATTTAACCCGTTGACTAAGTACTTATTTTTGGTTCAAAATTTAAACTCTTAGTTTTGTTAAGATTGGATGCTAGGTAATAATTCTAAGGCATTTAAATAAAAATCCACTTAGCTATATTAATCTTTTAAAATTAACTTAGACGATCATTAAAAATCGTATATTAAAAGCAACCAATTTTGAGAAATTCATTTTTAACAATAGTCTTTTCACTGATCACTCAACTTTCAATGGTTTTTTTTCATTAAAACAAGGTTTTTTAAAAATTCAAAGAAAAGTTTAGTTATACGTTTCTAATAAATAATTTTACTTGCACTGATAAAATAATATTTGTTGTAGGCGTACGGATACCAGATGTTTGTCGTTAATATAATAACATATTTAAACATAACCACGGTATTCGAATCTAGATACTTAATGCTCGCCAACGCAGCCAACGCAGCCGGCCGCGTTGGCGATGTTGGTAACGTGCTCGCCTCTCATCACGCGGTCTTGGGTTCGAATCCCACTCGGGCATGGCATTTTTTCATACGTTACAAAAATTCATTTCATCCTTCACCGTCTGCATTAGCAGCAATTTGCAAAACAGTCGGACGTTAAACAAAAAAAAAAAAAAAAAAAAAATTAATGCTCGCCAATAAGGCACCTTGGTACGTTAAAAAGACACTCTTTAATCGAATCTTTGCATTCCTCATGCAAAAACATCATAATGCAGCTTTCTACAACATTCTTTAATGAATACAAAATTATCCAAATCCTCTCGCTTGATAAATAGCCTTTCTAAATTAAAAATTTGTAGACTTTGGCGTTTTGGTGTAGGGATCTCCTTAGGTATTCTATAATTTTAATATATATATTTAATATATATATATTTAATATATTCTAGTATTTTGTTACCATTCCATTATCGTAAGTCATTGAGTAAGGTTTCTTTCTGCACGTACCAAGTGGAGTTGGTGATGATCATGAGTAATTTAGATTGAGTTGCTAGTATACGGGATAAATTAATTGCCCTTATATTACTAATACCACTAAAAGTAATAAGGACGATTTACTAGAAAAACTGAGAAACATAAAAATGACTTAATTAAAAGTTTGTATAACCCACACCTGCATGATGTTCTTTAGAGAAGGTTAAAGAGAAAATAGAGCAGAGATTTACTTCAAGATTAATATAAAAGAGTTCATTATTAATAACCACAATTTATTTTAACATTACTTTGCAGTAAACACTTGTGTATCCACAATTTATAACATATAAATATGTTTAGCCACACTTATATAGTCTTTTATAAATAATCTGACGCTTGAAATGGATATTCAGCTTCCTTATCTCATTACTCTCATAATTTAATTTAACACATCTGTAGTTGTTCATTAAACAGAAGCAAACAAGGCGTTTGTTAAAAAAATAATTATCAGCACCATCATGGCTTCTAATTTTGTCAGCTCTGCCATTGTTATTTTTATCAAGTTTTACTTCGTCATATTGTGACTACATCATCGTGCAGGAAATAGTGCTGGGTGTAACTTCTCCTTCCACGCTTAACTAATACCTTCATTTATTTGTTCAATCTAGTCATTGTGCAAAAGGGTACAGTTCTAGTTTGAAAATTAAAAATTAAAAATAATTTTGTCTATGTTAAACATACACGACCTATTTAAATAGTTTTGTCTAAAGGAACAATTGAATTTAAAACTGCTGATTATATGAAGTTTTTCTAACATGGTTAACATAAGAGGTCGTATAACATCAAAACAAAAATGTTCATGATAAAAATAGGAAGGACTTCTAGATTCAACCACCTTTTACTTGACGCGGTTTTGGAAGAGGCTTCCGTTACAGCATTTTTTATAGTCTCATAGTAATACGGTTTTTTAATAAGTTGCACATATGTCTTTAATTTAGTATTGATGTTAATAGAATGTTTATAAAGTGAAAATTGTGGTTGAAATTTTTTTAGCGTAAAAGGTGCTCAACTCCATATATTTAAGAAACGTCTTAGATTTGGAAACTCACGGATAATTTTTAAAAAATTTCATTTAATTGTCTGTGTTACTTGTCAAACAGTCAAAGCTACATTTATTTTTGGCTAAATCTTATACAAAAAGCATCTTTGGATCACTATGTAACGTTGTATTAGAGACATAAAATGGAGCTCCAGTTGTTATTTTCAGAAATTGTGATTGGAAGGACTGAATTTTTGGTGTTACTCTTTGCTGCTATTAAAAAGTCTAAAAATTCTTAGTCAGTTTGACCAAATCGGTTGTAGTATTGATTTGAATAGTAATAGTGTGTGTCGTAATGAAAATTGTGATCGAAAACATCATACAAGGCAGTACAGTTTTCTGAGCCTTGTTCAGTCGTTTGTTTTTGATTTGGTTGCGTCAGGTTAGTTTTCAGTCAAGTTATAATCCAAGGTATTTTCAACAAATAACAAAAGATTGTATTAGTTTTTTATGTAATGTACATAGGCTAATACATTCAGCTCTACATAGCCTAATGTTTCAACAAACATAAAAATGATACTATTAATTTGTGCAGTAAAATGAATAAGAGTTTACTAGCATTTTGTTAAGTGGTATTTTAGAAACAAAACACTGTACATTCAATTCAGTCACTTGAATTGGTCGGACAGCGTGTTAACACATTGCTGTGTATAATTTAACAGGGTACTTTAGCTATACACAGTACAACGGTAGTATAGCATGTTTGCACACACGTGAACAGGATTTTTGTTTCTCCTACTCCAGTTACGTGGAATGAAAGTGATTACTTTAAAACAGTGCAATTATTGCATACAATATTCTATCAGATGTAAATGTAGTTTGTTGCAATTTTATAATATTTTTGTATCTTTATTATTTTGGCAAGGTTAAAATATATTTTGAAATTTTATTCTAAGGAATATTATCATCTCTGGTAAATTGGCGTACTCATATATTAATAATATCTCATATAGATTGGCGTAAATTGGCGTATTAATCATATAATAAATCGGAAATTTCATGTTGGAAAAATGAAATACTAAAACATTTTTAAAAACAAAATAAACAAATAATTTTCCACTAGGTACTAATTTCTTTAACTATCAAGAATCAAGTTTAAAAAATACCAGTTTTTTAGAATAATAAAAATTTATTCTCTTTGCATTTTGATTAACCCTAGAATGGTGGAGTGGAGTAAATCTTACGCATATTACGTCAACAACGCTTGCCCCTCCATTTCAGTAGGCTGCACATCCCTTATCTTCCAGATATGCTATAAGGAGTTAGTTGACCGTTGTCTCGTGACGAAATCGTATCTAATTAGTGCGTGTATTTATAGTACTGGTGCCTTTAAGAAAAGCTAGTGAGTAATTTTTTCGCATCTCCACTTATACACGATAATTTTAATACGTAAATTTTTTTCATCTCCACCGATGCTGTATATGTTATGCGTATAAATTTACGTATAACCACTAATAGTGTATTATAATTTTGTGTGTTTGTAATACCATTTTATTTATATGTAGTCTACAGTACCTTTGCGAACTGCAATTCAAGCAGTATTGGGTGTAAAGGAACCGGCAATAAATGTTACATGCCAAGAAGAAAAAGCTCCAAGGAAGTACTGCAGTGAGTGTTCATACACAAAAAGAAGACATAGAACTATATACTGTCTCTTTTGCTGCAAACCTATATGCGGTGAACATCAAAAGAAAATATGTTTTGGTTGTGCAACAAACTGCCAGAATAAGTAGCCCCAGCAACAAAAACACTCTGACTTTCGTGTTCACTTATTTGTATAATTTTATTTATTTCATTTTACTACTTTATTTTTCCTAATTTTAGTATCTTAATTTCGTCTACTATCTGGAGTTTTATAAAGTATTTTGCACAGTTGATGTTAGTAAATAAAATATTTTCAAGCTACATAAATAGAATAAACGAGCTTGGTGATTTACTGAGAAATCTTTGTAACTAACTATTAACCAATATTTGTCGAAATTTAAACAAAACCAACAAAAAAGAGATAGAAAACATATGAAAACCAAAATGTTTCAAAAAAAAATTCACAACAAAGTTTTCCCAGGAAAATCACCCAGTGAGTAAAGTTTTCGCATCTCCACCAGTAATAGCTCACAGAACAGCCCCACCGTTCTAGGGTTAAATGAAGATTGTATAAACCAAGTTTAAAAAACTATAAATTACCGGGACTCAACGTTAGCACTTAAGCAATTTGATTTTGTTGGCATACCTTTAATGTAACTAAACCTTAACTTATTGTAAGTTCGTAACTTATTATAATATACTATAGCTATTGTTTTATAACATTGTTATTTAATTATTATTAACTTATTGTAAAATTAGTTGAAAACGTTAACTGGACCGTTATTATTGATTCATATTCACATCATTTTAATTAACCATTCATGATCTAATTTACAAGTTGTGTATACAAAGTTATTCGTATTAATCTACTTTATTTATTTATTTGTATCTAAATATTTGGATTATGTATCAACCAAATTATCTACAAAAAACTGGGAAATTAATTAAATATTTTTATTTAAAAACTTTAGACTTATTAAAAACTACTTTATTTATACTGTTTTTTTAATGTTTAAATTTTTATTAGCGTAGATTGTAAAAACGTAGCACTATGATAAAACTGTTGTGTTCATACTTACGTACATTAACTGGAATAGAATGAAGAATGTTTGTAACGACGTGAGTTTTATACATAAAAATTTGACAACTTACTAAAGAAATTTAACGATATGAACTAAATATTTACAGAAGCCTAAACGTTATAACTAACTATTAAAATACTGAGTAACATAAAATAATCATTAGATTACAATTTGTAATTTGCCCTTGTATTTGCTTTACTACCCCTGGGAAATTTTTCTTTTGGTTACACATATTCGTGTTCCGATACAACTAAAATAAGAAAATACATCAACGTATTATATTGTAGAAGTGGGTGGAATTTTGGAAGCAAAAGATGTTGAAGGAGGTGCTGTAATTTTCGATGAAACCATTTATCATGTTTTGTATGAGAAGGGTTTGTAGGCTAAAGGCATCTGTCATTCAGTTTAGGGTAGCAACGTTATGTTCAATAACATCCGAGGATAAACAATAGTTTGTTCCACACGTTCTACAAAATACAATCTAAAGACAAAAATTATCTTTACAAATACAAATTTTTTCATTATTATATTGATAATTTTATACGTAAGCCAATCTCATTTAATCACCCGAATTTGATTTATTTTTTATTTATTGTGTCTCCTGACAGTATCAAAGACAATTTCTCCTCTAAAAATCAATATTTTAACCCATTTGAAAATATGGCATACAACTTTCGTGACATCTGTTAATTGAAACATTGAGATCTTAGAACGAATCCAGTCAAAAATCATTCGACACAAGTAAAATATAGCGTGGTATATAAATAAATTGATATATAGAGATTTTAAATACACCGATATAAAATTTTAAAAATTCAGTTTAAATATTTAAAAAGACTTTACAAACATAAAATTTTACTTTCAATCAATTTATTAGACAACTGTGTAAATCTAAATTCAAAGTTGATAAGATTTGATTTTTGAACTTGTCTTATTGATATTGAAATCAAAAATTAATAATATTCTTCTAATGTTACCTAGGCATTACTTTATACTTTTAATTTTATATTTACAATTAACACAAAGGTTAAATATCGATGGATTTTTGACTTTCTTTAGTTTCACCATTTTTTTTGCCAGATAAGCTATTTATTGTTCAAATAACAATAAACACTTAGGCCTATAACGTGCAGTAAATAAAATTTACAAAAATGTTGCATTGATCTCCAGGTCATTAGTGACCACGTCATATGATTGTTAATAATGCCAATGAAAATCTAAATAACGTTGGCTAATATACATACATGACAATGTATGAACAAATTCCATGACCGAATTTTTTATATTAAATTTTAAATAAATTTCATATAAATCGTACAACTTTCTTGTATTTTTAACTGATTATTTTTTGTATTAAATTTGCCTGATATCTCCTTATCAATGTTAAATGTTATCTGCGTTAGATTGCGTATTTAAATTTTAGGTAATGATGGATGTGTTCATAATGTGGTATGGTATGTTGCAATGTACAATGTTGTGGTAGATAACGTTGTCATAATGTGTTTGTGATACCAATACGTTCATTTTTAGTTAAACTTGGGTCGAGTGTATTAGAGGGTTATCATATATATCCCTTTAGGTTGTATAGTTTTGATGGTCGACGTTGCGGCCAGATTTTGTTTTAGTATTTTTTGTTTTAGGGATAGTACTGGTGTCTCTTAACAACTTTATGCAACATTAGGCAATTTTCTCTCAGTGGGATGTTTAACGGTTTTATAGCGGCTATATCTGCTGCCTCATTACCAATACCAAAATTCAACATAATACAGCAATTTATATTTCAATCTGTCCGTAGTGTCTGTTATTTCATAACAATATTTATTATGTTGTTTAGTTATTTAACTAAAAATAAAATTTTCATCCATTTATTTTTTCACTTTATTCATTCAAATTTACAATTTTCTAGCTTTGCACATTAAACACATATTTTTACAGCTTCTGTTTATTTTATATGTTCTTTAGCAGGACCCTTGTGTTAAAGTGTTATAACATATATTGATACTGAACTTTTAAATATTATACCTTGAACAATTCGAATTGGCACAAGCAGTTTTGGTTTTTATCTACTCCACTCTTCGCCCCTCGCCTTGCAACGACGGTACAGTCAGAAAAGTATACAGTCGCTACTGTAATGTGCGACTCACGCACGGTCACTAACCTTTGTTTTTACTGTTGTCATTAATAATCTGTCAGACAGAATGATGTAACTAATTTGTTTTCATACATATATGATTTTCTGTTCAATATATTATAGTGAGACCAATTTGGTTAGATAGCGTCTGTGGAGTATAGTTTAGTGAGTTTTTACTGTTTAGTTCTTGTAATTTATGATTTATATTTTTACTGGGACTATTTAAATACATATTTTAAAATGAAGTAATTATGTTGTATGTTTGTACATTGAAATAAGCTTGTAGGCATTTGCGTACACTAAAATTTTTAGGCCTTGTCGAAAGAATAGGTTATGGATATACATTATGAAAAACTGTGTATATACGTAGAGCAAGAGTTTCAGTTAAAATTGTCCAGGGGTTTAACTGTCTGAGGATGAAATGATGTTTTTGAAACGTATGAAAATATGCTGTGCTTGAGTGGGATTCGAACCCATGACCGCTTGATGAGAGAAGAGCACGTTACCAACTACGCCAATGTGGTCGGCTAACTAGCAATATTTAATGTTACAAAAAAAATTGGTTTGTTAATAATTTGTGTTTACTGAGAGCAAAATCATATAACCAGTAAGTTATTTGAAGTTTCTGCTCAATCTTCTGCGGATCGGGTTATTTGCTAAACGTACACGTTCAGATCGTGGAATAGTGAGTTATTGGTTTTTACGTTGTTTTTTTTAATCGCTGGTAGGGTGCCAAAATAAAAAAAAACATGCATAGTATAATAAAATGTATGACTTTATTTCAAGTGCATTGTTTCACTTATTTAAGAAATGTGAAGATCTTTATTAAGTATGTAATTAGAAACGTACAATAGAATATTAATACAATAATTTTTTTTAACGTTTTGTTTGATAATATTGTAGTTTACTCAAACCGCGAGTTCATCTGAGCTACAGATCTAGCATCGGATAGCCACATTGGTCGAAGAAAGAATTTATAAAGAAGTACTTTTAGATGAAGATATAATTTTGAACGCCCTCGCCGAAAATTTTTTAGCTGTTTGAACCTACTAAAAACTCAAATTTATATGCAGTTTACGATTCACGTCTAGAAAATTTAGTTATTTTATGTTATAGCAGAGTTATATAAAAATACTGCAGGGCTAGTACATGTTAGAATAACAATACGTTTTATAAACGAATTTAGTTACATAAACAGCGGGAGGTGTAAAGTAATATCAAATAAATACGTAATTTAAAAAAATGTTGTCATTATATTGAGTAGCAAAATCCTTTCGCAATCAACCTCCCGACAAGAGAGAAGGTAGGCCTACTCACTGACTTAAAAAAGTTTTAAAACATATTACTTTTTTCGATTTCGTTAGTCATTTAATTTTGTCAACTTCAACTACTGATAAATGCCATCTCATTATCATCGGCATAATAATTATCATCTTCATCATGGTCATCGTCACCTTCAGCTTCAGCTTCTTCAGTTTCAAAATATTAATCAAGTTTAGTGTAGTTGTTGTGTTTTTTGTTCGAAGTATTTTTTATACTTACATTTTTTTACATTTTTCATTTTATATTTATATTAAAAAAACTGAGTGTACAAGAATTGCACCTGGTTAAAAAAGATATATTGTAATAAAAATAAAACAGAATAAATTTTCCATGAACAGAAAATTTTTTTAATGACAAATAATTACAACATTGTAAACATGACAGTACAAAAATGTAGAGGAAGTTGAATGTAAAAATTATTTACATCGTTTGTTAAAATAACGTTGTGTAGTACGGGGTAGCAGTATCTGTTTTATAAGATAGCTTTTAATAATAAAAATATTATAGTATGGTTAGAAAAAAGACACATAGATTGTATGGTACCGTATAATAATGTCGTTAAACAGTAATAAAGTTTGCACTGATATTGAGATGATATTATGATTTTCTGACGCTTAAACATTTTATGTTGTGTACTTTGCTGTAACTCTAGTAAACCTTGGATGGTAATGGCTTTCAGAAAGTGTTGTCACAGTCATTTTATGAATTAGCCATAAAATAAAGGCTAGGTGACTCAATGAGAATGAATAACGTTAACATTAAGTGAAGGGAGAAGAAGTGAATACGCTAGTGATATAAGAGTGAAAAAGAATGAATTTCAGCGAGCTGGTCGACCTTATCAACTGGTAACACACACATTGCAAAGTAAAACCCTTATCGCCTTGTTTTTTTTTGCGTGTTTGCGTATATACAACTATAGCATCATGTTAAATCCGTTCTGAGCGATGCTTTTAACGGGTAACATATATCGGACAGAATGGTATGATTTTTCCTATGGGAAATGTATACAGATTTATCAGAGATGCCCCAACTGGTTTATTTTACTGCTTAATGGATTTTTTTAATAGGTACTCTTTCGTGTATCGAACTATGAAGAGAATTCCAATAACATTTCCAAACGCTCGTTGTTTTTCAATGTATTTTAAGAATAAAAGCGAATAATGAAATTTTCAATCCAAAAGTATCAATAGAATCTCACACATGTATACTGTTTTACAGTTATTGCAAATTCATTGGCAACAATATAGTTTACAATTCAACTAAAAATTACAAATATATTTTATTATTTTATGTTGTGTAATATTCACATTTTATGGTGTATTTATAAATTTATGATTACAAACTACTGCTACAGGAATTATAATTTACTTTACTACAATTCTGCATAATGTAAATTTGACTGATACAATCATAAAATTCTGTAACTTTCCAAGTTCCACATATTTGTTTGTTATAGTACGCTTATAGTGTGGCATACTCTTTTTAATACAGCAAAAAATATAATTCGTTCTTATTGAGAATAAAATTAGAAGATGATTTCGCTTCATGAGTTGTACTGTCATTTTGAAATTTGTCCATAGAGTGTCTTCGTTTTATTCAGCGAGTGTCATTGGAATTTTTTTAAAGCGTGACATATACACTGAACAAAACATATTCCCAACAGTGTACATAGGCAAAAAAAACGTTTTCAACTTCTGCATGCAAATATTACATAATATATTTAATAAAATGTTTATTTTTTGTCAAAATTGATATCTATAAAATGTTTTTACAGAACAATAAAAAGATACGGTAAAATGTTATTTTATCATAAAAATGGCCGGCCCGTTGGCGTTGTGGTTAGCGCAACTGGCTTCTACGCCTGGGTCTTGCGTTTGATATCCGATCAGGTCTGGCAATTTTTCAACACTCATTTTTATATATTATGGTTCTCTACCGTCTGCATTAGCAGACATTGGAAAACAGCCAGACGTAAAACAAAAAAATGTGTCTCCCAGTTGAGATACCTTTGAAAAAGAAACACTGTTACAGGTTTGTTTCTTATTATGTCTTTAAAAGTTTATAATTTAATTACGAATGTTGAGGTGTGGATAAGGAGGACATTTTGTGATACCAACCACAAATTAACGCAGTTGTTAACAAGACATGATTGCTTTGGGTCATGTTTCACGAGGTTCAAACTTTGTGAAGTGCCAAAATGTCGGCTATGCAACAGTGAAGAGAAGTCCGTTGCGCATATTTTGAAAAATATTCTTGTATTGAGCTTGAAAGAATGGAAACGCCTGAAAAGATAGAAGTTGATCGGTGGAGCCCAAAGACAGAGGGAGAGAGGGTGAGTGGGTAGCCATACTACAAGATGAGAGCTGGAAGTTGGTCGCTCAGTTCGCAGAGGTCATCTAGAAACTTCAAAGGGAAGAGACATCCGGGGACCAGCAGAATCGCTCGATCCCACCCTGAATGAATCCTCTCCAAATCACATAAAATAAAAGAGTAAGTAGTGGTCGGTAACGTGGAGGGGGATTTGGCTACGATCTCTTCCACGCCCCGCTGATAGCTTGCTAAATTTTATCTCTAATTTCCCGCGCTGTATTATATCAACAGTTCCCTTATAAGTGGAAAATTTTTGCTTTTGTCGGATCAAGTTGCCAGATGGTGGGTTTTTGGTTGTTAGGTGGTTACGGCCTCCTTGCGACTGGACAAGAACCACTCAATTGATTCCAACACTACTTCGCCATTGAGTGGGAGTGACGAGTTTTTCTCGCAACCTCGGAGACAGAAAAAGTAAATAAACGAAAGTCTGTCGGATAACTTCGTTTGAACCTTCGTACTGTACCACTACTGTTTAGTAAATTTATTGCCAAAAGTTTTTGGTGAGATTTAAGCCATTTACGGTACGTTAGCTGCAATAAATTTAAAAAGTTGGTCCTAAAGAAATCATAAATATAATTTTTTTGTCCTTAATTTTTATTACGGTACGTTACATTGAGCTGTACAATTTCCGTACATGATATTTAAATGGTAGTGGAAAGTTTTGCTTTAAGGAGAAGAGGTACCGAGTGGTACATTCTCCGTTTATGACTACGGGTATTGTCCGTTAGACCAAGAGGTCTCTACTCCATTTTCGTTTGAGATGTCGCACAGGTGGGAAATTCCTTGTAGCTAGATCACGGGCTAGTTAGTTTGGATGGTCATCTAGTCGTTCGTGAAATTCACTATACAAGGACGATTATATTTTATAATATATAATATTAAGTATATATAGACAATATTATATTTATATAATATTTTATATTATATTTATGTAATATAAATATAATTAATGTTAATTTCTTTACAACAGGAGCCTAGACATACGTGAATGAAAGTTATCCACTTCTACCAATACATTCATCCATTTTGCTTCAAAGTTATTCATGCAAGTCGTATTAGAATTATTAATCAGGTTATAATTATCCCTTGGTAATTACCTGATTAACCACAAATATTATGTTTTTAAAAATACAATCAATTTTCTTGCAGATATCAATAAATTATCTTACTGACCTCAAAGTTATTGCAATAATTGAGGGCTATAATAAATTAATTTATCTATTTAACAATGCTTTAACAGCTAGACATGAATAATTCTTACAATAATTGTAGAATTAAAAAATGTAAAAATAAGTTGGCTTCATGGATTGTACTTTTCTTCGGAGTAAATTACTACGCTTAAATATTAATTACAATTGAGTTCAATAAATTATTTTTTTTTTTACTCTCCAATACTAAAGCATAAATTTCTTGTAGTCATAGAGAGAAAAGTTAGGGCAATAAATTCAGTCAGAATTGAACGTAATTAAACTGAAATTTAGAAAGTAATAAAATTTATTTCGATTGGACTACTGCACATTAAATTTTTTGTGATTGGACATAAGTTAAAACGATTCCAGATATGTACCGAACCGATGAAACATCCCGGGCAGGGTTGTAAACAACCCTTTCCACAGAAGTTTATGGTTTTCATAGGGAATTGGATCTAGCGCCGAAACCCTGGGCGTCGGCGCCAGAAATCTGCCGCGACGCTAACTACTATTGATACTGCTATTCGACCATCTAGGTTGCTTCAGTTTGCTGAACTCCTCCCTCCTTCCAGTAAAATGTGTGCCTACCTTACAACTACGTTTGTATGCTTTTTATGTATTAACTATCCGGAAACTGTTCGTATTCTCGGCTTGAATACAAAGCAAAGGTTTCTAATTGGGCTTTATACATTGAGTATCTTTCGTTTTTTATAAATATACTTTGATGATACGTCTATAAATTATTGAACTTTATTTCTTCACCCGGTTTTAGTTTTATACAGATTTCCTTAGTTACATATTCCGTTACACTTCCAAAAAAACAACTTAATTACATTTGCCAATAATATTGTAAAGAATTAAAAATATTCCTGTCTAAGATATGGTTTTTTTATACTAGACATAATAAGTTACTGAATTTAGTTTCACAACTTTAAAAAAATTGTTTTAAATAGTACCGGCAACATCTTTACTTATCTAAAATTCATATCGATGAACGTGAAATTTTATGTTTTATAATAATTAATAATATACTTTATTACTACCAGATTTGTTCATTTTCTCAAAATAGCATTTTAATATGATTTGGTTAATACCTGCACTAATCCTTCAAATTTATCAAAGTATAGTCTATGTTAAAAACCAAATTTTTGTCCAAAAAGTTGTCATTATTTAAATATCTTTGGAAACCAATTAAGCATACGCACGCCAAATTTGTTTATATATCAAAAATTCACTTACTTATCCTTTTTTCGTATAAAAATAGATTTTATTTGAATATGAAAAGTGTTACTTTCAAAGAAAATTATCTTACCAAGACAACTAAACATCGATAATTAAATTTGTAATGTATATTGGGTAAAAAATTAGGCCACAAACTATAAAAAAGCCTTGTAAGTCTTTAAAAAGTTATTTAGAACTATACAGGGTATAATTCGATTGTTTAAGTTGATGTTCTTTCTAACTCTAAGATTAATTTTATCTAGCACTAGGGATAATCGATTCATAATTATTTTATAATAATATTTATGTAGAGTGAATTTATTAGTTATTTTTTGTGCCATAGTTAAATTGTAATTCTGATTGTTTTACCCAATTTAATAATCACGCATTTGAAATTAAATATTAGTTAAATTCTCTAGAGACAGGAAGAATGTGTTAGACTGCTACGGATTTATTAGGATACGACACTTGCGCGGGCGTTGTGCAGTATCTTCCCCTTGTCAGCGGCATCTCATCTGAGCCAGGTGATGGATGTACATCTGATTACCCTCCCTTCGATCCCCATTGCGTCATCATACTCGGTCTCTAATTTTACATAGCTCACGACGTTTATATGATCTAATATTAATTTTCAGTCCAAGCTCTCTACTTTGAAATCTCCCTTTCCGCTTTTTTGTAGGCATACAAGGCCTCGTACTAATAGAATATTCTAATAATTTTCAAAATCTCCTTACACATTTCTGTTGAAAAGAATTGACTTTCTCATTTCAAATAGCTTCGAATAATTTCTACCTTGTAAATCACTTAGAATTACAACAACGAAAATTTTATAAATGAATCCTGAATCCTGGTTGAGAGGGCTAAGAAGCCCTATGATGGCGACATCGTGTTAAGGAACACCTGGTCGCTCGGAGAACAATATAACAGAACAATTGCAACCTCAAGAAATTTAGGGGGAATTTTATAGTTTAAATAGGAAATAGGATTCTGGTTCTTGGGAACCGGGACTGATTGGAACTGGGACTTGAAAGGAGGTAATGTATTTTTAGAAGTTATTTGTGGAAAATTTAAATTAAGGGACAAGTGGATTTAAGAGCGGCTCTTTTATTTTATTTTATATTTCAGTGGCCTTTTTCAGTTTTGTAGGAGTCCTATTATCTTGGGGAGGGGAAGGCATGCATTGTACTGAACGTGGACGAAAGGTATAATTTAAGGTAGGGGTTAGTTTATGATTTGAGGGGTGACGGAAAGGGTAGAGTTTGGCATAATCACCGGCATTTTTATTTTCTGAGTGTTTACTAATTTAAAATGGCGGCTTTTTTCACCGTAGTGGAGTGATTATGCATAGGAACATGGGGACAACTACCAACTGGGGGGAGTGAGTCATACAAGTAGAAGGGGCATGGGCATATAAGAGGAATACAGGGCGGAATAAAAATGTGGCAACTCTAAATTTTGTTAAGTGGGTCATACTGGAATTTAGATAAAGTCGTGGAATGGTAATGGCATAGAGACTTCAGGTGGATGTGGGCGTCGGTACAAGTCCTGGATGATCTGGGGTCCGTCAGTTTTCCCAGCGTTGTGTAGCCGTTTCGAGGTATTGTAAATAAAGTCCTCCAATCACTTAAAATTACAACAATGAAAATTTTATAAATAAGCAATTCGTGGCAGATATTTAATATGAATGTAAACAAAAAAGCACCAGGAAATACTGTTACCAAATACTCATTTTTACATATTTAAAATTATGATTGTTTCTTGACTTTTAGTGTCCCGCATTTTATCCTAAACAGTTATGGAATTTATCACTCATTTTCATCTATCACGTTCTGCATTTGTCCTAATATTCATAACAGTCGGAAGTAAAATCAGGAAACATCCTGACGTTTTTGATCATTTAATTTAAAAAAGTGGATTTTGTTGAAGTGTTCAAAAAGTTTTCTTACGACCTGACAACTATCTTCCATCTATTTGTTTTTGAGAAGCCAGCTTATTAAGGATGAATAATTATATTAGTATTTTAAATAATTCGTCTGAATGCAATGTTTTTAAGATAGTAATACTTAAGTGTATTTTATCTTCCGATGCAGTTCGTTATTTGAGACATATATATTTTATGGAAAATAAAGAAAATAAAGACCTCACTCAATTTTTATTTTTATAAAACCACCAAATGTAGTAAAAGTAAAGGTAAGAAATGTGACAGGGAAAACATTTCTTTAGTTTATTGAAATAGACTTTCTAGTGCATCACAAGAAAGAAAGTTCTGAAAATAATGGATGTTGAAATGTTGAAGTACATGAGTATAAAATGTATAAAAAGAAAGGGAACAGAGAGTAACTGTTAAATTCTCAACCTGGTTATTTATAGGGATCCCGGTGTAAGAGGACTTTTGTTAGCAGAATGGGAGCCAACCTTAATCATTGCAGAAGGCC
Source organism: Catonia carolina (assembly GCA_035578175.1). Lineage (NCBI taxonomy): Eukaryota > Metazoa > Arthropoda > Insecta > Hemiptera > Achilidae > Catonia > Catonia carolina. The sequence continues at coordinate 59,301,163 of JAQMRL010000003.1, read as the reverse complement.
GGAAATGTTTTTCTTTCTATCATTCAACCCAAATTTAGTTTATTACAAACATTTTGCTGTTTACACGCTTTACACTTGGGTTTCCCATGATAGTGGAATTTGCAATTAAAATAATAAGATGCCCATGCCTATTGCCGTTCAGTAAACAAAGTTTTTTTTAAAAGCATAGTAAGATTTTCTAGCGACCAAAACGTGAATAAATTCTAAAACTGAATCTGTTTCGAAACGGTTAAAATATGCTATTAAAACCAACTTTACTTTCTAATAAAGAATCGCACAAAATAAAAAAAGTTATCTTTTAGTGTTAAAATTTCTATAGGGTCTGTTCTTTCAAGAGAAATAGATTTGTTTTAAAAAGAAGTTGACAAAAAATGGTAACCCCTAGATTACTTAACAAAGAAAACCTGTTCACATGATAATAAACCAAATTAAAAAAAAACAGGTAGGAATTTAATTTACTGAAGAAATACCTATTGACTGCCTCCGTTTTAGTCTTTATATTCTAGCCTACCACCATTTTCGTATACCAGAAGCAGCTCAGGTTAGAGTTTGGAGGACGTTAGACTAAATATTTTTGTTAACAAGAGTTACTGGATGCGCTCCATAAGGATACTGTAGGTCTTTACCGGTTTGAATATCTGTTACTCTCTTCCACTGTTTTAAAAAGTTGGACACCATAATTCCAGATTAGTCTCAAAAGGGTTTTGTAAATTAAAACTTTTGAACGTAGGTTTAATTTCAATCGAGGGGTTGTTAATTAAGCACAAGAATATTTTCTGGCAGCGGTAAAGTTCTGAATGTTTTGATACAGACGATGAAGAACCTGTACAGTAGTTTTGTTGTCGCGTGTACGATGTCTAAAGAAAAATGGAGCAAAGATATTTTGTCTAAATAAGAAACTATACACGTAGTTCTACACAAAGAATAATACCACTGGCCACCTCTGCTTCTGAAAGTAAAATTCCCCCTCACCCGTTAAATTAAATATAATTTACAGAACTTTTGCAGCTTATTCTACAGTACCGCAATAAAAATTAAAGACAAAAACAAAAGAAACATGTTTCTTGCCGGTTAAACATTTTTGGGGAATGCATTCATTTCAAGAGTAAATTTCCCTGTCAACTGATACTTTTTTTAAATAATTTTTGTTAAATTTGTAACGTTTATCATTATGTTAGTTGATTTCACGAGAACTGTTGCTGTCAGATGTAGAATTCGTGAATAAGAGCCTGACAAAAAGCATAATATTGAACGATAAAATTCCTTCGTCAAAGTTCCTTCTGAATTTTACATTACCAGTTATGTAAATAACTTTTGTACTAAGAAGGAATATGTAAAAAGAACATGCGAGATGAAAAACATCTAGTAACACTTGGAAGATAGACATTTGAGTTAATGGAAGTCAAAACAAAAGGAATATCTTGAATGGCGTTAGTATGTTTACTATATGGAATAGAGAATGTGAATTGAAAATTATTCTGATACGATTTCGGAAATTTAAAAATATTCATGGAACAGAGTGATGATTGTGAATTCACTGCAATAAACACAAACTGTGAATTAATATAAAATTTTATTAACAATTTCAGATGAAATCAAATAACCGATTTTTATTTAATAAAATTTTGCGGTCTGTAAAATAAATAATATTCAAATCACTATAACAATGATTTAGTGATCTATGAATGTGATAACACAGACTCACTACTACATTTTAAATCAACATGATGTAGATTTTAATTTAAAATGTAAACACCAATTAATTTCGTCATGGGAAAGAAATAACACATAATTTATATAGTAATAATAAAGTTATAACAATCATTAGTAAACCATACCAGAATTTTAAAAGCTCTACTTTATTCGGTGAAAGTTACATTTTGTTTGCTAAAATTAATTTAAAAAGTTAATGATTTTAAATAGTCTTCAAAGGCATTTTTAGTCCAAAAGGCTTTATATAAAAAATGCACATTTAACTTAAGTAATTATATACTTTTACAAATTCATAACAATTACATCACTTTCAATGATGGTAAACATAACATAACTTACAACTCATTAAAACAAAAGACTACCGATCCCGTAAATCCAATCTTTTTAACTACCGACCTCCTTTTTAACAGACGACTGAAAAGAATAAAGGTAAGGGATCTACTCCGGCCATTCCTTATGAAATTTCACGGTCACTGGATCGATTCTCATTCACGTCTTTATTGTTAACCATTCATTATTATATTTTATTAGTACATAAAAAATTAAAATGCACAATTGTAAATAAAAATAAATTTAAAGAAGAACAGAAGATTAATATATTCAAATTGAATTGATATTAATATCTTTGGTGAGTGATTAATAAACTAGACTAAAAAACCAAAAGTTTCAAAGTGTCACTGCTTCATGTCACAGAATAGGAACAAATAGCAAAACTATTTATTTGTCTTTAAATGAATTCAAAAAAGCTAATAATAAGCCTATTTATATATAAACATATAATTTTTTATAATCTGAGACTGATTATTGTGTTTCTACCAAAACAAAATTATATTATCTGGAAGATGGGGAGCAGGCTGGTAACTCAAATCCTTGAACCTGGAGTACCTAGTAATTTTTAATCAGGATTTTCTTTCCTTTGTTTTTTTAAGAAGCAACTCTAATATTTTAAAGCACCAGCTGGTATTTTGGTCCACCCTGACTTTTTTATTTTTTAACCCTTCTTAATTTTTTTTGGCCTTTACCTGAATGTCCATCAAAGTGTATTGAAAATTTTCAACTTTTCCAATTTTAGATAAGAAAATTGAGGCACAAAATTTAGACGCGGTTTTATGAAAAATAAATACATAATTATGTTACGTGACAGTAAAAGTTTGTTTATGTATTTAACTGTTAATAATACTAATTGACAGACGTTCAAAATGTAGCTTCTCTAATAATGTAATCACATACGCAGTCATAAGATCAGTACGGGCCTAACGGATCCCGTTTTGGAGATCTCCAAAACTATCCCGAACTAAGTGAATTTTAAGGAAACTGATTTTAGAGACTGATAGCTTCATCAATTAAAAACATGAATGCGTTTTTCGTAAATTAAGATTCTTATAATATTTGTTGTCATAAGAAAACAAGTAGTAAATTTTTGAATGTAACAGTAAAAAACCTAACTGTATCTTGTTTCGTATACAATTGTAACTTTGCCTGGCATTTATCTTTTAAAGTTGCTTGATGAAATTTCATGCGATTTAGTTGTGCGTTCGTATTAAAGCAATAAGCAGAGAGAAAGATTTTCTGACTGTCAAAGCCTATGGGAAATCATTTGGTTAACTTACTCTTCAGATCACGTTCTCATGCACATTCACGTAGCTACACACAAAACATGCTTACGTTCATAAATAACGCTATACTTATTGATACAAAACATAAGCATATGTATTAACACCTCTGTTGTTTCATTGGAGAACTACTGTTTGTTGTTAGTTTGAATACAATTTTTAACATATGTTTCCATTTTTTTCTCATGTGTACAGTTTTAAAAAAGCCCATCTGATTTTACTACAGTATTTGCATGTTGTTTGTATATATACTATGTTGCACACCTTCATTATTTAATTTTTTTCATATCTCATTCGTCCAATATTGAACAAAAGGCGTCTCCAGATTTCTTCACATTTTTATGTTTCAAGCTTGTCATGTCCTGTTTAACCCCAACACTCCTGATATCATCTCCCCATCGTATATGCGGTCATCATCCGAGACCACTTCCTTTCTGGTCTCTATTCTTGAATAAATTTATAAATTATCTACTTTAATGGCTAACCCGCGATAACTTCTCTTGAGCCATAAATTTGTACGATGTCCTAATAAAGTGCACTGTATCGTACAAAAAATTTGTTTATGTGTATTTTTGTTATGTTTTTTCGGGGTTTTTTAAGGACCTGGTTATTTTTAATAAACAAAATTTTCCTTTAAGCTTATGACAAGTATTAATTAACAAACTGATTAGATGTAATAAATTATTACGGTCATAACTAAAAGGAAATTATAAATTAAACAACCTAATCAAATAGTGGACTAAATTTATAACAAAATTTCATTAAAAACTTAAGACTTCAACCAAACATAACTATAAAGAAAATACGGCTATGAAATAGTATTACTTAGCATAAACGTGCCGAATATTGCCCCAGTTCCTAATATCTCACCTTGTTAAATTCTCAATTATTCGGGGCTGCCTATACCTCGACAAACTAGAGACTGCAGATGAGATCTAGCCAATAAAATCCAAACGGTGTGAGGTTGCCCATTCGCTAAGTCACACTCTGTTCTACCAAACTCCAGCTGACTTTTTGTTAGTCTGTCATCCACAGTGGGGCCACAGCGTGACAACGCAAGAAACGATTAACGAAAGTCAATTGGCTCTATCCTGTGTTCAAGGTTACTATTCTCCGCCTTCATGTGCAGTTTTTAGTTCGTTAAGCAATGGTTGCACACACATGAAAAGTGTACTGGAGACTATAACTCAACAAACTAACTACTGCAGATGAGATCTAGCCAATAGCACCTAAGGTTCGATGTGAGGTTGCTCCTTGCAAAGGCAACTCTGTTCCACTAAACTCCAACTGACTTTTTGTAAGCTTGTCATCCACAGCGGAACCACAACGTGACAACGCAGGATACGATTAACGAAAGTCAGTTGGCTCTGTGCTGTGATCTAGGTCACTATGTTCCGCCTTCATCTGCAGTCTCTGTTTCGTTAAGGTATAGAACATCATTAATAGTGAGATTAGCTGTTGTACCGGGTGTTCTGTCTGAGTTAGCGTTGTTTATTTGTTTTTATAGCTTGTCGTTTATTTCATACTGAATAATATCATCAGAATTCACTATCAAGAGTAAGTAGAATACACTTCATAGAGATATGAGTTATTTATTTTTTTGTCGTTTCATTATACGTACCCTAAGATAAATAGTTTTTGAAAGCTACTTTTTACAACAATCGCCGCCTAGTTTCTTTTCTCGTCTGTGCCTAATATCGTCCCCTTTGTTATTCCTAATACACCCTAGGTGCAATACTAGGAAAGTACACTCGGTTTATACTTTCTTGTTTAGTACTAGAGTATTTTTGTCTAAAAAAAAAGGTAAATGGTTTTAATCACTTGGTTGTTCCCTTGCAATCGAATGATTTTTAACAGGTACGATATTAAGGATACAATTTCTTATGCTCCACAAAGTAATAAGGTAATTTTATTTTCGTAATAATCTACAAATTTACAGCATGAAGCGTGTAATTGTGAAGTATATTGTTTAAAATAAGCAATTGAATGATATAAATCTTTTGTTGTTCACAAAAGCAAAAAATCATATGGTAAAATTTTAAAATGGGTGCGATATTAGGCACGTTTCCGTACTGCTCTAATATGGAACGCTAATCACTTGCCAATAACGAATTTGTTTCCTTTGTGCAATAAACTTGTTCTAATGACACAGTTGACACATTGAGAACATAAATGAAACCTACTTACGTATTGACTTCTTTACCTTCACACTATCCAAATACTTACTAACTCCTCACCGATAAGTTATCAGCTTGTATGAGAACAAAAGAATTTTTTTAATTTATATAATATAATTAGATCTTGCAAGAACTCGGGAAAATCATCGTAATACTAAAATAACACTGCAAAATTGAGTGATATTTTTAATCAGATATGAAAAAATTGTTTGAATAAATAACATTGAATTTCAACTTAGACATTTCAGAATGTGTACTTTTAGAATAATCCACCCGCAATTTTACTTAACTGTTCAACCAAATAAAATATTTTGTGTTTATGTGTAGGTGGGAAATTGATTTTTAAAGTAGGTATTTTATTGTGTAATATTATTACTTTACATATTAAATAACTTTTTTAATTTATTTTTTTCAATTTCCAGTGAGTTTTGTTGAATAAATTGAGATTCTTCTTCTTAGCGTGCCTGTCCGGTTCGAACGCTGGCTGTCATCATGGCTATCTTGGTCTTGTCATCTGCAATGCGGAACAGTTGGGCCGAGCTTTTCCCATACCAGTCTCTCAGGTTATCAAGCCAGGATATTCTTCTTCGGCCTGGCTGCCTTCTACCATCCAATCTTCCCTGCAGGATGCGCTGCAACAGTTCGTATCTACCGTGGTTCCTCATAATATGACCGAGGTATTGCAACTTGCGACACTTAATGGTGTTTATTACCTCTGGTTCCTTGTCCATCCGACGCAGTACCTCAATGTTGGTCACCCTATCTGTCCATGGTATCCTCAGCATTCTTCTGTACACCCAAAGTTCGAAGGCTTCAAGTTTAGCAGTGGTCGCCCTCGTCAACGTCCAAGACTCTACTCCGTACAGAAGAACGGAAAACACGTAACACCGCAAGAGTCGCAACTTAGTGCCCATAGTGAGATCATGACTCTTAAACGCCGAACTCATTGCGTTGAAAACACTCCTTGCCTTACCAATACGGCACTTGATCTCTGGTGAGTTTTCCCAGGCTTCATTGATAATAGTGCCCAAATACGGATACCATGCTACACGCTCAATTCTTGCATGTTTTATATATAGGTCTACACCAGTTATCGGTCCCCTGCTAATTACCATTAATTTGGTTTTCACGATGTTGATGTCCAGGCCATACTTCTCGCTCACTTCTGTTATCCTGTTCATCAGTCTTTGCAGTCCCTCTATTGTATCAGCGAATACAATCGTGTCATCTGCATATCGTAGATTATTCAGTTTGACACCGTTCACTGAGATACCCTCTTCCACATCCTGCATGGCCTCCTTGAAGATGTGCTCTGAGTAGACGTTGAAAAGTATTGGTGAAAGAATACAGCCCTGTCTAACCCCACGTCGTATTTCGCCCTGTTCTGTATGGTCTTCTTCCACTCTCAGCACTGCCGACTGATTCCAATACAAGTTGGCGATCAGCTTCAAATCCTTCCCATCCAGTCCAGTTTGTTTGAGGATCTCCATCATTTGATCATGTCTGACACGGTCAAACGCCTTTTGATAGTCGATAAGGCATGCAAAAACATTGCAACTTACATCTCTGCATCTTTGAAAAAGTACTTGCACACTAAAGAGTGCCTCTCTAGTACCCACTGCTCTTAAAAAACCAAACTGGTTCGGTGCTATATGTTCTTCACACACCTTGTAAATTCTTTTATGTATTATCCTCAGGAATAATTTGAGAAACTGGCTCATCAGACTTATTGTCCGGTAATCCCTGCATACTTTAGATCCAGGTTTTTTAGGTATGGCGACAAATTCAGACCTAAGCCATTCAACAGGCAGTTTGGCCGATGAATATATCCGGTTAAAAATACTCGTCAAGAGTCTTGTGTTCCCATAGTTGAGCAACTTGAAGAACTCTGCCTGCAAATTATCCGGGCCTGCTGCCTTCCCAGATTTCATACATTTTATGGCTTCTTCTACTTCAGCCTGAAGGATATCTGGCCCCGATGTCTCTGCCACGTCTGGTTCTTGTTCTACCCTTTGGTCATCAAACAGCTCTCTGAGGTATCTCTCCCACACTACTTTCCTCTCCTCTTTGCTAATGATGAGGTGACCATCATTGTTAGTGAGCTTGTTGCTGTTTCTCTTGCGAAACCTTCCTGTCATCTCTTTGACTTTTCGATGTATGTTAAAACTATCGTGTTTATTTTGGTACATTTCTATTTCATGGCAGAGGTCTGCCTTTTCCCTCTCTTTAGCCTCTCTGATTTTACTTCGTATTAAATGAGATTATACTTCGTATGTAAATTGAGATTATACAATAAAAATTAAGTTAATTATTTGATACAGCTTTGAAATCAAATAGAAAGAAATATTGCGTATAATAATTGTTGCAAGTGATATTTTGTGCGTAGGATTTGTCTAATATAATAAGAGTATGTAATCTTTATAGATTAAATGAAATAAAAAAAATTGATTTAAGTTTGAAATTTTTAATAAAATAAAAAATAATATATGAAAAATAAATTATTTTTATTATAAATTCTTATTTCAAAATTGTGACACGGATAAATTTATGAGAAATGAAGTGGGCGTTAAAAAATCGTGATGTATAGTGATGTAGGTGTGTGTAGTAGCTATAGTCTATCGTAATACCCAGTAATTATTCAAATATGTGGTGGTCTCGTGTCTAAGAAATTGTTCCGTAATAATAGGTTCACATGCTGGTAATTTAGAATAACATATCAATATTTGCTACACAAAGTAAAAAATACGTTAGCATTCAAGTAGCCCGATAATATTCAGTTCTTTCATGAATATTACCATTAGGAAATACAAGAAAAGTACAATAGAAACAGTTTTGTCAATTTTTCTTTAGACACGTAACATAATATTAGTAAAAAAATATTTCCAATGATTTTTAAAATTTGCAAATAATTTTCGTATATATTTTTTTTTTTTTTTTTTTTTGGTTTAACGTCTGACTGTGCGAGCACGTTACCAACTTCGCCAATGCGGCCGGCAAACTTAATTTTCGTATATACTGAGTGTCTCAAAAGTCTGACAATATATTTCGAATTTAAGTAAAATTTCACAATACAACTATGCAAACGTGAAACTCATTTGAATGTAAAGTACTACATAAAGAACTCTGTAAAGTAACTATATTTTTATGAGGAATTAAATATGTAGTCCTCCATCTTAAAAGTAACTTTATTTTTCAAATAGGAAGGTGGACATAACACTATTTTAATTAAACAGTTTAAGACAATTGCATAGCTAAAACTGCACATCGATATATCATGTTGTTGTTTAGGTCATCAGCCGAAAGGCTGGTTTGAACCTTTAGAGGTTTTACTAAGTAAAACGAGAAGTGAGGTGGTTTACCATTGCCTTCCTCACTGAATGGAAAAGTATGCTTATCAGCATGCCGGACCCTCTGAAAAGCACATATTTTCCACTCTGCAAATGACACCTTCACTTCATTCACCACAGGGTCTGGCTGTATAATGAAATTCATTACTTTCAGAGGAGATAACTCTGATTAGTGTCTTTTACACCTCTACCTCTTCTGTTCTTAAATGATTCAGTCATTTAATTGGCTGACCATGTGACAAGAAACAGAACTATTTTTTTAGCCCTGCAACGCACAGATTGAGTAAAAAATTTGACACTCCACCTGTCTGTTATGGGCAGGATATATCCTACGGGTTAGAAGATATTTGCCTTTCTTTACATTTCAGCAACACCATATTGAATGTCGTGAGATAAGAAAACCATAAGCTATGAGGTATCGATAAACGGTTTTCGGAATTCAAATTGTCTTGAAATTTCGTATTGAAATCATGTGTTCCATGATCACCTTTCTATATAGCTAAAAAAATAAGTTACATTCAAGATGGTAGAAAGAATTTTTATATTCATCATAAAATAATATTTTGTATTCAAGTGAGTTTTAGATTTGCATATTTGAAATTTCCCATACATTCGAAATATTTCACCGTATTTTGATTTTTGGAACACCCAGTAAATGGAATTGTTGGTTAGTAAATTCAAATAAATACCGTAATGTATTGTCGCCGACAGGGGCCAACGACACGTGGCGAAACCTTGCTTGTGACACTGGTGGCCCTGAAAAGGGCCGTTTAATTGGTTTGGTGTCCTGAGAAGGACCGTTTGGGTTTTTATGGTGGCCTTGAAAAGGGCCGTTGTTGGTGGTCGGATACGGCGAGCCGGCGGTAGAGAGCGGAGCCCGAAGACGGCCGAGACGTTTCTTTTCGGTCCCGCGCTGAACTCTATTTTTACCATGGTGAAAATTAATGGTGAATAGGAGAAGGCTGACCGGTGCAGGAATGTGCGTCCGCCACCAGTAGCTTCAACCAAGGATGGTGCGTTTGGTCTCGGCTTGGCTCTTATTCTTTCTTGTTAGCTCTTTTTTCTTGTTCTTCCCACTTCCAAAGCTGGATGGCTAGTTCTTCTCGCGGGCTAGTGCAGTCGTTTAAATCTCCCTCCGGCGAGTCCAACTCATTGCAGAGAAGAAGCACTGCCTGCTGGGCGTCGGTAGCGCTCCCCGCAGCAGACAGGCTCTGGGACCGTCTGCAGGCGCTGAAAATTGTGGGGCAGTCGGTGACAGTAGGCTATACTTCATTATTAATATAAATTTGTGAACTCTAATGTAGGCAATTTACAATCAGTTAAAGTATTTAACCGTAAGCCGCCACTCGCTTTATACTTCACTTCAAACTACACTTATATTGTTTAACTTCTCACACAACCTTACTCGTAAATATGAAATCACGCTAATGCAAATAAAAAAAATTAGTACTGGTAAGGGTAATCTTGTTGACACCAATATGAATCATCAGTGAAAGGGGAAAAATATGACCTGAAAATAACTGAATTATAATGTTAGGCATGCGTTTATAAAAAATGTAGGTATAATATATTTATTTAAAAAATGGTATTATCCTTTGGAAGGTTTACATAAATTTCTATGCAGAAACCGTATGCGGTGTTATTTTTTTTGGATAACTGTCTCGAAAATAATTTTAAAGTAATAATAAGTATAAAGGAGAGACTTAAGGGTTAAGTAATGTTGTAGAGCAGTGCTGTGCCGTACCTGGTTTAGCTGTTTTGTATCTGACTAGCAGTAAGTCTAATTACTTAACAAACTTCGGTGGCTAAACTCAACGTCGTGGGAATAGATTTAAATTAAATCTATAGTAATATCATAGCGTATAGAAGAGATGATAGAAGAGCGTATAGAAGATCTCTTCTATACGCTATGGTAATATTATAAAGACAAAGCGTGTTTTTTGTGCAAGCTAATTTCCAAAATTACTGAACGTATTTTAATGAAATTTTTACAGCATATTTGTATTGATATTCACAGCTACATTTTATTTTGAAATTTTCAAAAATGATAACCCTAGGGGCTCTAATAAAGATTTTTATAAATATATATGTGTGTACATGTGAGTATGTATTGCTGTTGAAGTAGATGAAAGGGTAAGATGATGGCGAGAAACGTTCACAGGGAATTTATCAAAACGTTATATGTGTGTGTGTGTATGTACGTTGGGGGTATACAGTCGACTAGGTGCTGCACAATTTCTGTTAAATACTTATTTAAAAAAAATTGATTTTACAATGTTTTGCGTGCAAAGCTGCGCGGTATATGCTAGTGATTTAATAAATATAGGGAACAACTACTACGTAAATAATAAAACGAAATCATCAGAAACTAATTTGATTGAATATTATTGTTAATGAATTTTAAATAGAAAATGATTTTAAATTTAGATAAATATAAATTATTTATGAATATTGTCTCTTACCGATAGCGGTATTGTTTGTTTTAAAATACGTAATTCAGCTGTTTTAACACAAATTACAAATTTGAACTGTGCTCGCACATAAAATTTAAAATTTCTTCTTTTACATACAAAACCATTGTTTATAAATGCATTAGTATCACATTAACTTTTAAATTCTAAATGAAACTTTTGTTCTAATATTTAGATATTATCCCCTTAATATACTATATATATATATATATATATATATCGCCATCAATTATCAAGCGTATATTTATATAATGTTAATGAATATTATGATAAATATTAAAAACAATGAAACACAATCTAAACAACAGACAATCATTTCTACGGAATGGTAAATTATTACCGATAAATTCAACCGGCTGTTTAATAAGTGTACCCCAATATTGGCTAGATATAATATTAATATTTTAGCCCAATATTGCCTGCTACTTGACTAATAAAGTAATCTGTAAGAATTCCGTTTCTTTAATTTTGACCCACTAGTTTTTGATAACGTAAGAATGTCTACAATTTGTCCGATGATCCTGCTGCTGTAAAGTTTGATAGTAGAAGAGCTGTAAAGATAGCATTAACATTTCGAAAGGTAGCTGTTGTCGTATGGTGTGTTGTGGAGAATTTAGAAATGAATAGATGTATACATTTGGAGTAATAACAATAATTAAATTTTATGTTATATGAAATATTAACACAATAGAATGAAGAAATAAAATATCAAAAAGTTTACCGTTATATTTACCTAAAAATAAGTTGGTTGGTTTGTTATTTTACCGTATTTTCTTTTCGGCTGTCCCTTGGGCTTCTGAAAAATCCCGACACGACTTGTCACTTCAGAATAGAATGAAACTATTGTAAATCAAATGTCTTTCAAGGTACTCTTGAACGCGTACTCTCACTTGATTTTATGTATTCACAAATTCAACTTAGTTCGTAAATATTGCTTGACATATAAGCTATTATTGCGTAATAATTAGAAGAGTTTTTTTCTCAAAAAGGAATAACTTTATTTTGTAAGACGATTAGCCTCTGGGTGAGAAATTTTAAGACTAAAAATTATTTGTCTACTCCAATTAGTATTAGATTATTGTGATATTTATAAAGAAAGTTAAAATATTTTCATCTCCTTTTTATGTAACACCAGTTTCAAAACTTTAAGATTAAGTAGAATTATCTCCTTATCAAAGCAATATCTGTAACGCTAATGGGTTGTTAGATTATGAGGGTTGGTTTTCATAAAAACCGTTTATAATAAAGCTGAAATATTTTTAAATGGGGATTAAAATTTGTTAACTTTATATAGTACAAATTTCAAAGAATTCGCAATACACGAGGAAAATTATTTAAGTCAAATATCAAGTGAACTTGTTAAAGAGAACAATAATCCTATATTGAATGTTGAAATTTTTTATTTCTAATATTTTCTAAATGTATCATTGTTTTATTCAGATAAGTCTAAAAATATTTAAAGTTGTCCTGATTGCAGTCTTATTACTACCAAATCAACTGTATATGTTATCAACTTTCATTTTTCAAAAATAACATAGTTTTCAATAAAATAGTAATTTTTAATAGGATTCTTCTCTGAAGCTTTGAAATTATAGTCACTTAAGAAATTTTGCCGAATACAGGTTTTTCAGATGATGGTGACCAAGCCCTTAAAAGATTCAATGGAGATTTACTAAAGTTCAAAAGGTTAAACTGCAATGAGGATATGAGGAGGATGCCTGAAGGTAAATGGCTTGAAGTAATATGGTATTGGATGGCAGTGACGAGGTGCGGGAGAGAGAGACTCAGTTTGTCCTGCTTGGAGAATGTTTGGCGAATGATGTGGGAGGGCACCTTGCAGTATTGAGTTGAATGGAGAATATGATACAATTTTCGTCGGAGGTTGTGGTCAACTCGCCAATATACATAGGGTAAATGTGTATACAAAAATATGTATATCTCTGACCCTTTCGGTAGTGATTATCATATGCATATATGAAAGGATTCCCGCTAATATCTAAAATTTTAAATTTTTTATGAAAAATCGTGTTTTCAGTTCGATTGAATCCCCCTGGGAAAAGTTGCTATACTTTTTCTCTACAAGAAATAAACCAAAATGTGTTTTCAGTTGGTGAGAGCTTTTATATCTACCAAGCATAAAGCTGGTTTTACAAAACACAGTGTTTACAATTATGTGTAGGTTTACAATGGGAGGATTAATTATAGAATTAACCCGGGATCGAAACCAAAGACGAGGTAATTTATCCTATCTTTAACTTAGTTACACTTCACAGATAAGTGGTTAATAAAAAGTGCAGTCCTACGTCATTTTTATAATTGGATATTTTTTCTTAAGTAAAATATAATATCTAGATTTTTATACACTGCATCTTATTCAATTTAGTTTTTTTTATATTTCAAATGCAATTACATACTACTATAATGAAAATGCGATATTAAAGTAAGATCTTCAACAATTTGGAAGTACATTAAAGACCAGTTGTGACAAATTTATCTTTTTATTTAGGAATTGTATTACATTTTTCAGACAATATTTCTTAGAATTGGCTAAGAAGAATGTCACAAAATTCCAGATGCTTTTGAAGTTTGTAAACGGTAGTGCAGTTTCTCGGGTGTCAGTGCTATGTTGCTGTCCGAACGCTGATACTCGCTCGTCATTATTTATCATCGGAGATAAATGGGTTGGGATAAAAGAACTGTATTTCATTATTTCTTTAAACCGTAATCATTACTCTAGGGAAGAAGAAAATAAATAAATTCCAATTTTGCTTCGTCGTTAATCATTCTTCCTTCTACCATTGCTGCTTGAAAACAAAGACCTTCTTGCTTTATAGTGTTCGTCTTTCCATCTCTGTTTCGCTCACCACATCGCAGTTTCTTTCTTGTGCACCACAATCCGCCTAGCATTTTACAAGATTTCCGGGAAATCGTAAACGTCAATCTTTCTTTCTTCCACTTAAACGCTCTCCTTCTTTCTCGCTCACGCAAAGCTCAACTTTTTGGTCTACCACCACAATTTGTCAAATCCCAAACAGCTCTGATAGCGCGATCCATTTCTCAGGCAGAGTAGAAGAGAGAATCATTGATAAATTGGAAATCTCAAGTTGTAGTGCGAAGGAGATGATGCATTCCACGCGAGTTAGCACACCCGTCTGTCTTCCCTTCGGTCTCAATTTCGCTGATTCTACATCAGTACTACTTCTACTCTCGAATTTGCAAAGGTACTATAACATATTTGCTAATGAAATATTAAACCTTCAGTATTTACTTTTATCTGTTTTTTCTGTTGACATTCAATATTTTTTATTATTTAAAAAAAAGGATATATTAATTTGCATGTCATCGGTTACATGTTTCTTGTTAATATTTACCTTTGAATGATTTGTTGAAAAATGTATTAAGCGGAAGATAGGTAGACTAGTTTAGAAAAATGTTAAACTCAGATTGTTTGTTTATTAAATATTGATGAATAATTTTATTATTTATTTTTCAAATTACAAAGTGTAGATACTAGTAGAATTCAGTTGGTGTTCCTGTTGAAAGAGCGAGGCTTTGGAAACATGGACGTATTGTCATTTCAATAACATTTTAGTTTAGATTATGACGACCTCTTTTCCTTTGTGGTCAGCGTGCTGAACTATAAAGTTAAATATCCTGGTTTAATTCCTTATTAATACACGTTGAAACTCATTGTTTTTATCCATCAATAGTCACTAATACTAATTTGTTGAAGCGACAAACGTATACACAAAAAGTGATTTCCAAATTTTCGTTTGAATTATTTTGTATAGGGCCAATTGTGAGGTGACTTATAACATTTCTTTGCATCCTACATTCGCAGCATTCTTTTGCTGTAAGCTTTTCTCTGTTCTTTTGTCCATCTAGTGTTCTGTTTTTTCTTTTAATAGGAGCAAGAGCTCCTATTTTGCAATGTAACAATTAATTACGGCTTTAAGAAAAGCCGTAATTAATTGTTAGAATTCAGTCAACAATTTGTCATCCATTTTATACAAGTGTCCGAAAAATTTTTGTATTATTTTTCTAATCATTTTTATTTATTGTTTATTTTCTTCGTGACAGTTCTTCTCATCCTCGTAAAATTTATGTTGTCCGTCTTTGAACCTATTTTCTTGCGGAGGATCTTTCTCCCAAATTTCTCTGCTTCTCTTAGACCAATTTTTCTGGTCATCCTAAGGCACTTATTTGCGTACACACACATGACCCTATTTACTTCACCCTGTAACAAAGTGCAGGCGCGCAGCGCCCGTACTTTTATCGTTCTGATCCTCTTATGTATTCAGATCCACCTACCCCTGTGATGCGAGACACGGAAGTAGCGCGAAGCGCCGCTGGAGTGGCGAGTTTTAGTTTTGTTTTAAGTTTATCGCACAAAACATTAACTAATGTACATTATTTACAATAGCAAGTTGGTTGGAAGCAGCCTTTAAATTCATATTTAACAATTTCGCAATGCGCATTATAAATTATTTCGTCTGACGCACCAAGAATCGCATATAGACGATCAAACTGCTGATAAAGGATTGACGTGATACTTTTTCTATTTATTTATTTTACGTTCCGGATTTGCACATTAATGCTAATGCACACGGTAAATGGTGATAGTTGAATATTTTTATATATTTTTATTTTATTACAGCAAAATAAATAATCTATTCTTAAGTAGAATATTGAGTAGATGAGTTTTCTTTTTTTATATCATGATTGAAGAACACCCACAATTTTGAAACTTCGTGGATGTAAGTCATGTCTTACATCTTGTCGCTTTAAAATGAGTCCATAGGATGTCTTCGATGAAAATTAGTACGAACAATAACAGATATGACCAAACCCGAGATTCCTGACGAAATCAAATTCCTGATGGAATCAAACCCGAGATTCCTGACGTAGAAACCACTTAGATAAATATTATAATTCAGTAGAAAAAAATAGTGAAAATCTAATTAAAACTTAGAATTGAATTAAGAGGTTAAATTTCATAAAATTTTGATTTCCTGGACCACTATCAATAAGTGTTCCCCTCTAAACCACTAATGAATTTTTTGGTATTTTTCTAACCATTCTGATCACTTTTTTCTGTTTGTATGCATATTTAAGTAATATTTTATTTATAACTTATTTATTATTAAAATTTAATAACTTTCGTATGATATGGGATGTTTTAAACTTAAGTTATTCAATGTAACAAAATATTTGGATTTTATAAATAAATTATAAAACCCGTGGAAAATAACAGTTAAGTTTTTATGATTTGTTTTGTTAAAACATAAAAAGAAATGTTCTACTAGGGAATATATTGGCAAACATTAAAAAAGTTGTTTACACAAAAGTTGCATGCTTAGTATACGTGTAAAGTTTGTAGAAATAAATTGAATTGTTGATTGTTTTCTAAAATAGAAAAAATGAATCAAAATGTGCGTTTTGGGAAGTGTATTTTAAACGAATAATTTGCTGTTATTTTTTCCACATTTGACATTTACATTTCCCTAAAAAAAATGAAAACAGCACTTTAACTTTAAAATATTCAAATGCGTAACAACTACGGTACAACGAGAGCAACTTGTGAGCCTTGAAGGGTTATGTTAAAAAAATATGAAAACAAACTGTAAACCATGTATTAATATGTTAAAAAAATTCATTTTTAACAAAATGCACAGTATTGGTTTAAAGTAAATTCATATAACGTAAGAATTAACATAATTTTGTTTTTTTTTAAATAATAATAAAGAATACATGAACAGGAAAACAAAATTATTCTACTAAAATTTTGTTATAATTATTAAATTTCAGTAAATATTGAAATATCAGAGGTAGTAACCAGTTCAGGTTTATTGAGTAATCGACTAGCAAACGTACATACAAAATTACATTTTTAAAATCCAATTGACAGATGGGTTTATGATTCAATTTTTGTATTTAAAATCTACAACAAATAATTTCCTACAACCTTTTGGAAGTATTGGTAAACATTAAATTAATTTATCATTCAAAACGACTATTCATTATGCCCATTTTCAAAGGATCACTATAAAATTTCTTGCCACGAGAAAATTCCGTTGTGTTTAAAAATTTACTGAACTGAATTTTAGAAACTGCACAACTGAAAAACTTGAAAGATAGGCCTTTAATAATAAAATACAATTTGTTTTTCGTGCATTGATTAGTTTCAAAAAGTAGCAAAATTAGAATTTTTTTTTGTTATAATTATAGAGCATTAGTAAATTATACGGATTATATTTCAGCAGTTTTTCCATGAATGAGATAGTTAAACACCCGTTTACTTTTTTGAGGTTGAATATTAAAAAATCACCTTCCGTTTATGTTTTTAATATCTCAATTCACATTATAATTAAAGTTTTTTTAAACTTAATTTTGATGATTCCTTTTAATATCGTGACCATTTTAAAACGTCTACGCTATCTCGGTTCAAAGAGATAGGAAAATGAATTTTGGGTCGAAAAATCCAATTTTACAGCACTTTTATTATGTAAAGTATAGCCTTTTCCAATAAGAATTACTAATAAAACAGACCGGGACGTGTGATGAAAGTATCAAATTTTATTAAATTTTTTGGTGGTGACTGGTCGCTGTAGCGGTATCACAGCATCAAGTACAGTCTGTTCATAAAATGTATGTCTATGTAGCTGGCCTTTCCGTTATACATCTCCATTAAGCAGTCCAATTTCTTGAATTACTGAACGGTAATTGTAGTAATTTATATATTTTTTACGGTTGCTTAAATTGTATTTTAGCCGTTTTTGTTACGAAAGGGGTTTTCAAGTCCGAATGCAGTGTTACGTATTGTGGGGCGTTTGTTACCATGCGAAGTATTTTTGACTCCCAAATTTTTCGATACCGCAATTTCAAATCGGTCGTAAGTAGGCCTCCTAAAATCGAAAATTCAAAACTTAACTAAAAATTTACAGATCATATCAACCGTCTAATACAGCAAATGCCAAGACGAAATTTATCAGGTTCCCGCCTATAAAGAAAGTGGTTTAGAGATCTACTGACCTAATTAAGAAAAAATATTCTTAAAACTTTCAATATTATATTATTCTGTATCGTACAGCTTTCATGAAACTTTAAAATTTTATTATCGTAATTTATTTTGCGTGGCTCACATTTTTATACCCGTGTAAATAGGCCCTATGTTTTTTGAAGATTTCATTTTGATTATCATACACTATTTTTTCTTAAAAACTTTCATTTCAAGCTACTTCTTGTTCTATAAATTCTAAGTAATTCTCGCTATATGTATCTATTACTATCCAATTTTCTTTTACGTTTGTGCACTTGTTCTATTAATTTTCTTTTATTGTTCAACTCATGAATTTACTGGGATGTAATCTTTAAATAATTTTCTAAAATTTTTGGATAGACACTACATTGTAGTTTTTGTCTCTTTAATAAAGAATGAAACCTACAAAAATAAATAGTTGCCATTGTAATTTTGGAAAACGACGGGAAGGTAAGTTTAAATGCTAGAAAATTAATATTTTTTCATGTTTATGATAACACTTTTAAATCGAGCTTTATTAAATTTTATCTTCTGATTTTAAAATGGTTTAAAACTTAAAACCGTAAAATGTACCACAAAATTCAAAACAAGATAACTATCAATTTAAATTTCAGTAATGTGAATTAAAACAGAATTTAAATTTAATTAAAAATCAAATATTTAAATAATTATATTTGTAATTAATGAATGATTTTAGTACGGTACCGATGTTAATTAATAAATAATGTTAAATAATGTTTGTAGAAAGTAGTAAAATAAAATCCGTTGAAAGCAGATTACGAAATATCCCGGAGGTTTGTCTTTATGCACCTGAATGTATATGTGCTGGGGTTTGTCCGCTGAGAGCAGGAAATGTAGTCTACTCAATGAGGTACTTACGGGTAACGGCTCCCACTCGTACGGAGTTAAGGCTTACATCGATGCCTCCAATTAACTGATAACACTAGCACACTGAACGATGCCCTTTTCGTATAATATCTTTAAACGACCACCGCTGGGTAGTAACTGTGCTGGCCAATCTCAAGAGGATATTATTTTATAATGTAAATGGACATCATAAGAAGTACTATACCAATTTCATTTTAGAACTTTAAGCCCGTGCTACTTTTTTTATTGTAATTAAATTTTATCCGATTAATGTAACACAGTTGCCCATAATATAGCCCATTGCATTTAGTAACCCATTTTTTACGTGAAACCGTTAAACGGTATCCTTTTACAAAGTTAACAAGCTGAACATGGTTCTTACAGGGGTTTCTGTCTAAACTCAGAACATGATCATTAACTCATACTATTCCTAAAAACGCAAAAAATATTTTTTGTCATACTGAAAAAACTACCATTTGCACAACCAGCAGCATTTACGTTAATGTTAATTTCAGTATGTTATGTTCTGTTTTGTTCGTTCTTGAGAAAGTCAGCCAGAACGAAGCCGTCGCCGGTATGATTTTATTATTGATACAATCTATAGTAATATTTTTTAAATTTTCTCTTGCCCTAAATTTCTATATAGGCCTATATAAAAAGGAAAGTAATGTTTTAATCTCAAGTCTTTACCAACATTACCCGTTTTCAGGCCCTCTGAACCAAAAATACATTTGTTTAATGTGATTGGTTTGTGTATAAATAATGGCTCAGGAACCGAATATCGTACCAAATTGAAACTAAGAACTTAAAGTAAATACGACACGTGGACCTGACACGAACGTTTTCAACAAAATCAATCAACTGGAAGTAGTAGTTTATTCATACGATTTTTCATTTTTTAATGATTTTTCAAAAACGGCTACTACTTTTTTTAATCACCTCTGTTATTAAATTTTTTATACAACAATATTCTGTTTTGAACTCTAATAGATTTTGTATTTGTATACATTATTGAATTTGGTTTCAGCGTTGTGTGAGAAATTAAACACTTTATGTTTTACCATTTTTCTTACTTTCTTTTGTCTATATGAATATATAGGAAGGAAAGTATTGTTTTCATGTCGATTTTTTGAAATGGAGTTTACACCGGATCTACACGTTTTCAGACCCCCTGAACCCAAAAAACATGTTTTAAGCGATTTGTCTGTGTGTGTGTGTGTGTGTGAACAAAATACCTCAAAACGGAAGATCGTACGAGCTTGAAACTTGAAACTTAAGTTAGATACCACTAGAGGATCCGACACGAACATTTTTATCAAAATCGGTCAACCAGAAGTAGTAGTTTATTTGTCCCATTTTTCACTGTTTTGTGATTTTCTCAAAAACTGGTCCTACGATGGTTTTTAAATCGCCTTATTTAGGTACTACATTTTTTATTCTCTACAAGATAGGGTAGGTGCCATGTCTGCTGAAATTCATGGAAAGGCTGTTTTCTCGTTAAAAAATTGATTATTTTTAAGATTGCAAAACTTTATTATAAATTTTAACGCATAAATGTATGTAATAAAAGTTGTAGAGAATTTAAAATTTTACAACTTTTAATTCAAACTTTTTTTGTATAACGCTTAGTTTAGCGGTAATTAGCGATTTTCTGTTTTTTTCTCACAATACGTAGGCTATTAAAAATCGATTTTATAATATTTCAGCCTTAGTATGCATTTTACGACAAAAGTAATTATGATCAAATTTATAGGAAATTTAAATGCCTAAAACTTTTATTTAGAGCATATTTCTCTACAGAGCCTGTTTAGCGTAAAAAAGTGATTTTCCTTATTTTAAGACAAACTGAGGTTGATTTTCATTTGGCGTCTTTCACTCATGATTAAAATAAGGTTATGTTCTTGAGGTTGTTTTTTTTTTGTTTTATTTCTAATGTTAGTATATACATTTCATTATTTGCATTGACCAGAGAAAGTCGTGAGAGTATTTCACACCAGATTTTTTTTACAGTTAATTTTCAACTATAATGGTATTCAGGAGAGAAAATGTAATAAACTCTAAAGATATGTCATAATTTTAGACGAAATTATACCGTAAGTTACTTTAGTTAAGGTCTAAGTAATTGTTATTTCATTGTTAAATTATACTTATGAACCTTGTAGCTGTTATTCTATATTAATGTGAAACAAACCAGATTTTTTAAGAGAACTACGTTAAGACGGAAAACTATTGAGTTTACGATTTACAGTCTGCTTAGCAGAACTGGGAATTTCACTGTCAGAAGCAGTTGGAGTACGAACAGATGAAGTAGTAGTTTTAAATGACATAACGGTGTTAAACGTACAGATAAAGCAAAAGAAGTTACTTGTTATCTTTCTAACAATTACAACAAAAAAAAAAAACAAGTGTACGGGTATTCTCTAACATGTGTAACTAGAAATAACTAATTTTGATTAGTTAATTTAGTTAGTGGTTATAACTATGTTTTAATCAGGAAAGTTTATGTACATAAAATTAAAGTTAAATGAGCATGCTAGAAATTTGCTCACGGTGTAATATAATCACCAAGTTAATTTAAAATGAAAACAGCAAAAAAATTCAATTATATTTTGGTCTTATTTAAAAATAATTACCAACGGAGTTATGAAAAATAAGTTTTCTATTTACTTGACCATATGTAGGCTACTTTAAAAATATTACAAAAATTTTATGAAGAATTTTTATGAAAGCATGAACTATTAAAAAAGTTTGAGCAATGAATTTCTCCCGTAAAGAAAAATAAATCTTTATAAATCAATTTTAAAACCCATTTTCTCTTTTAGAATACAACGTTCGCATATTTCTGTACGATCTAACATTGAAATTTTGGAACGATTTCTGCCAACAACAGGCTGAAACATGTGAACATACCCTAGTTCGTAAGCTATAAATTCATTTTTGAAAATATCAACTGAAAGACAGTAAAATAACAAATTTTTTATTTCTGTGTTAAATATTTGCATAGACTGTACGAACACAAAAGTTTACTAGCAATCATTTTATTAGAATGATAATGGTCCACTTTTTCTACCGCTAAGAGATGGACTGTAATTATAAGGTGTATACCTTTAGAAAACTTTTGTTATAAATTTTTTTGAAATAGTGACCTGGAAAGGGTAGATAAAACTCTACTTATAAATGCGATTTTTATTGTTGTGTTTTCTTTGACGTAGCATTAATTAAAAATTTAGATTTCAATGTAATGAAAGTGTAATATAAGGAAATTAAGTCCAAGTATATTTGAATTAATTAAAATCAAGTTGTATTCTATTAGATGTTTGTTGCAAGAAGTACCATTATAAGTGCAACAACTTTATAAGCATTATACTTTATACTTTCTACAGTTCTTGTTCCTGCACTTAGGTTACGTACGGTGATTAGGGAAAACTAGAAGGGATGAAAATACAAAAGAAAGGGAAGGTATTTAAAGGAAAGGGGAGTTATACAAAAAGGGTGAAAGTAAAGAGAGACGAGTAAAAGTGTATAAAAGAAGAGAGAGTTGAGATTCGTATAATGTTCTTTGTCTCTTGTAGTTGAAGCAAGAGCACCAGTTGTAGCAGACCCAAGATTCATCTGGCGATACTAATGGCCCAAATAGAAGGTTTCTCCTACTATTACCTGCTACTCATTTATTACTTGCTAATGCACTGTAAGTGCTGCTTTACTCTGCTTTTTGTAGACAAGATTTACGTTTAATTTGAATAATAATCATCTTTCTTTTTATGCACAAATATATTAATGTTAAATGTCGCTTTATTTACCCATAAATATGATAGATGAATTTCGTGCAATCATTTTTTGTAACGAAGAATTCCATTACAGTACTAAAACAATAAATTATTTTGCAAAAACATTATTTACCAACTACAGATTCGTAATAAAAGTTTTATGAATGTCTTCATTTTTATTTTACACGTAGAATTCTTTATAGCATTTAATAGTTACTTAGTTATCATTATGTAGGACAAGGAACAAACAAAAATAGTACCTCTGACGATTAGCGTAATTTGTACTTTCATTTTTCAAAAGAACGAAACCGCTATTTTGAGAACTATGTACTAATTTTGTTAAAAGAAACGAAATAATTAGTTTGACTTTGAGAAATGGCGGAATTCGAGTTATAGATGATTTTACATGGTAAATTCATGGAAAGGGTAAAGGGGACTGAAATTCAATTCGAAATACAGAAAGTTCGACTTTAGGGCTATTATCTAGCGGTGACTATTATGAATGAAATGTCTACGTCATTAAGGTAAGTCAAATTTGTGAAATAGTAAGGCTCATTTTTGATTAAGTAAAGACATTTTGAATGGAAGGTTTTAAGTTTTCTTAATAATAACTTAATACTAATCACTCCTAATAAGCTTTTCCTACAGAAACAAAATTATTATCCCATAAAAACTCATATTTAATTTGGTATCGTGTTTATTTATTTTTTCCATAATCTGTCGTTAATGTTCTTATTAAATCATGATGTATTGATAACTGATTGTATTCGTGTTTCTGTGGTATTACAGTAATACATTATAATACCTACGTATGGTATTGTGTTCTACATACAATGTTATTGTTCACGTATTAAATTAATAATTAGAATTACTATTGTTGCTGAATTATATATAATTCCATACATACGTATTTCACTGACAGGCAACGTAAACCGTAATTGCAGTTGATATGAACTCTCTATATCCGAATTTATTGGGAGAACATGCATTATTAAATTCATTCCACACCGTTCCTCCACTAGCAGGTGCTTCCTTAATTTACATTCACATCTGAACTTCTCCCCCTTTGTACTAAAATAGGAATAAATTTAATTTTTTTTCCAGTCCACTGGAATTCACTGTTGTCTATATTACAATACAACAAATTTCAGACCAGCGTGATTAGTTCAGGACTTACTAGAAAATTTCTACAAGAATTTAAGTTACAATAGTTTGATAAGGATCTAGATAAAACTAATTAATAACTAATCTAGATTTAACTAATTAAATTTAACACAAACGCAGTCCATTGGTTCAAACTCAAGTCAAATCAAACACAAAAATGGAATAGTGAATAAATTGTTGCATAACGATATTTTATGTTTATTAAAAACATATTTAGCACTGTAAAAGAGCACAACCTCTAGATTTGAATCACTTTTCTTGAAGAGGTGCTGGAAGAGCTTTATATTAAAGCATTTCCTAGCTTCGTTCAGTTTAAACTTAGATGCTTAAATTAGGAATTGAATTAATATGAGTGTTTGTAATAGTTATGAAATGAAGTTAAATAAAAATATGGACGTTTTGAAAGCTGTGAAACATTGAAAGCTGGAGTATGTTAGATAAGATATGTGAGACGTTGTAAAATATAATGCGAGGAAGATAAAGGTTAAGCGTGGTCAAGATCGACGTTCATGGTTAAAGAACTGTGAGATCAGGTACTCTCATTTAACGGGCAGTCGTCGAAACAACCTTCACATGCCCATGATAATACCCAAAGTTCTCAGAAAGCTAGATACCTGAAGAAGAAGAAGAAGAAGAAAAATAAGAAGAAGAAGAAGAAGAAGGAGAAGAAGAAGCAGGAGGAGAAGAAGAAGCAGGAGGAGAAAAAGAAGAAGAAGAAGAAGAAGAAGCAGGAGGAGAAGAAGAAGAAGAAGAAGAATAAGCAGGAGGAGGAGGAGAAGAAGAAGAAGAAGAAGGAGCAGGAGGAGAAGAAGAAGAAGAAGAAGAAGAAGAAGAAGAAGAAGAAGAAGGAGAAGAAGAAGAAGCGGTGACTTTAAAAAAATTACAAATTGTGCGGTCAGTAACGTTACTACTGCAATCGCAGCCTTAAATTTATATTAGTTACTATAAATAGATTTAATAAATTAATTAATAAATAGATTTACTACAGAGAAGAAAAAGTTAAAATTACTGCCTCGGTGATTGTGGTAATATTTATTTGCTTGCAACCCTAGTGGTTTTAATCATAACTAGATATTGGAAAACTGATTAAATTAGGTTACAGTAACCTAATCAATGATGATTGTACAATTTAATTGGGTTAATTAATCTATTAGGTATATTACAAAGTGAACGAGCAGTAATATCCTTATCAAAAAATGTTAATAAAATTAATAGCTCGGATAATATTGTTCCCTACAGCGTGTATTTTAGCCACAGTACAATATTTAAAAAAAAAAAATCACCAGTAGTGAAAGATTTAAGAATTTTTGTGCATCCCTGTCGCTAAATACGTTCGGAAAATAAATCGTAAAATTTTCATTCCATAGTCGAACCATACACTTCCCTTCGTATAAATAACGAAACTTTCGTCAGCAACTTCATGAATATGTCAATTTCGCATTCTCTATTACTTAATAGAGAAATATTATCTACAAACTCCAACATAATATTTTCTTAAAATACATTAAAAATTTATGGAATAACGATAAACATTTGTGTGATTCACTTGGCATAAAACGGGAACTCTAAGTGAATACACCTAATTGAAGCAAAGCAGTTAATAAATATGTACAATTTGTTATTACTGATAATGACACTAAACTCTAAAAAAAGTTAAAAATTAAACACAAAATTACAAAATCTATTAAGACCACAGTTTTAACCGTTGATGAACCGCCGTTACCCACACACATGACAGTAATTATTAATTTTATTAATACTAAGGAGTTTTTTTATTACTCAGGAGATCCTTACCACTACCAGCCTTATTGAAAGCGTTCAAAAAAAATTCGTGAGATACCAATTGTAAAGAAAATTTTCTGAAATAGAGAGTTATGAGGGTAAGTAAGCGAAGTAGATTGGTGGCGGCGTTGAACATCTACAAGGTCCTGCATGGATATGTTGATGGCGACGTTTGTAGACTGGGTTTTTAAGGTTCCCCATGCAGGAGTGAGGAGATATAGATTGTTTGTTGCATATAACGGGAGTAAAGATTCCTCAAAATTGGCCCGTTGTGTTGGTATTGCGAATGACTTTAGAAACGAAGTACACTCTTTTAACTCAAACATTGACATTTTTAAGGTGGTTTACTAGGAGTGTGGCGTGATGTAACTGACTGTAATAGTGTGTCGATATATTTTATGTTTTTATGTTCAAGTCTTTAGTACCTACGAGTTGTGTGTGTCTATGTTCATGTATTCGTGTCTTCAGACGTTCTTCGTGCATAAATCTGTGGATATAAGGTTTGGTAATTTGGAAATGGTGAAAATAAACAGTAATGGTGAAATATAATATATAAAATTACGTTTGCAATGATTCAATGTACCATGTATATTAAGAAGACTGTTTGCCATTCTACTTGCTGACAGACTTCCGTACCTGGCTGCACATTGATCTTTGGGAGGAAACGGCAGGGTGTAGGGGAGTGTGGGAGCCTGAAATTACATTTTTTCTATTTATACTTTTACTATAAAACCCTTCACACGAAAAAGAAAAACTTAAAATTTTAAAGCGTTATTTCTCATTAACTCTAATGATTTTTACATAAATCAAGTCTCAGTATGTTTATTATTATTAATTTTTGTGTTAGTTTCATATTAATTATAAAAATATAGATGATTTCAAAATTTGTTAATTTATTTTCCAAGTACTTTTTAAGAAGTTTATTAACAAGCCAACATGTGAAAGTTATGGTACATCGTAATTGAGAGGGTTGTTAAGGAGACGTTAGAAAAGAGATTGTTATAAAGGATACTATGAAGCGTGAGTTTAAATTAGGGCATAGGGGTAGGGTGATAGTAATAGTTTAGTTATACTGAGTAGTAGTATAGTAACTAACTTGCAACTAAAAGGAGGCAGTTGAGAACAACTTGACAGACTCTGTACAGAATGCTTACAAGCTAAACTTGTTTGACATCACTGAGTAGTGATGGTATAGTATAGAGGGTTGGAAATATTGTAAGGGGTGAGTCCAAGAAGTTGTAAAGTCGCAGGTGCTTCTAACTGTACACAAGAACGTTACCTATACCCCTTCGCTTAGTGAAAGATGTAGTGTTGTATAACATTCAATCAAAATAACAACGACCTTAAAACACAGCAACTTTAAAACTTACTTTGAGTTGAGTTTGGCTTATGCTGAAATAATTACATTCAATATAACTCGGATTATTTAAATTTTCATCAGTATTTCCACATTTTATTTTATGAACTTCATAATTTTTTTAAAGAAAAACCACTTTTGTTTGTTTACATACTAGTTTTCTTGATTGATATTGTAGAGGAAATGTTACCCGATTAGCCTTTTAAACATTTTAAAATATAATATTTCATAAATGAAAATACACAGAATTTTTATTATTATGTTTTGTATGGTTCAGTTAGTTAACGTTTTCTAATTTTAACACCATATTTTAGCGCAATATTGCACCAGGTGGCTTTAGTTAAACTGTAATAAACGGATATAATTGAAATAATTTAGTAAAGACATTAGGTTTAAAGTTCAATAAAAAATGATGTAACACCAGATAATAATTATATTTTGCATTTCATTTCTCCCCGATTTTCGTTTGTAGAAAAATAGGTGTTGTACAAATTTTGGATGAGAATTAAATTGCAATATGAAAACCTTAACGTAACAGATTATGTAATGTTTGTTTTTATTTATTTTCCAGTCATACCCTAATCCTTTTCTATGCGAATTAGCACTTACTTATCTTTGAATTATTTTCAGTTTATAATAAGATAGGACGTATTTATTCGCAGAAATGACACATACTTTAATTTTGAATAAATTATGGTCTTTGAGTATGCGATACAGGACAAAAATATTAACACACACAGTTTCTCTTTTCAAATTAAAAAAAACGATCAACTAACCCTTCTAGTGTGTGCGCCTTGTGAGACGGACACTAATATTTATAATTAAGTTAAGCAGAATTAAGTTTTTTAATAAGTAAGTGGTCAAGTTTTTTTTTTGAGTAAGTTTTGTAATTAAGTTCAGCCTTAACAGTAGTTTCACTTAAATCCTCCATATTCGTCTTATATTAGAGGGCATAACCAATGGTTGTATCCAATCTTATCTTTATTTATTATAGTGCCAGATGTTTTCATACTGATCGCAAATGCATTTAATGTATCCGCAATAGCGGAAGTTTTTGCTACCCTCATAAAGGTGAGTTGACAAACTGATTTATTTGTTTTTCCTGGTTTCAGCTGACACTCTTTCATATTTTATTTTATTTAACTTATCTTTTTTTTGTAACTAACGCCAATTTTGATCATTTTCCCAAAAATGTTTTGTCTAGAAAGTATGATGAGGTGGTAGAATTTCAAATGCTTTGATGTGCCTTGGTGCCTCTTACAGAGAATGAATGCAAAATTTTAGAAATATTAGTCTTCAATAATATATTTTTTTGGTTTTAGGGTAGTCAACGTCTTGTAAATTTTAGATGCAACCAATCCAAAGGCATCTTTGTGTTCGTCTGTTCAGCCCCGAAGGAACTTGTTCCGAAAATAATTAATTAATGATGAAAGAGTGAGAATATATAGCTGACAGTTAATCAGTTGATGAGGATGTTCGTATAAAAGATCTAACTTTAATTTTAAAAGTACAAACACCATTGTAAGTAGTGATGAATTTTACTACATAAATTCACAAAATAAAAGGTTCCTTACTGTGTAATTCGATAGATTTTCTTCAATATATCCATGTTTTTTCTTTTGTTTATTCCACAATAAAGCTATCGGAAATTAAACAAACTAACCCTTTCAGATTATAAGAATACATGAATTTATCAGAACAAACTGATAATTTATCATGCCAAAAATCAAAACAAGGATCATAATGAAACGTAATAAATTAATCTGTTATTTCAAATGTATTGTATGCGCTTTCTAATACTAAACGTTCCAATACAGTAAGACAATTTAGTGATTTATGTATTGTATGATATTATATCCGAATACTGAAATTGTACATCGAATATTGTAATTTGATGCATTGATCAGAATAATTCATTGCAAAATCATAACGATGATTAATAAAATATCAAAATGGAAAATGACATCTCCAGTAACTACCAAGAGACTTTTCAGAGCGATAAATATAAAATAATTTAATTTCAATATTATTGACATACTAACCTACTTTAATTCTGTAAAGAAATAAATTTTATTTAACCGTAATTTATTTAAAACTAAAACAAGTAATATGGTACTTCAAGTGTTCGTTACGGCCCTATGTTATAATTAATTATTCGTGTACAACAATGCAAAAGACCTGACTTACTAACTGACTTATTTAGAAATACACAAACTTACCACTAGCTCTCTAATGTTACGATGATCTAGAGAGCTGAAATCCACCACATTTCTTTCCTAAAATAATTTTTTTTGGTTTTACACCCGACTGTTATGCATAAGACTAAAGCAGACGGTGAATGTTGACAAATGGAAGATGGGTGATGAGGAAGTAACAGATATGACCCGGAATCGAAAACGTGACCCGAGACATTAAATCCAGTTGCACTAACTATTACACCAACGGTCGGCGAACAAAGTAAAAGGGAAAAAATAAATGTTTGTCCTACAACAATACATATTAATTCAGCACTTTCTCAGAGAGCTACAGTTCTAAAAATCAACATGAATCTTACGTAAGCGACAATATGTATTTACAAATCCTTACTTAAACTACTGTGAATGCATCATTTGTTGTTTAGCTAAACACTCGGTTACGGCTAAACTACAACGTGTATAATCGAAAATTTTCAGAATATGCTGTTAAGGCTCCTTCACGAGTTCAATACTACAATATACTACACCCAATAATACGTCCAATACTACATCCAATCATACTCTCCACAGATCTTAATACCCCTAAATAACATAAATTAAAAACCCAGTACATATACCTACCTGTGATTTAAATAAAAATTTTAAACAATAACAACCTTTAAAAGTTTATTTTTAATTTAGCAGAAGAATCTACTTTCAACAATGAACAATGAGCAGGTTTGATAATTAGAAAAAATAACATGAAAAGAAAATAACATAAAAGTTAACTTCTTGTACTGCAACTTATTTACGTGTACAATTAAGGTTATAAGCACACGATTGTCTTCTATGTGTTATTTTCGCTTTTCATTTAGATTGTGGTTACTTAAAACAATAAATAAAACAAGTCGGTAGTTTACTTTTACCTTTCTGTCCTCTGTATCCAGAAGAGCAATGGCTAGGATGTTAGAGTTGTTTCCCAATGGTTTTTTGATATTTTACCGATTTTTTTTTGTCTGGTCTTATGGTACGTTGTGGTATTCATGAAGTATTTTGTTGATTTTAAATCAAGGAGCGTGAATAATAGATCTCAACAGATTAGATTGTAAACTTTGGATGATGTTCACTTTGGGGTTACTACTCTCTCCCCAAAGCTGTAAGCCGTACGCCCATATCGGTTTAATAATACTTTCATAAATTGATAATTTATTTAATAATATTTGTGATAAATTTACACGTAATAGCCAAAACATTTGCTTAATTTTTAGATTAATTTCAGTACATTTCATCTGAATAAGACTTATTCATAAAACTATTACAGATTAACAAAATTAGTTATTCATTTACCGTTCTAATAGTCAATTTTGAAAACATTTTCGCACTTTAGTAACTATTATTTGAATGTATTGTTTTTGGTTTAACATTAATTTTAAAGGAATAACATTAAAATGATAAAAAGAAATTACGAAAGGAAGAAACATAGAAAAATAAAAATTCTCCCTTACCTTATTGTTTATTTAACTTAAGATTTCAAACCTTGTTACGATCAACAAAATTTCAGATTCTGAATAATTTAAAATAAATTATTTCCAGTAATAAAAATTTAAATGACTTAGCATACGACCATTTTCAACGTATGAGCTGCTGTAGTAAAAACAAGAACAAATATATAAAAACAAAAGCCTAATGAAAATAAAAAGTATAAATGGTTGATACATTTTTTTTGAAAATGCGTGATGGAAAAAGAAAATTCTTTTTCCATTGCAATGGTATTTGGATGAGATAAGGGGCCTATTCACGCCACAGTCGTTTCAGTGTTTGGTTTGAGATTGAAATGTGCATTACTTCTTTCCTGTAAGGGTGGAAAAACATTTTTGGAAAAAAGTTGGGTAAATAAACCGAATGAATGAATTTGTAGATGGATTCAAATATTTTTCCGGAAACAAATTTTTATCTTCAATCTCTTAAACCGTTGCGTTAGTGATTTTTACAGTTCATTTTATAACGAATTTCAAATTATCGTATAAAGTGAATTTTATAGTATGTGTAAACATTATAAATAAATTATACAAGAAAACTAGACTACGATTAATACAAAAATATTAGGCGGATAACTTTCACTTTCAACAATATTAGCGGAAATTTGTGGTGTTTAAAAGTAAGTAACTAAAATTTATTCCAGTTGTATTTTCTTTACTTTAATTTTTAATTTGGTTCAAATCCTGGTAAAGATAGTTACTTTTATATGTATGTTAATATTAGACAGTGATTACCAGTATACTTGGATGGTTTGGGTTTAATTAACTATACTTTCTCAAAAATAGTCTGCCTGAGTCTGTAGAACAACACACTTAATTTACACTTTGTACATATCATCCTCATTTCGTTGGGTCATGAGATTACTCGTAGATCTAAGTTGAACAAATTGCAACGTACAATCATAAGAATTAAAACCCGTTCTTTATATCTATAAAAAATTTACAACTGAATGAACATTAAAAATAAAAGAAATTAACATGAAATTAACCATTTTGTAATAAAGAGGAAGGTAATGCAGAAATTTTTGGTCTGATTGGTAGTAGAGTAATGAAAACAAATTATGGACAATGAATAATGACAATCATGCACGAAACAATAAGAGTAATAACAGTGAATTTGAGTAATAATAATCATGTATGTAAAGGCAAAATCTGATCCAATGTATCATAAGTAGAGATTCCGTTATTTTTGTTGAAAACAGAGTTCTACCGGACGGATTTAAAAAAGTTTTACACGGTTGTAAAGAAGTCACTTTAGAGATTTTTAAAATTCATATAAACAAAGTTTCTAATGCCGTACAGATATTTTGCAAATAAAAAAACCAAAATATGTGAATTAAAAATGGTCTGTGTTTTTTATTGACTCCGTTGCAAAATTAATTTGTTGTGAGAAGTCGTCATGGTGATGGGAATTATTTATTCAGTTATATATCTTATTTCATAAATATAACTGGTACAGAAAATAAGTAAGCCAATACGTGTGACTTTGGGAAGAACTGTAAGGAAAGTTCTGAGTTAACTTACTTATAATTTAATAAGCCGCGAACTGTAGGATATTTTACCTAGAACCCAATGTCGGTGTTAAGCGTTGTAATCACCGCCGAAAAGAATATTGTTCAATATTACACTTGAATATTACAGAATATTACAATTGAATATTGTAATAGAATACAGTGGAGGATAATATACTGATGCTAAAGTAAGAGACATATTTCTGGATTACAGAAATATAACCGTGGCCTGCGTATAAATATAGCTCTAAAGGAATTAAATTATGCCCAACCGTCGTTCTGACAGCCAGCGCTGTGCCTCCAATTGGAAAGCCAAGTGGAAACTCCAAGTGGATGGTCAGAACGATATTTACCATAATTATCGATAAAAATTTTGTGTTTAGGGGTAAGCTGAGTTTCAAAAATAATAAAGCCACATCAATACGTCTTGTGGCAGGTACGACTTCAAGCTCGTTTTATATGGTATATCGCCATTAGTGATCCACTGAAGGACGAAAAACCATTGACATTTCAGAAAATAACGAGTCATTCTTACTAAAAAGGGCTGCTGTTAGTTGATATAAGTAGGAGGACCAGAGTTTTTTAATTCTTTTACAAAAGGGGTCATTAAACTTGAAAAATACTACATAAGTAATAAGCATTGTTATTATTATAAATAAAAATCTATTTAAATTACTAATAATAATATTGGTTATCACCTCCGTAGCGTTGTGGTTAGCGCGTTATCCTGCCACGCGGAGGTCCGGGGTTCGATTCCCAGCTAGGGTCTGAAAATTTTCACGTGTCAAATCCCACAGTTAATGTTACATAATCCACCGTAGTCGCTAATGACCAAGCAGTTGATGCGACTTTAAATTAAAAGATAATAATAATAATATTGTTATTTTGATATTATTAATACTATTATTATTATTGCAAGCAAGTAGGTATTGGCAGAGTTATTTCTTTTGTATTTTGAACACTTTTCGGGACTCAATTGCCCGCAATTTGTGAGTGATGGTCTCATTGTTCAGTTGCTGCGTAAGATCAGCATATACAATGCGTTGGTTTGATGTAGTAATATTTTGTTTTTGGCAGGCGTCTATGTGTACTAAAGTTGAGGTACTTTGAGAATTTTTCCTGGATGTTTATCGAATAATTTGATTTTGTGAATATACACTTATTTGAGTATCGTTGCGTTGCTGTTGTAGTTTGTTCTGCACTGTGCACCCTTTGTAATTTCGAGGTGATGTATTCCGGAAACAACATACTTGGCAGGTTCAGCTTTTGACTTGGTACAATTTTTGCTCAGATGAGATCCTGTATATTTTTAATGCATCTCGTTTCCGGTTTTTTTTTGTTTTTACGAGAGGAAACTGAATAAAATTTACCTGTACTCAGGTAGGTCTTTACCCGGGGTATGCGGAGCTTTGCTGAAGGCAACTATCCGCCAAAACCCCTTATATCCTTTCCATCACATCCCGACTTCCCGCGGGATCACCGTAAGGCATAACTTCATAACAAGCCGGAGGTTCTTTATTAGCTGGATATTTTCTCTTCTTATCACCCATTTATCGCCTTTGGAGACTAACGCACCCGGACCTCTCTCCTCTTCATCACTTTCTGGATGAACTTCTCAATGGCCTTCCAGCCTTCTTCTTCTGCAATCATAAAATCACGGATTTTCTGGAGAAATCGGCGGCCCAAGCTTAGAAAAATTTGAAACAGATGTTAGATAAACTACTAGCGCCCTATTTTATTATCATTTGTAATATTTTCATTTCAAGACAAATCAAAGAATATGAAACCTATTCTGATTATCGAATATCTTTGCGCTCGGCGCTAGTAGACTCCTGGATGACGTTGAAAGTACTCGCCTAATTTCGTTAAATACAGTTGTTGTACCATTGATATATATAACAACTGGGTTATTGTTTATAGTTTACTTATTGCTTATGGTTTCCATTTATAACCAACAAAGTATTTTAACCCTTATTTGTGTACCATGCAGTCTGCTAAATTTAAGAACACTATGCAACACCATGAAGCAATGAGATACGGATGACATGTATGACCTATAAATGAGCTATAGTCGTTACATACTGAGGCCGATTATTCCTGAAATAAAATTACAAATTTACAATAAATAACCTGTATTTTCTTACAACGTTTTATTATCAAATAACCAAACCAAAACAAATAATTGCACAATAACTTAAACTGTTTCGTGTTACGTGATAATATTATTATTTTTTAAAATTTTATTTATTTGTTAATAATTTTTTTTTTAAAGGAAACTGAATTGACCGGTATCCAGGTAGGTAGGTGAACCTTTACTTGGGGTATGTGGAGCTATGCCGAAGCCAAATATCCGCCAAAACCTCTCAATTCCTTTCTATCCCATCCGACTTGCCGCGGGATCACCTTTAGCCATAACTTCACAAGTCGGTGGTTCTTTATTAGCTGGATAATGTTATCTCAGCGTAATTTCTTCCGTTTTCACCCATTTTCTCCCTTTTTGAGTTATTTCTTTCGAGACTAATTCAGCTGGGCTTTTCTGCTCTTTAGCGCCTTCTGGATAAACTCTTCAATGGCCTTCCAGCTTTCCTCTTCTGCAATCATGAAATCTCCGAGATTGTCGAAATAAATCGGTGACCCAAGCAGGGACTCTAGAACCACCCCCTCTTTGGTATCCATGTTCTGCAGTCGAAAATCGCATGTTCTACGTCGTCCTCTTCCGCCTCACAATCCAGGCAGCTTGCTTCACCTGATCGTCCGAACCGGTGGAGATACGCCCAAAAGCAACCATGCCTCATCACTGTAACAATAATAATATAATATTATTTTATTAAAAAATAAATAGCATATAAAATATTACTAATGTAATTTTTTTTTGTAATTAATTATTATTTTATTAGTATAAATAAATGAATGGCTGAAACTGCTCGTATTTTTTTTTTTTTTTTTTTTTTTTTTTTAACTTTAATAACTTTATTTGCAACTATATACTACGATACAACGAGCAAATTAGATGACAGTAAACAAAGGATGACAAGGAAAAAAAAAAAAATAAAAAAAAATAAATAAAAATAAATAAATGAAAAAGAACAGTGATACCCATTGGTATATGTTCTATGAAATAAAGTTCATGATACATGAATGATAAATAACAACATGAGAAAAAAAAGAAGAAAGAAAAATAAAATAAATCACTTTATAGAAGATCTCTGGCCCATTGACGTTTCAACCTGCGCTGCGGATTTCCTGGTAGTGATGCATCCGATAGTTTGGTGATTAATTCGTTGGGGTGATCATGCAATTTTCTGTGAAAAACACTGTAGCTGGACTTAACTACTTCACTTATGAACGGAATATTAAGGTCGTCATGTAGAATTTTGTTGTTGACATAAAAAGGTGCGCAGGTGATTAAACGTAGGCATTTTGACTGAAAGGCTTGTAATTTTTGTAGATTGCTCGGTTTAGCTGTGCCATAAATTTGTAGTCCATAGGTCCATATTGGTTTGAGATAAACTTTGTATAGTAATAGTTTAGATTTTAGAGTCAGTGAAGAGCGGCGTCCAAGAAGTCGAAATAGTTCTTTCAATTTGGAGTTCAAAGTCAGTCTTTTGGTTTTTATATGAGTCGCCCAGGTGAGTCTCTTGTCAAAGTGAAGTCCAAGGTATTTAACTTTTTGTCGTTGTGGTATCGGTTTATTGTCGAGGAATAGTTGAGGACATTCGCCTTTCCGGAGAGAAAAGGTGACATGCACTGATTTTGAAGCATTGAATTGGATCCTCCAGATTTTTAACCAATAATTTAAAAAGTTAATGTGACTTTGTAAATTATTACTTGCTGCTTCTGGCTTTACATCAGAAGAAAGGATGACTGTATCGTCAGCATAAGTCGCTAAGGTGGTGTTAGCAGATGCAGGTAGATCTGATGTATAGATGCTGTAAAGCAGTGGCGACAAGATTGATCCTTGTGGAACACCAGCGACGATTTGTTTGTAGTCAGACAGAGCCGTGTTATGTTTTACTTGAAAAAATCTGTCCGTTAAAAAGGAGCTGATGATTAAGAAATAGGCATCTGGCAAGAATTTTCTTAATTTATATCGCAGACCTTGATGCCAAACTTTATCAAACGCTGCGCAAACATCAAAGAAGACGGCACTTACATATTTTTTTTGTTCAAAGCCAGAGGCAATTTGATCAACGATTCTGTGTAGTTGATGAATTGTGCTGTGCCGTCGACGGAACCCAAATTGATGATTAGGGATTATACCTTGGTCTTCTACAAATATAAGCAGTCTTGGGAGTAAAAGTTTTTCGAATAATTTTGAAACTGTTGAAAGTAAACTGATGGGCCTGTAAGAAGATGGTTCGTGGATTGGTTTATTTTCTTTATGAAACATGATAACTTGTGAAAATTTCCACTGTATAGGAAAGTGGGTGGTCCGCAAAATAGCATTAAAAATTTGCGTAATTAGAGTTATTCCTGCTTGTGGCAGTTCACGTAGTACTTCAGCCGTTATCAAATCATATCCAGGAGATTTTTTTAGTGGCAATTGAGTAATTGCAGTCTTTATTTCTTGGTCAGTAAAATTGAGTGGAGGTAGACACAACTGTAAAGGTGAAGATACTTTATCTTCTATTAATTTTGTAAAAGCTGGTAAAGTATCACCATGTGGTTGGAACGTCTTTTCCAAGTGTTCAGCAAATAGGATGGCTTTTTCATTGTCAGATTTTGCCCATGTGTTGTCCAGTTTCCGAAGAGGAGGGCAGTGAGGAGTATAGCGTAGGAGTTTACCGGTTTCTTTCCATAGACTTCCATCTTTCGTATTCAGGTTCCTAACACGATTTTCTAGATTTTCATTTTTCACTGTACGTATGATAGATTTCAAGGTATTCGTAAGTTGATTGAGTCGTGTTTTATCAGTAGGTAGTCTTGAGTTTTGCCATTGTCTTCTAGCTTGCCTCTTCTCAGCAATTAATTTTCTTATGTAATGTGGATAGCAATGTTTTCTCTCCACCTTATGTTGAAGGGGAGTCGAGGAGTTCCATGCTGCAACTTGTATCATCGTCGTGAAGTGCTCAACCGCAGATTCTACGTCAACTGAATTTTTTAACGGGAGATGTAAGTTGAGTGAAGGTTGAAGTGATTCTCGAAACATATCCCAGTTCATAACTCCAGCTGTTAAAGAAGGTTTAATGGGAATTTCCGTAGGTTGGTCAGAAAGAACAAGTAAAACCGGCGAGTGATCGGACGACAAATCATCTAAGGGCGAAATTGAAGAGTGGAGATGAGAAACGCCTTTTGAAATAAAGAAGTCGAGAAGGTCAGGTAATTTACTATTTGCTGAAGGCCAGTATGTAGGTGTTCCAGTGGAATGAATATCAAGGTGGTTCTCTAGGATAGCCTTTAGTAGTGCTCGGCCTCGTGGATTCATAATCCTTGATCCCCACTGTACATGCTTTGAGTTGTAATCTCCACCAGACAAGAAACGTTGACCAAGGGAAGAGAAGAATTCAGTGAAGTTTTCACATTTCAAAGAGAATCGTGGAGGGCAATACACTGCCGCTAGGTTTATGTCAAATTTTTTTAACTTTAAAGTGACAGCTACAGCCTGAAACGATTCCGTAGGATGTTGAAGAGGATATTCGTTGTGTTGAATAGAAGACCGAATTAAAACAGCAGCACCTCCATATCCTCTATCATCTGGTCTATCTGCCCTGTAAATTTTGTAACCTTTAATATAAAATTTAGATCTTGAAGTGAGATGCGTTTCCGAAACAAGCAATACGTCTATTCTATTGCTATGTAAAATGATTTCAAGCTCATTAAAATGATTTAATATGCCGTTAGCGTTCCACAATAGGATAGTTAGAGAACCAGATGTATAATTATTTGCCATTTTGTTGTAGAAGGGCTTGAATTAGTTGTGACATCAATGTTATCATTGGAGTAAAAAGGGACTTCATTTCTGCAATAAAAGACGTAATTTGTTCGGAGACGTTAAGAGAGGGTGACGTAGAGTCGTCGGCCACTGCTCGACTGTACGAAACAGAAGGGCGTCGGTGTGGATTTAAGTTAGTGGTGGATATTTCTTCTGTTTTTGAAGGGGATGTCGAATCAATAGATGTATTGGTGTTGCAGAATTGTCGGCTGCTGTTCCGACTTGGTAGATGCGGGAAAGCTGTTATAGATGCAGTTGATGGAGGTTGAGGTGGACAAGAAATTTTTGATTTTGTTGCGAGAGCAGGGGAGCGTCGGTTTTGTAGATCTTTGTGAACGGTGCAACCGCGATAGTTCGCCGGATGTTTACCATTGCATAGAGCACATACGGCTTCAGTGGTTCTTGGTTTAGTGCATGTTTTAGAATCATGCTGGCCCGCACAGCGAACACATCTATGTGGTAAATTACAATATGATTTTGTATGCCCATATCTTTGGCAACGAGTGCATTGTATAATTTGTCTTTTGTGGCGAGGTTCTTCAACTTGTATTTTAGAATTAAGTAGGAATTTAAGGTCAAAGATAGAATTAGTTGTTGCATTTTGTTCCAAATCGATGAAATACAACGGTAATTTAATTTTTTCTTTGGAGACAATGTTAGTTACATTTCTAACTGGAAAACCTTTATTTTTCAGTTCAGCAGATATTAGGTCTTCACCAACTGATGGGTGAAGTCCTCGAATAACGACCCGAAATGCTTTGTCATCAGCAAGCTGATAGGTGTAAAACTCAGCACCGTTGTCTCGTAGAGTTTTTACAATAGTACGGTATGCTAATGGTGTGGTCGGGTAAATTGTTAAGCCATTTATGGTAGAGACACATTTAAAGGCATCAGGTCCAGTTACATTTTCAAGCATTTTATAAAAAGGTATAAATTTAACATCAGATTTTAGGTAGA
This sequence comes from Catonia carolina, assembly GCA_035578175.1. NCBI lineage: Eukaryota > Metazoa > Arthropoda > Insecta > Hemiptera > Achilidae > Catonia > Catonia carolina. The sequence continues at coordinate 59,261,754 of JAQMRL010000003.1, read as the reverse complement.
TAGGAGGTGGACGAGTTAGTTTCGCTTCATTTGAAGATGATTCGTTTGACGCTGATTCGCTATTTACAGACAATAGCACGTCGAACTTGTTGGCGGAGGTATATGAAGCTGTTTCTTTTCGTGGGTCTCTAGGAGATCTTTTACTACTGGTCGATGTAGATTCTAAAGAACTTTCGTCATTTTGCCGTTTTCTGTTATTAATGACGTCTTTCCAGCCAGCATGTAAATTAGCATAAGAATCGGACATGATTGCCTCATTAGATGTAACTGATCTAATTGAGTCGTTCACTAACGAACCGGCAATCGCCATGTCAGACGGTTTGTTTACAATAACCTAACAATGAATATAACTTATTTTAAAATTAAAATAAAACAAAATTATAAAATGGAAGTTAATTTGCGAAACAGAATAAGATATAAATACCTTTAATTTCACTTTTACACACAGTTTATGTTAATAAAACACTGTTTACACATATATCAGCAAGCACAACACAATATTCAAAGATCAACCTAACGGCACGATCCCGTCGCCATTTTCTTCGTGTCAATATTTAAATTTTTTAAAATTATTTATTGAAGGTCGCATCAAAATACGACCATTAGCAAGCAATTAAAAAAAATAATTACAATATCCAATACATTACTAACAAAAAATAACAACGACCAATTAACAAAAATGAGTTCCTAACAAAAATTAAGTACAGTACTCCTCGTATTTAGAAATAATAAACAAAATAAATTTATGTTTACTTGGTTAAAATTTCTCAGTTGTGTTGCTCTTTATTAACCTGATTTTTAATCTGACTACCCGTTAAATTTTCTTATCCTTTCTCTACAATTTTTCATGAAATATAACTACAAAAGATTTTTTAATTTGTTTTACACGCGTTAAATAAAATTATTTGATAATACGTATGTAAAACATATCAAAACAAATATAAATGCTAATTGAGGTTTTTAGACGCTATATTTAACTGCGAGAAATTGTATGAGCGTATTAATTTGAGAAATATCTATTATGTAATGTATTTCATTAAACAAACAAATAAATAAGAGTTGCATTAACTTACCTCCTTTAACTTTACAAAAACTAATTTATACCCGTATGTGGATAAATATTTACGGAAGAAAAGTTATGAAATATACGGTTTCATGAATTACTAATATTTGCATTCCCTTTTACATTGAATTGAATATGCAGGTTAATGGGAAATTATGCTTCTGGTTTTATAGAATTTTGTAAACAGTTTTAAGCCAAGGATAAGTAATTAAATATCAGTAATTTATACAAAAGCCTGTTGAATAAATATAATTTATTTCTTATATAATTCAATTTGTCATGTAGCTACTAATTTTTATTTATTTACGTAATATAAATAGTACTATAAAGTATCAAACCATGTTTTAATAAAGCATGCTCACTGCATTTCTTGCCATATTATAATGATTCAGACTTATTAATATTATATTATGCAAATCTTTATTAATAACACTAAAATTCGTTTCGTCTAATAGTTAAAGATAAAAATGACTCAATAAAATAAATTTTGTCTCCTAAATCGAATTATACTTCCATTTCGATAATATTGAGTTTTGTTTTTAGGCCCCACTAACAATTATGTATATCTTTTTATATTTGATATGGCTAGGAAGAAATTCAAGATAATGAAAATTAAGATTGCTGTATTTATCAGGGGTTAGTTAGGATCTCGCCTGCGAATCACAAATTCAATTAATACATTTTATTTTTACCTATCTCATTGAGTTGTTAAAATATAATCGTTTTAGGACTATTAAACGTATATCTAAAATTCAACTCTAATTATGTATATTATCAGAAATTATGTATGTGTATATGTTTCAGCGTGCGGTTTGAAAGAGGTAGTTGTATTGCCCTGCTTTTTGTATATGAATAAAGTTTAATTTTTAGTATGTGCAAAATTTGTTTATAAGATTTTTTTGTGTTACATTTTTGACTAATACAGGTGATGAAGAGCGATAGATGAGAGTGAGTGATGAAAAATTCCCTTACCGGGAACTCTAACATAGGAGCCAGTTCCACTGATAGATTTTTTATAGGATATATTGTATTAACGAACATATTTTTTAAATATACTGTTTCGGTTAACCAGCACATGACTACATCGAATCGTTAGTGGATTTGCTAAATGAAACTAGGTTGACCTTAAATATTTCTAAATTGACCAATATACTGCGAAATCTAAAATTTAATTTTAAAATACGAAAAAGATACAATTTTATTCAAAGAATATGATGATAATTATTGTTCCTTTTCATTTGTTAATATTCTGTTCCTAAATCTTTCAGTTATTTGTATGGCTGACTACGATACACAAGATAAAATGTGTTTTTGTGGAATGATACACTCTTAACTTCTATATGATGGACATATATTTTATGAAATGTAAATTAAGCATGAACTAAAATTTAAATCTCTCTTTAATTATAGAATAAATAATACGAGGCTGAATTGTAAATGTAATGTAACTTAAATCGTAATTTAAGACCTGCAAATAAACTATGCTTTACAACAAAATATGAAGTTCAAAATTTAAATGCAAATTTGTCATTCTGCTTAATTGATATAAAGTCCTATATATTATATTATTAATAACAGTAATAATAATAATACGTAGCAATAATAATGAAGGGTAATAAAAACGTTCATTTATAATGTGCAAATTGCGTGTACTATAGAAGGATTAAACACCCATAATACTATTTTGTACATTGTACTTTTATATTCACTAACATACCTACACTTCTGCTGCTTTGATTAGAGTTCATTTATTTATTTTTAGTAAAGAAATTACCAGATATTTGTTAGTGTGGGATTAGTTATACGTTTTATCGATATTGCAGTGTTATAACAGTACTCCTTTCCTGAGCATGGGCTTTGCCTTATTAAGGAAAGTAATTTCTCTTAATTTAGCTAAGAAATTGTACATATTGTAAAATTATTATGATGGAAATAAATAAATAAATAATGGATGTCGTGTATTTTATAAAATGAAAAGTTGTTTGTTATGAATTACTTCTTTGTTTTAGGTAAGTGAACGTTCAATACCATGGTTTCTTCGTAAAACTGAATAATTGGGAGTTGGTATGAAGTTTTTAGTTTATTTAAAATATTTTAACTTAGTGATCTACTTTGTATGATATGTTATAAATCTAACGAAACACTAGAAATCTGACAATTTAGCGGCACAGTGATTGGTTGTAGCCTATGTTACCATCCTCATATCCGCCTACTAACTGCCTTTAGGGCCGACCGCTACTATTCACAATGTACATGTACGTTACTAATAATAGGTGAACACAAGTGGTAGTAAAGCTTTGGTGAAACGGAGGCATCTATAACTACAATTAGAACTGCCACGGCGAGATGTTCTGTTGTATCTCCTTTTCGCCCATTGGCTTGATGTACGCTCACAACCATATGTTAACTATATTCTTAGAGCCATAACTTCCAAAATCTCATTACTCGTGTTTTCGTTCCGTCCATCACTTGTAATAAACTTATCTCCCGTAAAATAATTAATGCTAAATTTAATTAATTATTATTTTATATAAGAACTAATTTAGGTTTTTATAATATATATTTGTGCAACAATACTTTCTCGAATTCTAAAAGAACATAGAGCAGACAGGAATTGCAGTGAAAGATCTCTCATATTTTGAACCGATAATAAATATAATAAATAATAATTCAGCAGTGGACGCAAAAGATGATTGGTACGTCTTATATTGTATATTTTAAGTTCCATTAATAGCACGGTTCCAGTAACCGAGCAATTATTATAAAATTAAAATTGACTTAATTCTTTTGAATGAAGAAAAGTTAAGTAGTAATATGTAACTATTTTCCTGAACATATCCGATAATCGAACCCGGTACCGTCTGCTTTGTTTAATATTCGTTAAGGATAAGTTTTTTTTATGAAACTTTGTTTTAATGAATAATCTATTGTATAACAATTGAAGAAAAGACTATTTTTACTCCCCACAAGGGTATGCCAAGTTTGAAGAAAGACTATTATTACTCCCCACAAGGGTATGCCAAATTTGTAATAAATTTATTAATATTGTTTTCTTTATTGGTGTTGTATCAGCTTTCAAGTTTGATTTTATTATTTTTTATTTACCTTGTCCCCTATTTCAATTCAATAAAACATTATTCACATTTAACTCATTATGGTTTTATTTAATTAATATAACTCTTTATCAAACTTAACAATCTTTACTTCATTTTATGTATATTTTCATAATTACCACAATTTGTACCGTAATGAATAAATATTCTTTAAATGTATATCTATTTTTATAATTGTTAATGAATGAATATTTCAATATTTTAATTTGTGACTTATCTTAATTAATTTGCTTTCACAATCTTTGAACGATTCAAAAGTTTCTTTCAATTCTCCTATTAGACGAATGTCTTCATCAATGTTTTTATACATCTGCCATTGAAAAACTACCAGATAATCGCTATTATTATAAAATTGAATAATTTGTGTCTCTTTTAATAACATGAACGTTGGTGGATAAACTATTTTACCTTCTAATATATATTTTATTTTTATTTCTTTAGAACGAATGTATGAATGAAATAATAAAAAACTGAATGGGACGCTTCATTACAAAAACATGTTGTTCTCTTCAGGTTTTACGCCCCATTAAAAATAATTTAAAATACTATTTCTTCTTCTTAGTTGCCTAGTAACCATATTTTGTTTATTAGAATTAAATAATTTTTAAATATTTCATCTTAATCAGCTGGAATTATTTATTTTTATTTCAATAGACTCAAACATAAACAACTCCAGGTGTGCATTAAATTTGTCTTGTTACACAATAAATACAACTTCTCGATTAGATTTAGGCCTAACCCATGAAAAAATTACAACCCACTGGTGTAATTAACGAATTTTAACATTAAAACATACTATACTGTTCATAATTATTATTTGCAATAAAAATTAGATAAAAAATAGTATTTTTTTAAAATAAATAAAAATAAAAAAATAACAAAAACCTCCTTTAAAACGAAAAAAACAAAATGAGAAGTAATAAATAATATCACCTACAGAAATATTAATATCTACAGAATATTAACATTATATTATTTACAATTTTAAAATCACACTATTAGAATCCCTCTGGGAGATCCAGTGTAGAACGTTTTACTCTATGAACATCATTACTGTTGTCTAAGAGATTCATTGCTAAGTGATTTACGAGTACGTAGTTATTTAGACGTTTAATTTATTTACAACTAAAAGTTCGTATTTCTTCTCGTACCGTCTGCACATCGATATCACGATGTATTTCAGCGTTGGTAATATACCACGGTGCATTAAATATGGTCCGCAAAGCTTTTGATTAAAACTGTTGCAGAATCTTGATGTTTGTAGTCGATGCTGTGCCCCATAACTGAATCCCGTTAGTCCAAACCGGCTTCAGCATGATTTGTACAAAAGTAGTTTGTTGTCAATCGAAAGCTGGGAACGCCTACCAACGAGCCAATGCATCTTCTTAAATGTTAAATCCAGCTGTATCCTTTTCATTTGAATGTGTTTGCACCAAGTCAGACCTCTATCTAAGTACATACCTAAATATTTTACAATTTGCAATTTATCTTTATAATTACACTCTGGAGAAGCAACCGAGAGGGCATCTTGTCACGCCTTCCCGATACGGAGATAAATCTTTTTCATTTCTTACTTCAAAACATACCCAAATTGTATAAATTTACTATGAATGTACAAAAGTTAATTGGAATAAATTTCTTGTAAAAATAAAATTCTGATAATTATTTATACGATCTTAATAATATACTCTGAAAAAAAAACAGGGAGGTCATCTTGTCCCGCCCTACCCATACGGAGATAACGCTTTTAATTTTCTTACTTAAAAACAAACCCAAACGTTATTAATTCATTTTGAATGTATGATTTACAAAAGTTAATTGAAGTCACTTTCTTGTAAAAATAAAATTTTGGACTTTTATTCAGATGATCTTTAAAATTACACTCTGGAGAAGCAACGGGAGGCCATTTTGTCACGCCCTACCGATGCGGAGCTAAGGCTTTTACTTACTTTGAATGTATGATTTACAAACGTAAATTTAAGTCACTTTTTTGTGAAAATATAATTTTGGTCGATTATTTAGATGATCTTAGTAATTACACTCTGGAAAAGCAACCAGGAGGCCAGCTTGTCATGCCCTACCCATGCGGAGATAACGCTTTTTCTTTGCTTACTTAACAACATATCCAAATTTTATAAATTTACTTTGAATGTATGATTTACGAAAATTAATTGAAATCACATTTATGTAAAAATGTAATTTTGGAAGATTATTCAGACGATCTTAATCATTACACTCTGGAGAAGCAACCGGGAGGGCACCTTGTCATGCTCTCCGTATTCGGAGATAAGGCTTTTTCTTTTCTTACTTAAAAACATATCCAAATTTTATTATTTTACATTGAATGTTTGATTAACAAACGGTCATTTAAATCTATTTCTTGTAAAAATATAATATAGGATGATTA